>CP129446.1:83206477-83816477 GCA_030445155.1 Quercus variabilis | reverse complement strand
ATAACCAATAATAACACAACTAACAATTATAAAATTAGTTATGAAAAATATTGTGTAAGGTAAAATCTTTATAATTTTTTTTTAAATGACCTATTGTATAATATAATATAGTATAATTTAGTAATTAGGGTAAGAGGATTTAAGCCTTCAAGGTCTCTATTGAAATACAAAGAGATATAAGTTGAGTCCTACTTTTATTTATTAAGAACTTTAAAATAACAATTTTTTTTTAAAAAAAATTGTTAATAGTTGTAAATAATAGAAAATAAATTATATCTAGACTGGACTGCCCGACTAAATAAGACCATTAGTTCAGGAGAAAATGGGCATTTGCCATTTTCACCAAAACTTTTCAACAAAATGCTCCATATTTGAAACTAATTAAGGGAAGTGTTCCTGTTTTGAAACTCGATTTTCTAAAAATCAAGTTTCAATTTTAAACTTGATTTTTGGACAATCGAGTTATAGCAAAAAAAAAAATTAAAAAATTAAAAATTTCTGGAACTCGAGTTCCTTAAAAAAATTCAAGTGGAACTTGAGTTCCATGAACTCGAGTACTTCACATTGTACTCGAGTTCATGTAACTTGAGTTCTAAAATATATATATATATATATATTTCCTAAATTCACGTTCGCTATAACTCGATATTCCAAAAATCAAGTTTTACATTTGGAACTCGATTTTTAGAAAATCAAGTTTCAAAACAGGGGTATTTTTCCAATTAGTTTCAGACATAGGACAATTTGCTGAAAAATTTGTGAGAAAGGGGTAAAAGTCCATTTTGGCCCATTAATTCACTCTAGTCTAATTTTTTGAGGGATTCGGTTAGTTTTGGTCATCCATTTTTAAAAAATTCAGATTTTGGTCTCTATCTCGGTTTTTTTTTTTTTTTTTTTAAATAAACCAAATTGAAATGATTCTTTATACATATAATTTTTTTATATTTTATAAATTTGGGTTTTTTGAATTAATTATTTTTTTTAAAATGATTTTATAGGATTGAATAGACCAATTTGATCCAAAAATAAATGAAAAAATCAAACCAAACCAGACCATTTACACCCTTATTTGATGGGTTTAATTGATAACCAATAATAATACAACTTAACAGTTATAAAAATTGGTTATGAAAAATATTGTGTTAGGTGAAACCTTTTAAAAATTAATAATAAAAAAAACTCAGTCACCTATTGACTTTTGTTGCCCTCTTTAAGATTTTTTTTTTTTTTTAATCCGGTAATTAGAGTAAGAGGGTTTGAACTTTCAATGTCTCCAGTGAAATAAAAAAAGATGTTAGTTGAGTTACAAAACTCTTAACGATATATAATTCAATAGTTACAACAATGGAAGTTAAATATAACAACCAAAATTCTTTCTTTACTCCCATCACAAATAATAATAATAACAATAATAATAATAATAAATAAATAAATAAAAACTTTCATTACTTGAAATATATGGTATAACTATAACTTGAAATATACCACTTTTGCTTACCCGACTAGAGAATTCTAGCTCCCTTGTCTTCAATTTATGACAATTATTAGATTATTCATTCTAAAACGAAATATACCATATACATCTAGAATGTGGAGTTGAAGTTATACTTTGTAAAATTTCATGTAACATTATATCACTCAGTTATTTTTTTTTATTGAATCAACATGTATGTCAAATCTATAGTTAAATTAAATGCTTTTCCTCACATTTATTATGCATATTAAATTAATTTCACGTCAATGGGGACATTAATTTCACATTGATCATCCCATAATTTATGGGTTCCTTTAATGATGCCATCTCTCTGTTTGATCTCTCAACGTAAACAAGGTCGGGTGAAATCTCAATTTATTGCAAGAATAATTTTGCTAAGCAAAAATAAGGAAGGTGCAAACCCATTGTGTCCTGTTGCAAAATGATGAGATCATCCCCACTTACGGCTCCATTGTAGCACTCTCAGTTTGAGCTTGAAATCATAACCTCTAATTTTTGTTTCAAGAAAGCTTTATTTTAAGGTGAACTCAGCTGGTTCGTTGTGATTTGGTCTCAATCGAGTCAGTCCTCGTCGTGCTTTGGCTGACATATGGTGTGAAATGATTTGTAAATTGTGATTGGGGCAATATGAGATTCGGTTGTACATTAACCACTAAAAGAAGAAGTAATAAAGTCAAGAGTCTTGTAACTCAATTAATTGATACTTTCTAATATTTCCAATGTCCAAATCCCTCCTCCCCATTATAATTATTGAATTAAAAAAAATTAAAATGAAAATAACAGGAAAAGCCACTTTAATAGGATAAAGTTTAGCTACAAAATCGGTTGTAGTCTAACTATTGAATTGCATGTTCTTTACGCTCTTAATACACATGTCAAATTTTATGTCAATCGGATATTATTTATCATATGATCTATAAGCTTATATTATATGCATAATTTTAAATTACAAAAACTTTCAATTTAAATAATTTATTGATGACATAGTTATTGATCTTTAATTTACTAACAATTTTGCAATTATAGAGAATATAATAAGAAAATATAATTTAATTGTAAATTCGACAAAATTCATCTCCAATAAAAAGATATTAATTAAAGTTGTAAATTTATGCTATAATCAATTTTATAGTTAAACTTTATCTATTTTAATTCTTAGTAGAATAAGAAGTTTTGTCATTTTATTTTTTAAAGCTCTTGTGCAACTATGTATTCTACAAAGTTAATGTCTTATTTGAACTGTGGGGTGCACATTTTAGATGTGTTACAAGGGTGGATTATAAGACTCATGTTTCTATAGTTTTGGATGTAAAGAGCAAGCACCCCATAATTTAGGGTAGAAATACATGACCAGTAGTATAGCCAATGGAAGGAAAAATTTAATTGGAGCTATTAATTTTCTTGGTTGGTTGATCATTATAGTAATCTAATAGAACACGTGATAAATATAGGCAAAAATATAAATGACACCTTTAAATTGGTGTATTGTTATATTGGTCTTATAATTTTTATTTTGGTCATTTTAATCTTGTAATTTTACATTGGTTGTTACCGTTACAGTCCTTTCATCCACAATTAACTTTTAAAATTTAATTTTTCAATAATTAAAAGGTATTAAAATTTATTTTTTAAGAAAAAGAAAAATACAAATTGCACCTTTAGGTTTGATCAATTGTCTTTTTGGTCCTATAAATTTCATTTTTGTCATTTAATTTGGTCATGTAAGTTCACATATGTTGTCATTGTTAATTTTGCTTAACAGCGACTTTTTTTAACATAATGGAAGAAGGATTAGTGGTGACAATAAATGTAAACTTACATGACAAAAATGAAAAATAAATAAATTATAGGACCAAAATAACAATTTACCGAAGGATGTCAATATAATAAAACAAATAGATAAGCAACTTGCTAGAGCTAGTCTGTTTCTTAGCAATTCAATAGAAAAATAAGATGGAAAAGGGGATAGAGAATTTTGCCAATGCAATGAATATAATAATCCATATGTATGCCGAACAAAAATTATATTGATTTTATTTTTGTGGGTGGGCCGAAAGGGGTAAGCCCATCCCCCAAACAATTTAGGCCCATTTTCGAGGTGGCCCCGACCCAAAGTAGGCTCATGTTAGTTGAGAGTGTAAGGAAGCATCTTGGGTAAAGAATATCACTTCGGTGAGTTTTCCTACAAGAACATGTATAAGCTGAGAGCTTAAGGTAGTGCCTTGGGAGAATTTGCCCGCTAAACACAGGATTCAATGTTAGGCAAAAGTTACTAGAGGGTTATCTCAATGGAAAAAAGTGGGTCTCCTCTCTGACACGTGATAGGAAACCGGGGAATAGTGATCTAAACTGAAGAAATCACCCAAACCTTGTGAGTGGAAGGACCCACTGACATACCAAAGATTCCTTCATCATGACTGTCCCATTGAAAGAGGGGTATAAATAGGAGGAGAGGGGCAAAAAATAGGGGTTGGAACAAAAATTAAGGGAGAGATGAATGAGAGAAGCCGAGAACATAATTTGGGGTTCAGAGGTCTTGCTTGGACCTCAAATGGGTAGCTCGGCAATCAGGGAATCTTCTCGACTGGGCCTAATCCAAAGCAATCTAACAATAAATTGGGCCAAGGTATGACCAACCATTGAGAAAACCACTCCAAGGGTCTCCCACTGTAGGTTATACCCAATCAAGAACACAAATAAAATTTGGAGGGAGAGTTGCCACAATTTTATTGAGAATCATTGAATAAACATTATAATCTATTAAGTTGTGATTTTTCTATGTTTGTTTTATTGGCTTTATTTTGTGTCAATTTGATTGTAATTAATGTAATTATCTCCTTGTATTTTTGTGGGATTTAATGTATATGGATTTAGTCTAGAATTGGTGAAGAATCGCACATTTAGGCTCCGTTTGTTTTGGTGGTAAATGATTTCCGGAAATCATTTACCACTTGACCCTACTGTTTAGGAGCCAAGGAAAATACAATTTTCTGGAAAATATGCTTAAGTTGACCAAAATTTTCCCCCTTGACCTGGAAACGATTTTACGAGAATATTTTCCCTTCAAATCATTTCCGGAAAAGAGAGAGCGAGAGCCTTAATGAACCAAACCGAGCGAGAGAGAGAGAGAGAGCGAGAGAGAGAATGAACCAATGCCACAGCCCATTGCCGGCGTTCACAAGCCTTCGACTTCGTTGGCGCCACGAACCCACGAATCGCGCCATCGCACCAGTCTCATGCCGATCGCAGCACCTCGCCGTCGCACCGGTCTCGCACCTCGCCATTGCACCGCGCCGATCAATCAAAGGGAAATTGCAGCACCGCGTCGATCGCTCCAATGCCGCTCGACCCAGACCCATTGCCTTCTCGATCGGGCCATCGCACCTCGTCGTCGACCCAGACCCAGACCCAGACCCGTCGCTCCCTCTTCCTCGATTTCTCAGTTTTTTTTTTTTTAAAGTTTGATTGTTGTTGTTGTTGTGGTGGTGATGTTTTGGTGGTTGTGACTTTTGATTGCCGGAATTTGTTGATGAATTGGCTGTGATTTTGAAATTTTTTGTAACAAAATTTGTTTGGATGCTGAGAAAATAGATGAGAAAATGTGAAAAATTGTAGGAAAATAGTATTTTCCTAATTGAACCAAACACAGGAAAATATTTTCTACAACAATTTTCATAGTACAACTAAACACTTGAAAATATTTTCCTTTTCCAGAAAATAGCATTTCCGGAAAATATGTATTTTACGGGAACCAAACGGACCCTTAGTGGAACTCGGGACTAACTTGCGAGTGCCTCACGACTGTAACATTCGCAAGTTAACATATCTGAGGAGCACGTGAGTGGAAGTTCAAAAGTTTGTTGGAGATAAGTACTTGCAAGTCGCAAGTAAATCGTGAGTGTGTCTAGCCGTGAGCTACATAACTCATTTTGTTGAACCAACTGTGCCTCTTTTTCCTCCACTATAAATACATCTCTTTCCCATGAATTTTAACTTAGATATTTAGGCTTTTAAAGATCAAAAACACTCACCTTGAGAGTGAGAGAATTGTGTCTTTGATTGAAGAGCCAAACACCTTAGTTTCTCTACACCTCTTGCCTCTCCCAATTTCCATACACATTCTAAGTGTTGAAAGTGTTTTGGTCCACTGGAAAGCATTGTAGCTTGACCACATATTCAGCCGGGAATGTGTGGTAGTGTAATCGGGCGGTATTGTGAGATCCAAAAAGTTAGTAAAGACAAGACTCTGTGAAATCCATTGGTAATTGGAACTTGGAGGGTTCAAGTACATTGAGTAGTCTAAGCTTGTAAGGTTTTTGTGTATTCTTGTACTGCAAATTGAGAATGGAATCTTTGTTGTTGCTAGGAAGGAATATCACAAAAGTGGGAGAAGATGAAATTATAGGCAATAGTTAGAGACTTAGAGTGAACACAAAGAGATAAATGATGTTCTGTTGTGACCGTTTGGCTGAGGTGTTGATAGCATTTCAGTTGGATGGGTAGCATGCTTTTAAAAAAAAAAAAAAAAGGAAATGGGTTAAGGGTTGTTTTGCGGCCGAAAACTTATGTTAGTTGGGATTGAGTAGCGTTTTTTTAGTAAGACACATGTCACAATGGGAGTGAATTACGCAATTTTCTTCTTCAATATATAGTATATAATATAATATATGATATTGTTGAAGTAATTATTAAGGGATTGTTTTGTTGCTTAGTTTAAACAACAGTTTTAAATATTTAAACAACATTATACGTATTTTCACACACTTTTTTTACCCACACATATTTTCAAAAAATATAAACAATATTATTAGAACAACATTATCAAAGGAGCTCCAAATGATTGAACACGTGTCATCATTTAGATAGATTTAATGTAATTGGACATTGAACTCAATTCTTACCCATTCTCTATAAAACTTTAAAAGCATGCGGCTCCTCCTTCTTGATTCAAACTCTCTCTAATGAAGTCCTATTAGCACAGTTCACTAATTTTGCTCATATAGCCTTTTAAGCTGTAACCTCATGGACACAGTGTACTTCACTGCCAAAATGGATACATTTTCCATGAGTGTGGAAGAAATGTCCATCAAAATAGCGAAGAACCACCACAAGAATACATTGTTAAAGATTGCAGCTTTGGATCTTTAGAGTCTTCTGATCCATCACCAGGCTCAATTCCTGTAATCGATATCAGCATGCATCTTCTCCCTACACGATCCTAAAGAAGTAGGGAATGAACTTGAGAATAGCTATTCTCATTGTTCCTAGGGATAATATTTCATAAATGTACTTAGATTTGTTATAGAACCTGCTTATCTTTTCCTATATAAAAAATAAATAAAAATAAAAGAAAAGAAAATAAAAAAGAAGGATTTATCATATCCTGAAAAAAAAGCATGCGAAAGACTCAACAGTAAAACAGGATAGTTTATTAAATGTTGAAGAGAAAATTAGAAGAGGAAAGAGGGAGAGGGAGAGAGAGAGAGAGAGAGAGAGAGAGAACTATGTATTCTATGTATTTATGTACGTATGATACATGTACAGAGGTCTCTATAAATGTACAAGAGAAAGTTGACTTGAGGGGCCTCTGATTATGCCTGAATCAAGAATAATTGTTATCCTTGATAAAGGCATAATACGGGGTTATAATGTGATAAAACATGCATTTCAGCATGTGTCAAATCTAGGATATGTTACAGTTTTTTTTTTTTTTTTTTTCGTGATGTCCACTCTACCATGATTTGATTTGTAATCACTGAATCAATAATGTAATTTCGGTTGGTAGCGTTGGCAGGGAAAGAAGAAAAAGAAGAAGTGGAAGACGTATGGGCAAAGGCCACACGGTCTTTAGATCATTTGGTTCTTGTGGCGTACGTGTTACGTGTACCTTACTTGGGCCCACAATAAGTGGTCCAGTTTTCTTGTTTAAAGAACTAAAGTAATCATCTGATAATTAATTAACTCTGATACAATTGATTGGGGGAGATAAAACACTTTGCCTCCTTTCTTTGAATATTTGAGTATTTAATATAAATATTTGTAGAGTGTAAGGGGCAAAAATTGAGATTCAAGTTTTCAAGAGGGAATTTCACACACACATATATATATATATACTTAAATTAGGGTAGAGTAGAAATTTTATCTTGTATAAAAAAATATATATATTGAAACACGATTGAATAATCCAAAAGAATTAAGGCTAATGATATGAATTGAATTATATTATATTAACTATTTATTTATTTATATTTAACTTGAGATTTTACTAACACATGTAAAGTGGGGATAGTTTAGCTGTTTTATAGGAACTATTGTTGGCCCTAAATGGTTCCATCACCATTGATATGGGTTTCATATATTGTACAATGTAGATTGCAATCAACATAGGATTTAGAAGAAGTAACAGGGAAAGTTCAATAATTCTGAGTAAAAAATGACGGTTTTGTCATTTTATTTTCTAAAGCGTTGTGACTGTTAAAGTTGACGTTTCCTTGAACTGGGAGGTGAAAATTGCTGGGTTTGGAATTATGACAATGGGAGTGTTGAATGCAAGTTTTTCAATTTCTCACTGTTCTTATGATCTCTTCTGTACTGTTCAGCAAGTTGATGGTAAAAGTATGGAATTGTGTGGTATTATGATGCTTGTTTAACAAAGTACATTTAGTAGGAACTAACTCGCCTCAACTGTAAAATGTTAGAAGTGGGTTTAGTTGACCATTAACATGGTTAGTAGATGATAACTTGGTGTTTTTATTCTCAAGCTTTTTCTACTTTGTGAGTTATTCGTTCATAGTTTTCATGTCCTTTTCTTTGCTTTCCATGTGTATACACCAAAGTATAAAAGCCAATGGAACGAAAACTTTGATTGGAGCTATAAATCTTCTTGGTTGGTGTGATCATTATAGTAATCTAGTTGAAGTATAGAACGCGTGATAAATATTTTAAGGCAAAATGATGAGCAATTTGCTGGGGCTAGTCTGAGCAAGTCACAAGAAAAATTAATAAGGAGAGAGACACAGAGACAATTTTGTCAATGGAATGAATATAATATAATACTCCAAATGTATGCCTCACACATATTATAATCCAACGGAAAGTGAAGTTTGGAGCTAATTTATCTTCCTAATGGGTATGATCATTAGTAATCTCCGAAGTGATAATATAATATACAGCAAACAGACAAGCAACTTTTTTTTTTGAGAATGAAACAGACAAGCAACTTGATTTAACTAATCTCTTTTTGACCGACCAATTCATCGGGAAAAAAATAGATAATAGTAAATCTTTCTGATCCATATATACGCATGCCGGCTAAATATCATAATCTAATGGAAAACATTAAACTTTTCCTGCCATGGCGCCTTGTAATAAGGATGATTCAGACAAGTGGGTCAAAATTTTATACAAGAAAAGTATTTTAGAAATGAAATTAATGAGGTTATAAATTAATCAAGTTAAAAGACAAAAGCAAATAGACCCCCTTGGGCACATTATATTATAAGAATATTGTTGAAGTGATGATCAAAATGAGACATCTGCTCGTATATTAAGGCACTGAAAAGCTTTAAAGGCATGTACCTCGGCCCCCTTCTTGATTTTAAAGCCTCTCTAGTGGAGTCCTACTTTATACATATTAGCACACCTGACCAGGTTTGCTCCTATATATAACCTTGTATAGTTGTAACCCCAGGGACACAGTATACGTCACTGACAGCATGGTTCTCCCTTCTGCTAAAATGCACAAGAGTGTGGAAGAAATGTCCATCAATAGCGAAGAACCACCACAAGAATACATTGTTAAAGATAGCAGTTTTGGATCTATAGAGTCTTCTGACCCATCACTAGGCTCAATTCCTATCATCGATATCAGCATCTTCTCCCTATTTTCATCACATGATCCGAAAGAAGTAGAGAATGAACTTGAGAAACTAAGATCAGCTCTAAGCTCAGGAGGATGCTTCCAGGTTAGGACTTATGTTTAAATTGAAAATTTTCACCGGAAGTTCTCTGCTACATTAGGAAGAATAGCTATCCTTATTGTTACTAGGAAAAGTATTTCATCAAGGCACTTTGATTTATTTTGGAACCTGTTTATCTTTTCCTCCCCAAAAAAAAAAAAAAAAAAAAAAAAAAAAAAAGATTTGTTTCAGAACCTCATATCCTGTAAAAATAGCATGCGAAAGACTCAAAAGTAAATCAGAGAATTTATTAAATGTGGGAGAGTGAAAAAGAGAAGAGAATAGAGAGACCAAGAACTATATAATCTTTGTATTTCTGTCTGTATGATACAGAATGTCTCTATAAATATACAAGAGAGGTTAATTTATGGGCCCAAATTATGTCTGAATCAAGAATAATTGATATTCCTTGATTCAGGGCATAATCAGGGATTATGTACAGAGAGGGTAATGCGATTACATGCATTTGAGCATTTGTCAAATCTAGGATATGTAACGGTATTAAAACCATAGCAAAAACCTCCATCAGCTGTTTCTCAAAAAAAAAAAAAAAAAAAAACCTCCATCAGTTACGCCATAATCTTATATCAAAAACCTATTCATATATTCAAAAGTTTTGTAATTCAACTGATACTTGTAATGTTTCCAACAAAAATAACTGTGGTTCAAATCCCCACTTCTTTGGTTATCAAATTATGATGCAAGCACAAAAGGTCTCTATAAATATACAATATACAAGAGAAGTTGACTTGAGGGGCTTGATTATGCCTAAACCAAGAATAATTGATATTTCTTGATTCATGGCATGTACCGGGAGGGTAATTTGATTCGATGCATTTGAGCATGTGCCAAATCTAGGATATGTAACGATTTTAAAACCTTAGTAATTAAAAGCCGATATTAGTTACGTCATGACCTTATATCATAAACCTTTCCATATAATTAAGAGTCTTGTAACTCAACTGACATCTTGTATTGTTTTCAACAAAAACATTCATGTTTCAAATCTCCCTCTCTAACTATTGAATTGAAAAATACAAAAACAAGTGCTTGTTTGTACCAGAGTCTAATAGATATTTGAGTGTTTATTTGGATTGAATAATATGTTTAGATGGGAAAAGAAATGAATCAAATTTGTGCATTTCTTTTTCTATAAGAACTTGTCTTAAATCTTATCAAAAAAAAAAAAAAAAAACCCTTGTGTTAAAGTGTACCTTTTGAGCCTCAGGCAATAGGTCATGGAATTCCAAGTTCATTACTTGACAAGTTACGTGAAGTGGCAAGACAATTTTTTGCACTTCCAGCGGAAGAAAAGCATAAGTACTCCCGAGCAGCTAATGAGGGTGAAGGGTATGGGCAAGACGTAGTAGTTTCAGAAAAGCAAATCCTTGACTGGAGCAGTCGCCTATCTCTTAAGGTCTTCCCAGAAGATCAAAGAAGGCTCAATTTTTGGCCAGAAAATCCAAGTGATTTCAAGTATGTTTTAATATACATTTTAAAATTTCTATATAGAACAATTTGTAATATTATAATGATGAAGCAGAACATGTCATATTACAATTTTTTTAATTTTATTTTAGTAATGTTAGGAATATTACAAATGTTACTATACATATAAACTTTGTAAATTGACGTGTTACAACTTTTAACTCCAACGTATAAAAATCAGGAGAGAGTTTCATACATATGTACACTTAATTAGATTAGAGTAGAATTTCTATCTTGTATCAAAAAACTACAACGTATAAAAAAGTAATTAAAAAATTTTAATTGTTATGTTATTAATGTGGCACTAATTAGTCAATCACATTTATTATCATATTAATTTTTAAATATTTTCTAATAAAACAGGTAGTAGTATTAACATTTTACTTTATTTTTTATCCTTTGTCTAGCATTTTCTGACTTAGATTAATTAACATGGTGAAGCATTTCCGTAGATAAAGTCCTTTTTCATATTGTTAGTGATTAGTCCTTTATTTGATTTTACAGAGATATTTTACATGAATATGCTGTGAAGTTGAAGGGTATGATGGATATACTCTTTAAGGCCATGGAAAAGTCTCTGAATTTGGTAGAGGGCAGCTTCTCAACCCAGTTTGGAGACAACTCACTGCTCCATGCGAGATTTAACTTCTATCCACCTTGTTCTAGACCTGATATGGTTCTAGGCCTCAAAGCTCATTCAGATAGATCAGGAACCACTGTTCTCTTGCAAGATGATGAAATAAGAGGTCTCCAAATTTTCAAAGATGACACATGGATTAACGTTCCTGTAATTCCTCATGCTCTTGTTGTCAATCTTGGCGATCAAATGCAGGTATGTCTTATTAGTCAGTTGGAAAGAGTCACTTAGTAGCGCTTAAGCAAGTTTGCATGCAAAGATTAATGTTTCACCTTCGTACCAACTATGATGATGTTAGTGTATAGATTAGCATAGATTAGCCCATTGGGCTTAGCCCAATATATTACTTGTACTGCACTCATATTACTTGTACTGCACACATACCTAGCCTATATAAGGCTCTCTTTTATACATTATTTTATACACACAATATATAGACTATTCAGTCATTCTCTCTCTCACTTTATATTGTTAACATGGTATCAGAGTCATTATTCTGACCTAGTGGTATTCTCCGACTTTCTTCCGCTGCCCTCGCCTTCACCAATAGCCATCGTTAAAAGCGAGTCACTGCCGTCACACCTACCTCTTGGATCTAGTCTATTCATCAATCAAATCATCGAACCACAGATACAACGTGATAGATCAGACTTCCTCGATCAAAACCTAGCAAGAAAATGTCCAAAAGGAGCTCTCACGTGCCCTCATGCGCTGCCCCAATTTTTTTGGCTGTCGAAGATGCGCTACACACACTCCCATGCACCGCCGCAATTCTCACGCGCCTGACAAACTTCCTTCACGCGCCTTCAGTCACGCCACACGTTACACGCGCTCAACTCCTCTTAGTGCCATGTCAGCCCTAGCGCATCATCGCCACGTTAGCATCACACATCATCCAATGACGTTAGCAGACAAGACCGTTGACTAGTAGTTTGACCGTTGACTTTTTCGTTGACTTTTTTACCAAAGTCAAAATTTTTTAACAGGGTCTATCTTGCTCAGTTTTTCGTGTAGATTTCGATTTTGAGTTTTGTTTCTTCATTTAAGGTCTCTAAATACCACTTTTTAGTCATTTTCTTCATTATGGCTCAACAAAATGATCGAGATATCATACGCCCTATCACCATTATGTTAGATGGTCCTACTAGCTATCATGCATGGTCTCAGAATATGACTTTCTTTCTCAAGGCTCGAAAACTGTAGAGATATGTGACTGGTTCAATTCCTAAGCTAGTACCAAACCCTCAATCCAAAGCCACAACTACTGCAGATGCCTCAAAGATTGCTGTTACAGCGAATGATTATGAAGAACGCCTAGAGAAATGGGAGAGTATTCAGAGTAAGATCTTGTCTTGGTTTATCAATACCTCTATTCCCTCCATTCATAATCTTCTTCCTTGTCTTAAGACTGTTGAGGCTGCTTGGAAATTTCTTGCTGATCGCTATAATTGCACTAATGATTCAAGCTTGGAGTTCCACATTGAATCAAAACTTTATCAAATGTGCCAAAAGGCAGGTTAGTCTATTTCTGATTTTTATTCTCAAACTTCTACTATGTGGGAACAACTCTCTGCTGTAGATCCTCCACTAGTGTGTTCTAAGGACATTGAGCTCTTTGTCAAATATTGGGATTGCTGTAAATTTATGCACTTCATGATGGGTTTACATGAGGATTTTGAGCCTACTAGGGCTTCTCTGCTTAGCCGGTCTTCTATTCCTTCTCTTGATGCTGCAGTCAAGGAGCTCATTTCTAAGGAGAATCGTCGGCTTGCTCATCACATGTCATCATCTGATCATGTATTGACTACATCATCTCCACAGCCTCCTATTACTGCATTCACTGCTTCTCTACAAATAAACTTTGGGCATCCCACCTCTCAGTCTTCCAAAGGTACTCGCTGCGAGTTTTGCCGTGCCAAAGGCCATGACATCTCAGTTTGTCGCAAACTACAGAAATTTGTGCAAGAGTAGAATAAAGCTTCTCTTTCTCATGCGGCTGCTGTATGTCCTTCAGATCCATCAGTTCCTACAGGTCCATCTTTGGCTTCCTCACTTACTACGGCTGATATTGAGGTAGTTGTTCAACAGGTTTTATCCTGCACTTCCACTGTCCTTTCTGTTACCTCAGGTAAACAACCTTAGTTTTTTGATACTGCATGTTGTAACCATATGACTCCTGATGAATTCCAATTTTCTGATAAGGCACTCTTAGAACATCTAATCACCATTAACATTGCTGATGAAACTCCTATGCCTGTTTGTCATAAAGGAACAATCTCTTCTCCTTGTTTATCCCTTAGTGACACTTTTCATATCCCAAAGTTATCCCTCAATTTGCTTTCTGTTGGTCAACTTTGTGACTTAGGCATAGATCTTCTATTTACTAATCATGGTGTGGATGTGCAAGATCCTTGGATGGGTCAAGTGCTTGGGACAAGCCGTAAGGTTGATCGCATGTTTGAGGTTCATGACTTGAAGATTCCTTCACAAATTGTTTCTGCAGCTGCTACCACTACCACCTTCTCACTTGATCTATGGCATGCTCGTCTTGGTCATCTATCCTTATCTCGTTTTCAGTTGTTAGCTTCTCAAGGTCATTTAGGTTTAATTCAGTTTCAAAAATTTAATTGTATTTCTTGTCATTTTGGCAAACAAACAACATTGCCCTTTAATAATAGTGACTCATTTCTTCTGCACCTTTTGATCTTATACATTCTGATATTTAGGGTCCTGCACCTGTTCCCACTGAAGGAGGATCTAGATATTTTGTCATATTTGTGGATGATTTTTCTCGATATACTTGGATTTATCTACTTCAGCATAGGTCTGAACTTGTGTTTATTTACCAAACATGTCATAAAATGATTGAAACACAGTTCAATCGTACCGTCAAAGTTTTTTGATTAGATAATGCTCAAGAATATAATAATAAATCTTTCCTATCCTTTTTAGACAATCATGGTACCCTTACTCAGTGGTCTTGTCCTTACACCTCTTAACAAAATGGTCGTGCAGAAAGAAAACATTGTCACATTTTTGATGTTGTCCGCACCCTTTTCATTTCTTCCTCTCTTCCTGAGCGCTTTTGGGGTGAAGCCACACTCACTGTTGTATACACCATTAATCGTATTCCTTCACCAACTACACATAACAAATCACAATTTGAGCTTCTCTATGGTCAAACCCCCAACTACTCCTATCTTTAGGTTTTTGGTTGTGCTTGCTTTGTCTCTCTTCCTTCTCATAAATGAACAAAGCTCCAACCTCGTGCTCGTCTATGTTTTTTCCTCAGTTGGTGTATCTTAAAAGGGGTTTCGCTGCTATGATCTCATTTCTCACTGTCTTCGTGTCTCCCGTCATGTTGAGTTTTGGGAATATCGTCCTTTCACGAGTCTTCAGCAGTTTCTTACATCCTCTTCTTCTGAGTCTCCCATTTTTACTGATCTTTTCCTCCCTCTCTATCCTGAAACTATGGAGGATTCTTTGACATCGGCTGTCTCTCCAGACGACTCATCTCCAGTTTTGTCCCCGGCATATGACTTGCTTGTCTTGGATCTTGTGGCACCACCCTTTCCTGAGTCTCCTGATTGTCCTAAACTTCATCGTTCCACTCGGGTAAGCATTCCTCCCCCTTATCTCTCTGATTATCATTGCTCTTTTGCTCTTGCCACCCTCTATGAACCTCACACCTATCGTGAGGCCCATACTGACCATTTTTGGCAGCATGCTATGAATGATGAACTAGATACCCTACATAAAAATCACACTTGGGATATGGTTGATTTGCCTCTTGGTCAATCTGTAGTAGGTTGTAGGTGGGTTTACAAGATCAAGACTAAGGCTGATGGATCTGTTGAACGATACAAGGCTCGCCTAATTGCTAAGGGCTTTACCCAGGAGTATGACATTAACTATAAAGAAACATTTGCTCCTGTTGCTCGCCTTACATCTGTTAGATGTCTCATTGATGTGGCTGTTGTTCGTCATTGGCCTCTCTATCAAATGGATGTGAAGAATGCTTTCCTCAATGGAGACCTCCAAGAAGAAGTGTACATGCAACCACCCCCTAGCTATCCACACTTAAGCAGTCAAGTTTGTCGCCTTCATCGTGCTCTTTATGGCTTCAAGCAGGCTCCTCGAGCTTGGTTTGAAAAGTTTAGCTCAATTGTTGCTCAGCAGGGTTTCACTTCGAGTCCTCATGACACTGCTTTCTTCGTCCGAAGATCCTCTACTGGTATCACTCTTATTCTTCTCTATGTTGATGATATGATTATTACTGGAGATGATTCTACAGGTATCCGCTCTCTTCAGCACTTTCTTAGTCAGCATTTTGAGATGAAATATTTGGGCATTCTTAGCTATTTTCTTGGGCTTGAGGTTGCCTCATCCTCTGATGGATACTATCTTTCCCAAGCTAAATATGCTTCTAATCTTCTTTCCAAAGTTAGTATCACCGACAACAAGACTGTTTCCACTCCCTTGGAATACAATGCAAAGCTCACACCCTTGGATGGTGAAACTCTATCTCACTGCTACTTGCTTTCATCAGTTGGTTGGTAATCTGATCTATCTCACTGTTACTCGACCGGATATTTCACATGCCATGGGTATGGTTAGTAAGTTCATGGATGCCCCTCATTAGGTCCACTATGCTGCTGTTCTTCGGATTCTCCGATATGTCAAGGGTACACTTTATCATGGTCTACACTACTCCTTTCAGTCTTCTCTCGAGCTTCATGCTTATTCAGATGTGGACTGGGCAGGTGATCTGACTGATCGATGCTCTATCACAGGTTTCTGTTTCCTATTGGGTACTTCTCTTGTCTCGTGGCGTAGCAAGAAGCAAGATGTTATTTCCCGTTCCAGTATTGAGGCTGAGTATCGTGCCCTTGCTAACACTACCTGCGAGCTTGTCTGGCTTCGTTGGCTTTTGGCTGACATGGATGCTCCATAGCCCACTGCTACTCTTCTTTATTATGACAATCGTAGTGCTATTTACATTGCTCATAATGATGTCTTCCACGAATGCACCAGACACATTGAGATCGAGTGCCATATCACTCGCCAACAACTCAAGAAAGGCAATCTCAAGTTGTTCTCCATCTCCTCTGTTGACCAGCCTACTGATATCTTCACCAAGTCTCACCCACCTGGTCGTCTTCAAGATCTTACATCCAAACTCCAGTTGGCTTCCTCCTTGCCACCTCGAGTTTAAAGGGGGATGTTAGTGTATAGATTAGCATAGATTAACCCATTGGGCTTAGCCTAGTATATTACTTGTACTGCACTCATTTTACTTGTACTGCATACATACTTAGCCTATATAAGGCTCTCTTTTGTACATTATTTTATACACACAATATACAGACTATTCAGTCATTCTCTCTCTCACTTTATATTGTTAACAATATTCAATATTTAGGAATATTTCAACTAGTAAAGATTCATAATGCTGACATGTTAAAGCTGCAATCAATTAATATGCACTAACATGCCTAACCTATAGAAGAAATTTACAAGTTTGATATGCAGTTTGTTGTATATGAATTCATGCAGATAATGAGCAATGGAATTTTTAAGAGCCCACTGCATAGGGTGTTGACTAACACAGACAAGCTGAGGATATCTATGGCGATGATTAATGAGCCAGAGCCGGATAAAGAGATTGGACCTGTGGACCAATTGATAGACGAGAAAAGGCCAAGGTTGTATAGAAATGTGAAAAACTTTGCTGCTATCAACTACGAATGCTTTCAGAAAGGAAAAGTAGCACTCGAGGAAGCAAAAATTTAATTTATTTTCCTGCTTTTCTATTCTGGTATTGAAGCAAGTTGATGGTTGAGAGTATAGAATCATTTGGTATTCTGGTCCTTGCTTTAAAATAAAGCATATATATTGGATCTTAATCTATATCTCTATGAATATCAGAAGTGGCGAATAACACTGAAAGTTGCGGCTGCATTTTCTATTTCATGTTTCGGAACTTTTTTTTAAAAATTTTTTTTTTCAACGCATGAACAGTAAAATCACTATGCATGAGACAATTATTACTGTTTACGCACTGTAGCGCACTATAGCAGCACTATTTATGCATTAAAAAATATTAAAAATGGATCCCACGGTACTATTTACACATTTAAAAATTATTTTGTTACAGTATTTTCAGCAATAATCAGTTTTTAGCAATAATAAGTTGTATCCAAACGGACCCTTAATTTCTGGTATGTAAATGACAACTCAAAGAATGAAGTGTGTTTTTTCTTGTCTAGTTTTTTCAACTTTGTGATCGAAATGGTTTACATTATGGGTTGAACTCGTTGAACACAAATTATTTTACACAGTTTGTGTGTAGTAAACATTATTCGTAAGTTTTTTTACCCCAAAATTCCTTATTTTATACTATAAATTTATGCTGATATTAACTCTGGCCATACGTCTTTTTCTTTCAAAATGTGGAACTGAACTCATATTATTGTGAAATCTAGGGTTAATATTCTTGAACATTGCTTGATGTCATTAAAAGATAACGTGGGGTCTTATTTGACCTTTTTTGGTGAAAATAATCAAAATATCATTTTGGGCCTTATATTTTTTGGTTACTATCAATTTGGTCTCTATATTTAGATAATAGTCAATTTGGTCCTTTTTTTTTTTTTTTTTCAATTTTTAGTCATTTCCATCAGTGAATTGACAGTAGGGATCAAATTGATTGATCAAATTGATTGCAAGTTGAAAATAAAGGAGATCAAATTGGATACTACCAAAATGGAGGAACCAAATTGAGATTTTCTCTCTTTTTTTTTTTTTTTTGAAAAGAAATGTAAGTTACTCTTTTTTTTTTTTTTTTTCTCCCTCCATAGGCCTAAAACTACTACAATTTATAATAATTTAGGGTAGAAATACATGATCAGTAGAATAGCCAATAGAAGGAAAATTTTAATTGGAGCTATAAATTTTCTTGGTTGGTGCGATCATTATAGTAATCTAATAGAAGTATAAAGCATGTGGTAAATATAGACAAAAATATAAATTACACTTTTAAGTTTGGTCGATTGTTATTTTGGTTTTTTTAAAAATTTACATTTTTGTCATTTTGATCTCCTAAGTTTTCATTTGAATATAATAATCCATATGCATGCGGAATAAATAATATTTTTATTTTATATTTTAATGAGAATAATCACCGAATAAATATTATAATCCAACGGAAAGCAAAGTTTGGAGCTATGGAATGATCAATATAATACTAATCTCTAACATGATAAATATAATCAAGCTGTCCAAGTTTTGATTTCATGGTCTTTCAAAAACAAATATTCAAGTTTGTTTGTTCTTTAGTTTGCCCCTTATTATTGTTATTATTTTTAATGATGTATTAGCTCTTGAACAAGCTAGAATTTTGATTTTTTCGCGGTTGTTTATGGTTTTTTTGTTACTAAAATTGTTGCTTATCAAAAATAATAAAGCAAACAGACAAGCAGCTAGATTGAGCTAATCTCTTTCTTACCAGTTTATTGGGAAAAAGGTTGCTACTAGCTTATCTTATTGATCCATGCATGGTTTTGAAATCCGAACAAGACCATAAGGTCTGACTCGGTTAACCGTGAGCCCCTCATTTTTGTGGTTCTTTTAACCTTAAGAATCTCTTTATGCCAAAAAAGTAAGGACGCGTGTGAACCGTGGTTGAACCACATGGTGCTTAGAACTGTGAACGGTTCTCACGGTTCCTTTTTGTTTCGGCCCATTTTGGCCGAAATTAAAGATTCGGCTGACATGCACTAGTTATTTTTCAGATCTTGAACAAAGGGATTTGTAAGGAAAAAAAAAAAAGAACCAGAGAAGAAGAAGATAATGAAGTAGGGTTTGTGCCCAATTGAAGCAGTAGATTGCCAACACAGTCGCCGATCACACCTTCGGTTTTGCTACTACTTCTTCATTTTCTTCTTCTTTCTTCTTTTTCTTCTTCTTCTTCTTCTTCTTCTTTTCTTTCTTTTCTTTCTTTTGCCCGTCTCCATCACTCTATAATTTCCTCTCTTTTTCATTGAACACTGCTATGTGTTTCTCTTTCTTTCTTTTGTATTCTTTTTGAATTCCTAAGCCCCTTACGTGGCTAGCATTGGAAATGATGAAAGGTTTTAATATTGTAATAAAAGCAAAAAATTTCAGCCATTTGATTTAGATATTTAATTAATCCTACAAGCACAAACTATTTTACAATATTTTTACAAAATATTGATGTGACCAACCTTTTATTGGTTTTCATCTAGGCCTACAATTAATATCACTTTTTCATTTACCAATAATCACTCACCACATCAGCAGTTTGTAAATTTTTTTGTAAAATAGTTTGTATCTCTAGCATTATTCTTAGATCTTTTTTCAGGTTAGCCCAACATGATGTGACGTTCATTGATAGATGCAATAAATATTTTAAGTATTTTTAAGAGTAATGTTAGTATCACAATATTTTATACAAATTTTTGCTATAATTTGACAGATGACAATATGTGAGTAATGAAAAAAAAAAAAAAATTGTGGGCCAACATTTATACCACTCACATCTCATCATGCGGCAAATTATGTCAAAATTTGTATAAAATGTTATGGTACTATCATTGCTCTAATAATAATTATTACAGTATTTACAGCTAAGTATATAATAATTATTAAATAATTATTTCAATTTAAAATTATTAAATAATTTAAAAATCTTATTTTATTTAATTTGAGTGTCTTTCTAATTCTTATTGTAAGGACACAATTTGGCTCCCAAGCCTAAAGGATAAATGAACTTAGGCCCAAAGAGCCCAATACAATGAATTTGTAGAGTAGGTTGGAAAACTGGGCTATGATGAGTTAGGCAACAAGTAAAGTGAATCCAAATAACAAGAAAATGAAGATAAACTAGTTTAATCTAAAGAAAATTGTTCTCGTCTGATTTTAAAAACCTTGAACCTCTTTCTTTTATGATTCATTGAATGGTCTGGGTTTGAAAACCATGGATCCATGCCTGCTAAATATTAGTATAATCCAATAGAAAACATAAGTTTGTCTTGCCATGGCGCCTTGTTATAATTGAGGATGATTTAGACAAGTGGGTATGAATTTTAATTTATAAAAGAAAAATATTTTTAAAATAAAATGTGGTTATAGATTAACCAAGGTAAACAACAAAAACAAAAAGAACCTGTTTGACACGAAATTTTTTTAAGTATTTTCAGAGTACGAAAAATGGTGCTCTCTCCTCTCATATTCATGGCCACCATAAATGTGAGACAAGTAAGGAAGCATCATTTTTCATGGTCATTAATATGATAAGAGATAGCACCATTTTTCGTACTTCAGAAGTACCTAAGAATTATTTGTTGGACACGTTATATTACTCTTATATCATATGAATATTGTTAAAGTAATGATCAAAGGGATAGAATATACATTATCATCTGAATGTGTACCCAATTTTTATCCATCTATTAACTATATAAAATGTGGCTATGCCGCTACAATGTTTATGCACTGTTCATTCAACGTATCCCACTGTTCATCTACAATGGAAATTTGGTGAGGCACTTTGACTCTTTTTTTTTCTTTTTTTTTTTTTTTTTTTTCTAACAGTAGCTACAATTCCAGGCGACACTGTAGCTACAGTAGTTACATTTTTTTTTTTTTTTTTTTTTGTCTTTTGTTTGTACTTTTTTTCCTTTTATATATATTGTTATACTGACACAACAAATTTCACAATTATTGAGGTGTCAATTTTTTATAAATCAAAATAAAATAATAAAATATGAAATTGTGACTAACCACAACTGAAAATAAATGTTTTGTGAAAATGTTGTGATAGTTTTTAAGTGAATGTGTAAAAGTTACAGTACTTTTGGTTTGTTCAAGTGGTACTGTAGCTACAGTAGCTACAACATTTTTTTTCTTCAGTCTTCCTTTTGTACTTTTTTTTTTCTTTTAAATATTTATAAGAAGCTGTATATATATTGTTATATTGACATAACAAATTTCACAATATTTTCACAATTATTGAGGTATTAATTTCTTATAAGTCAAAATAAAATAATAAAATATGAAATTGTGACCAATTACAACTAAAAATAAATGTTTGTAAAAATCTTGTGACACTTGTTGGGTGAATATATAAAAGTACAGTACTTTTGGTTTGTTCAATATGTACTGTTCATCGCTTTTTCTTTTTTTCCAGTTATCGATTTGTGCTTTTTTTTTTTCTATAGTATTTTTGCACTGTTCATACAACATTTTTCACTGTTCATCTATAGTTCTATTTTGGTTAGCCAGTTTGTCTTCTTCTTCTTTTTTTTTTTTTTTTTTTTTTTTTTTTTTTTAAGTTTTGAATAATAGCTACATTTTTTTTTTCAATCTTCCATTTGTACTTTTTTTTTTCTTTTATATATATTGTTATACTAATAGAACAAATTTCACAATATTTTCACAATTATTGAGGTGTCAATTTCTTATAAGTCAAAATAAAATAATAAAATATGAAACTGTGACCAACCACAACTGAAAATAAATGTTTTGTGAAAATGTTGTGACACTTGTTAGGTGAATGTGTAAAAATTACAGTAGTTTTGGTTTGTTCAATATATACTTTTTTTTTTTCCTCTAATCATCAATTTGTACTCTTTTTTCTACTAACTATATAAGAAGAGGCAATGCCTCTACAGTGCCCCTTTTGGTCTAGTGAGCTATTTTTTTTCCCCAAGTTTTGAATAGTTGCTACAGTGCCACTTTGGTTTGTTCAAGTGGCATTGTAGCTACAACGTTTTTTTTTTTCTTCAGTCTTCCATTTGTACTTTTTTCCCCTTTTAAATATTTATAAGAACCCGCATATATATTTTTATACTGATACAACAAATTTCACAATATTTTCACAATTATTGAGGTGCAATTTCTTATAAATCAAAATAAAATAATAAAATATGAAACTGTGACCAACTAGAACTGAAAATAAATGTTTTGTGAAAATGTTGTAACACTTGTTGGGTGAATGTGTAAAAGTTACAGTATTTTTGGTTTGTTCAATATGTATTGTTCATCGTTTTTTTTTTTCCTAGTCATCGATTTGTGCTTCTTTTCCCTATATATAAAAAGAGTGAATAAGCTCATGAATAGTGTTATGAACAGTATTTTTGGTTTAGTGACTTGCCTTTTTCCTCCTTTTTTTTTTTTTTTTTTTTAGTTCACCAACTTGGTTTTTTTTTTTTTTTTTTTTTTTTTTTTTTTTTTTTTTTAAAGGATCTTTATATGTTTACTTTCTACTTGTAATGTAAGCTTACATTGTATATACACAAAAAATAGCAAATATTATATACATTTACCAACAAAAAAAAAATTGTACAAATTTTGCAAATGTGTACAACATTTACCAATTTTTATGTGTTTACAATATAAATTTACATTGTAAGTGCAATGTATATTTCTATATATATTATACATAGAAAGAGTGAATGAGAAAAGTTACAGTAATTTCGCTACAGTAGTTATGGTTTGTTTAACTTTCAGGCTTTTTTTTTTTTTTTTTTTTCGGTGAATGCATAAAGTTATAGTATATTTGCTATATTATTTTTGGTTTGTTCACAATAATTTTCACAACATTTTCATAACAAATCAAATATGGTAAATTGTTATTGGTTTTAATTTAAACTTATCAATGAAACTACTTTTTTGCCCACCAATAACAACTTGTAGTAACTTACTACTTATGATTTGTTGTGAAAATGTCATAGATATAACATTTTTTTTGTGTGAAAAATGTTAAGACATCTTGATATTATCGCAATATTTTCAAAACAGCTGAACTGTCAGTTCTTTACAAGTTAAAATAAAATATAACAAAATTATAAAAGTAGTATGAAAATGTTGCTTCATTCTATTGTGTTTTTAGAAATTTTTTGTTGGTTTAATCAACTTTGTTGAGCCAAAATTCACTATTTCACATCCAATTTTTTTGAGTTGACTTTCTGTATATATATATATATATATATTTTTTTTTTTTTTTCTTTACACACTATTTTAAGTAAAAACACATAATTTTGCACGCAAAAACAAAAACAAAAACTTAGGAAAAAAACATTTTTCATCCTTTATATTTAGGATAGTTTACAATTCTTCCTTAAACTTTAAAATTATGAAATTTTTCCCTTAATATTTTGGAAAAGTGTAAATATGTTATATTATTATTCTCTCAGTTAAACCCTAATGAAATCTTATGATTCTTAAAATATTTTATTGTGTTATGTCTAAATTACTCATACTAAATTTTAACATCCTAAAAATTTTATTTACGTATTTTAAGTTTTAAATGATAAAAATTCTTAAAAAGATAGAATAATGATATTCAATGACACAAGCCTTTTGTTATCTTTTTTTATTTTAAATTTCTTAGCAAAATTCAATTATTTATTATTGGAAGATGATGATATTCGTTATCATTCTTAGAAGTTTTTAGAAAATAGATATATTGTCTTTAGTAAGTAGGTACTAAAAAACTATTATAGTTAAATAAATATTTATATGTTAAATAACTATCCTAACTTTGTGGTTAATCAAAATTTTTAAATGAATGGGATTAACTTTTTTCAACATAATTATTAAAATTCTTAAAATTAATTTATTTTTTAATTAATGTAAATCTTTATATACTTTAAAAATCAAATAATTCATATTTTTGTTTTATAATACAAATAAAATCTAAAATTAACTTTAATTATTACGGTATTTTTTTTCTATGGCAAGGTCTTGGACGTGCTGTCCTAACTAATAATCATCAAAACTAACTAGTAATCATCAAAAGCGTTAAAGGCACGTGCTTCCCTCTTCCTGGAACTGTACTAATTTTGCTCCTATAGTCTCGTTAACCTCACGGACAGTGTAAGTCACCGACAGTGTAGTCCACCATTCTGCTAAAATGGATACATTTTCTAAGAGTGTGGAAGAAATGTCCATCAATAGCGAAGAACCACCACAAAAATACGTTGTTAAAGATTGCA
The DNA here is from genome assembly GCA_030445155.1 of Quercus variabilis. Lineage (NCBI taxonomy): Eukaryota > Viridiplantae > Streptophyta > Magnoliopsida > Fagales > Fagaceae > Quercus > Quercus variabilis. The sequence goes on along the minus strand of CP129446.1, from coordinate 83,791,880 downwards.
GCTTAGGATCTATAGAGTCTTCTGATCCATCACCAGGCTCAATTCCTGTAATCGATATCAGCATCTTCTCCCTATTTTCATCTCATGATCCTAAAGAAGTAGAGAATGAACTTGAGAAACTAAGATCAGCTCTAAGCTCAGGAGGGTGCTTCCAGGTTAGTACTTTATATTGACTTAATTAGACAGAATAGCTATTCTTATTGTTGCTAAGGATAATATTTCATCAAGGTATTTTAGATTTATTTTAGAACCTGCTTATCTTTTCCTCAAAAAAAAGAGAAGGATTTATCATATCCTGTAACTATAGCATGCGAAAGACAATAGTAAAACAGACTAGTTTATGCCTGAATCAAGAATAATTGTTATCCTTGATTAAGGCATAATAAGGGGTTATGTTCAGAGAGGATAATGTGATAGGATGCATTTGAGGTTACAGTTTCTATTTTATTCGTTTAAGCTATGATGTCCACGATGATTTGGTGTGTGTGTGTGTGTGTGTAATCACTGAATCAATAATGTAATTTTGGTTGGTAGTGTTGTCGGGGAAAGAAGAAAAAGAAGAAGTGGAAGAAGTATGGGCAAAGACCACTGGACCGGGTATATTTGGGAGGACCTGAGTTGGTCTTATCTCATAGAAGTTTGGATGGGGTCTTTAGATCATTCATTGGTTCTTGTGGGATACGTGTACCTTACTTGGGCCCACAATATGTGGGTCCTAGTTTTTTTGTTTAAGAACTAAAATGATCATCTTATTTTTAGGTGTCATCTAATCATGTGTCTAAAATGAGGTGCTTGGAATATTTCCCTCCATCCAAACATAGAGTTAGTCTTTTTCCTCTCCCTTGTGATCACTTATCCATCACTTCCCTTTTTCATATTCATTATGGAGCCCTCACTTATCAATCAACTCTCTTATGATCTCTTATCCATCACTTTTCTTTTCGTTATTATTTATTAATCAACTCTAGTACAATTTGTTGGGGGGAAATTAACATCTTGATTCCGTCAGTAGTTAATATAATATAAAGAGGCACACTTAACCTAAAAGACTTAAACCCAATGGGTACAAGCTCAACGGTATTATATTGATAACTTAAATTTTTTCATTATTATTTAATTTGAGATTTTACGCGTATACTCTACAAAATGTGGTGATAGTTTAGCTGTTTTAGGAACTATTGCTGGATCTAAAGCGGCTCTGTCACTGGTGATATGGGTTTCGACTTTCGATTGTACAATGTTGATTGCAATCAACATAGGATTTAGAATAAAAGATGGGTAAGGCCAGTTCAATAATTCTGAGAAGAAAATGACTGTTTTGTCATTTTATTTTCTAAAGCGTTGTGACTGGTAAAGTTGATGTTTCTTTGAACTGCGAGGTGAAAATTGCTAGGTTTGTAATTGTGACAACGGGAGTGCTGAATGCAAGTTTTTCAATTTCTCACTTCGCTTATGATCTGTGCTGTACTCCTCATCGAGTTGATGGTAAAAGTATGGAATTGTGTGGTATTATGATGCTTGTTTAACAAAGTACATTTAGTAAAAGCTAACTTGCCTCAACTGTAAAATGTTAGAAAAGGGGTTTTAGTTGACCATCAACATGGTTACTAGATGGTAACTTGGTGTTTTTATTCTCAAGCTTTTTCTACTTTGTGAGGGAATTCGTTCATAGTTTTCATGTCCTCTTTTCTTTCTAAGGATAAACATCAAAATATAAAAAGCCAATGGAACGAAAACTTTGATTGGAGCTATAAATCTTCTTGGTTGGTGATCATTATACTAATTTAATAGAAGTATAGAACACGTGATCAATACAATAAAGCAAAAGGATCAGGGGCGGCTTGATGCATTTGGGGGCCTAAGGTGAAAATTAGTTATCTTGTTTCATAAATAAAATTACTATTAATCAACATGAACCACATAGAATTTTTTTTTTTTTTTTAAAGTTTATAAACACACAAAAAATTGACAAAACTTTGATGTGGCAGATTGATAGTAGTGAGTAAAAAAGTGACGTCAGTGGAGAATCTAGTTGAAAACTAGTAAAAGTTTGCTAACTTGACTATTGTGAAAAATGTTGTGAATTTTTTTGTGAATTGCTTTCTTTCTTTTCTTTTTTTCTTTTAGAGCTGCTACATTCAGAATATTTTTCATGACAAACTTTAGTTGTTAAGTTGCTTCTTGTTTTCTAGTTGAACCTACTACTAAAATTATTTTTTTTGTTGTCAATAACTACCTTTAACAATCTGTTCTTAAGATTTTTTGTAAAATGTTGTGAAAAATGTCGTAGACATAACATTTTTTTCTCTTTTTTATTTGTTTTTCATTTGATAAAAAAATATTATTTTATTTATTGTTTAATATTTTGGCTTAATTAATACTATTGGTTAAAATTTAGGGGCCTTTTTTTTCACTTGGGGCCTTAGGCGGCCGCATCAATGGCTTATACCATTAAGCCGGCCCTGAAAAGGATGAGCAATTTGCTGGAGCTAGTCTGAGCAAGTCGCAAGAAAACTTAAAAAGGAGAGAGACAGAGAGACATTTTGTCAATGCAATGAATATAATACTCCATATGTATGCCTTACGCATATTATAATCTAACGGAAAGTGAAGTTTGGAGCTAATTTATCTTCCTAATGGGTATCATTATAGTAATCTCCAACGTGATAATATAATATACAGCAAACAGACGAGCAGCTTGATTTAGCTAATCTCTTTCTGACCGACCAATTCATCGGGAAAAAAAGTAGATAATAGTACATCTTTCTGATCCATGGCGCCTTGTAATAAGGATGATTCAGACAAGTGGTTCTGCACATTATTCAAGAAAAACATTTTGGAAATGAAATTAATAAGGTTGTAAATTGATCAAGTTAAAAGACACAAGCAAAAAGACCCCGTTGGGCACATTATATTATAAGAATATTGTTGAGGTGTTGATCAAAATGAGACATCTGCTTACAGATTAAGGCACTGAAAACTTTAAAATCATGTACCCTGGACCCCTTCTTGATTTTAAAGTCTCTCTAGTGGAGTCCTACTTTAGATATATTAGCACAGCTGACTAGGTTTGCTCCTATTCCTATAGCCTTGTATAGTTGTAACACCATGGACACAGTATACGTCACTGACAGCATGGTTCTCCCTTCTGTTGAAATGTCCAAGAGTGTGGGAGAAATGTCCATCAATAGCGAAGAACCACCACAAGAATACATTGTTAAAGATAGCAGTTTTGGATCTATAGTGTCTTCTGATCCATCACTAGGCTCAATTCCTATCATTGATATCAACATCTTCTCTTCATCACATGATCCGAAAGAAGTAGAGAATGAACTTGAGAAACTAAGATCAGCTCTGAGCTCAGGAGGATGCTTCCAGGTTAGGACTTATATTTAACTTGAAAATTTTCACCGAACGTTCTCTGCTTCATTAGGCAGAATAGCTATCCTTTTTGTTACTAGGAAAAGTATTTCATCAAGGCATTTAGTCAAGAGTCTCGTAGTTCAACTAATACCACATTATGTTTCCAGTTGGGACATCTATGGTTCAGATCCCTACTCTCCCAATTATCGAATTTGTACATAAGGTCTCTATAGATATACAAGAGAAGTTGGGCCCTAATTATGCCTAAATCAATAGTAATTGACATTTCTTGATTCAAGGCATAATAAGGATTATGTATTAGGAGGGTAATGTGATTATAATATTAGATGCATTTGAGCATGAGCCACTGCCAAATCTAGAATATGTAATGGTATTAAAACCATGGTAAAAACCAATATTAGTTATGTTAGACCGTATATCATAAATGTATTCATATGATCAAAAGCCTTGTAACTCAACAATCAAGACTTTATATCATAAATCTATTCATGTGACCAAGAGCCTTTTAGTTTAACTAACATTTTATGTTATTTTCAACAAAAACATTCATAATTCAAATCTCCACCTCCAACTATTGAATGCAAAAAAAAAATAAAAAATAAAACAAAAACAAAAATGAAAGCTGTGCTTGCCTGCACTAGAGTCTAGAAAGAAAACGGTTTGAAAATTTTCAGATAGACATTTGAACGTTTATCTGGATTGAATAATATATTTAGATCCTAAAAGAAATGAATCGAATTTGTGCATTTCTTTTTCTATAAGAACTTGTCTTAAAGTTACCTTTGAGCCTCAGGCAATAGGTCATGGGATTCCAAGTTCACTACTTGACAAGTTACGCGAAGTCGCAAAACAATTTTTTGCACTTCCAGCAGAAGAAAAGCATAAGTACTCCCGAGCAGCTAATGAGGTTGAAGGGTATGGGCAAGACCGAGTAGTTTCAGAAAAGCAAATCCTTGACTGGAGCAGTCGTCTATCTCTTAAGGTCTTCCCAGAAGATCAAAGAAGGCTCAATTTTTGGCCAGAAAATCCAAGTGATTTCAAGTATGTTTAATATACTTTTTTTTTTTTTTAATTTCTATTCAATTTATAAAAAAGTAATTAAAAAATTCAATTGTTATGTTGTTAATGTGGCACCAATCAGTCAATCACATTTGTTATCACATTAATTTTTAAATATTTTCTAATAAAACTGGTAGTAGTATTAACATTTTACTTCGTTTTTTTATCCTTTGTCTAGCATTTTCTGACTTAGATTAACATGGTGATGCATTTCCATAGATAAAGTCCTTTTTCATATTGTTAGTGATTAATCATTTATTTAATTTTACAGAGATATTTTACATGAATATGCTGTGAAGTTGAAGGGTGTGATGGATATACTCTTTAAGGCCATGGAAAAGTCTCTGAATTTGGCAGAGGGCAGCTTCTCAAGCCAGTTTGGAGACAACTCACTGATCAAAGCAAGATTTAACTTCTATCCTCCTTGTTCTAGACCTGATATGGTTCTAGGTGTCAAAGCTCATTCAGATAGATCAGGAACCACAGTTCTCTTGCAAGATGATGAAGTAGGAGGTCTTCAAATTTTCAAAGATGACAAATGGATTAACGTTCCTGTAATTCCTCATGCTCTTGTTGTCAATCTTGGGGATCAAATGCAGGTATGACTTAGTCAGTTGGAGGGTCACTTAGTAGCGCTTAAGCAAGTTTTGCATGCAAAGAAATGTCACCTTCATACAAAGTACTGTGATATTCATTCAATATTTAAAAATATTTAAACTAATAAAGATTCATAATACTGACATGTTATAGCTGCAATCAATTAATATGCACTAACATGCCTAACCTATAAAAGAAATTTACAAGTTTGATATATATATGTAGTTTGCTGTATATGAATTCATGCAGATAATGAGCAATGGAATTTTCAAGAGCCCACTGCATAGGGTATTGACTAACACAGACAAGCTGAGGATATCTGTGGCCACGTTTAATGAGCCAGAGCCGGATAAAGAGATTGGACCTGTGGAACAATTGATAGACGAGAAAAGGCCAAGGCTATACAGAAATGTGAAAAACTTCGCTGCTTTCAACTATGAATGCTTTCAAAAAGGGAAAGTAGCGCTTGAGGAAGCAAAAATTTAAATTTTCTTCCTGCGTATCTATTCTGGTGTTGAAGCAAGTTGATGGTAAAACTATGGAATTATATGGTATTCTGATACTTTATCTACATTTCTATCAGAAGTGGCTTTAATTCACTTTCTGATATGTAGATTGCAACTTAAGAATAAAGTGTGTCTTTCTTGTCTAGTTTTTCAACTTTGTGAAATGGTTTAAGTTTTTCTATCCCCCTTTTCATTATTTTACTAGAAACTACTCACAAACTTGCATGATGCATGGAAAAATTTAATAATTTGTTTTCTTGTTAAATAGAAAATGAAAATAGCAAAAGAGACTTATAAGTATTAGTCTCAAATCCTTCTTAAAATGATGTGATTATTTTCTAACAAAGTATAGTTGATACAATATATTAGATTTTTTAAATTAAGCTATCTATATTTGTTATTTGAAAATGTTTTAAATTTTGTAAGTTTTTTTTTTTTTTTTTTCCCAAGAAAACCTAATGCATTTTACATCAATTATTATATAAAGGTAAAATTTTTTGTAAATAACGTAATGTGTGGTTGAAATTTGTTTTTAGTACTCCTTACAAACATCATTTTCTATACGTCTTGAATAACCTAAAGATGAAGCGGATATAAATAAATCCATCATTTATTATGTTACAAAAGAAAATACAAAACTTTAAAGTTTTGTATTTTTTTTAATATTTTTAAATTTAAAAACATTAAAAAAAATGTAATTTTATCAATAACCTACCAATATTACATTGACAATGTGACATAATTGTTAATAAAGTAGCAATTCTCTTTCTACACAAACCTTTCCTCCCAAAGCATCATTGAAGTAGACTGAAATGATCAAATTGGACCGAATGGACCACTGTAGACTGAAATGGACTGAACTAGACCAAATGTACAAAAATGGACCAAAATAAACTGAAATGTTATGCTAATGTGGCTTAACATAAGTGTAACAATAATAAATGTTATGTTTCAGTTTTTAAATATTATATCGATAGATTTAAGGGAGCACATTATGGCAATTTAGTATAGGAAAATCCATGGAGTATAATTTTGTTACATGTAGATAGTTCCTTTCAAATTTTAATGAATTATTGATTTGAAGTAAAAATTTTTTATAAATAATATCAAATCCATTTATTTGATTTATATTTTTAGTTAAAAGATTTTACATCTACTGATATAAATCCTGATGTCACTGGGCGCAACAGATTGAGACATCAATGCATAATAAAGCGAAGGCATGTTACAAATGAAGAAAAAGGCCAGTCATGTTAAGTTGATACTAACAAATTGGCTATTTGGTTTTTTCTTCCAAACGTGGAAACTGAACTGATATTGTGAAGGGAAAATCTGTGGTCACAAGCACAACTATCATGAAACACTGAAACCTAGGGCAGATCTGATTGCTCCAAATTGTTGGATAAGGCCATTAAATTCTATAATGGCTTCAATGCCACTTGTCCTTCTTTTATGCACAATTACATGGACCAATAAATGTGACATTTGCATTTCATGTTTTTCCATGTTCTAGTACCTTTGTATATATATATATATATATATATATATATATATTTGGTTTACCACAATATTTTTCCAAAATTTTCAACTAAAGACTAATCACTGTTCTCGATGAGTGAGCCCATAGCGGGGTAAATCGCTGGCCCAAGGAGTTTTTTTCCAAATGCTGGTGCCCAGACTTGAACTAGGAAGCTCTTAGTCAAATACAAAACAACAACTTTGAGACCAGGTGTCCAACCACTCGACCAACCCCACTGGGTTTAGTACTTTTATATATACTATTATTATTTCTGTGCATTGACATTTACATTTCATGTTTTTCCATGCTCTAGTACTTTTAAAAATACTATTATTATTTCCATGTAAAGCACGGCTATGTGAAAATTCATATGTAAACTAATTTTTTTTTAAATAATTAAAATAAAATTATTAAATAAATAGTAACAACAAATTATTAAATAAGTAAATAATTATAATTAAAAAAATCGCTTTAGGTTCTAATTGTTTAGAGTTTGGAATGTACCTATGTTTATCTATTTTTATATTTGAAAATTCTCTTTGTACTTTGTGTTAATTTCTTAATATGAGATAATTCATATTTGAGTTATGCTTAATCTATGCTCTAGTTAGCACAAATAATAATAAACAAAATAGTTTCTCAGTGAGTTCTAGTTAGCTCAACTCGTAAAGTCTCTGATGGTTGTATAAGAGATTTGGAGTTTAATCCCCGCCTACATCAAAAACTGATTAGTGTCTTGGTCTGATGATAAAGAGCTATTATTAGAAGCGAGCGCTATGGGTTGAAACTCTCTTAAAAAAAACGTTTCTCAATACAAATTTTTTCCTAGTGATAGTCTAATTACAAAAATCAACACACTCACAAATTAAATATAATAACCAAAACCTAAAATCAAAACATACACAAAAGAGTTCAAAATTTGAGAATATTAAAAAAAATAAAAATTTACATAAGAGAACCAAGAACTTAATTGGGTGTCCGTTGTTTTACTTTTTTTTTTTTTATATATAATTTTTTTAATTGAAACTTCCTTTGGCATAATATCTAGGCCGCAAATTCAAAAGCAGATAACAATAAGTAAGATTAATTTATCATATTAAAACATAATTAAGCGTAAGTTGCATCTTGGGGAAAAAAGTGAAAAAAAAAATTTACAACAACGTGAGATGTATTGTGTGGGATTTAATTATAGGGATGACATTATTGGTTAAGAGAGATTATATCGAAAAGCCATGGCTTTATATATATATATATATATGAAAATTTTGATAATAGACTATTAGTTGGGGTAGAATTTAAATTTCTAAAACTTATGTAATAAATTTTTATCTAAATTAAATTAATGTTAAATCTTATCCCTTAGTCAAGAGTCCTATAGGATAATATCCTAATAAAGTACTAAGTTAATAAGATGCAACTTGAGGAAAAAAATTAAAACAAAAATATGAGTTGTGTGGGATTTAACCTTAGAAAATTTTGAGGATAGACTTTTAGTTTTATTTAAATTAAACAGTTGTTAAATATTATCCCTTAATTTGAGGGAATATATCATAAAAAATAATATAAAAATAATGTACTAATTAGTTGTTCTTAAAATGTTGATAATAGACTTTTAGTTAGAGTAGAAGCTAAAAGGTTTTTTTTTTTTTGAAATAGAAAACATATGTTGTTATCTAGAATTTAAGTTTAGAATTTTTTATAATATTTTAGTTGGAATAGAATTTAAATTTTTAGATTTTTATTCTCATATGTTGTTATCTTATTTGAAATATTTAAGCTTATAGTTTTTGAATGATATAACTTTTAGTTTGAATAGAATTTAATTTTTGTTTAAAATTTAAATGATAAAGTTTTATCTAAATTAAACAGTTGTTAAATATTATCACTTAATTTGAGGAAATATATCTTAACAAATAATATAAAATTAATTTACTAACTAGTGAGAGTAAAAAATTAAAAACTTACATAAGAGAACCAAGAACTTAAATGGTGTCAATTGTTTTGCTTCTTTATAGTAAACTTCTTTTGGGATAATATCCTGCACGTAAATTAAGAAGCAAAGAACAATAAATAAGAAGAATTTATTAGATTAAAACATAAGTATTAGTTGCATTTTGGGGAAAAAAATTGAAAAAAAAAAAAAAAAATTCAACAATGTGGTGTGTATTGCGTGAGATTTAATTATAGAGATGACTTTATTGCTTAAGAAAGATTATATAAAAAAAATTCATGACTTTATATATATATATATATATATATAGGGGTAAAAGCCCAGCGTTGTGTATTGGGCCTAGAAGCCCAGCATTGTGTATTGGGCCTGGGGCCCATTTTTGGGTTAAGATATGTCCGAAGAGAAGAAAATGATTAAGAAGGATTCTAAATGGGAGAAATATACTTGGAAATGGGTTGAAGCTGAGCCTCTAGCCAACATCAGGAATGTCGATGCAAAGAAGTTTTATCTGGAAAAATATTGTCACTCGGTTTGGAACTCCCCATACCCTCATCTCGAACAATGGCCTTCAATTTGATAGTAAAGCATTCAGGAATTACTGTGTTAAGTTGGGGATCACGAATAGATACTCCATTCCTGCTTATTCCCAAGGGAATGGGCAAGCAGAAGCTGTTAACAAAGTCATAGTAAATGGACTAAGAAAAGACTAGATAATGCAAAAGGCAATGGTGAGCTGTTGGAGAAGAGTTTGGATCTGATTGATGAAAAGAGGGAAAATGCAATGATCTGATTAGCACATTATCAACAAAAGCTCAGGTAGGGCTATGATGTCAACGTAAAACTAAGACCTCTAGAACCTGGTGACTCGGTGCTCAGGAAAGTTGTGGGCACTGCAAAAAACCCATCTTGGGGAAAGTTAGGACCCAATTGGGAAGGGCCATATCGTATTACCTTAGGGGCTAGCATTAGAGCGTATTTTTTGAAAGACTTAGATAGTCATGTAATACCACGCCCTTAGAATATAAACAATCTCAAAAGCTACTATTATTAATCGAACATTTTCTTTAATCAATATGCTAATTTATTATATAAAATTTTTGGATAAGTGTGTAAACTTAAATCTAATCATGCCTGAAGTCCTCGAACCAGATGATTTGGGTTAGTTAACACTCCGTTACAATTTCGTTAAGTGTTTAAACTTAAATCCAATCATGTCTGAAGTCCTCGAACTAGATGATTTGAGTTAGTTAACACTCCATTGCAGTTTTTCTTAAGTGTTTAAACTTAAATTCAATCATGTCTGAAGTTCTCAAACTAGATGATTTGGGTTAGTTAACACTCTGTTGCAGTTTTCCTTAAGTGTTTAAACTTAAATCCAATCATACCTGTAGTCCTCAGACCAGATGATTTGGATTAGTTAGCACTCCGTTACAATTTCCTTAAGTGTTTAAACTTAAATCCAATCACGCCTGAAGTCCTCAGGGTTAGTTAACACTCCGTTGCAATTTCCTTAAGTATTTAAACTTAAATCCAATCATGCCTGAAGTTCTCGGACCAGATTATTTGGGTTAGTTAACACTCCGTTACAATTTCCTTAAGTGTTTAAACTTAAATCCAATCATGCCTAAAGTTCTCGGACCAGATGATTTTGGTTAGTTAACACTCCCTTATCCTCTTAAATGTTTAAACTTGTTTGAGTAAATGCTAGTTTATGATAAATCTCTTTGGCCATGCATTCAATATAAAGTTAGTGCTCAGAAGTATTCTCCATAAATATTCGAGAAAAACTGTAAGATCTTCATATCATTCATCGCTTTTAATGTTTATTAGTAATTCTTACACAATCAGTTTTTTCCAGTATTGGAGTAAATTGTTTGCATCATTAATATGATATCATTGTTAAGTTTACCTATGTTATATTAACTACAAGTTAGTCATTCGCAATAATAGTGAATTTCATAACATGTATGACGAAGACAGAAAATAGAAGAACAATTTCATTAATTAAAAAGAAAGTACATCACAACCCCTTACATACATTAAAAAAAAAAAAAAAAACTAATACAAGTACGAAGTAGAAATCCTTAGATATCGAAGTCTTCGTTTGGGGAGCCAAAGGGTCAGCAGTATGGTTGGGTTGGGTAGCAACATCCATGGTCTGATCCTCAGCCTGCTTGCCCTGGTCTCCAGTCTGACCAGACTCTTTGGGTGCTTCAGTAGGATCAAGAAGGGTCTGGTCAACAACAGGCTGCTCTAGAGCTTTTGGAAGTTCGCAAATGTCTGGGTGGTAGAAAACATTCTTAGGTTGCCTCAAGTCAGCCTCTGGAGGGACCCCAATAGCTTCAAGGGCTTTATCCCAAGTTACGTCACAGTATTCCCTACAGACCTTGGCGAACTCCTCAGTGAGTCTGAGTTGGGTCTCCTTCACCCCAAAGGTATATGCTACCTGTCTCTCAGCCTCCACTGCCTCTTTGGCTAGCTGAGCATCTTTCCTGGCCAACTGAGTAGCTTCCTTGGTTTTCTATAATTCAGCACGAAGACCTTTGACAAACTCTCTCTCTGTCTCCAGATTGATCTCGATCATGCACAGCTGCTTGCATTGGTCTTCGGCCTACTTTTCAGTGGTCTTCAGGTCAGCATCGAGATTATCCCTTTAGCTTGTCATATCACTCAGCTGCTCGGACAGCTGAGAACAATCTTTCTTTAGACTGCTCAGCGATTTTTCTGCCTCAAATTGAGAGTGGGCCTCTGCTTGGGCTTCAATATAGGCCTTTTTGTTCCACTCTTCGGCCATGTAAACCTACTGGGTAATCTACATAGCAGAAGGAAAAATTTCAAGATCGTCAACCTACTGGCTCTCCTGGTTGGGTTAGGCAATGAAGATCGTCATGCCACGGGCTTGAGATGATCAGATAGTCGTCTTTCATCCCTTTATTGGACTTGGGAAGATAGGAGACGAGCTTAACGACGTCAAATTGGGATATAAGATAGTATCCAGCTCTTTTCTGGCTATGACACTCATACATATGTACCATGTCAAGCCAGGTGAGTCCCAATCCTAGATGAAGGTTCAAAGCGTCAACTGTTCCTAAGATCCTAAAGACATTGGGTGCGCACTGATCAGGAGAAAGCCTTTGATTACAAAGATAGTTTTGGGTAATAGAACCCATAGGGAGAGTCATTCCTCCTTCTATGAATGCTTTCATAGGGATTATGACTTCCCCCTCTCTTCGGTCGATTAATACCCTTTTTGGCGGACAATACCTCAGGTTTAACCCCTATGATATGCCATATGTCTCCTTAAATTCCTCTATTAAGGCAGGACTATCGAGAAGATACTGAAATCTACCCATTTTTGGTTAACTAGAAGAAGACGCAGAATAATAACTGGGAAACGAGAGTTTGAAAGCTGAGAAAGCTGGTTGAAGAGAAGATGAAAGGCTTGAATAAAGGATAGCTTACACAAACTAAATCGGAGAATGATCTTTGAACTCGTAGAGAGATTCTTGCAAATTCTGGGAAGATCTAGGAATGATGATTGGAAGAGCTTGGTGGATTTGAATGCTTGAGTTCGTTGGATAATCTGAGAGTTTGCAAAGTAAAGAAGAAATAACCTCTTCTGAGGCTTTATATAGGGATAAATGAAAGGGGAAGAGTCATCCCGCCCAAATTACGAGGAAGAGCATCATCCATTGGATCGATGGTCCACCATTGGATACGAGACAGAACGTCGCCTAGAGTAATTAATAGCGCTAATACTGAAACGACAGCAGCAATGATGAAGCGCGTAAACCTATGCTCATACACGTGTGAATTCAAATACTTGTGTTTTTATTTCGTAACAAATCAAAATCTTATTTTTTCTCCTCGGACGCGAGAGAAAAATTAAAATTTTGAGAGGCTATTGTGAAGGTGAAAGCCCAGCGTTGTGTATTGGGCTTGGAAGCCCAGCATTGTGTATTGGGCCTGGGGCCCCTTTTTTTGGGTTAAGGTATGTCCGAAGAGAAGAAAATGATTAAGAAGGATTCTAAATGGGAGAAATATACCTGGAAATGATCGAGGAGGGCAGGACGAAGAGCGTATTCTCTTCAGATATAAAGAGTCTCAATCAAGCAAGTATCTGGGAGGTTCAAGTGATCTTCCTGGCAATTCCAATGATAAGGATAAGCTCTGGGCATGTCTGAAGATGATAAGGACGGAGAAATATCTAAAGGAAAAAGCTGATATCACCATGTTTAATGCACTGTAGCAACTTTTCTAGCTGCATTTATGTGGAGAAGACCCCTGAACAGTACAACTTCAACTACCAACACTCCTGGAGAGCTAAAGAAGACACCTGATGTGACATGTACTCAAGTGATTGCTTGGATGAAGAACAAGTGCACATTAAAGATAGTTTAGAAGAAGGCTATATAAATGAGAAAGGTCTCTAAAGAAAATGGGTTGGAAAATCAAGGAAGATAAAAAGAAGAAAGATTTAACTGTAACTCTAAGAACTGTATTCACTGTTCAATCAATAATATACCTCTTCGGACATCAATATGTTTAGCGGTTAAGTGTGTTTTTATGTTGGTCCATCCTTTAATATCCTAGTTAACAGTTGCTAAATTCACAACTAGCCCAGCTCTTTCACCCACTCTCTACAAATTCATTATTTTGGGCTTGGGCTACAAATTTTGACCCTACAATATATGAAAATTTTGATAATAGACTATTAGTTTAAGTAGAATTTAAATTTCTAAAACTTAGATGATAAATTTTTATTTAAATTAAATTATTTTTAAATCTTATTCCTTGGTGAAGAGCTAGCCTTGTAGCTTAATACCCTAATAAAATATTTATTTAATAAGATGAAACTTAAGGGAAAAACCAAAAAAAAAAAAACAAAACAAAAACGTGAGTTGTTTTTTTTTTTTTTTTTGGAGAAAGAAAACATGGGTTGTTGTTTGGATTTAAGTTTAGAATTTTTTATAATAGAAATTTAGTTTGAATGGAATTTAAATTTGTTGAAGTTTAAATGTATAAAATTAATTTACTAATTAGTTGTTCTTAAAATATTGATAATAGACTTTTAGTTGGAGTATAAGTCAAAACATGGGGTTTTTTTTTTTTTTTTTTTTTTTTTTTTTTTTTTTTTGAAAAAGAAAACATAGGTTGTTATTGTTTGAGATTTAAGTTGGAGTAGAAGTCAAAAGTTGTTGTTGTTGGTTTTTTTTTTTTTTTTTTTTTTTTTTTTTTTTTTTTTTTGGGAGAAAGAAAATGTGGGTTGTTGTCTCGATTTAAGTTTAGAAAGTTTTATAATAGAAATTTAGTTTGAATGGAATTTAAATTTGTTGAAATTTAAACGTATAAAATTAATTTATTAATTAGTTGTTCTTAAAATATTGATAATAGACTTTTAGTTGGTGTAGAAGTCAAAAAGTGGGGTTTTTTTTTTTTTTTTTTTTTTTTTTTGAGAAAGAAAACGTGGGTTATTATTGTTTGAAATTTAAGTTTAAAATTTTTCATAATAGACTTTTAATTTAAATAATAATTTTTTAAGTAAATTAAACAAGTGTTAAATATTATCCCTTAATTTGAGAAAATATAGTCTAACAAATAATATAAAATTAATTTATTAAACTATATTTAGAGTAGCCACTTGGCGCAACGATAGCTACTAAACCCAATTTTTATTATATAGTATATGATATGATATGATGTAACCTCCTTGTTGTGCTGCTTGTCTTGCTCTTAGCAAACCAAGAATTTTTAATTTAATATCAACTATTATTGGAAATTTGGAATTAGAGACCAAATTAAACTCTATCACATAGTTCAAGGATCAACTAAAGCTTTTTATTGCACAATTTAAATTATTAAGTTATATAGCATAGCACTAGAGTAAAACTAATTGTGAACAATTTTGTCAAAATATTGTCGATTATCATTAAATTAACAAAATTAATTATTTTTAATGAAATTGATTTTAAAGCAGAGCTAGCTAAAGAGGGGGGAAAAAATCTACCCCACTAGGAAAGTGTTAATACTTTTTTTATAAAGCCATTTATGATTCACCTTCGCTACAAAAATTTGATGATATTCTTAGTCTTTTTTCTAGCTCATAATAAGAATCGCCCCAAAAAAGTACACCAATAGCAGCAGTAATCAAACTGCTGCAATAAGTCAACCCCATACCCTGAGTAATCTATAGCGGCGATTAAGAACCGCCACAAATGTGTATGCGGACTTTTAGTATAGTTGTATCCTAGTGTTTTATGAGTATCCATGTTGCGTCATGTGCTTATCCTTAGAGATAACATCAACAAGACTCTGTGTGAGTGTTCCTTAGTTGTATGTATGTATATGGCTGCTTCCAGCAGAGATATGGCTGAATCTCCGCCCCCTCCTAATAAGGCTACCAAGGAAGAGTTACTGTCAAAAAGTGTCCAAGAACTGGTCATCAATGGTGGACAGCCACCAGATAATTATGTTTACAAAAACAGTACAGGAGGAGGGCCTGATGTTCATACTCCTTTAAATGAAATTCCAGTCATAGACCTTGGTAACCTCAAATCTTCGGCAACCACAGAAGAAGAAGAGCTAGAGAAGCTTCGGTCTGCTCTCAGTTCATGGGGTTGCTTTCAGGTTTGATTTCATAGCACTTACTGATTAACAGCAACCTATATATTGTTCTATAGAGTTATCAGGTTCACATAGTTATATTTGGACATGGAGACTCAATTTAAATGACAATTTTAGGCTCTCTAACTAAGCTACAAGTATTTCTTTGTTTAGTACTGCTAGGTTTTTTTTTTTTTTTTTTTTTTTTTTTTTTTTTTTTTTTTTTTTTTTTTTTTTTAAATAACAAAGTATTATCTATTAAATATTTATTATATTAAAAAACCAACAATAAAATTGATCCTACTAAAAACCAACCTTCCTCTAAGTTGATGTTCATGTTTGATGCCGATTAATGAAATATTATGAATTTTGACACTCTAAATCATCTAAAAAATAATTAAATAAATATCCGAATGGAAGGAAATTAGTTCAAAGCTTAAAATTGACAGTTATAATACTCCTATGCTATCTTGATTTAAGTAATTATATAGTTATGGATTCTATTCTTTCCACGTTTCATACTTCTAACTTATGAAATGGTCTAGTCTCAACCATTGACATCTTTCAGCCAAAAATAAAAATACAGACCTTTCATCACTCTTATATAACATACTCAAGAGTTGATTTTGGAGTTTCAGGCAATAAATCATGGAATAACAAGTTCATTTCTAGACAAAGTCCATGAAGTTACCAAGCAGTTCTTTTCACTTCCAATGGACGAGAAGCGTAAATACTCCAGAGAAGCCAACAACATTGAAGGTTATGGAAATGACATTATCTTTTCAGACCATCAAATACTTGATTGGACTGACCGATTGTATCTCATGGTAAACCCAGAAGATCAGCGAAAGTTCACATTTTGGCCTGATAATCCCACAGATTTCAGGTAAGCAAATCATGTTATGTTTCCTTCTGAATAAAGAATACAACAGGAATTAATGGTCAATCATTACAGATTTCAAGAGCATAAACTTTTGACATGCACTTACAAAGTTTAAAATTATTTTCATTTTGATTTCTTGGGTTTGGAATTTTTCATTTTAGTCCACCAAATTTGATTTCGTATTCATGATTCTTCCATCTCCTGAGTGACTAATATGGCTGTTAAGAGAGCAGAAAAAAATTAAATTAAAAAAAAAATCATTTTGTTGACAATTAACGCTCAGATGAGTTATCAGGATGGACAAAATGAAAATTGTGAAAATGGAATCAAACTTAATGGACTAAAATAAAAAATCTCAAACTAAAGGGACCAAATTGAAAACAATCCAAAATTTCATGGTGAAAAGTATAATTTAATCTTTCTATTGTATTCCATAGAGTTTTCACTAGTAAACACAATCATTTTCCCCGTAACCTTGATTTTGTGTTCCATAGCATCCAAAAAACACTTCAACCATCCAAAATAACATATGGTGGTGGTAGCAGTGAATAGCTGCTTTCCATGATTCCATCCATAGAAAATACAGGTTGAATACTATAAGTCAAACTGATCAGTTGCACAAAACAAAACAAAAATAACTGCAGGGATATTTTACTCAAGTATGCCATGGAGTTGAGCCTCATAACTGAAGTCATCCTCAAAGCCATGGCAAAGTCACTAAATTTGGAGGATACCTGCTTTTTGGAGCAGATGGGAGAGCAACCAACAATGTTTGCAAGATTCAACTTATATCCTCCATGTCCAAGGCCTGATCTTGTTCTTGGCCTTAAACCACATGCAGATGGATCAGCAATCACCTTTGTTTTGCAAGACAGAGAGGTGGAAGGCCTCCAATTCCTGAAACACAACAAGTGGATCAGAGTTCCAGTTATTCCTCAGGCTCTTCTTATAAATATAGGTGATCAAGCAGAGGTAATAGCTACGTACTGAGATTTTCACATGTTCAACATAACCCCCCAGTGTCTAGCAACTAGTGCCAACATATATTCTAAGCTATTCAAAAGTAATCAACATCTACACTCAGACCATTTTCACTTTTGATGACCCAGGTCGTACAATATAGTCGATTACAACTAGAAACTATGCCTTTGAGAATATGTAAATTTGTTTTAGAATTGGTTTCGTTTGATACAATGGGTTTCATATGATACACAGATAATGAGTAATGGAATATTCAAGAGTCCAGTGCACAGAGTAGTGACAAATTCAGAAAGGGAGAGGATTTCGGTGGCAGTGTTCAGTTCTCCAGACTCTGATAAAGAGATTGAACCAATAGGGAGGCTGGTCAATGACTCAAGGCCGAGACTATACAAAAAGGTGAAGAATTATGTTGATACTTATTTCCAGTACTACCAGCAGGGAAAGAGACCAATTGATGCAGTGAGATACTAGTTTTTGCACCTTTGTCTCCTGTGGATTGCATTAGTAAAGATCCGTTCGTCCATTTAAATATTAATGATTGAATAAATGGATATATTTCTAATTATTGTATATTATTTATTTGGAATAAATGGGTTGATAAATGAAAAGATGAGTGAGGTTCAATCTTGTTAGTGGAGAGTTAGCAAATATTCAAATGAAACATTTGAAATCCGAAGCGGGAAAATATTTCATGTTTCAGAGTAAGGGTCACAAGAATAACAATCTAGTCCAGCCAGCTTGATCAAACCCAAATCCAATCTAAACCCAACCAGGACAAATCATAAACCCATCGATCCGTTTATTTGTTCTATCCATGGGACAAAATGCTTGATCTATGATCCAAGACCAGGAGGTCCACCTGTGTGCATGACTAGTTTATTATTACAATAATAAGCTCAACTATATTATATTAACTACTTATTTTTCTCATTATTATTCAATTTGAGATTTTATTCATTTTCTCTCATATTTTTCACTCTTTTATTTTTTTTTATCCTCTCTAAAATCTACCCAACCAAACATAGTTATAGTAAATTCTATCATGAATTTAATAAGTAAACTTCATCATAAATATAAGAGAAAAAAAATACAGTACCTAAAAATTACTAGTTAGGTAAATTATATTACTCCTATATTATATTAACTAGCTGCGAACCCGCGCATTGTGCGTGATAATTATTTTTATGACGGTTTTATTAATTTTTTTTTTTTTTACAATTTAAACTAATCTAATAATGAGGAATGTATTTCGTAATTATATTTTTATTTATTATTGGAAAAATCATAAATGTAATATAGGAATAATCCAAAACACCAAAAAAAGGTAAACTAAAAAAAATTAATAAAAGTTAACAATGATTAGTTGAACCAATATTAGGATAAAATTTTGTTTTTGATAATCTATTAAGGTTATTTTCTTTGTAAAAATTATAATTTCGGCCGCCCAAAACATATTATCAAATAAACAATTATTAGCAAAATCTAAGAATTAAATTTCTATATATGCACTGTTATAAAATAATAATAATAATAAAAATTAAATTGCAAAAGTTAAAATTTGTCACCTATCCGATTATTTTCGTTTGGCTAATCTTTGTTTTCCTTTAAATAAATGATATTATAGAGTACTTTTAATACAACTATTAAGAGTATTTTGTCCACCACAAAGGATTAGAAAATAATAAAAAAATTAGTAAAATCTCATAATTTAACATCTAAATTTAACACTATAAAAAAATCATGCTATGTAACAAAATAAATACCAAATTATCCAAATCATGTTATATAATAGAATAATATTATATTTTTATATGCTATATTTAACTTTTTAGAACGCAATAGGATAACATTTAACAGTCAAAGAGAATAAAAAATATAAAAAACAACAACAACAATTTAAAAAACAAAACTAAATCACAATTTAAAAAACAAAACTAAATCGCATTAATCCAAAATAGAGTTATAAATAATATAAAAAATTATCAACTTAAAGTAGAGATGCAAGAAAAATAAAAAGTAAAAATCAATCAAAAAATTTAGAGAGAGAGAGAGAGAGAGGGAACTTTTTTTCTTTTTGTGAGGAAAAACTATGCATAAAATAAAAGAGATAATGACAAATTTATAGTAAGATGGTGTGAATAAGAAGAGACAAAAATAAAGAAAGATGAAGGGAAAGAGGAAAAATGATATTAATGTAGAAGGTAGTGGGGAGATGAAAAAGTAAGAGAAGAAGAAAGATTGAAAAAGTAGTGGGAAGATGAAATGGTAAGGGAAAGAGAAAGGTTGGAGAAGTATAAATATTAAAAAAATAAATGTTAAAAACAATTATAAGAAAAAAAAAACCCTAAAACTTGATAGATTTGGGTCTTTTTTTTTTTTTTTTTTTTTTTTTTTTTTTTTGTTTTTAAGTTGAAAAAGCTCACACAAAACCTTAAAGCTAAACTAAAAAAGTTTTGAGTTGGATTTGATAGTAGAACTAAATAAATAAGAAGTAGGCTGGATTAATTATATAGATTTATTATTGGGTGATTGTGGAAGTAAATAAATAAGTAATGGGCTGGATTTATTATAAAGTGATAGTGGAAGTAAATAAATAAGTAGTGGGTTATATTTATAGGGCTGAAAATTGTAAAAACCATTTTAAAATTGTAGGACAAATTATATTTTAAAAAAGTAAAGAAAAAAAAAGAATGACGTAGCAGCTGATGTGACGCAACGTAAGAGCAGCAACATTAAATACTATGCTTCAGCTTTTAGTAATACATAGATATTGTTAAAGTAATGATCAAAATGATTGAATATTGACCCGGTTTGGATAGCACTTTAAATCACTCAAAGTCACATTGCGTTTTTTGTTTTTTTTTTAGCAGCCGGATTTATTGACTTTTGTGAGAAAAAACACTGTGCATGTACTGTGCGTGCACTGTTCACGCACTGTTTATGCATTGTTCACACATTAAAAATATTAAAAGTGGGTCCTGCGATACTATTCATATATTTAAAAATTATTTTGCTACAGTGTTTTCAACAACAATCAATATTTAACAACTTTCAGCAATAATAAATGTTATCTAAACAAACCCATTATATACATTATCATCTGAATGGGTCCCCAATTTTTATCCATAATCATCAAAAGCTTTGAAAGGCATGTGCCTCCTTGGTACTGTACTAATTTTGCTCCTATAGTCATGTGAGCTGTAACCTCATGGACAGTGTACGTCCCTGACAGAGTAGTCTTCGTTTCTGCTAAAATGGATCCATTTTCCAAGAGTGTGGAAGAAATGTCCATCAATAGCGAAGAACCACCACAAGAATACATAGTTAAAGATTGCAGCTTTGGATCTATAGAGTCTTCTGATCCACTAGCCTCAATTCCTATAATCGATATCAGCATCTTCTCCCTATCTTCGTCACATGATCCTAAAGAAGTAGAGAATGAACTTGAGAAACTAAGATCAGCTCTAGGCTCAGGAGGGTGCTTCCAGGTTAGTACTTAATATTATTGTTCTCTACTTAATTAGACAGAATAGCTATTCCTATTGTTGCTAGGGATAATATTTCATCAGGGTACTTCAGATTTATTTTAGAACCTGCCTTATCTTTTCCTCAAAAAAGGGAAACGAAAAAAGAAAAGAAGGATTTATCATATCCTGTAAATATAGCATGCGAAAGACAATAGTAAAATAAACCCAGGGTTGGCCGAGTTGGTTGAGCTCTCGATCTCGAGGTGCTTGTATTGGGCTCGATTGAGTGTGCTTCACAGTTCGAGTCCTGCTATTTGCACTTTGAAAAGAATTTTCTACACCAACGTTTTACCCTTTCGTGGATCTACCCGACGTGAACAGATTAGTCTTTAGTTAAAAGCTTTAAAGATAAACGAGAGCCCAAAAAAAAAAAAATGACAACAGTAAAACAGATTAGTTTATGCCTGAATCAAGAATAATTGTTATCCTCGATTAAGGCATAATAAGGGGTTATGTTCAGAGAGGATAATGTGATAGGGTGCATTTGAGGTTACAGTTTTTTTCTTTTTCTTTTTTCGTTTAACCTGTGATGTCCACGATGCTTTGGTGTGTGTGTAATCATTGAATCAATAATGTAATTTTGGTTGGTGGTGTTGTCGGGGAAAGAAGACAAAGAAGTGGAAGAGGACTTGGGATGGTCACACAAAAGTTTGGATGGGGTCTTTGGATCATTTATTGGTTCAAGTGGGGTACGTGTACCTCACTAGAGCCCCCAATATGTGAGTCTGATTTTCTTATTGGGTCCGGTCAATGTATGTCCTAAAAATACACATTAACCGTACATATAAAAGAATAGTTTATCAATTTTGTTTTGCTTTTCCACGAGACAATAATGACTTTTATGAGAAGAAGAGAAAAGCATCAGACAAATTATATTTTTTTAAGAAGACTAAACTACCCTTCACTCATTTCTCCTCCTCCTCCTCCTCCTCCTCGAAAGTTGAAACACAAGTTATACAACTCAAACAAGTTAACCGAAACTAACACTCTACCATCAAATAAACTCTTACAAAAATTCTCATGAAAAAAAAAAATCATCTACAAAAATTACAACTCATACAAATTTCAGATGTTACTAGAACAAACCCAGAACATATAATCAATAAAAAAAATTATGACTTAAATATTTTTAAAAAAGAAATCGATATGGGTTTAAATAGTTGTGAATCTCGGCGTTGGAACCATTCAAAGCTGAACAACTATTTGTTGCCAACGACAGGAGGGGCCTTGAAATGGGTGCGTCGGCCAGGCGTGGTTCATGATCAGGTGTTCCTTGAAGCCATCCCCATTTCATGCTTGAGTTTTCTTTAATTTCAATGGTCTCTGTCTGTTAGGTTCTAGAGATTTAGAAATTTATGTATTTAGAACTCTAATATGTAATGTTGGCAAATCATGATCAAAACAGGTTGTTAGTCTTATTTAGACTTGCTCAAAGTGTGGGCGTTTTATGTAAAGTTGGAATTGAGTGGCTGCAGAAGTATTAGTGACTTTCGACCTGGCTCGATCGATCGAAAATTAGACTCGATCAATCGAATCTCGGCAGAACGTTTTTTCTGCAGAATTTCCAACTCAGCCCAAGCCCATTAAGGATTAGGGTTTCAGATCTAATTCTCCTAATATATAAAGAAAACCCTAGCCACGTTTTGGAGGGCAGTCCTAGTTGCTCTGGTTGTATTGTTGCTCATACTTTGCGGTTTGTGTGAATCTCTTGTGAGATCATTGAGGAGTTTTCCTTCACATAAACTTAGGGTTTTCTAGCTAAAGATATTTTTCAATACCTTGATGATCAACTTAGTTGCTACCATTGGAGTTTAAAGAATAACAAGCGTGGGTACTTGTAACTGGTGGAGAATCCAAGAAAGAAGGAGTCTGTGGATTCAGAGCTTGCACGTGGTCGTGTCAGTAAGTTCTACTGGTGGGTAGCATTAGGAAGTCGAGCAGGGAGCTTGTAAGTCCTTTTGTATGAACTTTGATTCTTTCAAGATAGTGGATTCAAGTTTACCTTGAGGATAGCTAGGTCAAATCCTCCCTAGGTTTTTATCGTGTGGTTTCCTAGGTCATAATATCTTGTGTTATTTATTTTTCCACTGCTTTATATTCTTGATATGATTGTTTGATCGTGATAACCTAGATTTGCATAATTTGACTAAGTTAATCACTTGGCTAATTAACTAAGTTAATCTAGTTGGTTTAAGGGGTCTAAAACCGTTCACTGTCTGTTGAGGGAATGAAAGAAAGAAAGAAAAAATACAGAGAAAGAGATAGGATTTGAGAGAAAATGAAGGAAAGAAAGAAAGAAAAATGTAGTGAAACTGAAAGAGAAGAAACAGTACCATTGAAGACCAAGACTTGCCTCCCTTATCGCGGTGTAGCAGTTGAAAGGAAGACAAGAGCCACATGTTGTTCTCATGTGGATACGTGGTAAACAAAGAGCCATACAACATTTTTTTTTTCGTAAAGGCCTACACTACACAATGAATAATTTTTTTTTTTTTTTTTTTTTTGGGATCAACACACAGTGAATAACTTTTTGACTATAGATCCTTGGCTCCTTGCTACAAATAATTATCTAAGTTTAATGATTAAATAATGCTAATTATAATGAAATTTATTATAAGTATTTGTGAAAAACTAAATTTATTGTGAAATTTATTATAAGTTTCTCTCTCTTTTTTTTGAAGCAAAATTTATTATAAGTATCAATTGTGTCTATTATTCACATTATTTTTATTCTGTCACGTGACATTATTTTATTGGACAAACTAATTACATGTAACATTATTTTGTAACACTTAGTGGAAAAGTATAAATGAAGAGGCTATTGATGTAAACAATATACATATTCAAGAGGTAAAATCAAAATTTTAAAACTCTAGGAAAAATAAAGATCACATCAATAAAATATTTAAATTTCAAGTTTTAATTGAGTGTGAATTTTGACAAATACACATTCGCACTACATTTTCTTCTTATAACCTTTATGCTTGTAACATTTCAAGATGATATAAGGTCAATAAGTATCATGACAATAAAATCTTGTTTCTTGCAACAATGACCAATTCCTTTTGAGTCCGTAATTTCTATTTGTATATGTGATGGCACGAGCTTGAGTTATTGCATTTTTTTGTCTGGTCCTGTACCACTAGCCTTATCAGAGTAAGTATGTGAGAGGCCCCACCTTCATTCCACCAACTTTTTTTTGGGACAAACCCGCTATGTTTCCCCATAGATTTAGGGTTTTACATGGAGTTGACATTTATTTTATTTAAATAGTAAAAATAATAAAAATCCAAACTGAAAGAAATAAAAATATTTTATTGATTAGTAGTTTGTTAGAGGTGTTAGAGATTTAGTGTCCAAAGACAATAAAACATAAATAGTAATTTTTAAATTTATTTTAAGTTTAAAAATAGTACCTCGCTATTTTGTGTTTCAAATGTCGTGAGAAGACTGGTTTGTTTTGGATTGAAAAAGTGTCATGATACATGATATGAGATGGGACATTAGATTTCAATTTTAGTGAAGCACTATTATTTTATGGCAAAATTTTCTGTTTTTTCAAGAATGCATGATATTCTTTGGCATAATATTGTCAAAATGATAATATAACACCGTCAAAAATAAAAAAGTTGACAAACATCATATTTGGTGATTTTTTAAGCAAAAGACCTAACATTTCAAATAAAATATTGGGTTCAATCCCATATCTATTGAAGTACAATTTTTCATTTTCTTTGCACCATTTGAGGAAGTTGAGTTTTCCTTCTCCTTCTCCGGACATGTAGAGATGTTATGGCCAACATGCTTACAAAACCCACAAGTTCTCTTTTGCTTTCCCAATTCTTTTCCACCTTTCATTCTTTTTTGCTTTGGGCAACCTTTCGTCTTTGAGATCGGAGGACAACAAACAAAACAATCTCCACCAATAGCATCATTAGCATTAACATCAACCATATTTTCCTTGTCCACTAAATTTTCATCACTCAACACTATCAATTCTTTTCCACCTAATGATGTTTCGTGACACCAACGTGGTGGAAGGTACAAAGATGGAATTCGGTAACAATCTTTGTGAATGAATACACTAAGTATGTGACGACAAAGTATACCCCAAAATTCAAAATTCTTGCAACTACAACTAGTCATCTCACCATCCCATAAGAGCAAGTGCTTTTGACTAGTTTTTTCTTCATAATATTGCAATACAAATTCAATACCATTTTCTTGAAGCACCGAATATTGTGTGGCTCTTCCAAACTCCTCTTGAAAAATTTTGAAAGCATAGGGTGTCAACACACTATGTGCTTGTTCTTCTATCGGTGACAATGTTCTTAAAGAAGAACCTCTATATTACATTGTATCATGTGATTGTGTTTGCTCAATATCTTCAATGGCAAGATCAACCTAAAATTACATATTGTAAATAATTTAAAAACACATAAAGACTACAAATATTAACAAATAAAAAAATAAATCAAATTCTACAATAAAAGAAAGCAACGATAAATAATGACTTACTTGTTCAATAAATTGCGTCAAGTTTATGTGGGAACTAACAAACCGTTTGATAAATGCATATATACTTTCGAATCTTCCGGTTGTTGTCATTCCCCCAAAAAAATAGCCACGAAGGTAACGTGGTACTCAAAAATGTTTGATTTGATATAAACCACTTACATGCTTGTTAGTAAGCATGTCATATTTTGCCATTACTTGAGACCATTGATGCTCAAATTCTTCACATGAGTCTAACGTATATATCTATGCACCAATATTGACTACAAAGAATTGCCGTAAACCAACCACTAAATTTAGCAGTATTGTGCCATATACAAAAAGCATGTTTTGTGGATGGCAATTCTTTTGATATTGCCTTTGTAATCCATGGATCTTGGTCTATTAAAATTACCTTAGGTGACTTCTTCATTAAATTTGCAAAAGTCTATAAATCAAATACAAAGTTATTAGCACATGAAAAAAATATAGTAGGATATATACTATTAAACTACTAATTAATCAAATAAAATTGAAAAATAATTACACAGCCTTACAAGATAATTAAATAATTTATGTACTTTCATTAACCATTGAAATGCACTAATTGTTTCATTTCAAAGAAGTGTATAACCAAAGAGAGTTGTCTTTCCATGATTATTGATACCGATCAAAATAGCAAAAGGCATGGCATATGCATTTACTTTGTAAGTAGTATAAAAAACAACCATATATCCATATTTTTGATACCAATCAAAACAAGGAGTAGGCGCCCAAAAAAATATTCTCCAACCTACTCTCTTCATCAGTTGTATATGCATATTGAAATTTAGAATTCTTTTCCTTAGCAACTTTGCACAATTGTAAGAGACCCATAGCATCATTCATTGCATGCATCCTCCTCATTTTCACATAAAGGTTATGGATACCTCTTTTAAAAAATGGAAGATCTCCATGCTTCACACCTTTCTCAAGCTCCATAACACGTATTATTTGCCTAACTGAAAGTCCACCTTTTTTCAATAAGAGAATGCGATCTTTATCTTCTTTAGTGATAACTCGATTGGCCGGAAGAAATCTCACTTTCAAAGGGGACAACAATTCATAATTGTGATCTATAACAAACTTAGTGACATGCTATTCTTGTGGAAAAATGTCAAATGACTTTTGCAATGTGATTCTTAGATGAGCTTTGCATCCACATCTTGTAGATATCCTATTTCATTGCTCCTTAGATGAATCCACTCTTTTTAATTGTTTTCTACCTTTTCAGTGACAAAAGAAATCACGTCTTACATTTTCTCCATTTTTTGTGACAAAATGACCTTTTCGAATTGTAAAACCATATCGATTTGCATAATTTTTATAGAAAATGAAAGCCTCTTCTTCACTAAGAAAACATTGACTAACAAAAGGTTCAAACTTATTTTCTATTGAATTAATATCTTCATTTTCTTCAATAACTCCTATTTCTTCCATTGGATATTCATTCCAAACCACTAATTCCTCCCCACAAATGTCATTATTTTCTCCATAATTTGGAAGCTCATTTAAGTCAACACAATTCCTTGAAACACTTAGATAAATCTCACTTGCAATTACAATATCATTCATTTGTTCTGTGTTGTAAAAAAAAAAAAATCAACATCATATTCAATTATAAATGAAATATAAACCATAAATAAAATAAAATAGAATAAAATAGTATTCCTTCTTGAGGTAATTCATTTAAGTCAAAACAACTCATTGGAACTAATTGATGAATCTCACTTGCAACAAAATTCTCATCCATTGATTCTACAATAATTTAACAAAAATGATTAATAAATATTAACATCATATTTCAATATATTTGAAAAATAAATTAAGAACAAAAGAAATATATGTACCTTATTTATAATTTCTTGAACACTATATTCTTGTAGACATTCTTTGATCATTCATTGAACTCTTCTCAACAAAATTCTCATCCATTGAGTCTACAATAATTTAACAAAAATGATAAATAAATATTAACACCATATTTCAATATATTTGAAAAATAAATTAAGAACAAAAGAAATATATGTACCTTATTTATAATTTCTTGAATACTATATTTTTGTAGACATTTTTTTTATCATTCATTGAACTCGTCTTTCTTTCTTGTCTTTTTGTTGAACATTGAACTCTTCTTTTAGTTTTTTCTATGATATTGGTAAAGTGGAGGAGAAGAAAAATTAAATATTGGTAAAGTAAGTATTGGTGGGAGATAAAATATAAAATGGAGGGAAAGTAAGTATTGGTAAAGTAAGTATTGCAAAAGGAGCATTTTTGTCTTGTTAAAAAAATTGAGGTTAGATCCAACTTGTTAAAAAAATTGGAGGACAGATCCGGCTTGTTAAAAAAGTTGGAGGTTATATTTGTCATTTTGTTTTGTTAGATCAAAAAAGTACTCCTCGTACAGCTTATTTCAAGTTCCTATGCAAAAGGCCACCACTATCATTGGCTTAACTATGTGCCTTGAGGGCACACAGTAACAAAAGTCTTTTTTGTTTAAGAACTAAAATGATCATCAATTATTAGGTGTCATCTAATCATGTGTCCAAAATGTCTATTATTCGGGAGGTGGTTGGAATATCTCCCTCCATTTAAACATAGGGTTAGTCTTCTTCCTCTCCTTTGTGATCTCTTATCCATCACTTTTCTTTTCCAAATCCATTATCGAGCCCTCACTTATCAATCAACTCTCTTATGACCTTTTATTCATCACTTTTCTTTTTGATGAGCCCTCAATTATTTATAAACTCTGGTACAACTTGTTGGAGGGAGAAAAACATCTTGACTCTGTAAGTAGTTAATATATATAAAGAGGCATACTTAACCTAAAACTAAAAGACTTAAACCCAATGGGTACAAGCTCAATTATGTTATATTAACCCCTCATTTTTCTCATTATTATTAAACCCAATGAGATTTTACTCATACGTTTATACTCTATAAAATGTGGTAATAGTTTAGCTGTTTTGGGAACTATTGTTGGCCTTAAAGCGGCTCTGTAACTGGTGATATGGGTTTCGACTTATGATTGTACAATGTAGATTGCAATCAACATAGGATTTAGAATAAGTGATGGGGAAGGCCAGTTAAATAATTCTAAGTAGAAAATGACGGTTTTGTCATCTTATTTTATAAAGCGTTGTGACTGGTAAAGTTGACGTTTCTTTGAGCTGCGAGGTGAAAATTGCTAGGTTTGTAATTATGTCAATGGGAGTGCTGAATGCAAGTTTTTCAATTTCTCACTGTGCTTATGATATTTTACTAGGAAAATTATTTCATCAAGGCATTTAATCAAGAATCTTGTAATTCAACTAATACCACGTAATGTTTCCAATTGGGACATCTATGGTTCAGATCCCTACTCCCCCAATTATCAAATTTGTACAGAAGGTCTCTATAAATATACAAGAGAAGTTCGGCCTTGATTATGCCTAAATAAATAATAATTGATATTTCTTGATTCAAGGCATAATAAGGATTATGTACTAGGAGGGTAATGTGATTAGAATATTAGATGCATTTGAGCATGAGCCACTGCCAAATCTAGAATATGTAACGGTACTAAAATCATAGTAAAAACCAATATTAGTTATGTTAGACCTTATATCATAAATGTATTCATATGATCAAGAGCCTTGTAGCTCAATAGTCAAGACTTATATCATAAACCTATTCATATGACCAAGAGACTTATAGCTCAACTAACATTTTATGTTATTTCCAACAAAAGAATTCATGATTCAAATCTCCACCTCTAACTATTGAATGCCAAAAAAAAAAAAAAGCTGTGCTTGCCTGCGCTAGAGTCTAGAGAGAAAACAGTTAGAAAATTTTCAGATAGATATTTGAACGTTTATCTGGATTTAATAATATGTTTAGATCCTAAAAGAAATGAATTGAATTTGAGCATTTCTTTTTCTATAAGAACTTGTCATAAGCTACCTTTGAGCCTCAGGCAATAGGTCATGGAATTCCAAGTTCACTACTTGACAAGTTACGCGAAGTCGCAAAACAGTTTTTTGCACTTCCAGCAGAAGAAAAGCATAAGTACTCCCGAGCAGCAAATGAGGTTGAAGGGTATGGGCAAGACCGAGTAGTTTCAGAAAAGCAAATCCTTGACTGGAGCAGTCGCCTATCTCTTAAGGTCTTCCCAGAAGATCAAAGAAGGCTCAATTTTTGGCCAGAAAATCCAAGTGATTTCAAGTAAGTTTAATATACTTTTTTTTTTATTTCTATTCAATTTGTTATATCATCATGACGAAGAGATCAAAATAGAATTTACATAATTTTAATTTGAGTGATGTTACAAATGTTACAAATTTTACTACATATAGACATTATAAACTGATGCGTCAACTTTTAACTATAACATATAAAAAGTAATTAAAAAATTCAATTGCTATGTTGTTAATGTTGCACCAATCAATCAATCACATTTATTATCATGTTAATTTTTAAATATTTTCTAATAAAACTGGTAGTAGTATTAACATTTCACTTCGATTTTTTATCCTTTGTCTAGCATTTGGTGAAGCATTTCCATAGATAAAGTCCTTTTTCATATTGTTAGTGATCAATCCTTTATTTAATTTTACAGAGATATTCTACATGAATATGTTGTGAAGTTGAAGGATGTGATGGATATACTCTTTAAGGCCATGGAAAGTCTCTGAATTTGGTAGAGGGCAGCTTCTCAAGCCAGTTTGGAGACGACTCACTGATCAAAGCAAGATTTAACTTCTATCCACCTTGTTCTAGACCTGATATGGTTCTAGGTCTCAAAGCTCATTCAGATAGATCAGGAACCACAGTTCTCTTGCAAGATGATGAAGTAGGAAGTCTTCAAATTTTCAAAGATGACAAATGGATTAACGTTCCTGTAATTCCTCTTGCTCTTGTTGTCAATCTTGGGGATCAAATGCAGGTATGACTTAGTTGGAGGGTCACTTAGTAGCGCTTAAGCAAGTTTTGCATGCAAAGAAATGTCACCTTCATACAAAGTACTGTGATATTCATTCAATATTTAAAAATATTTAAACTAGTAAAGATTCATAATACTGACATGTTATAGATGCAATCAATTAATATGCACTAACATGACTAACCTACAAAAGAAATTTACAAGATTGATATATATATGTAGTTTGCTGCATATGATATCATGCAGATAATGAGCAATGGAATTTTCAAGAGCCCTCTGCATAGGGTATTGACCAACACTGACAAGTTGAGGATATCTGTGGCAACCTTTAATACGCCAAAGCCGGATAAAGAGATTGGACCTCTGGGACAATTGATAGACGAGAAAAGGCCAAGGATATATAGAAATGTGAAAAACTTTGCTGCTTTCAACTATGAATGCTTTCAGAAAGGGAAAGTAGCACTCGAGGAAGCAAAAATTTAAATTTTCTTCCTGCTTATCTATTCTGGTGTTGAAGCAAGTTGATGGTGAAACTATAGAATTATATGGTATTCTGATGCTTGTGCATAATACTTTAAAATAAAGCATAGGATATGTAGGGGAACTTTATCTTCATTTCTAAGAATGTCGAAGTGGCTTTAATAAATGACAACTTAAGAATGAAGTGTGTATTTCTTGTCTAGTTTTTCAACTTTGTGAAATGGTTTAAGTTTTTCTATCCCCCTTTTCATTATTTTACTAGAAACTAGCTACAGACTTGGGCAATGTATGGAAAAATTTAATAATTTGTTTTCTTGTTAAGTAGAAAATGAAAATAGTAAAAATGACTTATAAGTGTTAGTTCCAAATCCTTTTTAAAATGATGTGATTATTTTCCAACAAAGTATAGTTGATACAATAACATAATGTGTGGTTGAAATTTATTTCTAGTACTCCTTACAAGTTCATTTTCTATATGTCTTGAATAAACCTAAAGATGAAGCGGATATAAGTAAATCTATCATCTATTATATTACCCAAAAAAATACAAAACTTTAAAAACATTAAAAAAAAAATGTAATTTTATCAATAACCTACCAACATTACGTTGAGAATGTGACATAATTGTTAATAAAGTTGTAATTCTCTTTCTACATAAACCTTTCCTCCCAAAGCATCACTGAAATGGACCAAAAGGATCAAATTGGACCAAATGGACCATTGTGGACCGAAATGGACCGAACTAGACCAAATGTACAGAAATGGACCAAAATAAACTGAATTGTTACACTAATGTAGCTTAATACAAGCGTAACAATAATAAATGTTAGGTATAGATAGTTCGTTTCAAATTTTAATGAAATATTGATATGAATTTTGAAGTAGAAACTTTTTATAAATAATATCAAATCCATGTTGTGGGGTCCATGGGCCTGATAGCCTTAACCCATCGTGTAGTAGGCCCAAGGCCCACACCGAGGAAGACTGACTATCCGAGACTAAATTGGGAAAAGCCTCTTTTTCGGATCCACGCCGAGGACCTCTTTGTCCTCGGCATGCCAAGGATGATTTTTGGAAGGGATAAGCCCAGGGCAAGCTGTCACCTTCGTACTTAATGCATTCACCTAACCCCCCTGACCGCATTAATGGTGATACAACCCCTTAGCAGGGCAATGTTGATCAGAGTGAATCACTTGAGTGCTGATAAGACCTTTGATGGGATGGGCAATCAGAAGAAAGGCAAATGGATAATCAACAGATGGAAGAACGAGATAGGACGATGAAGACTATATAAGAAAAGCAAGTAAAGTAAAGCAGGGGGGAAAAAAGGGCAGAAGAAAAAGGGCTCCTCAACCATGGGCCGAGGAGCATCCCCCGGTTGTAAACAGTTATAAGTATTTTTTATATAAAAGAAAAAGGTTCATGCTTGGTGAACGACGGCTAGTGCCTAAACCTTCATCCTATTCTCTACAAATTTATTGTTTGGGCTTTTTGGACTGAAAACCCGTTCATACTCTGGGTCCAATCCAAACTGAGTCCCTACAATTGGCGCCGTCTGTGGGAAGGATTAGTGCGCTGGCCGGCGCACTAGGCGATTGCTCTAGGTGGTCTTTTTACAGTAAGTTGGCGAAGTAAAAAAAAAAAAAAAAAAAAAAAAAAAAAAAAAAAAAAAAAAAGAGAGAGAAGATTTGACAGCGAAAAGAGAACGATTGATATTATTTCATAAAAAAAAAGAGTTACAAATTACAATCAGAGGTATTTCATAAAAAGAAAAGTTACAGATTACAATCAGAGGCTCAGGTGGACCCGCCCTAAAACTAGCCGGAGGGAAGTGTCAACCCGTGCTTTTATTAGCATCAAGAGAATGGGAGAGCTTGACAATAAAAGCAGGGGTCGGGGAGGGCCAGGTGCACCAAAGCTTGAACAAAGTGAGGAGCAGATGTAGGCGCATTGGCCACCCTTCCTTATGATGTTCCCTTGATTCTCTCCAACCCTCACGAGCGTTGGCCGTAGGAGACAGCAACACTCGGGTACCGGCCATGACGTGAATTCACACATCTCCTCCGTCGGGGGTGCGCTCCGAGAAGGAACATTAGGTGCTTCAACGACCTCCCTCCGGGCCACCATGCACGGCACCATCGGGATTACGCCTAAACTCTGCCGTGCCGGAAACCTAGTGGGGGCTGCGGCCACGACGACTCTTGGCACGGATGTCCTCACACATGCCCAAAACCGCCCCATAACTACCAACTTCGGCAAGGTTATTCAAGGGGCTTGGGGAGCTAAGGGTGTGTATTTTCTCTGTTTGCGTTTGGGAATTCATGGAATGTGAAGAAACCTTCCCCCCGAAAGAGTCTTATATAGGGAATAAATGTTGGTGGGAATTAATTCGCGCAGAATCCAAAAGGAGAATTGTCAACAGTGCAAATCACGGAGCCATCAAATTCCGAGGGGCTGTAGACCGCTGGATGTGTGCTAATTCATGAGGACATTAATAAGGGCGCGTCTCACTCACCGAAATGTCAAGCGCGGAGAACGAACCGCCAAAGGACGCCTCGTAAATGAAAAAGGTGGGACTCGAACTGGAGGCGGGACAAAACGCCACGTGTAAGGTCATGACCTAACCCGAAGAGGAATCGTCTCCAGTGAAGCGGTTCGAAGACAAACCCCTCCTTACAGAAAAATAAAAGCGGTAGACAGAACCAAGGTATTACATGGTCCTCGGACCCAAGTCTATGGTGAAACTATTCACACCATTATACCTGGGTACTAGACAGAACCAAGATATTGCATGGTCCTCGGACTCAAACCTATGGGAGAAACTAGATACTTACAGAAAAATAGAAGTGGTAGACAGAACCAAGGCATTGCATGGTCCTCGGACCCAAGCCTATGGTGAAACTATTCACACCATTATACCTGGGTACTAGACAGAACTAAGGTATTGCATGGTCCTCGGACTCAAACCTATGGGGAAACTAAATACTTACAGAAAAATAGAAGTGGTACACAGAACCAAGGCATTGCATGGTCCTCGGACCCAAGCCTATGGTAAAACTATTCACACCATTATACCTGGGTACTAGACAGAACCAAGGTATTGCATGGTCCTCGGACTCAAACCTATTGGGAAACTAGATACTTACAGAAAAATAGAAGTGGTAGGCAGAACCAAGGCATTGCATGGTCCTCGGACCCAAGCCTATGGTGAAACTATTCACACCATTATACCTGGATACTAGACAGAACCAAGGTATTGCATGGTCCTCGGACTCAAACCTATGGGAGAAACTAGATACTTACAGAAAAATAGAAGTGGTAGACAGAACCAAGGCATTGCATGGTCCTCGGACCCAAGCCTATGGTGAAACTATTCACACCATTATACCTGGGTACTAGACAGAACTAAGGTATTGCATGGTCCTCGGACTTAAACCTATAGGGAAACTAAATACTTACAGAAAAATAGAAGTGGTAGACAGAACCAAGGCATTGCATGGTCCTCAGACCCAAGCCTATGGTAAAACTATCCACACCATTATACCTGGGTACTAGACAGAACCAAGGTATTGCATGGTCCTCGGACTCAAACCTATGGGGAAACTTGATACTTACAGAAAAATAGAAGTGGTAGACAGAACCAAGGCATTGCATGGTCCTCGGACCCAAGCCTATGGTGAAACTATTCACACCATTATACCTGGATACTAGACAGAACCAAGGTATTGCATGGTCCTTGGACTTAAACCTATGGGAAAACTAAATACTTACAGAAAAATAAAAGTGGTAGACAGAACCAAGACATTGCATGGTCCTCGGACCCAAGCTTATGGTGAAACTATTCACACCATTATACCTGGGTACTAGACAGAACCAAGGTATTGCATGGTCCTCAGACTCAAACCTATGGAGAAACTAGATACTTACAGAAAAATAGAAGTGGTAGACAGAACCAAGGCATTGCATAGTCCTCGGACCCAAGCCTATGGTGAAACTATTCACACCATTATACCTGGGTACTAGACAGAACCAAGATATTGCATGGTCCTCGAACTCAAACCTATGGGGAAACTAGATACTTACAGAAAAATAGAAATGGTAGACAGAACCAAGGCATTGCATGGTCCTCGGACCCAAGCCTATGGTGAAACTATTCACACCATTATACCTGTGTACTAGACAGAAGCAAGGTATTGCATGGTCCTCGGACTCAAACCTATGGGAAAACTAGATACTTACAGAAAAATAGAAGTGGTAGACAGAATCAAGGCATTGCATGGTCCTCGGACCCAAGCCTATTGTGAAACTATTCACACTATTATACCTGGGTACTAGACAGAACTAAGGTATTGCATGGTCCTCGGACTCAAATCTATGGGGAAACTAGATACTTACAGAAAAATAGAAGTGGTAGACAGAACCAAAGCATTGCATGGTCCTCGGACCCAAGCCTATGGTGAAACTATTCACACCATTATACCTGGGTACTAGACAGAACCAAGGTATTGCATGGTCCTCGGACTCAAACCTATGGGGAAACTAGATACTTACAGAAAAATAGAAGTAGTAGACAGAACCAAGGCATTGCATGGTCCTCGGACCCAAGCCTATGTTAAAACTATTCACACCATTAAACCTAGGTACTAGACGAAACCAAGGTTTTGCATGGTCCAAGGACTTGAACCTTTGGAGAAAATAACTATCTGTAGAAAAACCAGAGTGTTACCTAGATTCAAGCTATAATACGGTCCTTAGATTTATATTTGAAGGATAGCAGTTGGTCTCATAAGACTAACTCCAGAACAGAATACAAGTATTGAGCAGAATAATAGAGAAAAGCAAGTAAAAGAAAATATCCATAAATTGGAAATAAGGTATCGAGCATTTAGTTCAAACAGAAAATATACAGTCTCCTTACAACGCCACTAAGGCAAGAAATAGAATGAAATGAAAGAGAAAGTAAACAAAACTATTCTATGTCATACACCAGTCTCTTCAACTCAGTAGGCAAATTAATTCGACAAACAGATTAAAAGGCTTTAACCAATGCCTAAGGGCCTTGTCTCGAAGGATCCGCAGGAGGCCTCGCCACGTCTTGTGGTATTTCCTGACCCTCAGTTCTAACTCCCCCCAACGTTCTCGGGGGTTCAACTTCCTCGGGGGGTTGGTCAGCGGCAGGTATATCTTCGGCAGTCTTATTGCGACTCTCCGTTGCTGGTAATGAAGACCCCTCATTGGGAGTATCAGGGGCAGTCTCACAAATTGCAATAGGGTAATATACCCTGTCCTCCCTCCTAAGGTCGGATGAGGCATTAACCCCTGCTTGGTTGAGGGCTTCATGCCAGGTCTGAGAACAGTAATGCCTGCACACTGTAGGAACTTACGCCCGAAGGGTGGTTTCAGTCTTAGCCACCCCATCTACGAAGGCCTCCTCCTCCGCCTGTTCTACAGAGTACTCAGCGTCTATTTTTGCAAATACCGCCTCATCTTTGGCTCTCACAGCCTCGTCCCTGGCATACTCGGCAATACCTTTCTCATGGATTGCCTCGGTCAACTTTTTCTTCAGGTAGACATTGTCTTCCTTGGCAATCTGTAGCTGGCCCTCAACATCTTGCAAGCGATTGGCTTGGTCCTCAGCTTGCTTCCTAGCCATGGCCAGGTCGGAGGCAGCAATGTCCCTGGCCCTTGTCATCTCCTCTAGATCCTCAGTCGCCTTTTTCAGGTCGGCCTCAGATTTCTTAAGGGTACTGGCAGCTTTCAAGAAATTGTCACGCTCTTGTGCTAAGGCACTGCTTTGGCCATCGACCTCCTCATCCAACTTGAAAAGAGCCTGGATAGCCTACCGATAAAAACAAGTAACTCCATAAAGAAAAGAGAGGGTACTAAGCAACAAAGCTCGAATAAAGTAAATAGGTACCAAAGGACCCATCATGCCCAGATACTTCTTAAGGTCAAGGACAACCTCTGACCCACTCATATTTTCTAACTCGGCCATGTTAGTGGGAAGGAGGAGAGACTTCTCCAGGGCATCGGCTACGAGAGCCCCCTCAGCCCCTTGAGGTTCCCGTATCGATGCGTCATCCATCAGGGGCTGATCATGAAGCATGGCAGCGGGCAGCCAGGCTTGGGCCTTAGACTATTGGATGATCTTCTTACCTTTCCATTGACCACCGAGCTTCAGTTGTTTCGGAGGCCTGCGAGATTTACCCTCCTCGGGCGGGGAGTAGGATTTGCTCCCATCCATTGGCTCCTTACTCTTGGAAAGTCTTTTCCTTTTAGGGTCATAAGACTTAGTCTGAGGGTCTGATACTGTGGGGACAGAGGATGACCTGGTTTGCACAGTTAAAATCTGGGGTGGAGGTGTTGGGGGCTTGGGCTGCGATTCTTCCGGTGCACCCTTCTTGGAACCGCCTTCAAGCAGGTTAAGAAGATTGGTTTGGGGCTGTCTTTTTAAACCCATCTCAGCCTGGGTACCAACTCTTAGGGACCGGAGGTCGGCTTCGGACAGATGAGGGTCTCCTAGATCACCAGAGGGATCCTCGGATTGATCAGCTAGGTTGAACACACTATATTCGTCCTCAGAAGAGCTCAGTTCAACTACCTCTCCCGCCTTCTTAGATTGTCCTTCCTCAGCCACCGTTACGAGCTCAGTTCAACTACCTCTCCCGCCTTCTTAGATTGTCCTTCCTCAGCCACCGTTACGAGCTCAGTTCAACTACCTCTCCCGCCTTCTTAGATTGTCCTTCCTCAGCCACCGTTACTTGTTGGGATGAGGAGGGACCTGCTAGCGGAATGCCTTCAGGTATGTGAGACCCCTCGAAAAATGTAAAATCGTCCTCCACCACGGTAATCTGCATAAGCCAAGGGTCACGAGCTCTAATTACGTGCTTCGGGATTGGGAATGATTCCTGAGCTGGGTCGCATCCGAGGATTTTGTGAGCAGCTCTAACCTGGTTATCAGTTTCGTTCAAGAAAAGTTCTGAGCTAAGAACAGTTTCCAAATCCGCTTTGTTAACCAGGTGGAAATGACGTGCGAAAGCGTGCGGATCTGCGAAAAGAAAAGTGAAACTCCTGTGGTTAATCAACCAAAACGGATATACAGTTATAAAAAATAAAAATACTGAAACCCCTACTTCAGATACCCTACCTGGCTCCCCCTCTACTGTTGGGCAATGAAAGCCGTTGTGCCACTCCCCTGACACTATAAGGAAATCTTGAGTCCACCCCTTATTAGAATCAGGAAGACATTGGATGAGTCGGACCCTATCGTCCCTCATCTTCATATAGTACGTCTCACCCCTAAGATGATGAAGGTTGTAGCACCAGTTCACATTATGGTGAGTCAGTCTCAGCCCCATTTTCTCATTTAATGTATCTACACACCCTAATATCCTAAATACATTCACGGCACATTGGGTAGGAGCCAGGCGGAAATGCCTAAGGTAATTGAGAGTCACTGGCCTCATAGGGATTCTCATCCCTCCCTCTACCAAAGCGACTATCGGGATCACGACTTCACCCTCTCTCTTCTTAAGGTATCACTCCCCTTCTTCACAGTACTTCAAACTCACATTATTGGGTATTCCATAGTCAACAATGAACTTGTTCATCATCTCGTCGAACTCAACTAGCTTCTTAAACTTGCCCATTCCCCAAGGATGACTAAAGATTCTAAAAGAAGAAAAGAAGGAATAGAATCAAGAAAATTTGGAGTCACCGGAAGAAGAAGACTTACAGAAATATGATGATTCTCTTCAGGTAGTGTGCAAGTTGAACCAGATTCAAATCATATGCATCAATGGTTGTAAGCGCGAAAATGAGAAAACCAGGCGGTTCAAACAGGTACTTATACTCCCCCTTAGGTTCCCCAAAATGTAACCGCCTGCCCATAAAAGCAGGAGATCCCCACCAAACAATTACCATCATACCGTTGAAAGTGGGAGACGTGGTGCCGCCAAAATTTAATGTGGGCACACGTTAAGTCTTGAAATGCCAAAAACGCATATCGGGCAGTCGAAAGGTCGCCAGCATTATCGCGGACCGAAGTGGGGCGGTGCGTCTAGAGGGCCCGTAGATATCAAAACCCTCCTTCCCATCCGAGGGAACGTGTAGCAGGGTTTTAAGGGGCTATTGTGGGGTCCATGGGCCTGATAGCCTCAGTCCATCGTGTAGTAGGCCCAAGGCCCACGCCGAGGAAGACTGACCATCCGAGGCTAAATTGGGGAAAGCCTCTTTTTCGGATCCACGCCGAGGACCTCTTTGTTCTCGACATGCCAAGGATGATTTTTGGAAGGGATAAGCCCAAGACAAGCTATCACCTTCACACTTAATGCATTCACCTAACCCCCCTAGCCGCATTATTGGTGATACAACCCCTTAGCAAGGCAATGTTGATCAGAGTAAACCACTTGAGTGCTGATAAGACCTTTGATGGGATGGGCAATCAGAAGAAAGGCGAATGGATAATCAACAGATGGAAGAACGAGATAGGACGATAAAGACTATATAAGAAAAGCGAGTAAAGTAAAGCAGGGGGGGAAAAAAAAGGGCAGAAGAAAAAGGGCTCCTCGGCCCATGGCCGAGGAACATCCCTCGGTTGTAAACAGTTATAAGTATTTTTTATATAAAAGAAAAAGGTTCATGCTTGGTGAACGACGGCCAGTGCCTAAACCTTCATCCCATTCTCTACAAATTTATTGTTTGGGCTTTTTGGACTGAAAACCCGTTCATACTCTGGGTCCAATCCAAACTGAGTCCCTACACATGTATTTTGATTTATATTTTTAGTTAAAATATTTTACATCTACTGATAAAATCCTGATGCCACTGGGCGCAACAGATCAAGACATCGATGCAGAATAAAGCGAAGGCATGTTACAAATTAAGAAAAAGGCCAGTCATGTTAAGTTGATATTAACACTTGGCTATTTGGTTTTTTCTTCCAAACGTGGAAACTTAACTGATATTGTGATGGCAAAATCTGTGGACACAAGCACAACTATTGTGAAACACTGAAACCTAAGGCTGATCTGATTGTTCCAAATTGTTGGATGAGGACTTAACTTCTATAATGGCTTCAATGCCACTTGTCCTTCTTTTATGCACAATGACATGGACCAATAAGTTGGATTTTCTAAATAGGACAAACAAATTGAGATTAAGAGAGTATATGATATAATAATATAACCTCCTTGTTGGGCTGCTTGTCTTCATTTAGAAAACCAAGAATTTTTAATTTAATATCAACAATTATTGGAAAGTAGTAAGTTGCCAGTGTGATGCACGGATAATGTTGTAATGTTTTATGTAATTTTTTTTTTGAAAATGTTATTCATATATTATAGTATATTTATCATAAAACTTCATTACTGATGAGTATATCATAAAAAGTAACAATTATAAATTGTACACACATATTTATTATAATGTTTGTTTAGCTATTGGGCAACAATTAAAACAACTTTGACGTAATATTGTATAACAAAAGTTGATCAAAGCATATTAATTCTTTCTACATTATTGATTTTTATTATGTGATGTAAAAAGCTTCATTACGATTTTTTTTTTTTTTTTTTTTTTTTTTTTTTTTTTTTTTTGTTTCTTCAATGCTTTGTTATTGTGGTATGGTGACACTTATAAAGCTTGTTGAGGGGTATTTTGAGCTTTCATCACTTTTCCTTTTGTTGCATCATTTGTGTTAATCATTCATGAATTGACACCGGGAGATTTTTGATTGAATCTTACCAAGTTTGGGCTTTGCTAAGATTTTTCGTAGGTATTTGCATTCATATTAAATTTCAATGATGTGACAGTTTTTTTTGTAAATGTTTTTTTTCTTTTTTTGGTTAATTTTGGAATGGTGTAGCAAAAAGAATTAATATAGTATATTGAATTGTGTATTTTTTTTTTTCCATACCTTTTTGTCATTTGAAGTTACATAAAAAATCTTAGCAACTATGTAACTTTCAAAACCATCCTTTAGATTGAATTCATTCAAATGAAGTAGGAAAATCCATTTTTTTTCCTCTTTTTTTTTTCCAAATCATGTGGGATTCCTTCTACAATATCA
Source organism: Quercus variabilis (assembly GCA_030445155.1). Lineage (NCBI taxonomy): Eukaryota > Viridiplantae > Streptophyta > Magnoliopsida > Fagales > Fagaceae > Quercus > Quercus variabilis. Next base: position 83,750,867 of record CP129446.1, on the reverse strand, counting down.
ATATTTTTACAATAATTTAAATAAGTTGTACCTCAATTTGTTTTTAAGCAACATCTCCCTTAGATTTATTTATAATTTTCTCGGCATCTTTATCAAGTATCTTAAAAGTTGTTTTGTTAGGCTGTGTTTGGTTCTCGTAAAATATTTTTAAGTGTTTAGTTGCATTATGAAAATTGTTCTAGAAAATATTTTCATGTGTTTGGTTCTATTCTGAAAATGCTATTTTCCTACAAATTTTTCACATTTTCTCAGCTATTTTCTCAGCATCCAAACAAATTTTATTATAGAAAATTTCAAAATTACAGCCAAATCTCAATCCACAGAACAAATCACAACCAAATACCCATCACTTGCAACCACCAACAACAACCCAAAACCACCGAAATTTATACCCACCACCGAAACAACACCACACACCATCGAAACTCCAATTCAACCCATGGCAGCAAACTCTGGCAATCAAAAGCCACAATCGAGGACAAGCAAGCAAAAGCCACGACCCATGGCAAGTGAACTCCAAGGAGCGAAAGCCATGACCCACGACAACAAACCCAAGCAAGCAAAACGTCACCTTCAAGATTGGAAAGGTGGGTTTTAGGTGTTTGTGGATTAGTGATGAGGGAGGGGTGGATCGATTGGATGATCAGTGATGAGGGAGGGGTGGATCAATGATGAGGGAGAGGCCTGATCGGTGATAAGGGAGGGGTGGATCGGTGACGTTGAGCGGTGACGGCTAGATCGCCCAGATCGGGAGAAGAAGCGTTAAGGAAGAAGAGAGAGAGAGAGAGAGAGAGAGAGAGAGAGAGAAAAAAAATGGCCGGCGCGTGATCTGGGTGGTGGGGGCAGTGGTAGGGGCGACACAATCTGGGCTAGCTGGAGCTTGGCTGGCTGGAAGGGTGTGTTCTCTCTTCTTGCTCTCTCCCTCTCTCTCTCTTTGTCTGTGTTTTCCGGAATCCATTTGAAGGTAAAATAGCAACTGAAATTGATTTCCAACTTGAGAGGGTATTTTACCGTCAAAGCTGAAATTAATTTCTACTAACCCTATTTTCTTGTGCTTACCAAACACACATATCTACAGAAAACCATTTCCGGAAGTGGTTTGAAGCCAAACCAAATGCAACCTTAGTTGCATCAAAAACTTCAATTTGAATCTTGTAACTTAAGTAATTTGCAATTGTATATATATAGTAGTTATAGTGAGATGAATATATTATAAATATTTGGAGAGCATGTAGTTAATGTGAGTGCCTCTAACCTTGGGATAGAAAGATCTGTTTTTGTTTCACATTTTGCACATCGAGATGATTCTATTTGTGGTTTGACATTCCTTTTACAAAGCATGCACGAAATGTAATACCAACCTATTGTTGTATCAATGTTATTTATTGTTGCAATACCCTAGCAGTTTGCATCTTACAATGAACTTTGAAATTAATATGTATTATTTTTTTAATGTAAATAATATGATGTATTATTTTTTTTATGTAAATGATGAGTATAATTTGAAATGATTAACAAAATTATTTCGTAGGATCTCATTCAATGCATTTTATCTTTACTATTGTCTTCATTTTCTTTAAAGATAAATCTTCCTATGAAAATTGTTTTGCATGTACTTTGGTATTTCTTTATAGGATTATGTTTTTGACCATTCTTATCATTGAGTTTTTTTAAAAGAAAATATTAAGTAAATGACATTTTGTGGGATAATTTATTACACTTTTTTCTTATTATAAATTTTAGAAATATGCACTTGTCAATTATTTCAACAATCAAAGGGATCTCAAGATTTATATATATTTTTGTTGCACAGGTTGATGACACAGAGAATTTGTCTACATAAATTGCATAGAACATTTTTAATAAAAAAAAAAAAAGCATATTGAATTATAAAATTGGTGAAAAATGAAGACATGATTTTATGAGAATGAGAATTTCTAGAAGTATCAGCTATACAAAATGAAGACATAATTTCATGAGAATGAGATTTTCTAGAAGTATCATCTATATGTAGGGGAGGAGGAAGCAAGTTTGTATGTGTGTAAGAGTTTTGACTTTGATTTACATGTGAAAAGGGTCAGACTTTGATCATAATATGTAAGGTAATAATTGGGCTTCAGTGATTAAAAAAAAGGCTAATTTATATAATAGTAAAAAGTAGTTATTATGATTTATTGGGTAACAATAAAAAAATTAATAAAAAGGGGTAAGAAAATGCTAAATTTATATAATAGTAAAAATAAGTTACTATGATCTATTGGGTAACAGTAAAAAACTTTAATGAAAAAGGGTAAAAAATGCTAAATGCAACATTAGAGTGCCACATATCAGGATCTCATGCACTCTCATTTAAGGTCTTTGAAAAAAAAAGTGAAAAAAAAAATTACCCAGTACTTTATTTCTTGAAAGTAAAGTACTATACAAAAGAAAAAGAAAAAGAAATAAAGATAAATCATCCCACAGTTCATAATCTAAGTACTAATAACTATCTTAAATATTTATAATCCACTTAATAATATAAAATTTTTAAAAAAATTACTCAATACTTGATTTCTTAAAACTAAAGTACCATACAAAAAAAAAAAAAAAAGGATAAATCACTCCATAGTTTATACTCTAAATACTAATAACTATCGTAAATATTTATTATTCACTTAATAATATAAAATTTACAAAAGAAAAAAAAAGTTTACCCAATACTTTATTTCTTGAAAGTAAGTGCTATACAATATATATATATATATATATATAAATCACTCTATGGTCCATATTCTAAAAATTAATTACTATCTTAAATATTTATAATTCACTTAATAATATAAAATTTACAAAAGAAAAAAAATTATCTAGTACTTTATTTCTTGAAATTAAAGTACCATACAAAAAGAAAAAGAAAAAAATAAAAATAAATTACTCCACAAACCACACTCTAAATATTATATACTATCTTAAATATTTATAATCCACTTAATAATATAAAATTTACAAAAGAAAAAAAAAAGTGAAAAAAAAAAAATTACCCAGTATTTGATTTCTTCAAAGTAAAGTACCATACAAAAAGAAAAAAAAAAGAAAAAAAATAAAGACAAATCACTTCATAGTCTTGAAAGTAAAGTACCATACAAAAAGAAAAAGGAAAAAAAAAAAAAAAGGATAAAGATAAGCTATTCTATAGTCCATACTCTAAATACTAATTACTATCTTAAATATTTAGAATCCACTTAATAATATAAAATTAACAAAATAAAAAAAAAAAGTGAAAAAAAAATTACCCAATACTTTATTTCTTGAAAGTAAAGCACTTTACAAAAAGAAAAAGAAAATAAAAATAAAAATAAATCTCTCCACAGTCTACACTCTAAACACTAATTACTATCTTAAATATTTATAAGTCACTTAATAATACAAAATTTAGCTGCATAACGTTTTAAACTTTTTTGAGGATAAACGGTAGACACAGAAGTTTAACCTTTGACGTACACAACTGTGACAGTGAATCAGACCTTGTAGGTTTTAAGCTACACATGGGTGAGAGAATTCAAATTTGGGTCACAAAATCATAATAGCTGGGCTTGGGCTTTTTGTCTATTTTGAGAAGGTAGTCATTTGTTTTTAAAGAATTACATTTGTTTGGTCTAATTGTCAACCTCAGCCCATAGCAATAACTAATAGTAAAAATAAGTTACTATAAGTTATTGGGTAATAGTTTAAAAACTTAATGAAAAAGGTTTAAAAAGCTAAATGGAAGCTTACAACAACATATGGCAGGACCTCATGCATTACCACATGAGGTCTCTGCTTTTTTATATTTATAATCCACTTAATAATATAAAACTTACAAAAGGAAAAAAAAAATCCCAGTACTTTATTTCTTGAAAGTAAAGTACCATACAATAAGAAAAAAAAGTAAAGAAAAATCCCTCCATAGTTCACACTTTATATACTAATTACTATCTTAAATATTTATAATCCACTTAATAATATAAAATTTACAAAAGAAAAAAAAAGAAATTGATAAAGAAAAAGAAAAAGAAAAGATAAAGATAAATCACTCCATAGTCTTGAAAGTAAAGTACCATACAAAAAGAAAAAGGAAAAAAAGAAGAAGGTAAAGATAAATCACTCCATAGTGCACACTCTAAATACTAATTACTATCTTAAATATTTAGAATCCACTTAATAATATAAAATAAACAAGAGAAAAATAAAAGTGAAAAAAAAAAAATTTACCCACTACTTAATTTCTTAAAATTAAAGTACCATACAAAAATAATTAAAGAAAAAAAAAAGATAAAGATAAATCACTTCACCATCTACACTCTAAATACAAATTACTATCTTAAATATTTATAATCTACTTAATAATATAAAATTTACAATAGAAGAAAAATGTGAAAAAAAATTTACCTAGTACTTTATTTCTTGAAAGTAAAGTACCATACCAAAAAAAAAAAAAAAAAAAAAAGATAAGGATAAATCTCTCTACAGTCTATACTCTAAATACTAATTACTATCTTAAATATTTATAATCTACTTAATAATACAAAATTTAGCTGCATGGAGTTTTAAACTTTTTTAAGGATAAACGGCAGACATAGAAGTTTAACATTTGATGTACACAACTATGGGGGTGGATCAGACCTTGTAGGTTTTGAGCTACATGTGGGTGAGAGAATTCAGACTTGGATCATAAATTATAATGGCTGGGCTTGGGCTTCTTGTCTATTTTGAGAAGGTAGTCATTTGTTTTTAACAAATTACATTTGTTTAGTCTAATGGTCAACCTCGGCCTATATCAACAACTAATGGTAAAAATAAGTTACTATAAGTTATTGGGTAATAGTTTAAAATTTTTAATGAAAAATGTTTAAAAAACTAAATGAAAGTTTAGAGCGCCACATGGTAGGAGATCATGCATTCCCACATGAGGTCTTTACTTTTATATAGATTAATATTATGCCCGTGCAATGCACGGTTTAATTAAGAATCATATGTAACTTAAATAAAAGACAACAACAACTAAATTTTTGTATTTATCTAAAAATTGATAGAGATGTATAGAAAAAATCAATAAGAACAATTATAATTATTCTATCCATGTGGTGTTTAAAAAAAAAAATAGAATTAAAGGTTAATATTAGTAGTTGTATACGTGTACTATGATTTTTTTTTTTTTAAATTAATGTTGATACGAACAATTAGTGTGAAACCAAAATTCTAATCCCTTGGAATGCTAAAACTCATAAATCATAAATGAAGTAGATCTCCTATTGCTAATTAAATAAATAACTTAGAACTTACAGATAAATTAATAATAAAAGAATTAGATGAAGAATTAGGATTGTATTCAAATTAAAATTTTTATCAACTTAGAAAATATAGGAGAAGAACATATATATATATATATATATATAAATCTAACAAAATTTCTGCAATTTGGTAAAGCCACATGGCACAACTACGACTTTTAAGCCCAACTTTTATTATATAGTATATGATATGTAATGTCCGTGCGTTGCACAGTTTTATGTTAAAACTTGTAGAATATATATAATTATTATAACGAAAGGAATAAATTGCATTAGTATAACAACCATCAAATATAAAATGATAGCACCTTAATACAAAATTATCTTCTAGCATACCAATTGTGCTATAATATCATTTGTAGTTACATGTATCAAACTATTCGCATATGAATTTTATATCTAATGAATCTATAATATAAGTGATTTGCAATATTATTAACAATAATATTAATGATTAAAATTTTTAGACAAACAAACATAAAAATGGCCACTTTTTAAAGATAGAACTATTCGAGGAATAAAACCCTTCTTCTAATTAAAAAAAAAAAAATTGCAAAGTTCTACATCTAGATTACAACCCTTTCTTAGGATGCTTGAAATCTTTTTTTGACAAACCTGAAAAAAAAAATTAAGAAGAAAATTAAATAGAATTAAAAAAAAAAGTACCATATAGATTGCAAAATTGTATGTAAATTTAATAGTCTATGATTGGAATTTACTACGACAACTTAAATATATATTGGACAACAATATTATTAAATTGGATCAAACTATTAACATATGAATTAAATCAAACATAAGGAAATTACTCCCTCAAAAAAAGAAAAACATAAGGAAATTAGCTTAAACAAAAGGCAACAAATACATAAAACGTATTTAATTGATTATAATAAAAAAATTAGAGTAAAAAATACATACCTACATGATTGAAGGTAGAAAAATGGAAGCCTAAATAAAAAAAATTGTACAATAAGTTGGAGAATAAAAAACTACACCAACTAACGGTGTATATATATACATACTTCACTTAGAAAAGGAGTCCGAGTAAAAATCAAATGCTCTAAACTCCTTAAAGTTTCCTAATCAAGAAGTTTAGGTTAATTACATATTAGTTTTTTTTTTTTTAAAGAAATACTTTATCCCAAAAAAATAGTTAACGTTATCAGCTAGATTGTTATTAGATTTTTTTTTTTTTCGTTAAAGTTAATAATAATTAAAAAAAAAAAAATAAAACCCCTTATGGGAAGCAGTATGTTTTTTTTTAGAAATACAATTACTTTATGATAACAATGAATTAAAAATAAGAATGAATTAGAGTCTCGATTAATCTAATATTAATCTGCAGTCTTTTATTACATTTTTTTTTAGAGATACACTTACTTTATGATATCAATGAATTAGAAATAAGAATGAATTAGAGTCCTGATTAATCTAATATTAATTTACCTACAATCTTTCATGAAGCAGTTTTTATTTTATGCTCACTATATATATTTTTTTATTAATCTAATATTAATCTATACCTACAATCTTACATGAAGCAGATGTGAATCAGTTTTTTATTTCTTTATTTTCTCTAAAGATATAAATTACTTAATGATAAAAATGAATTAGAGTCCTGGCAATATACTATTCCTTTTTAGTTCTTTAAAAATCTAAAAATTTAATAAAATTTCTGCAATTTGGTGAAACCACATGGCATAACCACGGTGTCTAAGCCCAACTTTTATTATATATAATATAATATGATATATTGATATTGATATTGATTGATAGATATTGATGATTTGGAATTAGAGACCAAATTAAACTCTATCACATAGTTCAAGGATCAACTAAAGCTTTTTATTGCACAATTTAAATTATTAAGTTATATAGCATAGCACTTGTGGGAGGAACGAATCTTTCCCCAATCAGGTACCCTATTTTAGGCTCAATGCTTATAAGGCAAGGATGGGAGGCATCCCTCCCCGATGTGGAATTAAACAAATCCATGTGAGTGGAAGCAAGGGTTGACCCTACCCATCCCAAAACGGACAATACCTGATTAGGGATAGATTTGTTCCTCCCACAGCACTAAAGTAAAACTGATTGTGAACAATTTTGTCAAAATATTGTGATTACCTTTAAATTAACAAAATTAATTATTTTTAATGAAATTGATTTTAAATTATTTTTAAAGCATAGCTAGCTAAAGAGGGCAAAAAAAAAAAAAAAACCCCCACTTGGAAAGTGTTAATACTTTTTTTTAGGCCATGTATGATTCACCTTCGCTACAAAAATTTGATGATATTCTAGGCCTTTTTTAATAGTAGCTCAGAGCATTCACAGCAGTGGAGCTATAATGCTATAATGCTAAAATTTAGCTCCAAAATCACAAAAAAAAAAAACTTACAGCAGTGGAGCTATAGCTATAAATTATAGATGAATTGCTACAGTGCACATCTATAGATAGATATGCACTGTAGCTTGAAACTAAAAATAATAATATTATTTTATTAACCATCCAACTTTATTTCTTTTATTTTTTTCATTTTATCACAAAACCGGTCATAGACTTGGACTCTCATCTCATTCACTCTCTTGTTCATCTCTCTCTCAAAAGCTCACCTCTCATCTCCGATCGGTCAAAGATCACCTCTCATCTCCAATCTCATCGCCGGCCATCTTCATTCGCCGACCTGAACTTCTTCATTCACCGGCCTGACGTCACTTTCTCTTGTTCATCTCTCTCTCAAGCCTCTCAAGCTCACTGTCATCTTCGATCTCATCGTCGGCCCGACCATCTTCAAGCTTACTCTGGTACAAACTTGCTTCTTTTTTTTTTTTTTTCATTTTATCAAATCCGGTCTCATTCACTCTCATTTACTCTTTCTCGTTCACTGTCATCTGCCTCAGACGCACAAGCTCACTTTGGTCTCTCAAGCTCACTTCGGCGGCGGTGGCGGTTGTAGGTGGTTGTGATGGTTGTTTATTGTAATGGATATATTATTTTATTGTAGTAGATATATTATTTTATTGTGATGTTTATATTATTTTATTGTGTTGAAAGCTAAAATAGATCCACTGCTGCAGCATGTGTATAGCTAAAATAGATAAAGTAACTTTTGGTGGAGCTAAAAAGCTAAATTTTTAGCTCCACTGCTGTGAATGCTCTCATAATAAGATTATGAATCGCCCTAAAAAAAGTACACCTATAGAAGCAGTAATCAAACTGCCGCAATGAGTCGAGATATCCTGAAAAATCTATAGCGGCGATTAAGAACCGCCACAAATGCATATGCGGTACTTTTACTCTATTTGTATCCTAGTGTTTTATGAGTATCCATGTTGCGTCATGAGCTTATCTTTAGAGATAACATCAACCAAGACTCTGTGTAAGTGTTCCTTAGTTGTATGTATGTATGTATATGGCTGCTTCCAGCGGAGACATGGCTGAATCTCTCACTCCTAATAAGGCTGACAAGGAAGAGTTACTGTCAAAAAGTGTCCAAGAACTGGTCATCAACGGTGGACAACCACCGGATAATTATGTTTATAAAAATAGTACAGGAGGAGTGCCTGATGTTCATACTCCTTTGAATGAAATTCTAGTCATAGACCTTGGTAACCTCAAATCTTCAGCGGCCACAATAGTAGAAGAGCAACCAAAATGGGAAATTAACACTGATTTTCAAACATTATAATTAGTAGGCTACTTTTCAAACTATATTTTTTACTAGCATCTCAAGTCTTAAAGACTCGATTTTGGCTTATAAATCGAGTCTCAAAAACTCGATTTCTATGGTCTGATGTGGTATTTTTTCCACATGGCGTTCACCTAGAAATCGAGTCTCTAAGACTCGATTTATAAACCAAAATAATTTTAAGTCTTAAGTCTCTCAGCCATTCCCAGAAATACCCAAAAAAAAAAAAATTTAAGAAATCCAAGAAACGCAACAATCCAGCACAATCAGATCAGAGACACGCCAAAAACACAACAATCCAGCAAAACAAGGAATGGCTGAGAGACTTGAGTCTTAAAATTTTAACAAAAACCAAACCAAACCAAACCAAACCCAAGCAAGCACCACCTTCCTTTTCTCTCTCTTAATTCTCAGTTTAACAAAAATGCCTTAAACCCGTTTAAAAGAAAAAAGAAAAAAAAAAGTCTCCCTTTTAAGGCTCTCCACGTGCTATCTCAAAATTCCATGACATTTCTCTTTTTGGCTTTTTCAAGATGGCAGCCTTAGAGGGTTCCCATGTTGTCACAGGCTATGAAAGTACCTGCCTTTATCGACATTCTACTACTAGGAGCAGTGACATGTCACTCTCCAGCGACTCTGACGACCAGTCATGGCACTCACCATTGGAGATTGAAGGTGTCTCAGACACAGGCCGTGCAAGCCCTAGACCACGTGCAAGCCCCAGGCCCCAAGCCGCACTGGTAAGGTGAGCTTATATTTTCTCTCTCTCTCTCTCTCTCTCTCTCTCTCTCTAATCTGATTGTATTTTCTTTTTTCTTTTTTTGGGTATTTCGGCTTGTACATGAGAGACTTGAGACTTAAAATTTTTTTGGTTTATAAATCGAGTCTTAGAGACTCGATTTTCAGGTGGTCACCACGTGGAAAAGGATGTCACATCAGGCGTGATCAAACCATGAAAATTGAGTCTTTAAGACTCGATTTATAGGCCAAAATCGAGCCTTTTAGACTCGAGATGCTAGTAAAAAATATAGTTTGTGAATGGTTTTTAGACCCCTTAACCCAACCAGATTAACCTAGTTAATTAGCCAAGTGATTAACTTAATCAATTTATGCAAATCTAGGTTATCACAATCAAATAATCATATCAAGTATATAGCAACGGAAATATAAATAACAAAAAGATATGATAACCCAGGAAAACCAAACCAATAAAAAACCCGGGGATGATTTAACCTAGCTATCCTCAAGGTAAAGTTGAATCCACTATTTGAAAGAATCGAAGTTCATACAAAAGGACTTACAAGCACCCACGCTCGACTTCCTAATGCTACCCACCAGTAGAATTTACTGACACGACCACGTGCAAGTTTCAAATCCACGGACTCCTTCTTTCTTAGATTCTCCACAAGATACAAGCACTCCCGCTTGTGTTTCTTTAAGTTCCAATGGCAGCAATGGAGTTGATCATCAAGGTGTTGATAATATCTCTCCTTGAAAATCTTAAGTTTATGTGAAAGAAAGCTCTTCAAGGATCTTAAAAGAGATTCACACAAACCGCAAAGTATGAGCAACAATACAACCAGCGCAACTCTCAAAACGTGGCTAGAGTTTTGCCTTATATACCTAGGGCAAAAACAGAAAATTCAAAACGTTTAATGAGATAGGGCTGAGTTGAAAATTCTGCAGAAAAATATTCTGGCCGACTTTTGATCGATCAAGTCTATCCTTCGATCGATCGAGCCAAGCCAAAATGCACTAATACATCTGTAGCCTCTCGATTCTAATTTTACATGAATTACACAACTTTGAGCAAGCCTAAAAAAGACTAAACATATTGTTTTGATCATGGTTTGCTAACATTACACATTAGAGTTCTAAATGCATCAAATCATAAGTCTTTAGAACCTAACAAACTCCCCCTTTGGCAATCCCTGACAAAACATAAATTAAAAGCTCAAATTTTACAAATAAAAGCCCTTAAACATAAATTCAATCCTAACTACTATCCATCAGTTGCAAGTGTAGACAATAGCCCAATTGAATCAACTTGTATATTCCTGAAACACTCAACAAACGCATAAACGCATGTGTGACAGAAAAACAATAAATCAACAGATATGTAAACTAACTCTCCCCTTAAGTTAGATACACAAAAATAAAACATTCTTGCATGTTTCACACAACACAAAATAAAGACATATATCAATGAATAACTCATAAATATAAATCAATAAGCAATGAACACAAGAAACAAGAATCATGTATATAAAAAAAAAAATGTATCTCCCTTTAACACGAATAGCCCAAAAAAAAAAATGATATACAAAGTGAAGCACCTAAATACAATCTAAAATCTCCACTAGCTCCGCAAAACAAAAGAAATACTTCCCCTAACTACAAAAACTCCTCTATAAGTATCAAAACTCTACTCTCCCTTTTTGTGACGGAATGCCAAAGGACAATCACTCGCCATCATCAAAAGGAGGTGGTGAGGGTGAACGAAGATGCGCTAAGTCAACTCGCAAAACACGTATCTCATCAAGCAAGTCCACCAAAACTTGATCATGAGCCGCCTGAACGGTCATGACAGTCTCCATGGTACGACATATATCAAAGTCATCTAAAGGAGGTAGAGGAACATCAACAACAGCAACATCACCAACAAGATCAGCAACATCCTTACCAACAGGACTTGTAGAAGAAGAAGGAGGAGGTGTGCTACCAGAAGGCTTAGACCTAGGGTGTTTAGAACAGCCCTCTGTCTAAGAAAAAATGCACCTATGGGAGCAATAACATGAACGGGCTCAGAAGAGGGGAAATCATCTAGACCAAGATATAACAAAATCCTATGAATAAAAATGGGATGAACAAGAGCATGAGAAGAGGATGAACTTCTATAAACTTCGTTCAAAGAACAAAGAAACAAGTGAGAAAAACTAATAGGAGCATCAGTAACAATAGCGTACAAAAAGACACACCGCTCGAGAGGAATGGTGTGAAGATGAGAAATAGGCCATATAGAATGACATGCTATCCTAAAGAAGAGATAATACAACTCAAACAGCTCAGCAGTGGTGATCCGAGAATCAGAACCCCACTGGATAGAGGACCCAATGATGTAAGATATGACATCACTCAAAAGAGGAGACTCATCATAAGGGTAGATAGGGTGCTGGACCAAAGGTACCCCTAAAGCATCAACCACTACAGTGAGAGTAATGGTGTACTCTACACCTCGTATTCAACTCTTTACCAAAGTGTTGGAATCATAGATGCGGATAGAGATGTTCGAAAAAAACACTCTAATCAGGGTAATTGGAGGAGGAGGATCAGCAATATCTAGTAGAGGTAACCAGCCCCGACGCTCAAAATTTACCCTAATAGCAGGATCAAGCTCATCTAACACAACAGAACGCTCAGCTCATATCTTTCTCCTAAGATTCAATGTCTCAAAAATCTCTTGGTTTTTCTCACTAGGAAACTTCTCACGGCCAAAAGAAGATGGGAGAGGAGAAGGTGAGGGAACAGACCTATAAGCTCTAGTCCACCTAGGCATGATGCTAAGGAAAGGACAAAGACACAAAGATAGAACCAAAAGAACAAAATAAAGCACAAACCAAGAGCAGATTGTAAGTTAGCACAAATAAAATATAGAACAAAAATCTATATGATGCATGTTCTAATGCAATAAAACTAAGTTCAATTTAAGATCAATTTCATAAAATTGGCTTGAACAATAAAGTTTCTAAAAGAAAAAAAACCCCAAAATTGATAACCACTTGTTAAGATTTTGAAAACATTTGACTAATTGATCATCACACAAGCTAGAATACAAAATATAATGATCAATTATATCAATTCAACAAGCCAATTGCATCAATTGAACCCATTTTAAACAAAACCCCAATTCAGATCAATTTCAAGCCCTAGAATTTTCAATTTTTCATAAATCACAAAATTGACCAAATTAAACCTTCAATATCATGTTTATATCATGTCCCAACAAAAACCCAATGATCAATTTTACTTAAAATGGCTTGAATCATGAAAAACCCAAAAAGAATAGGTCTGAAAATTTTAATGAATAATGTATGAAACATGTAAATAAAAGAAAAAGGGGTGGGGGGGTATAGTGGACATACCGGCCTTAGAGGACAAAAACGTTGCAAAAGATCTAGAAGAAAACGAAAAAAAATTTGCTGAGTGAGCTTGCCGAGTCAGAGACAAAGAAAAAGGTTTGGAAACTTTTTGAAAAAGTGATTTGAAAAAGTCAAGAACAATTTTTTAAAAACCTGATTTGTGATATTCGATTGATCAAAAATTACGTTCGATCGATTGAATCAACCTGAGACTTTTAAAAGAATTTTAAACACATTTTCAACCAATTGAAAAATAGAATGGATTGATCGAAACAGGCAGAGGCTCACAAAAGTTTTGATAAAAACACAGTTTTGAAAAAGAATAAATACATTTTGGGCACAAACTCCTCAAAGCATTAAAATTGATGAACAAAATGCATGAGTATGAGATGAAATGCTTTTTCAAAAACCCAAGCTTTGAGCCCAGTTTTTCAAAGAAAATTTCAGCCATTCTCCATTTAAATTCTCAAGCAAAAAAATGTTTTGTATAATACTCAAGATATTTTCAAACTTGGTTGGTTAGACCAAAAACACACACAATAACATGTACAATGTTTAGCAAAGAGTAACTTGTGCAACTAGCAAAAGTTTGAGATACATGTGAGGTGATATTGGAATAGAAATCAAATACAAAGTCTACAAAATTCATCACATAGAATTTGAAATAGACTACCACCAAAAGAGTTACATCATATAACTCTCACATCTCCTAGATCATAAGCTTGCAATCATATAAGTTTCTTGAATTTTTGCCTCATAATATACACACCAATTTTAATTATGTGATTTGGCATCAAGCCTAATAGTACACACCAATTTTAAGCATTAAGCAATTAAACCGAGGCTTCACCTTATGTTCTTTTTATGCATGTGCTATACTTTTTTGAACACAAAATCTTATGATATGCACTAAGGTGGTCATGATTGGCTAGTGAACAGTGGTGAGATGGTTATTTATGCCTTTCTCAAAATGATCAAGTCCGACAGTCAAATAACATGTGACTTCAAGATCAAGACAAAGTGATCAAAAACTATAAACATCTTTCCCACACAACATGCACTACAGAGCTTCAATTAGTAAAATGTAATTGGAGGGACTCAATTTGGAAAAGCCTTCTGAAATGAAAAGGAAAAATGGTCCAACAAGCCCAAACAATAAATTTTTAAAGAGTGGGTTCAAGAACTAGGCCCTAACAAACGGACAACGCCTAAAATAGGACTTCCACCCGTTGAAGGCCGGCACACTAAGGTTACTCATCAAGGTTTCTCCTTGGCATTGATCCGAGGATCCTATTCAAGGAGATCCCTTCCTCACTATTCTGTTGGTTCCCTTTATATAGCCCTCTTCTCACCATCTCTTTCTTCCACCTATTGATCATCCGTGCGCTTCCCTTCTGACCGTCCATCCTATCAACTGTGTTATCAGTAATCATGTGATTTGTAGCGGCCAAGGTTACCCTGTCCAGGAGTCACATCTCCATTAATGCGGTCAGGGGATTAGGTGAGCGCATTTATTGTGGAGATGACAACCTGTCCTGGGCTTATTCCCCCACTTGGTGTTGTCATTGATCCACCGAGGACAGGGTCATCCTCAGCGGGGTCCTTACAGTTCAGACCTTTATACAACATCCTCGGGCGATTATCCATCCTCGGCATAGGCCTTGGGCCAGATGTAAAATAGGTCGAGGTTATCATACTTTCAGGCCCCACAATAGCCCCTCAAAATCCTACTGCCCGTACTCTCGGACGGGGATGAGGGTTTTAATATCCCCGGGCCTTTTTCATGATTTGCCCAACATCGATCGACGTCAGCGTTGGAGTCTTTTCGCCTGCACAATGGACATTTCTGGCGCCTCGATATTCGGCGCGCGCTCGCATTAAATTCTTTGCGGCTCCATGTCCCCCACGTCCAACGGTGTGATGGCAATCAATTGGTGGGGATTTCCTACCTTTATGGGCGGGAAGTTTTGCCTGGTTAATTTTAATTGGGAATATAAATACTCATTTGAACCATTTGGTCTCCCTATTTGTACATTCAAGAACTTCGGCGTGCACACTCTGAATCTGGTCCAATCTCCACACTGACCAGTGCCCCTTTTTTGCATAAAGAGTCTGTCCGAGGAGAATCTCCCCATTTCTGTAAGTCTCCTTCTCTCTGTAGCACAAACTTCTCTATAATTCCTTTTTCTCTTTTGTTCTCTCTCTTTTGGGTCTTTAAGTCGTTACTAGAGATGGGTAAATTTAAGAAGTTAGTTGAGTCTAAAGAGATGATAGAGAAATTCATTGCTGATTATGGGATACCCAGTAATGTCGGCTTGAGGTATTGCGAGGAGGGAGAGTGGTACACTAAAAGGAATAAGGGCGAAGTTGTGATTCCCATAGTAGCCTTCGTAGAGGGAGGCATGAGAATCCCTATGGGGCCAATGATGAGAGGTTACCTTAGACATTTTCGGCTAGCTCCTACCTAGTGTGTCGTTAATATGTTTAGGATACTAACGTGCGTAGATGTCCTGAATGAGAAAATAGGGTTGAGATTAACCCACCATGATGTGAACTGGTGCTACAATCTTCAACACTTGAAGGGCAAGTCATACTATATGAAGACAAGGGACGATAGGGTTCGGCTTATCCAATGCCTCCCCGATTCTAGTAAGGGTTTGACTCAAGATTTTCTCATAGTGTCGAAGGAGTGGCATGACGGTCTCCACTGCCCGACAATAGAGGGAGAGCCAGGTAGGGTACTTGAAGTAGGAGATGGTCTAACTTCTTTTCTTTTTCCTTTATCGTATATTTTATTTGTTTGATTGATCATAGGAGTTTTGTTCCTCTTTTCTCAGATCCGCACGCCTTCGCGCGTCATTTTCACCTGGTCAACAAGCAGGACCTGGAAACCAGTCTTAGGGCAGAGCTCTTTCTGAACGAGACCGATAATCAAGTTAGAGCTACCCATAAGATCCTTGGATGTAATCCAGCCCAGAAGTTGTTTCAGGTCCCAAAGCACGTTATCAGGGCTCGTGATCCTCGGCTTAGGCAAATCACCGTGGTAGAGGACAGATTTTTCATTTTTCGAAGGAACTTCTATTTCGGAGGGCATTCCGTTGGCAGGTACTTCCTCATCCCATCAAGCAGCACAGGCCGAAGAAGGTATTTCGGAGAAGGGGGGAGAAGTGGTGGAATTAAGCTCGTCTGAAGACGAATTTGGTGCATTTGACCGAGCCGATCAGTCTGAGGATCCCTCTGGTGATTTGGGAGACCCCCAATTGTCCGAAGCCGGCCTTCAGCACCCAAGGGTTGGAATTCAGATGGAGATGGGTTCTAAGAGACAGCCTCACACCAGCCTTCTTGACCTGCTTAAGGGCAAGCCTAGGAAAGGTGTGCCGAGTAAGTCATAGCCCAAACCCCCTCTACCTCTGCTTAAGCCTTCGCCTGCGCAGGCCAGGTCGTCCTCCATCCTTCCAATCTCGGACTCTCGGCCTGAGTCCTTCGATCCAAAAAGAAAGAGGCCCTCAAAGGGCAAAGACCCAATGGATGGGGGCAGATCCCATTCTTCTCCCGAGGAAGGTGAAGCCCGCTGACCTTTTAAACAATTGAGGCTTGGTGGTCAACGTAAAGGACAAGAAACCGTTCAGCAATCTGAGCCCCAGGCCTGACTGCCCACTGCCATGCTCCATGGGCAACCTTTAATGGATGACGCTACTTTTCAGGATTTTCGAGAAGGCGAGGGGGCTCGCATAGCCGATGCCCTTGAGAGGTCCCTTCTCCTCCTCGTTGACATGGCTGAGCTTGGGAGCATGGGGGGGTAAGAGGTTGCCTACGACCTTAAGAGATACCTGCGCATGGTAGGATCTTTGGTACTTGTCTATTTTGTTTGAACTTTATCGCCAAGTACCTCCCTTCCCCATAATGGCGTACTTGTTTTGGTTGGCAGGCTATCCAGGCTGTTTTCAGGTTGGACGAGAAGGCCGACGTCCAGAGTAGTGCTCTGGGGAAAGAACGAGACAAATTCCTAAAGGCTGCGAGTACCCTTAAGAGATCTGAAGCAGATCTTAAGAAGGCGATTGACAGTTTGAAGGAGATGACAAGGGCTAGAGATAGCGTGGCTTCTGACCTAACCGCTGCTACGAAACAAGCCGAGGACCAGACGAAGCATTTGCAGGACACCGAGGGCCAATTGTGGGCTGCTCAAGAGGACATCGCCGACGTTAAGCAAGTTGGCCGAGGCGATTGGGGCGAAAGGTATTGCTGAATACGCCAGGGACGAGGCCATGAAAGCCAAAGAAGAAGCTGCGTTTGCGAGAATAAATGCCGAACGTTCCGTAGAACAAGTGGAGGAAAAGGCCTTTGCTGAGGGAATGGCTAAAATTGAAGCTACACTTAAGGCTCAAATTCCTAAAGTGTGTAGGCGCTTTTATTCCCAGACATGGACTGAAGCCCTCAACCAAGCAGGAGTTGATACCTCATCTGACCATAGGAGAGCGGAGAGAGTGTATTACCCCCCTGCAATTCACGAGGTTATCCCCGTTACTTCAGAGGCGGAGTCCACTTTACCAGGGGCAAGAGAAAGTCAGACTAAAACTACCGAGGGCACACCTTCAACTGACAAACCTGTCGAGGGAGCTGAGCTCCATAGAGCGTTGGATAGGGCGAGAATTGACGGTCGAGAAATGCCCTAAGGTGTGGTGAAGCCTCCTGTTGATCCTCAAGCCCCATTCGTTGCCCCTCAGATCCCTCCTGCCAGAGAAAGATCCTCCGAAGAAGCCCCTCAGAGGCAAGGTCCCGAGGTATGAGTCCGAGTCGTCTAACAGGCTCTTCAAGGCAAGCTATCTGTCGATTTAAGGGAGTAAGCCATCTCGTTGGACTACCTTGTTCTGAGGGCGTGGACACTCCTATTTGTTTTCTTTTTCATTTTATTTCGCTTTTCGCCCTGGCGACATTGTAACAGAATCACATACTTTCTATTTGAAACACATGTTCAGTAGTTCACTTTTATTTCTTCGATTGATACTCCCTTTTACTTGTTATACTTTAATGTTTCGCTTAATATCTTGGCTCTGTCTAACACTTAGGATATTTTTTCAAGTAGTTAGATTCCCCAAAGGCTCGAGTCTGAGGACCAAGCATCGCCTTGGTTCTGTTTAGTTTCCCCATAGGCTTGAGTCCAAGGACCATGCAAGGCCTTGGTTTTGTCTAACACTTAGAATCTTTTTTGAAGTAGTTAGTTTCCCAAAAGCCTGAGTCCGAGAACCATGCAAGGTCTTGGTTCTGTCTAATACTTTGGATCTTTTTTGAACTAGTTAGTTTTCCTATAAGCTTGAGTCCGAAGACCATGCAAGGCTTTGGTTCTGTCTAACACTTAGAATTTTTTTTAAAGTAGTTAGTTTCCCCATAGACTTGAGTCCGAGGACCATGCAAGACCTTGGTTCTGTCGAACATTTAGGATCTTTTTTGAAGTAGTTAGTTTCCCCAAAGGCTTGAGTCTGAGGACCTTGCAAGGCCTTGGTTTTGTCTAACTCTTAGAATCTTTTTTGAAGTAGATAGTTTCCCCATAAGTTTGAGTCTGAGGAACATGCAAAACCTTGATTCAATCTAACACTTAGGATCTTTTTTGAAGTAGTTAGTTCCATCAAAAGCTTGCGTCCGAGGACCATGCAAGGCCTTGGATCTGTCTAACACTTAGAATCTTTTTTGAAGTAGTTAGTTTCCCCATAGGCTTGAGCCCGAGAACCATGCAAGGCCTTGGTTCTGTTTAACACTTAGGATCTTTTTTGAAGTAGTTAGTTTCCCCAAAGGCTTGAGTCCGAGGACCATGCAAGGTCTTGGTTCTTCCTAACACTTAAGATCTTTTTTGAAGTAGTTAGTTTCCCCAAAGGCTTGAGTCTAAGGACCATGCAAAGACTTGGTACTGTCTAACACATAGGATCTTTTTTGAAGTAGTTAGTTTCCCCAAAAGCTTGAATCCAAGGACCATGTAAGGCCTTGGTTCTGTCCAACACTTAGAATCTTTTTTAAAGTAGTCAGTTTCCCTATATGCTTAAGTCCGACGACCATGCAAGGCCTTGGTTCTGTCTAACACTTAGGATCTTTTTTGAAGTTGTTAGTTTTCCAATAAGCTTTAGTCCAAGTACCATGCAAGGCCTTGGTTCTGTCTAACACTTAGGATCTTTTTTAAAGTAATTAGTTTCCCCGTAGGCTTTAGTCCAAGGACTATGCAAAGTCTTGGTTCTGTCTAACACTTAGAATCTTTTTTGAAGTAGCTAGTTTTCTCATAGTCTTGAGTCCGAGGACCATGCAAGGCTTTGGTTCTGTCTAACACTTAGGATCTTTTTCAAAGTAGTTAGTTTTCCCGTAGGCTTTAGTCCGAGGATCATGCAAGGTCTTGGTTCTGTCTAACACTTAGAATCTTTTTTGACATAGTTAGTTTCCTCGTAGTCTTGAATCCGAGGACCATGCAAGGCCTTAGTTCAGTCTAACACATAGGATCTTTTTTAAAGTAGTTAGTTTTCCTGTATGCTTTAGTCCGAAGACCATGCAAGGCCTTGGTTCTATCTAACGCTTAGGATCTTTTTTGAAGTAGTTAGTTTCCCTACAGGCTTTACTTCGAGGACCATGCAAGGCCTTGGTTTTGTCTAACACTTAGAATCTTTTTTGAAATAGTTAGTTTTCCTATATGCTTAAGTCCGAGGACCTTGCAAGGCTTTGGTTTTGTCTAACACTTAGGATCTTTTTTGAAGTAGTTAGTTTCCCCACAGGCTTTAGTCCGAGGACCATGCAAGGCCTTAATTCTGTCTAACACTTAGGATCTTTTTTGAAGTAGTTAGTTTCTCCATAGGCTTTAGTTCGAGGACCATGCAAGGTCTTGGCTCTGTCTAACACTTAGAATCTTTTTTGAAGTAGTTAGTTTCACCATAGGCTTGAGTCCGAGGACCATGCAAGGCCTTGGTTCTGTCTAACACTTAGGATCTTTTTTGAAGTAGTTAGTTTTCCCATAGGCTTTAGTCTGAGGACCATGCAAGGCCTTAATTCTGTCTAACACTTAGGATCTTTTTTGAAGTAGTTAGTTTCCCCATAGGCTTTAGTTCGAGGACCATACAAGGTTTTGGCTCTGTCTAACACTTATGATCTTGTTAAATTAGTTAGTTTCCCCATAGGCTTTAGTCAGAGGACCATGCAAGGCCTTAATTCTGTCTAACACTTAGGATATTTTTTGAAGTAGTTAGTTTCACCATAGGCTTTAGTTAGAGGACCATGCAAGGTCTTGGCCCAGTCTAACACATAGAATCTTTTTTGAAGTAGTTACTTTCCCCAAAGGCTTGAGTCCGAGGACCATACAAGGCCTTGGTTCTGTTTAACACTTAGGATCTTTTTTGAAGTAATTAGTTTCCCCCGCAGGCTTTAGTCCGAGAACCATGCAAGGCCTTGGTTCTGTCTAACACTTAGAATCTTTTTTGAAGTAGTTAGTTTCCTCATAGGCTTTAGTCTGTGGACCATGCAAGGCCTTGGTTCTGTCTAACACTTAGAATCTTTTTTGAAGTAGTTAGTTTGCCCAGAGGCTTGAGTCCGAGGACCATGCAATGCGTTGGTTCTATCTAACACTTAAGATCTTTTTTGAAGTAGTTAGTTTCCTCACAGGCTTTGGTCCAAGGACCATGCAAAGCCTTAGTTTTGTCTAACACTTAGAATCTTTTTTAAAGTAGTTAGTTTCCCCAAAGGCTTGGGTCCGAGGACCATGCAAGGCCTTAATTCTGTCTAACACTTCGAATCTTTTTGGAAGTACTTAGTTTCCCCAAAGGCTTGACTTTGAGGACCATGCAAGGCCTTGGTTCTTTCTAACACTTAGTATATTTTTTGAAGTAATTAGTCTTCTCGTAGTCTTGAGTCTGAAGATCATGCAAGGTCTTGGTTCTGCCTAACGCTTGGGATCTTTTTTGAAGTAGTTAGTTTCCTTATAGGCTTTACTCTAAGGACCATGCAAGGCCTTGGTTCTGTCTAACACTTAGAATCTTTTTTGAAATAGTTAGTTTCCCTATAGGCTTAAGTCCGAGGACCATGCAAGGCCTTTGTTCTGTCTAACACTTAGGATCTTTTTTGAAGTAGTCAGTTTCCCCATAGGTTTTAGTCCGAGGACCATGCAAGGTCTTGGTTCTATCAAACACTTAGAATCATTTTTGAAGTAGTTAGTTTTCTCGTAGTCTTGAGTCTGAGGACCATGCAAGACCTTGGTTTTGTCTAACACTTAGGATCTTTTTTGAAGTAGTTAGTTTCCCTATAGTCTTTACTCCGAGGACCATGCAAGGCCTTGGTTCTGTTTAACACTTAGAATCTTTTTTGAAATAGTTAGTTTCCCAATAGGCTTAAGTTTGAGAACCACGCAAGGCCATAGTTCTGTCTAACACTTAGGATATTTTTTGAAGTAGTTAGTTTCCCCATAGGCTTTAGTCCGAGAACCATGCAAGGTCTTGGTTCTGTCTAACACTTAGAATCTTTTTGGAAGTAGTTAGTTTCCCTATAGGCTTGAGTTTGAGGACCATGCAAGGCCTTGGTTCTGTTTAACACTTAGGATCTTTTTTAAAGTAATTAGTTTCCCCAAACGCTTTAGTCCGAGGACCATGCAAGGTTTTGGTTCTGTCCAACATTTAAGATTTTTTTGAAGTAGTTAGTTTCCCTATAGGTTTTACTCCGAAGACCATGCAAGGCCTTGGTTCTTTCTAACACTTAGTATCTTCTTTGAAGTAATTAGTTTTCTCGTAGCCTTGAGCCCGAAGACCATGTAAGGCCTTGGTTCTGTCTAACACTTAGGATCATTTTTGAAGTAGTTAGTTTCCTTGTAGGCTTTACTCCGAGGACCATGCAAGGCCTTGGTTCTGTCTAACACTTAGAATCTTTTTTGAAATAGTTAGTTTCCCCATAGGCTTAAGTCCGAGGACCATGCAAGGCCTTGGTTCTGTCTAACATCTTTTTTGAAGTAGTTAGTTTCCCCATAGGCTTTAGTCCGAGTACCTTGCAAGGTCTTGGTTCTGTCTAACACTTAGAATCTTTTTTGAAGTAGTTGGTTCGCCCATAGGTTTTAGTTCGAGGGCCATACAAGGCCTTGGTTCTGCCTAACACTTAGAATCTTTTTTGAAGTAGTTAGTTTCCCCGTAGGCCTTAGTCCGAGGACCATGCAAGGTCTCGGTTCTGTCTAACACTTAGAATCTTTTTTGAAGTAGTTAGTTTTCTCGTAGTCTTGAGTCCGAGGACCATGCACGGCTTTGGTTCAGTCTAACGCTTAGGATCGTTTTTGAAGTAGTTAGTTTCCCTATAGTCTTTACTCCGAGGACCATTCAAGGCCTTGGTTCTGTCTAACACTTAGAATCTTTTTTGAAATAGTTAGTTTCCCCATAGGCTTAAGTTCGTGAACCACGTAAGGCCTTGATCTGTCTAACACTTCGGATCTTTTTTAAAGTAGTTAGTTTCCCTATAGGCTTTAGTCCAAGGACCATGCAAGGTCTTGGTTCTGTCTAACACTTTCAATCTTTTTAGAAATAGTTAGTTTCCCCACAGGTTTGAGATTGAGGACCATGCAAGGCCTTGGTTCTGTTTAACACTTACGGTTTTTTTCGAAGTAATTAGTTTCCGCAAAAGTTTTAGTCCGAGAACCATGTAAGGCCTTGGTTCTGTCCAACATTTAAGATTTTTTTGAAGTAGTTAGTTTCCCCATAGGTTTTAGTCCGAAGACCATGCAAGGCCTTGGTTCTTTCTAACACTTAGTGTCTTTTTTGAAGTAACAACTTTTCTCGAAGTCTTGAGTCCGAGGACCATGCAACGCCTGGGTTCTGTCTAACACTTAGGATCTTTTTTGTAGTAGTTAGTTTCCTTATAGGCTTTACTCTGAGGACCATGCAAGGCCTTGGTTCTGTCTAACACTTAGAATCTTTTTTGAAATTGTTCGTTTTCCCATAGGCTTAAGTCCGAGGACCATGCAAGGCCTAAGTTCTGTCTAACGCTTAGGATCTTTTTTGAAGTAGTTAGTTTCCCCATAGGCTTTGGTCCGAGGACCACGCAAGGTCTTGGTTCTGTCTAACACTTAGAATATTTTTTGAAGTAGTTAGTTTTCTCGTAGTCTTGAGTCTGAGGATCATGCAAAGCCTTGGTTTTGTCTAACGCTTAGGATCTTTTTTGAAGTAGTTAGTTTCCCTATAGGCTTTACTCCGAGGACCATGCAAGGTCTTGGTCCTGTCTAACACTTAGAATCTTTTTTGAAGTAGTTAGTTTCCCCATAGGCTTGAGTCCGAGGACCATGCAAGGCCTTCGTTCTGCCTAACACTTAGAATCTTTTTTGAAGTAGTTAGTTTTCCCATAGGCTTGAGTCCAAGGACCATGCAAGGCCTTAGTTCTGTCTAACACTTAGGATCTTTTTTGAAGTAATTTGTTTCCCCCAAAAGCTTTTACCCGAGAACCATGCAAGGCCTTGGTTTTGTCTAACACTTAGGATCTTTTTTAAAGTAGTTAGTTTTCCCGTAGGTTTTAGTTCGAGGACCATGCAAGGTCTTGGTTCTGTCTAACACTTAGAATCTTTTTTGAAATAGTTAGTTTCCTCGTAGTCTTGAATCCGAGGACCATGCAAGGCCTTGGTTCAGTCTAACACTTAGGATCTTTTTTAAAGTAGTTAGTTTTCCCGTACGCTTTAGTCCGAAGACCATGCAAGGTCTTGGTTCTATCTAACGCTTAGGATCTTTTTTGAAGTAGTTAGTTTCCCTATAGGCTTTACTTCGATGACCATGCAAGGCCTTGGTTTTGTCTAACACTTAGAATCTTTTTTGACATAGTTAGTTTTCCTATAGGCTTAAGTCTGAGGACCATGCAAGGCTTTGGTTTTGTCTAACACTTAGGATCTTTTTTGAAGTAGTTAGTTTCCCCATAGGCTTTAGTCCGAGGACCATGCAAGGCCTTAATTCTGTCTAACACTTAGGATCTTTTTTGAAGTAGTTAGTTTCTCCATAGGTTTTAGTTCGAGGACCATGCAAGGTCTTGGCTCTGTCTAACACTTAGAATCTTTTTTGAAGTAGTTAGTTTCCCCATAGGCTTGAGTCCAAGGACCATGGAAGGCCTTAATTCTGTCTAACACTTAGGATCTTTTTTGAAATAATTTGTTTCCCCCAAAAGCTTTAGCCCGAGAACCATGCAAGACCTTGGTTCTGTCTAACACTTAGGATCTTTTTTAAAGTAGTTAGTTTTCCCGTAGGCTTTAGTCCGAGGACCATGCAAGGTCTTGGTTCTGTCTAACACTTAGAATCTTTTTTGAAATAGTTAGTTTCCTCGTAATCTTGAATCCGAGGACCATGCAAGGCCTTGGTTCAGTCTAACAATTAGGATCTTTTTTAAAGTAGTTAGTTTTCCCGTACGCTTTAGTCCGAAGACCATGCAAGGCCTTGGTTCTATCTAACGCTTAGGATCTTTTTTGAAGTAGTTAGTTTCCCTATAGGCTTTACTTCGATAACCATGCAAGGCCATGGTTTTGTCTAACACTTAGAATTTTTTTTGAAATAGTTAGTTTTCCTATAGGCTTAAGTCCGAGGACCATGCAAGGCTTTGGTTTTGTCTAACACTTAGGATCTTTTTTGAAGTAGTTAGTTTCCCCATAGGCTTTAGTCCGAGGACCATGCAAAGCCTTAATTCTGTCTAACACTTTGGATCTTTTTTTAAGTAGTTAGTTTCTCCATAGGCTTTAGTTCGAGGACCATGCAAGGTCTTGGCTCTGTTTAACACTTAGAATCTTTTTTGAAGTAGTTAGTTTCACCGTAGGCTTGAGTCCGAGTACCATGCAAGGCCTTGGTTCTGTCTAACACTTAGGATCTTTTTTGAAGTAGTTAGTTTCCCCATAGGCTTTAGTCCGAGGACTATGCAAGGTCTTAATTCTGTCTAACACTTAAGTTCTTTTTTGAAGTAGTTAGTTTCTCCATAGGCTTTAGTTCGAGGACCATATAAAGTTTTGGCTCTGTCTAACACTTAGGATCTTTTTAAATTAGTTAGTTTCCCCATAGGCTTTAGTCAGAGGACCATGCAAGGCCTTAATTCTGTCTAACACTTAGGATATTTTTTGAGGTAGTTAGTTTCCCCATAGGCTTTAGTTAGAGGACCATGCAAGGTATTGGCCCTATCTAACACTTAGAATCTTTTTTGAAGTAGTTACTTTCCCCAAAGGCTGGAGTCCGAGGACCATGCAAGGCCTTGGTTCTGTGTAACACTTAGGATCTTTTTTGAAGTAATTAGTTTCCCCCGCAGGCTTTAGTCCGAGAACCATGCAAGGCCTTGGTTCGGTCTAACACTTAGAATCTTTTTTGAAGTAGTTAGTTTCCTCATAGGCTTTAGTCCGTGGACCATGCAAGGCCTTGGTTCTGTCTAACACTTAGAATCTTTTTTGAAGTAGTTAGTTTCCCCAGAGGCTTGAGTCCGAGGACCATGCAATGCGTTGGTTCTATCTAACACTTAGGATCTTTTTTGAAGTAGTTAGTTTCCTCACAGGCTTTGGTCCAAGGACCATGCAAAGCCTTAGTTTTGTCTAACACTAAGAATCTTTTTTAAAGTAGTTAGTTTCCCCATAGGCTTGGGTCCGAGGACCATGTAAGGCCTTAGTTCTGTCTAACACTTAGAATCTTTTTGGAAGTACTTAGTTTCCCCAAAGGCTTGACTTTGAGGACCACGCAACGCCTTGGTTCTTTCTAACACTTAGTATCTTTTTTGAAGTAATTAGTCTTCTCGTAGTCTTGAGTCCGAAGATCATGCAAGGCCCTGGTTCTGCCTAACGCTTGGGATCTTTTTTGAAGTAGTTAGTTTCCTTATAAGCTTTACTCTAAGGACCATGCAAAGCCTTGGTTCTGTCTAACACTTAGAATCTTTTTTGAAATAGTTAGTTTCCCCATAGGCTTAAGTCCGAGGACCATGCAAGGCCTTTGTTCTGTCTAACACTTAGGATCTTTTTTGAAGTAGTTAGTTTCCCCATAGGCTTTAGTCCGGGGACCATGCAAGGTCTTGGTTCTATCTAACACTTAGAATCATTTTTGAAGTAGTTAGTTTTCTCGTAGTCTTGAGTTTGAGGACCATGCAAGACCATGGTTTTGTCTAACACTTAGGATCTTTTTTGAAGTAGTTAGTTTCCCTATAGTCTTTACTCGGAGGACCATGCAAGGCCTTGGTTCTGTTTAACACTTAGAATCTTTTTTGAAATAGTTAGTTTCCCAATAGGCTTAAGTTTGAGAACCACGCAAGGTCTTAGTTCTGTCTAACACTTAGGATATTTTTTGAAGTAGTTAGTTTCCCCATAGGCTTTAGTCCGAGAACCATGCAAGGTCTTGGTTCTGTCTAACACTTAGAATCTTTTTGGAACTAGTTAGTTTCCCTATAGACTTGAGTTTGAGGACCATGCAAGGCCTTGGTTCTGTTCAACACTTAGGATCTTTTTTGAAGTAATTAGTTTCTCCAAACGCTTTATTCCGAGGACCATGCAAGGCTTTGGTTCTATCCAACATTTAAGATTTTTTTGAAGTAGTTAGTTTCCCTATAAGTTTTAGTCCGAAGACCATGCAAGGCCTTGGTTCTTTCTAACACTTAGTATCTTCTTTGAAGTAATTAGTTTTCTCGTAGCCTTGAGCCCGAGGACCATGCACGGCCTTGGTTCTGTCTAACACTTAGGATCTTTTTTGAAGTAGTTAGTTTCCCTGTAGGCTTTACTCCGAGGACCATGCAAGGCCTTGGTTCAGTCTAAAACTTAGAATCTTTTGTGAAATAGTTAGTTTCCCCATAGGCTTAAGTTCGAGGACCATGCAAGGCCTTGGTTCTGTCTAACACTTAGGATCTTTTTTGAAGTAGTTAGTTTCCCCATAGGCTTTAGTCTGAGTACCTTGCAAGGTCTTGGTTCTGTCTAACACTTAGACTCTTTTTTGAAGTAGTTAGTTCGCCCATAGGCTTTAGTTCGAGGGCCATACAAGGCCTTGGTTCTACCTAACACTTAGAATCTTTTTTGAAGTAGTTAGTTTCTCCGTAGGCTTTAGTCAGAGGACCATGCAAGGTCTCGGTTCTGTCTAACACTTAGAATCTTTTTTGAAGTAGTTAGTTTTCTCGTAGTCTTGAGTCCGAGGACCATGCACGGCTTTGGTTCTGTCTAACGCTTAGGATCATTTTTGAAGTAATTAGTTTCCCTATAGTCTTTACTCCGAGGACCATTCAAGGCCTTGGTTCTGTCTAACACTTAGAATCTTTTTTGAAATAGTTAGTTTCCCCATAAGCTTAAGTTCGTGAACCACGCAAGGCCTTGGTTCTGTCAAACACTTCGGATCTTTTTTAAAGTAGTTAGTTTCCCTATAGGCTTTAGTCCAAGGACCATGCAAGGGCTTGGTTCTGTCTAACACTTTCAATCTTTTTAGAAGTAGTTAGTTTCCCCACAGGCTTGAGATTGAGGACCATGCAAGGCCTTGGTTTTGTTTAACACTTAGGGTCTTTTTCGAAGTAATTAGTTTCCCCAAAATCTTTAGTCCGAGAACCATGCAAGGCCTTGGTTCTGTCAAACATTTAAGATTGTTTTGAAGTAGTTAGTTTCCCCATAGGTGTTAGTCCGAAGACCATGCAAGGCCTTGGTTCTTTCTAACACTTAGTGTCTTTTTTGAAGTAACAACTTTTCTCGTAGTCTTGAGTCCGAGGACCATGCAAGGCCTTGGTTCTGTCTAACACTTAGGATCTTTTTTGTAGTAGTTAGTTTCCTTATAGGCTTTACTCCGAGGACCATGCAAGGCCTTGGTTCTGTCTAACACTTAGAATCTTTTTTGAAATTGTTAGTTTTCCCATAGGCTTAAGTCCGAGGACCATGTAAGGCCTAAGTTCTGTCTAACGCTTAGGATCTTTTTTGAAGTAGTTAGTTTCCCCATAGGCTTTGGTCCGAGGACCATGCAATGTCTTGGTTCTGTCTAACACTAAGAATCTTTTTTGAAGTAGTTAGTTTTCTCGTAGTCTTGAGTCTGAGGATCATGCAAAGCCTTGGTTTTGTCTAACGCTTAGGATCTTTTTTGAAGTAGTTAGTTTCCCTATAGGTTTTACTCCGCGGACGATGCAAGGCCTTGGTTCTGTCTAACACTTAGAATCTTTTTTGAAGTAGTTAGTTTCCCCATAGGCTTAAGTCCGAGGACCATGCAAGGCCTTCGTTCTGCCTAACACTTAGAATCTTTTTTGAAGTAGTTAGTTTCCCCATAGGCTTGAGTCCAAGGACCATGCAAGGCCTTAGTTCTGTCTAACACATAGGATCTTTTTTGAAGTAATTTGCTTCCCCCAAAAGCTTTAGCCCGAGAACCATGAAAGGCCTTGGTTCTGTCTAACACTTAGGATCTTTTTTGAAGCAGTTAGTTTCCCCATAGGCATTAGTCCGAGGACCATGCAGGGTCTTGGTTCTGTCTAACACTTAGAATCTTTTTGGAAGTAGTTAGTTTCCCCATACGCTTGAGATTGAGGAGCATGCAAGGCCTTGGTTCTGTCCAACATTTTGGATTTTTTTGAAGTAGTTAGTTTCCCCATAGGTTTTTGTCCGAACACCATGCAAGGCCTTGATTCTTTCTAACACTTAGTATCTTTTTTGAAGTAATTACATTTCTCGTAGTCTTGAGTCCGTGGACCATGCAAGGTCTTGGTTCTGCCCAACACTTAGGATCTTTTTTGTAGTAGTTAGCTTCCTTACAGACTTTACTCCGAGGACCATGCAAGGCCTTGGTTCTGTCTAATACTTAGAATCTTTTCTAAAATAGTTAGTTTCCCATAGGCTTAAGTCCGAGGACCATGCAAGGCCTTGGTTCTGTCAAACACTTAGGATCTTTTTTGAAGTAGTTAGTTTCCCCACAGGCTTATGTCCGAGAACCATGCAAGGTATTAATTCTGTCTAACACTTAGAATCTTTTTTGAAGTAGTTAGTTTTCTCGTAGTCTTGAGTCTGACGACCATGCAAGGCCTTGGTTCTGTCTAACGCTTAGGATCTTTTTTGAAGTAGTTAGTTACCCTATATTCTTTACTCCGAGGACCATGCAAGGCCTTGGTTCTGTCTAACACTTAGAATCTTTTTTGAAATAGTTAGTTTCCCCATAGGCTGAAGTTCGAGAACCACGCAAGGCCTTGGTTCTGTCTAACACATAGGATCTTTTTTGAAGTAGTTAGTTTCCCCATAGGCTTTAGTCCGAGTACCATGCAAGGTATTGGTTCTATCTAACACTTAGAATCTTTTTGGAAGTAGTTAGTTTCCCCATACACTTGAGATTGTGGACCATGCAAGGCCTTGGTTCTGTCAAACATTTTGGATTTTTTTAAAGTAGTTAGTTTCCCCATAGGTTTTAGTCCGAAGACCATGCAAGGTCTTGATTCTTTCTAACACTTTATCTTTTTTGAAGTAATTACTTTTCTCGTAGTCTTGAGTCCGAGGACGATGCACGGCTTTCGTTCTTTCCAACGTTTAAGATTTTTTTGAAGTAGTTAGTTTCCCTATAGGTTTTAGTCCGAAGACCACGCAAGGTCTTGGTTCTTTCTAACACTTAGTATCTTCTTTGAAGTAATTAGTTTTCTCGTAGCCTTGAACTCGAGGACCATGCAAGGCCTTGGCTCTGTCTAACACTTAGGATCTTTTTTGAAGTAGTTAGTTTCACCATAGGCTTTAGTCCGAGAACCATGCAAGGTATTAGTTCTGTCTAACACTTAGAATCTTTTTTGAAGTAGTTAGTTTTTTCGTAGTCTTGAGTCTGAGGACCATGCAAGGCCTTGGTTCTGTCTAACGCTTAGGATCTTTTTTGAAGTAGTTAGTTTCCCTATAGGCTTTACTCCGAGGACCATGCAGGGCCTTGGTTCTGTCTAACACTTAGAATCATTTTTGAAATAGTTAGTTTTCCCATAGGCTTAAGTCCGAGGACCATGCAAAGCCTTGGTTCTGTCTAACACTTATGATCTTTTTTGAAGCTGTTAGTTTCCACATAGGCTTTAGTTCGAGGACCATGCATGGCACTAATTCTGTCTAACACTTAGGATCTTTTTTGAAGTAGTTAGTTCCCCTATAGGCTTTAGTTCGAGGACCATGCAAGGGCTTGGTTCTGTCTAACACTTAAAATATTTTTGAAATAGTTAGTTTCCCCATAGGCTTAAGTCCGGGGACCATGCAAGGCCTTGGTTCTGTCTAACACTTAGGATCTTTTTTGAAGTAGTTAGTTTCCCCATAGGCTTTAGTCCGAGGACCTTGCAAGGTCTTGATTCTGTCTAACACTTAGAATCTTTTTTGAAATTGTTAGTTTTCTCGTAGTCTTGAGTCTGAGGACCATGCAAGGCTTTGGTTCTGTCTAAAGCTTAGGATCTTTCTTGAAGTAGTTAGTTTCCCTATAGGCTTTACTCCGAGGACCATGCAAGGCCTTAGTTCTGTCTAACACTTAGAATCTTTTTTGAAATAGTTAGTTTCCCCATAGGCTTATGTACGAGGACCATGCAAAGCCTTGGTTCTGTCTAACACTTATGATCTATTTTGAAGTTTTTAGTTTCCCCATAGGCTTTAGTCCGAGGACCATGCAAGGCCTTAATTCTGTCTAAGACTTAGGATCTTTTTTGAAGTGGTTTGTTCCCCCATAGGCTTTAGTTCGAGGACCATGCAAGGCCTTGGTTCTGCCTAACACTTTGAATCTTTTTTGAAGTAATTAGTTTCTCCACAGGCTTGAATCTGAGAACCATGCAAGGCCTTAGTTCTGTCTAACACTTAGGATCTTTTTTGAAGTAGTTAGTTTCCCCCAAAAGCTTTAGTCCGAGAACCATGCAAGGCCTTGGTTCTGTCTAACACTTAGAATCTTTTTTGAAGTAGTTAGTTTCCTCATAAGCTTTAGTCTGTGGACCATGCAAGGCCTTGGTTCTGTCTAACACTTAGAGTCTTTTTTGAAGTATTTAGTTTCCCCATGGGATTGAGTCCGAAGACCATGCAATTCGTTGGTTCAATCTAACACTTAGGATCTTTGTTGAAGTAGCTAGCTTCCTCATAGGCTTTTGTCCGAGGACCTTGCAATGCCTTAGTTTTGTCTAACGCTTAGAATCTTTTGAAAAGTAGTTAGTTTCCCCATAGGCTTGGGTCCGAGGACCATGCATGGCCTTAGTTCTGTCTAACACTTAGAATCTTTTTTGAAGTAGTTAGTTCCCCCATAGGCTTTACTTCGAGAACCATGCAAGGTCTTGGTTCTGCCTAACACTTAGAATCTTTTTTGAAGTAGTTAGTTTCCCCATAGGCTTGAGTCCGAGGACCATGCAAGGCCTTAGTTCTGT
This sequence comes from Quercus variabilis, assembly GCA_030445155.1. NCBI lineage: Eukaryota > Viridiplantae > Streptophyta > Magnoliopsida > Fagales > Fagaceae > Quercus > Quercus variabilis. Next base: position 83,719,442 of record CP129446.1, on the reverse strand, counting down.
CTAACACTTAGGATCTTTTTTGAAGTAATTAGTTTCCCCCAAAAGCTTTAGTCCGAGAACCATGCAAGGCCTTGGTTCTGTCTAACACTTAGAATCTTTTTTGAAGTAGTTAGTTTGCCCATAGGCTTTAGTCCGTGGACCATGCAAGGCCTTGGTTCAGTCTAACTCTTAGAATCTTTTTTGAAGTAGTTAGTTTCCCCATTCGCTTGAGTCCGAGGACCATGCATTGCGTTGGTTCTATCTAAAACTTAGGATCCTTTTTGAAGTAGTTAGTTTCCTCAAAGGCTTTAGTCCGAAGACCATGCAAAGCCTTAGTTTTGTCTAACACTTAGAATCTTTTTCAAAGTAGTCAGTTTCCCCATAGGCTTGGGTCCAAGGACCCCGCATGGCCTTAGTTCTGTCTAACACTTAGAATCTTTTTGGAAGTAGTTGGTTTCCCCAAAGGCTTGAATCTGAGGACCATGCAAGGACTTGGTTCTGTTTAACACTTAGGATCTTTTTTGAAGTAGTTAGCTTCCCCATAGGCTTTATTCCGAAGACCATGCAAGGCCTTGATTCTGTCTAACACTTAGAATTTTTTTAAAGTAGTTATTTTCCCCAAAGGTTTTAGTCCGAAGACCATGCAAGGCCTTGGTTCTTACTAACACTTAGTATCTTTTTTGAAGTGATTAGTTTCCCCATAGGCTTAAGTCCAAGGACCATGCAAGGATATAATTCTGTCTAATACTTAGGATCTTCTTTGAAGTAGTTGGTTTCCCCATCGGCTTTAGTCCGAGGACCATTCAAGGCCTTGGTTTTGTCTAACACTTAAAATCTTTTTTTCAAGTAGTTAGTTTCCCCATAGGCTTGAGTTCGAGGACCTTACAAGACTTTGGTTCTGTCTAATACTTAGGATCTTTTTTGAAGTAATTAGTTTCCCCCGCAGGCTTTAGTCAGAAAACCATGCAAGGCCTTGGTTCTGTCTAACACATAGAATCTTTTTTGAAGTAGTTAGTTTCCTCATAGGCTTTAGTCCGTGGACCATGCAAGGCCTTGGTTCTGTCTAAAACTAAGAACCTTTTTTGAAGTAGTTAGTTTCCCCATAGGCTCGAGTCCGAGGACCATGCAATGCGTTGGTTCTATCTAACACTTAGGATCTTTTTTGAAGTAATTAGTTTCCTCATAAGCTTTAGTCCGAGGACCATGCAAAGCCTTAGTTTTGTCTAACACTTAGAATCGTTTTTAAAGTAGTTAGTTTCCCCATAAGCTTAGGTCCGAGGACCATGCAAGGCCTTAGTTCCGTCTAACACTTAGAATCTTTTTGGAAGTACTTAGTTTCCCCATAGGCTTGAGTTTGAGGACCATGCAAGGCCTTAGTTCTTTCTAACACTTAGTATCTTTTTTGAAGTAATTAGTTTTCTCGTAGTCTTGAGTCCGAGGACCATGCAAGGCCTTGGTTCTGTCTAACGCTTTGGATCTTTTTTGAAGTAGTTAGTTTCCTTATAGGCTTTACTCCAAGGACCATGCAAAGCCTTGGTTCTGTCTAAAACTTAGAATCTTTTTTGAAATAGTTAGTTTCGCCATAGGCTTAAGTCCGAGGGCCATGCAAGGCCTTGGTTCTGTCTAACACTTAGGATCTTTTTTGAAGTAGTTAGTTTCCCTGTAGGCTTTACTCCGAGGACCATGCAAGGCCTTGGTTCAGTCTAACACTTAGAATCTTTTTTGAAATAGTTAGTTTCCCCATAGGCTTAAGTCCGAGGACCATGCAAGGTCTTGGTTCTGTCTAACACTTAGGATCTTTTTTGAAGTAGTTAGTTTCCCCATAGGCTTTAGTCTGAGGACCATGCAAGGCCTTGGTTCTGTCTAACGCTTAGGATCTTTCTTGAAGTAGTTAGTTTCCCTATAGGCTTTACTTCGAGGACCATGCAAGGCCTTGGTTCTGTCTAACACTTAGAATCTTTTTTGAAATAGTTAGTTTCCCCATAGGTTTAAGTCCGAGGACCATGCAAAGCCTTGGTTCTGTCCAATACTTATGATCTTTTTTGAAGTTCTTAGTTTCCCCATAGGCTTTAGTCCGAGAACCATGCAAGCCCTTAATTTTGTCTAACACTTAGGATCTTTTTTGAAGTAGTTAGTTCCCCCATAGGCTTTAGTTCGAGGACCATGCAAGGCCTTGGTTCTGCCTAACACTTAGAATCTTTTTTGAAGTAGTTAGTTTCCCCATAGGCTTGAATCCGAGGACCATGCAGGGCCTTAGTTCTGTCCAACTCTTAGGATTTTTTTAAAGTAATTAGTTTCCCCCAAAAGCTTTAGTCTGAGAATCGTGCAAGGCCTTAGTTCTGTCTAACACTTAGAATCTTTTTTGAAGTAGTTAGTTTCCCCATAGGCTTTAGTCCGAGGACCATGCAATGCATTGGTTCTATATAACACTTAGGATCTTTTTTGAAGTAGTTAGTTTCCTCATAGGCTTTAGTCCGAGGACCATGCAAAGCCTTAGTTTTCTCTAACACTTAGAATCGTTTTTAAAGTACGTAGTTTCCCCACAGGCTTGGGTCCGAGGACCATGCAAGGCCTTAGTTCCGTCTAACACTTAAAATCTTTTTGGAAGTACTTAGTTTCCCCATAGGCTTGAGTTTGAGGACCATGCAAGGCCTTAGTTCTTTCTAACACTTAGTATCTTTTTTGAAGTAATTAGTTTTCTCGTAGTCTTGAGTCCGAGGACCATGCCAGGCCTTGGTTCTCTCTAACGCTTAGGATATTTTTTGAAGTAGTTAGTTTCCTTATAGGCTTTACTCCAAGGACCATGCAAGGCCTTGGTTCGGTCTAACACTTAGAATCTTTTTTGAAATAGTTAGTTTCGCCATAGGCTTAAGTCCGAGGGCCATGCAAGGCCTTGGTTCTGTCTAACACTTAGGTTCTTTTTTGAAGTAGTTAGTTTCCCCATAGTTTTTAGTCCGAGGACCATGCAAGGTCTTGGTTCTATCTAACACTTAGAATCTTTTTTGTAGTAGTTAGTTTTCTCGTAGTCTTGAGTTCGAGGACCATGCAAGGCCTTGGTTTTGTCTAACGCTTAGGATCTTTTTTGAAGTAGTTAGTTTCCCTATAGTCTTTACTCCGAGGACCATGGAAGGCCTTGGTTCTGTCTAATACTTAGAATCATTTTTGAAATAATTAGTTTCCCCATAGGCTTAAGTTCGAGAACCACGCAAGGTCTTGGCTCTGTCTAACCCTTAGGATCTTTTTTGAAGTAGTTGCTTTCCCCATAGGCTTTAGTTCGAGGACCATGCATTGTCTTTGTTCTGTCTAACACTTAGAATCTTTTTAGAAATAGTTATTTTCCCCATAGGCTTGAGTTTGAGGACCATGCAAGGCCGTGATTCTGTTTAACACTTAGGATCTTTTTTGAAGTAATTAGTTTCCCCAAAGGCTTTAGTCCGAGGACCATGCAAGGCTTTGGTTCTGTCAAACATTTATGATTTTTTTGAAGTAGTTAGTTTCCCAATAGGTTTTAGTCCGAAGACCATACAAGGCCTTGGTTCTTTCTAACACTTAGTATCTTTTTTGAAGTAATTAGTTTTCTCGTGGTCTTGAGTCCGAGGACCATGCAACGCCTTGGTTCTGTCTAACACTTAGGATCTTTTTTGAAGTAGTTAGTTTCCTTGTAGGCTTTACTCCGAGGACCATGCAAGGCCTTGGTTCTGTCTAACACTTAGAATCATTTTTGAAATTGTTAATTCTCCCATAGGCTTAAGTCCGAGGACCCTGCATGGCCTTGGTTCAATCTAACACTTAGGATCTTTTTTGAAGTAGTTAGTTTCCCCATAGGCTTTAGTCCGAGGACCATGCAAGGTCTTGGTTCTGTCTAACACTTAGAATCTTTTTTGAAGTAGTTAGTTCACCCCATAGGCTTTAGTTCGAGAACCATGCAAGGCCTTGGTTCTGCCTAACACTTAGAATCTTTTTTGAAGTAGTTAATTTCTCCATAGGCTTCAGTCCGAGGACCATGCATGGTCTTGGTTCTGTCTAACACTTAGAATCTTTTTTGAAGTAGTTAGTTTTCTCGTAGTCTTGAGTCCGAGGACCATGCAAGGCCTTAGTTCTGTCTAACGCTTAAGATCTTTTTTGAAGTAGTTAGTTTCCCTACAGTCTTTACTCCGAGGACCATGTAAGGCCTTGGTTCTGTCTAACACATAGAATCTTTTTTGAAATAGTTAGTTTCCCCACAGGCTTAAGTTGGAGAACCACGCAAGGCCTTGGTTCTGTCTAACGCTTAGGATCTTTTTTGAAGTAGTTTGTTTCCCGATAGGCTTTAGTCCGAGGACCATGCAAGGTCTTGGTTCTGTCTAACAATTAGAATCTTTTTAGAAGTAGTTAGTTTCCCCATAGGCTTGAGTTTGAGGACCATGCAAGGCCTTGGTTCTGTTTAACACTTAGGACCTTTTTTGAAGTAATTAGTATCCCTAAAAGCTTTAGTCCGAGGACCATGCAAAGCCTGGGTTCTGTCTAACATTTAGAATTTTTTTGAAGTAGTTAGTTTCCCCATTGGTTTTAGTCCGAAGACCATGCAAGGCCTTGGTTCTTTCTAACACTTTGTATCTTTTTTGAAGTAATTAGTTTTCTCGTAGTCTTGAGTCCGTGGACCATGCAAGGCCTTGGTTCTGTCTAACACTTAGGATCTTTTTTGTAGTAGTTAGTTTCCTTATAGGTTTTACTCCGAGGACCATGCAAGGCCCTGGTTCTGTCTAACGCTTAGAATCTTTTTTGAAATAGTTAGTTTCCCCATAGGCTTAAGTCCGAGGACCATGCAAGGCCTTGGTTCTGTCTAACACTTAGTATCTTTTTTGAAGTAGTTAGTTTCCGCATAGGCTTTAGTCCGAGGACCATGCAAGGTCTTGGTTCTGTCTAACACTTAGAATCTTTTTTGAAGTAGTTAGTTTTCTCGTAGTCTTGAGTCTAAGGACCATGCAAGGCCTTTGCTCTGTCTAACGCTTAGGATCTTTTTTGAAGTGGTTAGTTTCCCTATAGGATTTACTCCGAGGACCATGCAAGGCCTTGGTTCTGTCTAACACTTAGAATCTTTTTTGAAATAGTTAGTTTCCCCATAGGCTTAAGTCCGAGGACCATACAAAGCCTTGGTTCTGTCTAACACTTATGATCTTTTTTGAAATTGTTAGTTTCCCCATAGGCTTTAGTCCGAGGACCATGCAATGCGTTGGTTCTATCTGACACTTAGGATCTTTTTTGAAGTAGTTAGCTTCCTCATAGGCTTTAGTCCGAGAACCATGCAATGCCTTAGTTTTGTCTAACACTTAGAATCTTTTTTAAAGTAGTTAGTTTCCCCAGGCTTGGGTCTGAGGACCATGCATGGCCTTAGTTCTGTCTAACACTTAGAATCTTTTTTGAAGTAGTTAGTTCCCCCATAGGCTTTAGTTCGAACACCATGCAAGGCCTTGGTTCTGCCTAACACTTAGAATATTTTTTGAAGTAGTTAGTTTCCCCATAGGCTTGAATCCGAGGACCATGCAGGGCCTTAGTTCTGTCCAACTCTTAGGATTTTTTTAAAGTAATTAGTTTCCCCCAAAAGCTTTAGTCTGAGAATCGTGCAAGGCCTTGGTTCTGTCTGACACTTAGAATCTTTTTTGAAGTAGTTAGTTTCCTCATAGGCTTTAGTCCGTGGACCATGCAAGGCCTTGGTTCTGTCTAACACTTAGAATCTTTTTTGAAGTAGTTAGTTTCCCCATAGGATTGAGTCCGAAGACCATGCAATTCGTTGGTTCAATCTAACACTTAGGATCTTTTTTGAAGTAGTTAGCTTCCTCATAGGCTTTAGTCCGAGGACTATGCAATGCCTTAATTTTGCCTAACGCTTTGAATCTTTTTACAAGTTTTTAGTTTCCCATTAGGCTTTGGTCCGAGGACCATCCACGGCCTTAGTTCTGTCTAACACTTAGAATCTTTTTTGAAGTAGATAGTTCCCCCATAGGCTTTAGTTCGAGAACCATGCAAGGCCTTGGTTCTGCCTAACACTTAGAATCTTTTTTGAAGTAGTTAGTTTCCCCATAGGCTTGAGTCCGAGGACCATGCATGGCCTTAGTTCTGTCTAACACTTAGGATCTTTTTTGAAGTAATTAGTTTCCCCCAAAAGCTTTAGTCCGAGAACCATGCAAGGCCTTGGTTCTATCTATCACTTAGAATCTTTTTTGAAGTAGTTAGTTTCCTCATAGGCTGTAGTCTGTGGACCATGCAAGGCCTTGGTTTTGTCTAACACTTAGAATCTTTTTTGAAATAGTTAGTTTCCCCATAGGCTTGAGTCCGAGGACCATGCAAGGCCTTAGTTCTGTCTAACACTTAGGATCTTTTTTGAAGTAATTAGTTTCCCCCAGAAGCTTTAGTCCGAGAACCATACAAGGCCTTGGTTCTGTCTAACACTTAGAATATTTTTTGAAGTAGTTAATTTCCTCATAGGCTTTTGTCCATGGACCATGCAAGGCCTTGGTTATTTCTGACGCTTAGAATCTTTTTTGAAGTAGTTTGTTTCCCCATAGGCTTGAGTCCGAGAACCATGCAATGCGTTTGTTCTGTCTAACACTTAGGATCTTTTTTGAAGTAGTTAGTTTCCTCATAGGCTTTAGTCCGAGGACCTTGCAAGGCCTTAGTTTTGTCTAACACTTAGAATCTTTTTTAAAGTAGTTAGTTTCCCTATAGGCTTGGGTCCGAAGACCATGCAAGGCCTTTGTTCTGTCTAACACTTAGAATTTTTTTTGAAGTAGTTAGTTCCCCCATAGGCTTTAGTTCGAGGACCATGCAAGGCCTTGGTTCTGCCTAATTCTTAGAATCTTTTTTAAAGTGGTTAGTTTCCCCATAGGCTTGAGTCCGAGGACCATGCATGGCCTTAGTTCTGTCTAACACTTAGGATCTTTTTTAAAGTAATTAGTTTCCCCCAAAAGCTTTAGTCCGAGAACCATGCAAGGCCTTGGTTCTGTCTAACACTTAGAATCTTTTTTGAAGTGGTTAGTTTCCTCATAGGCTTTAGTCCGTGGACCATGCAAGGCCTTAGTTTTGTCTAACACTTAGAATCTTTTTTGAAGTAGTTAGTTTCCCCATAGGCTTGAGTCCGAGGACCATGCAATGCGTTGGTTCTATCTAACACTCAGGATCTTTTTTGAAGTAGTTAGTTTCCTCATAGGCTTTAGTCCTAGGACCATGCAAGGCCTTAGTTTTGTCTAACATTTAGAATCTTTTTTAAAGTAGTTAGTTTCCCCATAGGCTTGGGTCCAAGGACCATGCAGGGCCTTAGTTCTGTCTAACACTTAGAATCTTTTTGGAAGTAGGTGGTTTCCCCATAGGCTTGAGTCTGAGGACCATGCAAGGCCTTGGTTCTGTTTAACACTTAGGATCTTTTTTGAAGTAGTTAGTTTCCCCATAGGTTTTAGTCCGAGGACCATGCAAGGCCTTGGTTCTGTCTAACGCTTAGGATTTTTTTGAAGTAGTTAGTTTCCCCATAGGTTTTAGTCCGAAGACCATGCAAGGCCTTGGTTCTTTCTAACACTTAGTGTCTTTTTTAAAGTAATTAGTTTCCCCATAGGCTTGAGTCCGAGGACCATGCAAGGACTTAATTCTGTCTAATACTTAGGATCTTTTTTGAAGTAGTTAGTTTCTCCATAGGCTCTAGTCCGTGGACCATGCAAGGCCTTGGTTTTGTCTAACACTTAGAATCTTTTTTGAAGTAGTTAGTTTCCCCATATGCTTGAGTCCGAGGATCATGCGAGGTCTTGGTTCTGTCTAACACTTAGAATCTTTTTTGAAGTAATTAGTTTCTCATAGGCTTAAGTCTGAGAACCATGCAGGGCCTTGGTTCTGTCTAACACTTAGGATCTTTTTTTTTTTTTTTTGGCATGATGACGGCCCCGGCCCTGTTTCACTGGGAGTGGGCCATTCTCGGGCCGGATCCTTGACCCTGCGGTGCCCCGAGCAGGGGTGGTTCAGACTTCTTACTTTACGCGTGGCATTAACCCCACCTTCAGTTCAAGCTTCCGCCCTCCTCAGTGACGAAACGTCCCCTGACTGCTCGTATTCCACGCTTGACGTTTCGATGCCCGTGGCGTGCCCTCATTAATATCCTCGTGGATTGATGCAGATTCAACGGTTTACGGCCTCCTTGGAATTTGGTTAGGATTAGTGCCACTGATAACCCTTTTTTCGAATTTTGTGTCGGTCAATTCCCACCAACCTCCATATTTTATATAAGGCTCTCTGGGGGGAAAACGTCCTTCCACACTCTGTGAGTCCTCTAACAAAACAGGAAACACATCCTTCCAGCTCTCTGAACCCCTTCAACAACCCTGCCAGGATTGTGACAAGAGTTTGAAGAAACGGGGCAGCCCTGGATGGGAGTGAGGGCACACAGGCCAAAGGTCCTCCTTCCTCTGCCGAGAGCCGTTATGGCTGTAGCCCGGGCCAAACTTCTGATGCGGCAGAGTTTGGGCGTCATCTCGATGGTGTCGAGCATGGCGGTCAGGAGGGGAGTCCCTGAAGTACGTAACACTCTACCCCGGGGCGCACCCATACCTACCCTTTAGATTGGCAGTGACTCGCTCTTGGCCTTCGCATCGGTGGAGGCTCACAAGGTTACATCATGTTCGGTGCCTGGGTGTTGCCGTCTCCAACGGCCAACCAATGTGGGGCTTGGAGAGAATCAAGGGAACATTATGAGTCGGGGTCGTCAGGCGCCCATGCATCTGCTCCTCTCTTCTCACCGGCACCATCCGCACCGGCTCGGGGGTTGTTGGCAACCTTAAAACAAGCCTGCCACAGCCCCCTTCCTTAAAGTTAGTTTTAAAACAGGCCCGTCTGAGCCTCTGCTTGTAGCATTAACTTTAAAACACACCTTTCTGAGCCTCTGTTTGTATCTTGTATTTACTTTTCAATTAATAAAGCGTTGTTGTGTTTGTTTCCTTCTCCTATTCTCTGAATCTCTTACTTTCCTACAATGATCATATCTTGTGCAAAAGCGTTATTGTTGGTTGTTACTTCATTCATTTTTTTTTTTTGAAGTCAGGGTACCTTGCACAAGCCCACAATTATGGAAATCGCTAGCCGTTGCGCCTACTAATGCCCTAGTTCTTCCCACGGACAGTGCCAATTGTAGGGACTCAATTTGGAAAAGTCTTCTAAAATGAAAAGGAAAAAGGGTTCAACAAGCCCAAACAATAAATTTGTAGAAAGTGGGTTCAAGAACTAGGCCCTAACAAATGGACAACACCCAAAATAGGACTTCTACCCGTTGAAGGTCGGCACACTAAGGTTACTCATCAAGGTTTCTCCTCGGCGTTGATCCGAGGATCCTGTTCGAGGAGATCCCTCCCTCACTGTTCTGTTGGTTCCCCTTATAGAGCCCTCTTCTCACCATCTCTTTCTTCCACTTGTTGATCATCCGTGCGCTTCCCTTCTGGCCGTCCGTCCCATCAGCTGTGTTATTAATAATCATGTGATTTGTAGTGGCCAAGGTTACCCTGTCCAGGAGTCACATCTCCATTAGTGTGGTCAAGGGATTAGGTGAACGCATTTATTGTGGAGATGACAACCTGTCCTAGGCTTGTTTCCCCACTTGGTGTTGTCCTCCATCCACTAAGGATAGGGTCATCCTCAACAGGGTCCTTACAGCTCAGGCCTTTATACAATGTCGTCGGGCGATTATCCATCCTTGACATGGGACTTGGGCCGGATGTAAAATGGGCCGAAGTTATCAAACTTTCAGGCTCCACAGTAATAAATAAGCTCATCAAAGCTAAACAAGGTACACAAGACATGTTATATGTAAATAAATTAACCAACCTTGTTTTCAAAAACCAAGAAAAATAAAGCCAAACACAATTTGCTTTCCTTCTTTTTTTCTTTTTTTTTTCAAAAGAGAAAACAAAAAAAAAAAAAAATCCTAGAATGAAATGCATGAATGTTATGCAATGCAAATCCTAGAAACAAAAACACACAAAAGCCAAAAAACAATGGTCACAAAAGAGAAGAGCAATGAAGCACATAGACCATGTCAGAAAGATTCAATTAGATCGAGTCTTTTGTATCCAAAACCTTTTAGATGCACCACGAGCATTGGAGTTCCTATTCACATTCAAGTGATTTTCAACTCCACAATTGGAATAAAGGTTTAAGGTCTTTACCAATTCACCAATAAGTGCCATAGGATCTTGTGCTTGAGGCACAGACACTCTTGGTTTGTTTGCTCTCTTAGCAGCTTGAAGCTTGTAACAGTTAGGACAAATGTGTCCCGACTTTCCAAAAAAATGACAAACCCAAGTAAGTTTACCATGCATCTTGTTCTTAGAAAGGGTAGAATCCTTAGGTTTAGACTCTTTCACATCAACCCCAATCTTCCTAGATGGTGAAACTTCTATAAGTTTGACAACCTCACTCATAGGGGGTTTGACAGTTTCACTCACAACCTCACTCACGGAAGGTTCAGAAAAAGATGAAGGAACAAAGTTTGTAAAATGTGGTGTAGACATAGAAATGCTTTCAACAAAACCTAAACCAGATTTGTCAGAATGATACTTTTGAACATTCAGCATTAGATCAAGTTTAGAACTAGCAGATCTAGCAATAGATAAATCATGTTCCAAATTTTTAACTTTATCAAGCAAGAGCATATTCTCATATTTCACATTGTTCAAAAGATCATTAGCATCAAATAATTTAACAAGCAAATTTTTCTTTTCCAACTCAAGAGATTCAATTTTCTTTAGGCCAAGTTCAACATTCATAGCATCCTTTGCAGCAACTTTGAAAAATTTATTATAGGCCTCTTGAAGATCTGCATCCTCAGAGAGTTCCCCATCAGAAGGGTTTTTTTCAACAGACACGCTTTCGTTAACTACAGCAATAGCAGTAAAAGTAATGAAGTTTCCATCCTCGTCACATCCAGGCTCATCATCAGAAACCTCATTATCACTAAGAGTTACAGTCATAGCTTTACCCTTAGATCTCAAGAATGTAGGACATTCAGATTTAACATAACCATATCCTTGACATCCAAAACATTGAGAACCCAAAGAATTATTGAAAAATTGACCTACTTTTTTCTCTAGGTTTTTCAGTGTTGCTAAGAGGGGTGTGCAGAAAACCCACCGACCCACCAAACTCGACTCGACCCAACCCGACCCGCCGGGTTAGGTCAGTTTTTAGGGCTTGGTGGATTAGGTTAGATTACAAAAAAAAAAAAAAATTATAGCGGGTCGGGTTGGGTTTGAGTCATAAATTTACAAACCCGCCAAACCCGACCCAACCCACCGACCTACCCATATTTAATATATATTTAAAATATATTATATATTTAATAATTAAAAAAAAAAAAACTAGTTGTAGGGCACTTATATATATCTAAATATATATTATATATTTAATAATTTTTAAAAAAAAAAAAACTAGCTGTAGAGCAACACTTCCTTGGTTCCTACTACTAATACTAATTTAATATATATATATATATATATATTATATAATTAATTTTTTTTTTTAAATAACCAGCTCTTCCTATCTCATATAAAAACCAATTAGTTCACACAAACCTTAATAAATTACTATTGTTGTTTAGTAATTAGTGTTGTTTGCTTTTAAGGAGTTACATTGATACTAATCTTTGGGTTTTTTTTTTAATATATTAATATTTATATTTTTTTTCTACTCAATTTAATAATAATAATAATAATTTGTCAAACTCATAGGTTCAACCCAACCCAACCCGACCCATGTGGGTTGGGTTGGGTTGGGTTGGACTTATATGATGGGTTGGGTTGGGTTAAATTATTTTTGACCCACCATGGTGGGTTAGGTCAAAAAATTCCCTCAACCCGACCCAACCTGACCCATGCACACCCCTAGTTGCTAACCTTAGTGGGATTATTCTTCCTAAAATTTTTAGGTTCAACAATGTTAGTATTTCTTGCCTTTCTGTTACTGTTCTTAAGAAAGTTTCTAAAGTTCTTGGCAAGGTAAGCAATCTCTATAGCAGAGAGCTCATCATCAAATCTACCAACCTCAACATCATCAACTGACTTAAGAGCTATTGACTTGGATTTGCTAGCTTTGGGTAGGTCTAGATCGTAGGACTGAAGAGATCCTACAAGCTCATCAATAGGGATGGAGTCCACATCCTTGCTCTCAGTAATGGCAGTTACTTTGGGAATAAAGTCTTTAGTCAAGAATCTAATAATCTTCCTAACAATTTTAGGTTAATCATAGATTTCACCCAGATTAAAAGCAAAATTAACAATATCATTCAGTTTAACATAGAATTCATCAAAAGATTCATCATCAGACATCCTAATACTTTCAAATCTAGAAATTAATTGCTGCAATTTATTAATCTTAACTGTCTTTATGCCTTCATGCACAGTCTGGAAGATTTTCCAAGCAATAGGAGCAACCTCAACATTAGAGATTCTCTTAAATTCCTCCATAGAAACAGCGTTAAAGATGTCATTCATAACTTTGCTATTGAACCTAACTAATTCTTTTTGAGAAGTTTGCCACTCACTCACAGGAGTAGTGGGCTTCTCCCATCCATACTCAACGGAATTCCAAACCCTCTCATCAATAGATTTCAGGAAAGCTTTCATCCTTACTTTCCAATAAGCATAGTTATTCCCATCGAAATGAGGAGGAATAACCAGAGTGTCCGTGTTCCATGACAACAGGAGTTAAGAATCAGCTCAGAGATCAAAAGATCTACAATAAGAGAGCAACCTGCTCTGATACCACTTGAACGGTTTTTAGACCCCTTAACCCAACCAGATTAACCTAGTTAATTAGTCAAGTGATTAACTTAGTCAATTTATGCAAATCTAGGTTATCACAATCAAACAATCATATCAAGTATATAGCAGCAAAAATATAAATAACACTAAGATATGATGACCTAGAAAAACCAAACTGGTAAAAAACCTGGGGAGGATTTAACCTAGTTATCCTCAAGGTAAACTTGAATTTACTATATGAAAGAATCGAAGTTCATAACAAGCACCCACGCTCGACTTCCTAATGCTACCCACTAGTAAAACTTACTAATACGACCACGTGCAAGCTCCGAATCCACGGACTCTTTCTTTCTTGGATTCTCCACAAGATAAAAGCACTCCCGCTTGTTTTTCTTTAAGCTCCAATGGCAGCAACTGAGTTGATCATCAAGGTGTTGATAATATCTCTACCTTGAAAACCCCAAGTTTATGCGAAGGAAAGCTCCTTAAGGATCTCACAAGAGATTCACACAAAAAAGTATGAGCAACAATACAACCAAAGCAATTCTCAAAACGTGGCTAGGGTTTTACCTTATATACCTAGGGCAAAAACAGAAAACCCAAAATGTTTAATGAGATATGGCTGAGTTGAAAATTCTGCAGAAAAACATTCTAGCCGACTTTCGATCGATCGAGTCTATCCTTCAATTGATCGAGCCAGGCTAAAATGCACTAATGCATCTGCAGCCTCTCGATTCCAACTTTACTTGAATTACACAACTTTGAGCATGCCTAAACAAGACTAAACATATTGTTTTGATCATGGTTTGCTAACATTACACACTGGAGTTCTAAATACATCAAATCCTAAGTCTTTAGAACCTAACAGTTTGCAAACATTGCCTACTAACTATATATATTGTTCTATAGAGTTATCAAGTTCACATTGTCATATTTGGACATGGAGACTCAAATTTAAATGACAATTTTAGGCTCTCTAACTAAGCTACAATTACTTCTTTGTTTAATAGTGCTTGTTTGTTTGTTTGTTTGTTTTTTTTTTTTTTTTTTTTTTTTTACATATATTGATTATTTGTTTTATATATTTAATAATAAAATATTATATATTAAATATTTATTATATTAAAAAACCAACTATAAAATTGATTCTACTAAAAACCAACCTTCCTCTAAGAGCATTCCCATCAAGGCTTTTAAAAAATTTAGCATTTACCATCTCAAAACCTATATTTATAACATATAACACACCACTTTACAATATCCCTTACATCAAAACTTCTATTTTTTTAACACTTCATTTAAATATTCTTTCTTTACTATTTTTTATTCGTTTTTTTATTATTTCTCACTCTCCCTCTATCTCTCTCTCCCACTGTCTTTCCATCTTTCTCAACCCAGTGAAGCTTCTCCCTCCCTCTAACATTTGCTGTCAAAACCTCCATGGCCTGAGCTTTTCAAGCTTATCACAAATAAACCACAACCACAGCCACAGCTGCCACCACCAACCACAACCTCAACCCCCAACCACTAAAAAAAAAATAAATAAATAAAAAATAAAAAAACCCCACGGCACAAACCAAGAAGCTTTTCCCTCTCTCAGATATTTGCTCTCAAAACCTCCATGGCCTAAGCTTTTCAAGCTTATCACCTCTAACCACAACCACAGCCATAACCAACACCACCAACCACAACCTCAACCCCCAACCACCAAAATAATAAATAAATAAATAAATAACCCACGGCACAAACCGCAACGAAAACCCACCACAAAACCGCCACAAAACCCACCACCCCAGCAACCCTGATCCTCACCTCAACCCCGATCCCTGATCCTCACCTCAACCCCGATCTTCAACCCACGGCCTCAACCAACTCAACCCACGATCTCAACCAACCCTAACCACCGTCGAACCCACCATCGTCAAACCCTCCACCGTCGGACCCAAACCCACTTGCAATCATCGAGACCCACAGAGAAGCTATGGGAAAGAGAGAAGAGGAAAGTGAGAGGAGAGAGAAGAAAGAAGGGAAAAATAAAAAACAAATACACGCACAGTACCGTTAGAATAAAAAAAAATTTTGGTTTAAGATTTGTGCTACAGTGAGGTTGTATTAATACAATCTCACTGTAGCAATATCTCGAAATTTTTGAGATTTGAAATGTTTGATGGAGTTAGTTTTTTGGTGTATTGGTGCTAAAATTTAGCATATGGCACTTTTAACATCCTTAATGAGAATGCTCTAAGTTGATGTTCATGTTTGATGCCGATTAATGAATATTATGAATGTTGACACTCTAAATCATCTAAAAAATAATTAAATATATATCTGAATGGAAGGAAATTAGTTCAACGCTTAAAATTGACAATTATGATACTCCTATGCTATCTTAATTTAAGTAATAAGTTATGGATTATCAAAAGAAAAAAAGTAATAAGTTATGGATTCTATTCTTTCCACGTTTCATACTTCTAACTTTTGAAATGATCTAATCTCAACCATTAACATCTTTCACACAATTGTTGACTGTGTGAGGCAGCCACAATTGTTGACTGTGTGAGTGCAATCACACAGCGCAATTGTTGACTGTGTGAGTGCTGTGGAAGCGGGAATTGTTCTTACATAATACTCGAGTGTCTTAAACTTAAGTTCCATGTTTCAAAAACTCGAAAGCGGGAATTGTTCTTACATAATACTCAAGTGTCTTAAACTTAAGTTCCATGTTTCAAAAACTCGAGTTTTAAAAAGTAGTAGATTACTAAATATTTCTCAAACAGTGGTAAAACACTAATAATTTCGAAAAATAGTGGTATTTGACTATTTTTGCCAATGGACTAGTTTGGATCGAGAAGTTGGATCATTATAACAACTAGAGATGAACGTGTGTTAATCCAACATGAAGTGCTTAGCAGATATAATCCCAATGGATTAGATAAGGATGATGCTTCAAAACTTTT
This sequence comes from Quercus variabilis, assembly GCA_030445155.1. Taxonomy (NCBI): domain Eukaryota; kingdom Viridiplantae; phylum Streptophyta; class Magnoliopsida; order Fagales; family Fagaceae; genus Quercus; species Quercus variabilis. Next base: position 83,703,739 of record CP129446.1, on the reverse strand, counting down.
TTGTTTGAAAGCCTTAAAAAATGAGCAACCCAAAGAAGGTTATATGCAACTCTCCCTAGAAGTTGTGAAATATGCTAAAGGCCTTCCATTAGCTCTTGTTATTTTGGGTTCCTTTTTGGTTGAAAGAACAATAGATGAATGGAAAAGTGCATTGCCTAGTTTCAAAAAAACTAAAGGAGAAATATTTACTATGCTTAAAATAAGTTACGATGGACTAGAGGAAATGATGAAGCAAATATTCTTAGATATTGCATGTTTCTTCAAACATTGGAAGAAAAATCAAGTAATAGATATATTAGGGAATTATGGTTTTCATGCAACAATTGGTATAAGTGTTCTCATGGAAAAATCTCTCATATCCGTGTATGGCAACGAACTTTTAGGGATGCATGATCTACTACAACTCTACAAGATATGGGTGAAAAAATTGTTCGTTTTGAATCAAATGGAAATCTTGGAAAGCAGAGTAAGTTGTGGTTTAATGATGACTTGCATCATGTATTGAAGGACAATATGGTAAGAAAAATGACAAAGCTATAATTGTTATGTTGACTGTGTGAGTGCAATCACACAGTCAACAATTGTGGCTGTGGGTTTCTTTTTTCTCTTTCTTTTGTCAAGGTCACGTGGGAAAAGATAGTGAAAAAGGTAGCCAAAGAGTTTGAAACACAGGCAATAAGTTATATATCATAACTTGATTCCATAAACTCGAGTTTCAAGTAAACTTTTTTAAGAAACTCGATTTTGGTAAACTTAAGTTCTATGTCAAACTCTTTCAAAAAAGTGATATATTACTAAATATTTCTTACAAAGTAGTAAAACACTAATAATTTCTAAAAATAGTGTTATTTGATTATTTTTGCCCCTTGTGATAAGAACCTCGTCCATTTATAACATCGACCCAAGTTACCCAACTACCAAAAATATAGCCTTTAGCGCTTTGGAGTTTGAAATACGTACAGTATTCTATACTCCAACCCACCCTGAACATAACCTCAATATTGAATAGACAGCATCTGCTTTACCATTTTAAAATGGCCGAATCTGCTCCTGCTTTCAAGACACAGATGGTACAGAAAAGTGTCCAAGAACTAGTCCTCAATGGCGATGAAATTCCAGAAAACTATATTCATAAGGATAGGGTTGGTGGAGACTTGGATGTTCCATTGGTGGAGATTCCAGTTGTCAATCTTGGTCTGCTTAAATCTTTGTCAACCAGCAAAGAAGAGCTGCAGAAACTTCGATCAGCTCTAAGCACATGGGGCTGCATTCAGGTCTTAATCCCAACACTCAATATTACTTCTTTACTATCCAATTCAAGCCATCATATTGACATCCACTAAATTTTATTATCTGGGTCTATCATAGTTCACAAAAGCAGAGTTCTAAAGCTGGTTAAGTCAACTGCAGACAAATCAATAAATGAATATAAACAAAACTCAGTTCTATAGCTAGCTCAAGAAACTTCCAGTAATTTGCAAATACCTGTACTATTTTGATATACTTATAGACAATGATTAAAAGCTACATTGCAATTAGTTAGTTTGCTTAAATCTGTTGAAAATCAAAACCCAGTTTTTTTTTTTTTTTTTTCTTCTTCAAGATGTTTTTCAACCAACACAAAATTCCTTTCATCGTAAATCACAAAAATAAATTAAAGAAAATCTGCTTTAAGATTTTGTAGGTTTGTCGTGCAATATCTTCTTGTTTTTTTTCTATAAAGTTAATGGTCGTTGTCTTTTTCTACGATTTGGTATCAGTTTGACTTTTGATATTGCTTTGTGGATTTTTGTGTTCCATGGGTTGAATTTAGATATTTGTAAAGAATCATCTAATACTAATTTATAATTCCATGCATACGTATGTTACACTTAAAAATATACAATGAGATAACCTCATATATATGCGTGATATACTTAAAGATATACAATAAGATGCATGATATAATTTCTATATATATAATTTAAATACAATTGGTAGTCATTTTTATGTTTTATTAACTTTTTAAAAAAATTTGTAAAGATATTATTAGGTATAAAATGTAAATTGTCCATTTTTTTAATTATTGTGAAGCACTTTTTTTTTTTTTTTTTTACAATTCATTTATTCTAGACTCTTTGATTTTTGTACTTAATAACTCACTTTGATGAATATTTATGATGTGGTCCCACGTTTGATTCTAAAATTAAGAAATAAAATACTTTAAAAATAAATAATTTAAAACACATGGCGCAAAATTGGAACTCTAATTTGAAATTATAATTTGAGTTTCTCTCCACTTCACTTATTATTATATAATAGCTTTTTAACCCGCACTATGTGTAGGAAGCTTTTTATTTATATTTATTAGAAAGAAATTCTTTTAATAATATTTAAATACACTTTTACCATGTGCTAAACACCCAACACATATCTCCATTTACAAATCTAATTACAAACACCATAGGTAGATACCAAAAACTAATTTAACACAAATCTAAGACAAAATACTCAAAACAAAATTTATTTTAAACCCAATACCATAATTAAAACCAAATCTAACTTAAATATCTAAATCTAAAACAATCCAACCAAGTGCATTTGAAGATGCTGATTCAGCATTCAGCATTAGCTAACTTTTTTTTCTTTTGAATTCCAATTGCCTCTACATTGCTTTTTGTGTGGTTATGTGCTCAATGCTCATTTCATATCTCAGTTGTTCTTTTTGTTCTTGCTCCTTTCCAATTGACCAAGTATTGTTTCCCCTTCTTATTTTTCGCCTATCATGTCCCTTTTGTGAGGAATAAATATAGACCTTTGTAGATTCCGTTCAACCCCAACATTTATATACTGCACAAAGTAAATGTATCTTAGAAGCTTGATAAGAAACTATAAAACTTAGATTAAAAAAAAATCATAAATGCATATAAACCACAAAGTTTGATCATAATCTACAGTAAACAGTACACCAATTGTTTATATATATATATATATATATATACATAGATTCATTGCGTTATTGAAAGTGTATGGGGAGTTGTAACAACAGGGCAGAATATGAAATTGCAAAAAGTGTACCTATATCTCCTTGCAATCAAAATCTATTGCAAGTTGGACTACAAATTTGGTTATAAAAAACAAAGTAAGTTTTCTTATACATTCACAAACTTATATGCTTCTAATTCAAGGAAAAAATTCAAGTAATTAAAAGATAATTAAAAATATATAACAATAAAGAAATGTTAGATCCAGATGGAAGTTTCCATACCAAAAAAAAAAAAACCATTAAGTAATACATGAATATTAACAGAAGTTCAAAGCCCTATAAAAACTCAAATCTCTTAAAACAGTACACCAATATAAGAAATTTGAGTGGTTTATTCTATCTAGGCACAAAGTTAAAAGTAACCTCCAACTTTTTATAGCTTATCCAGACCTTCAAATGCTTTGATATGTCTATAAGTCTCTCATCAAGCTCTCTGATTCGTTCAACCTCACCCTTTGATATTTCAAAATTAATATATGCCTGTCATTAAACAAATAAATGCATTATTACTACCAGTTTTCTCAAAAGTAACATACTCAACATGCTTTAAAAAAAATGCTAAAGCTTTATTACAATCTAGTCAAATTGTAATATTAGTAGCCAAAAAAATGGTTGTTGCATCTACAAAATTTTGATATATCAAGTGAAAAAATAAATCAAACAATAAGACAGCCCCTATATAGGGCACATAAATAAATGAAAGAAGGAATATATTCGGTGCATTTTGTGTATTTATTTTTATATATAGTGAAATTTGTAAGAGATGTGAGAATAAGATAAAAGAATATGTGTTGATGAGAAAAGGAGGATCAGAAAACCAAAATATCAAACTGTGGTCTGTAATCAATCATAGAAACAAATATTGGAGTATAAAATCTAATCTTATTAGAAGATAAGTTTAATTCACTTATGCAAACTTGTATGCAAAAACCAAGTCCAAGTTCAATACCACAACCACCACCAAATCAGTAAAAATCTCCAATGTAAGATCACATTCACAGACCCACAATTTTTTTACGAATATATTTTCAAAAATACCGAGACACCTCTATATCATACCCAAATTCCCTAAACTAACAATTCATTCTCAATGACAAATTAAAAAAATTGTAGAGAAAATCCAAACTCTAATCTCAATGCACAAAGCCACCAAGAAATAAATCATAAACAAACCAAACCCACTTATTAGTTTCCCTTAACTTTCAAATACATAATCTTAAAGGCCATTGTAATTCAATTTTATAGAGAAAAATATAGAAGGGTCCCAACTTAGGAGCCCTATAAGAATTAGAGTCTAAAAGTTCATTTTAAGATTAAGTTTCATATTCTTCCAAGAAGAGAAAAAATGATTATGAGGAGATAGAAATAGGGATTTACCACCAAACTTTCTATGGACTACACGGCCAAACTGTCATGGATTTCAATAATAAATTTTTCTATTTTATCTACAAAGCAACTATATTGGAATTTCTGGAATTCTCATTTAACTTCATCCAGCAAAGATGCCATGGTTGAAAAACATACACAAACACAGATATTAACCCTACACACACTCAATGTTGCAACTCTGTCACCCAAAAAAAAATCAAGAATTGAAGTGAAATGAACCAAAATACTCATCTAATCCTCTTCATCTCCAAGGTTATATAACCTTGGATTGTACAACTTTTTTTTTTATTCAATTTCAATTTCAATTTCAAGGAGATGGAGAGTCATCGTTGCATCAACAAAAACCTAAAGAAACAAATTTTTAGAACTAAGATACAGAAGAAAACAAATAGGGTAGAGATAGAAAGCATGATATCATAACCTAAAGATTACCTTTTAGATCATGTTCTCTCTATTTCTCTGTTTTTGCCCTCTCCAAACCTAAATCATATATAACCCCAAATTTCAAAAAATCAAATCAAAACCTAATGTTACCCAAATACCTAAATAAAAATCAATCCAACCAAACTTCTCAAAACTAATTCATATTTCATACCCATACCCAAATCTAAGAAAGAATGAAAAAAAAGAAAAACTTACTGGTGGTAGTTCTCTCAATGTTTGTCTCCTTCTCATCTCTATATCGCAAGGTTTATTTTTTCCTCCTTCTCTATCTCTAGATCGCAAGCATCGGTGTTAAGAAAATTGAAAAGGAAGCGAAAAGAAAGTAGCCAAATAGGAGAAACAGAAGGCGCCCTTACGGTGATGGCAGAAGATCTGGGTGGCGCCCTTCTCTCTATCTCTGACTCTCTATTTCTCTGCCTCTCTATTTCTCTGTCTCTCTTTTCTCTCAATCTCCTCTTTCTCCTTTCTCCATGTACCAATTTCTTTTTCTTTTTTCTTAAGTGGTCAGTTTCCTTTTATACAGCTCCAAATAGTGTTTTAACGTAATAAAACATTATAATTTATCGCATTTAAATGGTGTTATAGCGTTACTAAACAATGTAATTTATCGCTTTTTAACTTAAACGTGACTGAATTTTAGATAAGCAGTTTTCCTATTTGTCAGCACCTCCTTAATTGTAGAAATCAACTTTCTCTCAACTTCTGCTATTATATATATATATATAGAAATATATTAGGCTATTTTTGTCTCTTTCGAATTTTTGCTTGGCTAGGCATTATTTAGTTTCATTTGTTTAGTGTGTTCGATTTGCCTGTTCTACCATTCGGTTTACAAATAGTTGTTTTGACTTTCCTTTTGCTTTATCACAAAAGTAAATTGTTGAAATATATCCAACAAAATCTATCCATGATATTATTGAGTTCTTAACATTTCCTCCATTTTGCATCATACTTGATTCGAAAACAATATCTTGAAATAAATGGGTATTAATTTTGAATAGCCAAAATAATTGGAAGTGAATCCTTATTTTCCTAGGATTTACCAATAGGTTATATCTTAGATTATGCTTATTTTGTATGCCATTTATTTTTTGTTCCAATCATGTCCATACATGTTCAAATGGTTGTTTAATGTACTTCAGGTAATAAACCATGGTATGACACCATCATTTCTAGATGAAGTTCGTGAAGTTACGAAGCAATTTTTTGCACTTCCAATGGAAGAGAAGCGAAAATACTCCAGAGAAGCCGATGGCATGGAAGGTTATGGAAATGACAAGATCCTTTCAGAGAAACAAATACTCAATTGGTCTGACCGATTGTATATTACTTTAAATCCAGAACAGCGAAAGCTCAAGTTTTGGCCTGAAAATCCCAAAGTTTTTAGGTAACCATATTAAGTATTTGCAAGCAAAGTAAATTTAGGAAATTGTCAGTTTTACCAACTGAATTATTTTTTTCCATGGTGATTATTCATCTATTCACAATATAAACAGTGAATGCTTGTTTCTAACAGCATACTTATGGGAAAAAGTATAAAATGCCTTCAGACATTCAAGTTTTGCATAAACTCTAAAGAAAAGTACATTAAAAAGCATAAAGCGATTAAAAATGTTAAAATCACTGAAGGTACTTACCCTATGTTATAAATTTCATCTACTTGGTCTCTCAATTAGACCTTTCAACCTTCAAAGAGCAAGTTCTTTTCCTATTCCTGCTGTTGCTCTCAGTCCTACCTACTGCTAAAGATTTGAAAATGATAATCTTTTGCAATAACAAAAGAAAAAAACTCAAATGAAATTTTGTAACCACAATGACGTAGGGCATCATATACATCATTGGTAGGTTTTATTCTGTATTGTAATTTTCAGAATTTTCTAGAGTAGGTTATGATCATTGTTTTGGAGAGTTATGGCGAGTATTTTAGTTAATTTGAGTCCATATATGATGGGATGTTAATTAGGATGTTTTTAAGAATATTTTTGTTTAAAGATAAGTTTTTTGGAGCCTTTAGATATGCCTTAAGTTGTAAAATGAAAATTGAAGATTCCGTATCAATAAATCTTTTGTTGTCTATCTTTTCTAGTGGATTTCAAATCTTATATGCATTAACCCTTCTCTCGCTATCATGCTGCTTCACACACCTAGAACGGATATTTGAGTACTCTAATGAAATTGCTCATGATCACTGCAGGGATATTCTAAATGATTATACTATCAAGTTGAGCATGGTGACTGCAATCATCCTTACGGCCATGGCAAGGTCACTGGACTTGGAGGATAACTGCTTTTTGGACCAATATGGAAAAGAAGTAAAAATGGGAGCAGGATTCAACTACTATCCAAAATGTCCAAGGCCAGATCTTGTAACTGGGCTCGAAGAGCATGCAGATGCATCAGCAATCACTTTTCTCTTGCAAGACATCGAAGTGGAAGGTCTTCAATTCCAGAAAGACAATGAGTGGTTTAAAGTTCCAATCATTCCTGAGGCTCTTCTCATTATTGTCGGTGATCAAACAGAGGTAACCATGACTGAGATTGCATCATATTTACCATGTTCCAGAGTCGTTTAATGCGCTCACATTTTAGGTTTGCCATTAAGCCTAATGCAAATTAGATAGCTTCCAGGTTTGTGATGTGCGCCCTTGACATCAAATGCAACAGTAACACAATGTTCACTTTAATGACTTATTGTTCAAATTACAATTTTAACTAGAGGTTCTGCCTCAAAGAATAAGTTTTTGTTATAAAAACTAACGATATAGACCTATAAAAGCAGATTAATAAAATGAATTACTCATATTAATTGATTCTGTATGGTGCGCAGATAATGAGCAACGGAATTTTCAAGAGCCCAGTACACAAAGTGGTGACAAACTCAGAAAGGGAGAGGATTTCTTTGGCTGTGTTCTGCCATCCTGGATTAAATGAAGAGATTGGACCAATTGATAGGTTGGTTGATGAATCAAGGCCAAGATTATACAAAAAGGTGAAAAACTATGCAAGTATTTTTTTCGAGTACTACCAGCAAGGAAAGAGAGCAATTGAAGCAGTGAAAATTTAATTTTTGGTATGATTCTTTCTTGTGGTGTGCATCAGTGCATTTGAAAATGATTGCATCAGATTCAATAGACACAATTTTACCAGGTTGAAAGCAGTTTTTCTGAAGCAATGTAATAAATCCTTGAGCATCCGTGCAAGAAGTCAAGGAAGATTCATATAATCAGTCTGATTTCATAAGTGGATAGCATTGGACAGTTTTCCGTTGTCATTTTTGTTTCTTTTTTCCCTGGATACATGTTACTTCTTGTTTTTCCAAAATTTAGGTACCACATATTTTTAAGGAGACATGAGAACGGGTATGACCTGTGCAGCTAAAGTTCGAACTTGACAATAGCGGAGATGAATACAGTTGCATCTTATGCTGGTTAATTTGATGCTTCTCAAAGAAAGAAAACCTTCATTTTAAGTGAGATCCTTTTGCCGCAGTCTCGGTCATCCATAGTATCATAAGTCCTTCCCCAATAGCTAAGACCCAACCCCTCAACCTCACAATGTTTTACAGCCATAAGCTAACACTAGCCGCAAACCAGCGTGATACTTTTTTAGGAGTGATCTCATTAAATTTATTTTTTACAATTTGGACTAATTTAATAAAGACTAATGTATTTTATTATTGTATTTTTATTTATTTTAGGAATAACCATAAATGTAATAGAGAAACAATCATAAATCATAAATATAAATTATTTGAACAACCATATTTTTATTTATTGTAGGAACAATCATAAATCATAAATTTAAATTTTGTGTAGTATTAAAATGAAAACAATACAATTGTTCTTAGAAATTCAAAAGGGAAATTAAAGAAAATATTCATTTTTTAATAAAAGTTATTTAAAACATTTTCTAAATCATTAAAAGGAATATAAAATTTGAAAATTATTCTTTTAGATTTAAACAAATTTTCTCAAACCCTTTTTTTTTCCTAAACGTAACTAAAAAATTAATAAAACTAAACAATGATTAATTTGATCAATTAGGAAAACAATTTGTTGTTAATATTCTATTAAGGTATTTTCTTTGTAGAAATTACAATTTCATCCTCCCAAAACATATTATCAAAAAAAAAAAAAAAATTATTAGCAAAAACTAAGAACTAAATTTCTATATATGCAATATTATAAAATAATAGTAATTATGAAAATACAATTGCAAAAGCTAAAATATGTACCCCATTTGATTATTTTCATTTGACTAACCTTTACTTTTCTCTAAATAAATGGCATTTATGGAATACTTCTAATACAACTATTAAGAATACTTTATTCACCCCTAAGGATTAAAAAATAAACAAAAATTAATAAAGTCTCGTAGTTTAACATTTAAATGATCACTGTAAAAAATCAAATTCTAACTTGCAAAGCAACTAATTAATAACCCAAATCAAATCAAACTAATGGGATAAAGAAAAAGAACTTGTGATCGAAAATTGGAATACCAAACGACCTAAATATACATAAAAGTCGATAAAAATTTACCAAATAGATAAACAAATGTGATGTGACAAGTAAATCAACAATAACAAAAAGAATCATTAGTAGAAAAAAAAAAAAAAAAAGTGGTTGAAACAATAATTAAAAATTAAGAAAAAAAAATCCATCAAAAGATAAACAAAACTAGAGAAGGAGAGATAGAATTGACCTTTTTGTCATGGACAACTTGGAAGAAATATGGGAGAGAGGTTGAAATGAAGTAAGAAGAAATTTTTATGAATATTAAGATGGAAGAAGAAGGGTAGAAGTAGATGAAAGGTTGAACAAAGTGAAACTGTAGAATTTAAGAAGATATAAAGGAATAAATTTTAAAATCAAAAGGAAATCAAATGAAAATTAAAAAAAAAAATATATATATATATATATATATTAGAGGGGATAAATTTTAAAATCTAAAGGAAATCAAATGAAAATTAAATATATATATATATATATATATTAGAGGGGATAAAAGATTGAACTAAAAAGATAATGGTTGAAGAAGATGAAAAGTTGAACAAAAAGTAAGAATTACAAAAAATAAAACAAAAAAAAAAAAAAAAAAAAAAGATGCCAACGATATAGTGCATAAAGAACTTTATAAAATTTATTGCAAAACTTCCATTATTACATATAGTATATGTGGGGTACAGAAATTTAAAGTAAGGTATTTGCACCACGTGTCATACCTATGGCCGAGGAGGCCATTATTGTGCCGAGGTCACACCTTCGAACAACAAGGCCACGTCAATGGCACATCACCAGAGGAGGCCATGCCGTAGAGATGGAGCTTCGAGGAAGGGGTTAGCCTTAATGTGACTGACGGGATGGTGGCTGCCACTACATTTAATGCATCCCACTAAATTTCTTAACTGCATTTATGTGAAGAAGACTCTTGAACAGTGCTGCCTTGGCTACTGCAATTCACAAAAGGCTTTGAAAGGTGTCTAATGGGACAAACACTTAAGTAGTGACCTGGATGATCAACAAATGGAGGGCCAATATCATCTAAAGGGAGCTATATAATGTAAGAGACCCTCCAAAGAGAGGGGATCGAAAAATCTATAGAGAAAACACTGTAGTAACAAGAACTGTAATGATATCCAAGTATAAAAGAAATATATTTGTAGGATCATTGTCTTTGGACTTTGCCGAGGAAGATTTTCTTCGGCATAGAGCTTGTTCTTCTTCACTTTCTTGCTATCTTTGATTCACTGTACATGTTCTTGGATCTATTGAAGCCTAGCTTTTAAGCTTACTCTCTACAAATTCATTGTATTGGGCTCTTTAAGCCTCAATCCATTCATCTTTTAGGCTTAGGAACCAAAACCCGCCCGTACAATTGGTGCCATCTGTGGGAAAGGCTTGAGCTTTGGTGAAATCAACGTTCAGCCATGGTAGGTTCAGGGCCTAATCAGGAAGAGTCTGTGGGATCCTCACGTCACGAACATTTTCTCAACCTTGAACAAAGAAGGGACCGTGAGGTTAGTGTGCACACAACACAAACTAGCAAGAGCCAGTCTCGGGTTAGAGTCACGTCTCTCATGAAGAAAGTACCAGAGGCCTGCAGTTGGAGATTGACCATCTTCATAGAAGGCTACGCCATGAACGACGGAGAAGGACTCCCTTAGATTCTAGCCCTTCTTCTGGCGACAATGGAGATGGTAGCTACAAGCTCAAGTCTAGGACTCCTCCCAATGAGTCTTTTTCGTACGATGAGAACCGTCATTACCAATAGATGAGTAAAAGTCCATCCCGCAAAGGTTCGGGCAATGATGTTATAAGCAGGGTCTTAACTAGATCTCTAAGTCTCCGTTTACGTGTAGAATTGAAGGGGGAGAGCTTCCTCAGCGTTTCACTTAGCCAACATTCACCATGTATAATGGTAGAACGGACCTTGTGGAGCACGTCAGCCACTTCAATTAGAGAATGACCGTTCACTCCCGGAATGAAGCATTGACGTGCAAAGTGTTCCCATTTAGTTTGGAGCCTGTGGTGATGAGATGGTTCGACGGCCTAAAAGAAGGTTCTATTAGCTCCTTCAAGGAGATTACTAGGGCCTTTGGGGCTCATCTTGTGACTTGCAACAGGGTTATAACCATGCGAGATTGGGAGACCTTGAAAATATAATCTGATAGGTAATGGGAGATGTTCAACGAGATAGATGGGATCTTTAATGACATGGCTATAAGGACTTTCAAGGTTAGCTTGCCTATCGAGCATGATCTAAGAAAGTCTTGGACCAGGAAATCAGTTAGGAGTGCACGTCAGCTCATAGAGCATATTGATTAGTATAAGCGGGTCGAGGAGGACCAACAACAAGGAAAAGGGAAAGCTAAAGTGGTTCATCAAGATAGAAGGGATTTCAAGTCAGATAGGTACAACAATAACTGACCTCAGAGAGATTTTGCGAGGCATTCTGGGTCTACTGCCCCTTAGGTAGTTAGTACTGTGTTCCGAGAGCCAATACACCAAATCTTGGAGAAAATTAAGAATGAGCCATATTTTCAATAGCCAAACAAGATGGAAGGAAACCCCAAGAGGCAAAAGCAAAGTCTTCACTGCCAATACCACCAGAAGCGGGGGCACACCACTGAAGATTGCAAGACATTGTAGAGTTACTTGGAGCAGTTGGTCAAAATTAGGAAGTTAAAGCAATTCCTATATCAGCCCAATGGATAAGGTGGCCAGGCCAGGTCGAGGACTCAGAGAGACGCTTCTATAAGACCACCTTTAGGTACAATTAGTGTCATTCTTGCTGCTCCAGGAAGGACTGGTTCTCAACCATCTAGGATGCTGTCTGTAGCTCAGCTGTTTATTGAAGACTTACCCCCTAAGTCGAAGAGGAGTAGAGCGGAGGTCCGACCAACCATAAGTTTCTCCAATAAGGACAAAGTTGGAACCTTGCAGCTACACAATGATGCCCTAGTAGTGTCTTTCAAGATAGGAGGGTATGATGTGAAAAGGGTGCTGATAGATTAGGGCAGTGGTGCAGAGATCATGTATCCCGACCTATTTAGGGGACTGAAGCTAAGGCCTGAGGACCTAACCTGTTATGACTCCCTGTTAGGACATATGTGGTTCACTTGTTAAGAACATATGTCATTCTTTTATGTAATTAGCTAATCCTTTGACAAAACGCACTTTACGTGTAATTGAGTAGTTCTATGTGTTTTTAATACTTCAAGAAACAAGGTTTTATGATCAAGTGTTGAAGTCATCGAGTCTGTCCAAGAAACAAGCTGAGAAGTGCAAAATCAACAGCTACATCTATCGAGCTTAAGAAAGCTGTTTAGCCCTGTGTGCTTGACACCTCCTATCTATCGAGGTTTAAGAAAAAAAGATTTTTCTGTTCTGTTTTCTTGGAATCCATGTTTATGTGTTTGGGCCTTCTTTTCTCCTAACCCTAGACATATAAAAGGATCGTTTTAAGGGTTGTCAAAGAGTACACAAGTTGAACAAGCATTTATTTTTGGTTTCATGATTTTTTTTTTTTTTTTAAATTTGATCTTATCTTAAGAGTGCTACAAATAAGTAGTGAAGCTACTAAATTAATTTTTAATATCTCAAAATATATATGTTTATTTACTTTAATTTAGTTTACTTTTTCTTTATAATATATGTACAACATTATCCAAAATTGTTTTACATAAAATATCACAAAATTATTTGTGTATCGCACGGGCAACTAACTAGTTATATGTAATGTTAAAACCATCCAAGATAAATCTGTAATGTCAATAATCTATTTATATTTTTTGTAAAAAATAGAAATAAAAAATAAATAAGATAAATAATTATCATATGGCCAATGACGTGATGATGAGGTGGCGCAATAGGAGCTCAACAGTAATAAATACCACATTACGGCTTTTAGATATATATAGATATAGATATATAGATTACACTTTACCACTCTAAACTATATTCCAAATTATAACTTGCACTTTAAACTTTTTGAATGCACGTTTTGTATTCTAAACTATGACCATTGTTACACTTTACACCTAATATCAAATTTGATATTAACTCGGATGGGAATCCAAAGTTTATGGTGCAAAATGTAACATTGGAGTGCAAATAGTAATAAGAGTCATAATTTAAGGTGCAAAATGTACATTATATTAAAAAGTATATGGTGCAAAGTATAATCTAGAGTATAATTAAGAATAGTAAAATGTAATTTTCCTGATTTTTGAACCCGATAATAAAGCTTAATTCCGTCTCTAAACTATTGACAGTGTAAATTTATTCTTTAAAATTTTTTAAAGAAGGGTTCAATGTTACGTTTTCTCTCGCTTGCAAAAAGTTGGCACATACATCATCAACCATTTTGATAATATCGTAAAAGATTGAAGTTTACCACACGTTTGAAGTAATTTTATGGAAATCACTCAATTTTCTAGGAGGGAAGTGAGGATAAGGGTAACATATTAACCCCCTTTCAAAACTTCAAAGGACTAAATTGATATAATTGTTTGAGATGGTTTTAATTTTTACTTGTTCTATGTGATTACAGGTTGATCGATGTCTTTTGTCAAGCTTCAATTTAGTTGGTTACGGGTTTGGACTAGGTCTAGATTACTAATAGTAAGTGGCGGAGCTAGAGGGGGGCCACCCCCCCGCGGCGACTTTTCAAAAATCCTATGAATAGTACTAGTAAATTTCTAAATTTTTTGTAATCAACAATAAATTACACTTACTGGCCTCCTAGATTTTGAGAATGTAAAATATATTCTTGGTTCAATTAATTCTCATTGAAAAAAATCATACAAAACATTTAACAAATTTCCAAATCATCAATACCACCAAAAAAAAAAAAAACTATAAAAGGACAAAATTTAACTATAAAATTGGTTGTAGTTTTAGACTACAATCTTACTCAATATCATTTTATTGGAGGAGAATTTTGACAAATCCACCATTGGATGACATCTTCTGCTTCTATTCTCCATACTTACAAAATTTCTAGAAAATTAAAAATCAATAGTTATATCATCAATAAATTTTTTAAATTGCAAGTTTTTAATTTTAAAATTATGCATAGAAAATAAACGTATAGATCATAAAGTAAATAATATCCAATTGATACAAAATTTGACGTGTATTAAGAGCGTAAAGAACTTAAAATTCAATGATTAGATTTTCAAAGTATGCAATAATATTTATTTTATTGTGTAAGGTTGTAGCCTAAGGCTACAACCAATTTTGTAACTAAACTTTATCCGTAATAAAATATCCCAAAAAGGAAAAAAGATAAAAATAAAAACAAACAAATTCTTTGCTAATCAAGAATTCTCTTCCAATTAGAAGTACTCCTCTAGTAATAAAAAAATATGAAGAAAAAAAGAATCGGCTTTATTGCTTTAACATATTACATATATCTGTGATTTAAATAAAAAAAATAAAAAATAAAAACCCTTGTGCCATTGTCTCCACCACAAGTTGCTTACAGCCTCCACTCAGGGCCGACCCTAGGCCTAGGCCATTTAGGCCATGGCCTAAGGCCCCACTGACATAAGAGCAACCACATCAATTAGTGTATTTTATACATTCATTTTTACACTAAAAACCTACTTTTTTCTAATTTACACATTCATTTTTATAAAACACCCACATCAGTTTATCTATACTATCATCTCTTTTATTTAAACAATCAATTTTCTCAATTTTTTATTATTTCTCTCAACTACCCCCATTACATATGCACGCTCTCTCTCTCTCTCTCTCTACCCATTTTTTCTGATTTGTTGCTCTCTCTCTATACCCATCTCTCTACCTCTCTCTATACCCATTTCTGAACACAGATCAACTCTCCCTCTCAATCTAATCCACACCATCTCGATCACAAGCACCAATCCACAGCTCCGATCAGGCAAGACCAGATCAAGCACCGATCCATAAGCACTGATCTCCCTAGCTCCGATCCATAAGCACCGATCAGATCCGACCAGATCAGATTTAACCGAGATCTCCCTAGCTTCAATCCACAAGCACCGACCAGATCTCCCTAGCTCTGATCCCAAACTTCTTCACTGGCCAATCCACGAACCAAGCTCCACAACCCTCTTACTGATCCAACCTCCCGGGTCTTTTTCTCGACCTATTGACCCAGATCACTTCTTCACCAGCCAATCCACGAACTAAGCTCTACAACCCTTTTACTGATCCAACCTCCCGGGTCTTTTTCTTGACCCATCGACCCAGATCGCTCACCATCAACAACAACTACAACAGCAACCACAACACATAGAATAATCAGAAAAAGAACTGTGTGGGTTTGTCTATGTGGGTTTGTTTGTGTGTGGGTGTGTTTCTGTGTTGATTTGTCTGTGTGGATGTATTTGTATGTGGGTGTGTTTGTGTGCATCTGAGGAAAAAGAAGATGAGGAGACTAAGTTCGTTGTGCACAAAGAAGAGAGAGAGAAAAAGGTGTAAACGGAAATTAATAAAATAATAAATACACAAGCTACAGTGACCGTGCATATATGCACGGTTACTGTAGCATTTGTATAATTATGCACAACTTTACACAATTTTACATCTACTGATGTGGGTGTTTTTTTTTTGCCAAAATGGTAAAATGAAGGTGTTTTTATATTATAGAAGAGTATCCACCAACTGATGTAAATGCTCTAAAAAGGCCCCCAAATATGGGGTGGTAATTTTTTTTTTTTTAATTAAAACAAAGGTGTGAATTAGTTGTATATTTTATCCCAATTTTAAGAAGGCCTAAAATATTAGAGTTATGCTAGTATATTACAAGTTTTATTACATAGGTCCTACAAATTGATGTCACCAATGAAGTAATTCAATACCCATTTATTATTTTGTTGAAGTGTTTTCTCATTACCACATCAGTTTGTAAATTTTTTGTAGTAAAATTTGTAATAAGTTTAGCATTTTCTCCACCAAAAAAAAAAATAATAATAAAAATACAACACAGTCACCATTAAGTCTATGAAAAATGCTAAAGCTAATACAAATTTTAGAAAAAAAAATATTTACAAACTGATGTGACAGACATATGATTGGTATTACTAAAATAATATAATAAAATGAATATTTGAATAATTTTTCTTTTATTAGTGATATGCCAATTTGTAAAACCTATATAGTAATTATCATTAGCTCACTTTAGGTGAAACAAGTAAGAATTAATAATGAATCTGAAATTAAATATAAATAAATAAATATTATTTAAGTGATATTTAAATGTAAAAAGATACCTATAAAATTCCCGCCTTAGGCCTCAAACAATCTTGGGCCGGCCCTGCCTCCACTCAATGACTGGCGCGGGCTCCGTCCAGATCGATCGGCACTGATATCTGTTTCTGACTCTCTCTTACTCTTTCTTTGTCTTTGTTTATGTTTTAGTTAGGTGGGAGTGGGATGTATCATGCATGTTAAAGTGAATAGCCGTGTATATCTAAAACAAAAAATGAAAGACTTCTTTTGATAAATGTGCATTGATTTGTGTTTTACAGTTTTTTTTTTTTTTTTTTTTTGAGAGGGAAACATATCAAGCTTTATTAAGAAAACCCATGAATATCATCATGAACAACAGAACGTATGGGTGGTGGAACATCCTCCATCCACACCGAAAAATCTGAAATACTAAGAGCATGTCTTGCCAACATATGTGCATTGATTTGTGTTTTACAGTTGGCTTGCACTTGTAATGTTTAAATAATATTAAATATAATTTGTTGTGTTTTGTTTTTTTTTTGTTTGTTTTTTTTTTTTTTTTTGGCTCGGCGTGTAGACGCAGGTGAGAAAGTCTTGAAAAAGATTCTTTAGCTGTAAATTTAGACATTGCAAAATAGGTCAAAATTTTTTGACCCGATTCGACTCGACTCAAAAAATACATGATTTAAACTCGATTTTTTTGACCCAAAACAAAAACGAGTTAACCCATAACCCGACCCATACTTTTTGCGGGTCAACCCGACCCAACTCTACCTGAACCATTTTTTAAAACCTTTTTTTTGTAAAGAAAAAATAATAAAATTAAGACAATATTAGTTTAATTGTTTGTTATAAATTTTAAGGAAACAATTGAGACATTTACATAACAGTATATAAATTAATTGAAAAATGAATGGTTGAGCATTCTGTAATGCATAAAGATTTTTAAATATCAAATAGAAAAGTACATATCAAGATAATCTTGTTATAGTACAATTAAAACATAGAATTAAAATTGTAAACATGTATGAGAAACATTCACAAGTGTGAAAATAGTGAAGCCAAAGTATCAAATTAATATAAATTATGAATGCTTAGACTTATTTTTTAACAATTTATGTTCAAAATAAACGGCTTTTCAAAATAAATTATGATATTTCCTAGAGTGTGTATTACTTAACAATGATATGATATTCATAAAAAAGACGATATATAAATAATTAACCATTCAAACTTTAATGTAAATCTCAAATTGAAATAGAGTGCCAACCACAATTAATAATAGATTATAAAATTAATTTTTAAGATTGTAAATTTCTTATATGTTTTTATTCTTTGTCAAATGAATTATCCAATAAGTCATTTGTAATTTTGTTTTATATTTTGGGATGTTGATATTGTGTAGAAATAAAACTTGTGTATTTGTTTTACTTATCTTTATATTATTTTGTTTTAGATAACAATGTTAGGATTTGTATAATTTTAAAATTATTGAATAAGTACTAATAAGTGTAGTTCATTCTTGAAATAAGTGAATTCAAAGTAATTCATTTTACATCAAGTAATTTGTTGCATGATTTTCCAAATAACAAATACATGTTGTTTTCTTTAAAAAAATAAAAAAAATTCATGCCAAAAATATGGGTCAACCCGACCCAACCCACAACCCAATTGACCTAAACTCGTTTTTAACCCACTTAAAATGACCCATTTTTTACCCACAACTCGATTGACCCAACCCGACCTGCCTGTTTTGCCATGTCTATGTAGATCACTAGATTGTTAAATATGTTTGCAAATTGAATCCATTTGTGAGTTACAACTAAATTTTAAGGTTTCATTAATTTATTTTATTTATTTTGTTTGATTGATAAGCATACAATGTATTATTTATATGTGTTTTTTTAAATAAATATATAACTAGTGCATAAAATTTAATTATTTGATAAGCGTCCAGTTTATTATTATTTATATATTTTTGTTTCTTTTAATATCTTATTAATCAAGAACTATCTTATGACTTCTCAAAAAAAAGAACTATCTTATGGAAAAAAATTCTTTTTTAAAAATTAAAAATATATATATAAAAAATAACCTTAAGAATTTTATTATATTTATTTTGGCCTCTCTTGAAGAAAATTTCTGATTCTGTGACTGCTAACGGTTGTTCCTTTTACATGTCTCTCTCTTTTTGGGCTTGAATGACATTTTGACTGTGCTTGTAACTTCTACTATACCAAAGGCTTTATAACTGAATTTTATAACTGAATTGGCACCTTCTTATGCACAAAGTACTTAGGAGTCTAAGGGAGAAAGGGTTCGAACTACAGAAATAGCTGCATGTTGTAATTATGTTTTAAAAAATAAAAAAAAAATAAAAAAAGCAACTTCTACTATGACTTCAATGCCATTTGTTCTTATTTTATGCACTATTACATGGACCGTTGACTGCCACATTTGTATCCTAGTGTTTTATGAGTATCAATGTTGCGTCATGAGCATATCCCTATAGACAACATCAATCAAGACTCTTTTATCTCATCAAAAAAAAAAAAAATCAAGACTCTTTTTAAGTGTTCCTTAATTAGTTGTATGTATATGGATGCATCAAGCAGAGGTATGGCTGAATCTCCGCCCACTCCTAATAAGGCTACCAAGGAAGAGTTACTGTCAAAAAGTGTCCAAGAACTGGTCATCAATGGTGGACAGCCACCAGATAATTATGTTTACAAAAACAGTACAGGAGGAGGGCCTGATGTTCATACTCCTTTGAATAAAATTCCAGTCATAGACCTTGGTAACCTCAAATCTTCGGCAACCACAGTAGAAGAAGAGCTAGAGAAGCTTCGGTCTGCTCTCAGTTCATGGGGTTGCTTTCAGGTTTGATTTCATAGCACTTACTGATTAACAGCAACCTATATATTGTTCTTTGTTTAGTACTGCTATTTTTTTTTTTTTTTTTACATATATTGATTATTTATTTTATATATTTAATAATAAAGTGTTATCTGTTAAATAATTATCATATTAAAAAACCAACAATAAAATTGATCCTACTAAAAACCACCCTTCCTCTAAGTTGATGTTCGTGTTTGATGCCGATAAATGAATTTTATGAATTTTGACACTCTAAATCATCTGAAAATTAATTAAATATATATCCGAATGGAAGGAAATTAGTTCAAAGCTTAAAATTGACAATTATGATACTCCTATGCTATCTTAATCTAAGTAATAAGTTATGGATTCTATTCTTTCCACGTTTCATACTTCTAACTTTTGAAATGGTCTAATCTCAACCATTGACATCTTTCAGCCAAATTAAAAACAATATAGACCTTTCATCATTCTTATAACATACTCAAGAGTTGGTTTTGGAGTTTCAGGCAATAAATCACGGAATGACAAGTTCATTTCTAGACAAAGTCCATGAAGTTACCAAGCAATTCTTTTCACTTCCAATGGATGAGAAGCGTGAGTACTCCAGAGAAGCCAACAACATCGAAGGTTATGGAAATGATATTATCTTTTCAGACCATCAAATACTTGATTGGACTGACAGACTAATTCTCATGGTAAGCCCAGAAGACCAGCGGAAGTTCACATTTTGGCCTAATAATCCCACAGATTTCAGGTAATCAAATCATGTTATGTTTCCTTCTGAATAAAGAATACAACAGCAATAAATGGTCATTCATTACAAAGTTTGTAAAACTTTTTGTAAAAAAATTTGTATCTCTAGCATTATTCTTTAAAGTATTTTCATTTGGATTTCTTAAAGTTTGAAATTTTGCATTTTAGTCCACCAAATTTGATTTCTCTTGAGTGACTAGTATAACCATTAAGAGAGAGGAGAAAAAATTTAAAACAAAAAATAAATAAATAATAAAAACATCGTTTTGTTGACACTTAATGCTCAGATAAGTTATCAGGATGGATGAAAGGAAAATTGTGAAAATGGAATCAAACTTAATGGACTAAAATAAAAAATCTCAAATTAAATGGAAGAAATTGAAAACAACCCAAAATTTCATGGTAAAAAGTATAATTTAATCTTTCTGTTTTATTTTAACAATACCACCATAGAGTTTTCACTAGTAATTATTTCCCTACTTGTCTCAAAAATGATTTTAGCACCTTTAAATCTTTAACCACAATGATTTTCCCCTTCCCTTGATTTTGTGTTCCATAGCATCCATTATAACATATGGTGGTGGCAGCAGTGAATGCCTGGCTCTCCATCCATAGAAAGGTCAAATACTATAAGTAAAACTGATCAGTTACCCAAAAAAAAAAAAAAAATGCAGGGATACTTTACTCAAGTATACAATGGAGTTGAGCCTCATAACTGAAGTCATCCTCAAAGCCATGGCAAAGTCACTAAATTTGGAGGATAACTGCTTTTTGGAGCAGATGGGGGAACGATCGAAAATGCTTACAAGATTTAACTTATATCCTCCATGTCCAAGGCCTGATCTCGTTCTTGGCCTTAAACCACATGCAGATGGATCAGCAATCACCTTTGTTTTGCAAGACAAAGAGGTGGAAGGTCTCCAATTCCTGAAAGACAACCAGTGGATCAGAGTTCCAGTCATTCCTCAGGCTCTTCTTATAAATATAGGTGATCAAGCAGAGGTAATAGCTACGTACTGAGATTTTCACATGTTCGACATAACCCCCCAGTGTCTAGCAACTAGTGCCTACATATATTCTAAGCTATTCAAATTAAAAGTAATCGACATCTACACTCACACCAAGTTCAATTTTGATGACCCAAGTTGTACAATTTAGTTGATTACAACTAGAAACTATGCCTTTGAGAATACGTAAACTTGTTTTAGAATTGATTTCGTATGATACAATTGGTCTCATATGTTACACAGATAATGAGTAATGGAATATTCAAGAGCCCAGTGCACAGAGTAGTGACAAATTCAGAAAGGGAGCGGATTTCTGTTGCAGTGTTCTGTTCTCCAGACTCTGATATAGAGATTGAACCAATAGGGAGGTTGGTCAATGACTCAAGGCCGAGACTATACAAAAAGGTGAAGAATTATACTGATACTTATTTCCAGTACTACCAGCAGGGAAAGAGAGCAATTGATGCAGTGAGATACTAGTTTTTGTACCTTTTTTCTCTTGTGGTTTGTATTAATAAAGATCTGTTGGTCCATTTAAATATTAATGAATAAATAAATGGATATATTTCTAATTATTATATATTATTTATTTGGATTAAAATGTTAAATGGGTTGATAAATGAAAACATGAGTGAGTTTCAATTTGTTAGGGGAGAGTTAGTAGTTTGTTCTCTAAATAGACCTGTTAAGTATGGGACAAAATGTCAATAACTTTATAACTCAATTAATTGGCATTTTCTAATGTATCCAAAACATTCAGAGTTCATATATCAAAATTATAAGGTAAATGAGTACTTATTTTAGACTAGGCACAAGTAGAGGTAGGATCCACATGCTTTCTCTTATTATTATTATTTTTTTTTCTAAATATATAAAACATTGATTGATTGCTTAACTGACTAACATAAAAAATAAAAATAAAAGTAAAAAGTTATAAAACTATTAAATATCTTTATTAGTAAGTGGTCTATATTAGTATAATTCACGATCATTCAAGTCAAATAAGTTTAGTGAGATCCAATTAGCTCAACTAGTAAAGTCTCTAATACTTTAATAAAAGATCTAAGATTCAATCTCAGCTTACACCAAAAACCTATTAATGTCTTGGTCTAATGATAAAGAATCATCATTAGAAGCAAATATCATAAGTTAAAATTCTCTAAAAAAAGTCAAACAATAATGAACAATTGAAACGAGAAAAAATATACACAAAATCATAGTTGTGAAAGTGAAAATTGTATCATGAATTTTTTTTTTTTTTTTGGAAAATGCTAAAAGTTATACAAGTTTTACTACATGGAACTAACAAACTAATGTGACAATAGATGCAATTGATGAATTTCAACCACTTCATCAGTTTGTAAGACCAATTTAAGAAAACTTGTAGTACCTATAACACTACTCATTTTTATTTTATCACATATATGACTTATAAATGATAATCATATATATGACTTATGAAAAATGAACACTTTATGAAAAGTATAAATATATAAAAGGAATATTTGTTACAAACTTATGACATATTTAATAATTTATTTTGTCATCACTTATGCAATAACAAAAAGCAAAATTTAGTTTCAAATTTAAGTTCAATTATGAATCCTCAACACATTAATTAAGATCGGTCATATGTTTTTTTCTTTTTTTCTTTTTTTTTTTGCTATTCTATTATGTCTAAAGTCATACTCTATTATCTTCCTTACAAAAACAAGTCATTTTTTACCAAGTACTTCTACGTACAATTTTTATTTTTAGATCTCTCTACTATTTTTAGATCAACCTCCCTTTTTCTTTCATCAGAGAATTAATAATTGAACCCAAAGCTTCACAATTTTTTTGTGTCAAAAAAAAACAAAAAAACAAAAAAAAAAAAAAAATCCATGTTACTGACCCATACAACCCAATATTTTATCCTATACATTTTAAGGGAGTTCTGGTATTGATTCAATAGCCATTATTGTATATAACGCTAGGAGAATGCAACATTCGCTGCAAAACCTAAAGAGCAAGTTTGGGTAGAATGACCATTGATGCAGATTGGTAGCAATAGCAAATATTCAAGTGAGACCTTTGAAATTCAAAGAGGGGAAAGGTTCTATGTTTCAAGTAAGGGTCATGGGAATAATAATCCACTTTAGTCTAATAAGTTTTTTGTTGGGCTTTGTGAAGCCTAACTATGTTTGATCAGGATTATGACTCGACCTGATATAAAAGTACTACTGGTTTTGTATTTAATTTGGGTGGTACAGCTATATCTTTGGCTTCAAATTTACAAAATATTGTTGTTCTATCTAGTACATAAGCTGAAGGAGATAATTTGGCTACACAATTCTTGGATGAACTGGGTAAGAAGCAAGAGATGAGCATTCTACATAGTGACAATTAGACCGCTATTTTTATTGCTAAAAATTCTTCTTTCATTTAAAATCGAAACATATACAGATGAGATATCACTTTATCCGTTATCTTGTTGAAGATGGACTACTGATACTTGAGAAGATTTGTGGATCTAAGAACCTAACAAATATATTTACTAAGGGTGTCACCATTGAGAAGCTGAAGTTATGTGCAGCTTCAGTTAGTCTTCTAGCTTGAGGACAAGATGATGAGTTGCAGTGATGAAAGATTGTGTTTAGAGGCATGTAGCTGATATTGGTGATTGAACTAGTCTCCAAGTGGGAGATTTATTAGGTTTTGTAGAGTCTAATTATGTTTGATCCGGATTATGATCCAACCCGATATAAAAGTGCTATGGTTTTTAATGGGTTTTTTTTTAGGCTTAACCCATAGAGCGAAGGCTTGGGCCAATAGTTCCATAGCCAAAGCGCTCATTTGTAGCCTATTGTGAATCTTATGCGCTGGATAGAAAAACTGTTATTTTGAAAATTAGGATTTTGTGATTTGTTTTGAGAAAAAAAATTGTATTGCTGCATCTTGTATTTTTCATTGTAAATAGGGAAATATCTGCAACCTACAACTCTATGGATGTAGGCAAACTGCCAAACTATATAAACATTATCTTGTGTGATTATTTTCTTTGATACATATTTTTTCTCTATTTTTCATCTCATATATTTAGAAATTTCATATATATTCCCCACATTTCTAACTCAACCCAGCGGGATCAAACCCAAATGGGCCAAATCCAATCTAAACCCAATGAGGACAAATCCAAAACCCATCGATCCGTTTATCAGTTCTATCATCTATGAGACAAAATGCTTGATCTATGGTCCAGGAGGTCGACCTGTGTGCACGACTAGTTTATTATTACAATAATTCAGTGTTGAAAAACCTTCTAGTCTTCTCCCGTCTTCCTATTTTTCAACTTCGGCGATCTCCAGGCGCCAGGCACTATTTCAATTGTATTTTGTATGTGCCACTAACCAAAGTGAATCTTGCCTTGATTGGCATCTTCAGCTTAAGCCTAGTTGTAAATAAATCATTGACCCTTATTTTGGATTTTTCTTAACGCTTCATGATTAAAGTATTGACTATTTTCTGTGTAATTCAAGTTATCACTTTTCCAAGCCTAAATGTCCGTTTGGAATTGAAATGGCACCTTGACAGTAGAGATTTAACTTTTAATTTGATCCGACAAAATTAGATCTCGACTCCATAATCTATCCAAATCCGAAAGAGAAATATGAGTTCTTTCTATTACTTGTATAATTAAACACATAATTTTTGTCAGAACTTTTTAATAGGATAGATTGTGAATGATTATTTATTATTTTTACATAGCCACACTATTTTTTCTTTACCGATCACAATCAACAACATGGAAAAATTGTAGCAAAAATTGTAAACTCTTTTTGTGGCACTAGATTTTTTTTTTCAAGAAATTTGGGTTTATATAAGAATTTTTTTAATCCGAAAAAACGGATCTAATCCGATGAAATGGCAGCTGGTCACCATCCGCAAATCATATGGGTTGAGTCTTTTTGTCCTCTTTTTTTTTTTCTTTCAAAGGAAATTCTTTTATTCTCACAAACATTATAGATTCTTCCTTAATGAGCAGGGATTTGAAGGCTTCACTTTATAAACTTAAGAATTTTTGTATTATATTTAACTTTTTATTTTTGAGTGTTTTTGTTTAATATGTTCTCTTATTTGTACGCAAAAGATGATAAAGGCAATATTATAGTGGATAGTAGTTTAAAATTATTTATTTATAAAGCATAAATAATTACTTGTAATTGTTTTTTCAAAAGTTCCAAATTTGAAGTTAAAAAATAAATAATAAAAAAAAAAGTTTGTATAAAACTTTTTTTTTATTTTTTTTATTTTTTTTTTATTTTTTTTGAGAATCTTGTCAAAAATAACTTGTCAAAACCTGCCAAATTGTCGATATCCCATTTGATGAGTTTTTTTTTTTTTTTTTTTTTTTTTTTTTGAGAATCTTGTCAAAAATAACTTTAGACCCTGCCAAATTGTCAATACCCCATTTGATGAGTACAAGAACCTCATCCATTTATAAGATCGACCCAACGACAAAAATAAAGCCTTTAAGAGCTTTGGGGTTTGAAATACATATAATAGTCTACACTCGGATTTTTTTTTTTTAAAATAACATTAATTTTTAAACAATTTTGTTAGTTATCACATTTTTCAAACTATTTAGGAAAATAACATCTCAAGCATAATAAAGTCGATTTTGAGAGTGCTAAATTGAGTTCACTAAACTCAATTTCAGGATCATGACATAAAAATCGAGTTCATAGAACTCGATTTCAATTTAATTGAAATCGAGTGTTGTAGACTCAATTTCTCATCCATGTCTTTCTGTTACACTCCGTCTCTCTCACTCACAACCAAAAACCCAAATAGAAACCCAGAAATCACGAAGACTCAAATAGAAATCCACGAAGAACAAACCTTCCATGAAGATTAAAAAAACAAACCAAAGAGGTAGCGGCGATTGAATCCAGGCAGCAGCAACGGGTTTGTTGATTCTTGGGTGGGTTTCTTGATTCTTGATGTTTCGTTCTTGATGTTTCTCAGATTTCGTTGGGTTTGTTGACGGAGAGCATGGCTAAGAAATCAAGTCTGTAAAACTCGATTTCAATTTAAATGAAACCGAGTTCAATGGACTCGATTTTAGCACTCCAAAATTGATTCTTTTGCGCTCAAAATGTTAGTTTCTTAAATAGTATTGAAATGTGCCAAAATAGTTTTGAAAATATGCTACCTAATAAAATTGTTTAAAAATTGATGTTATTTGAAAAAAAAAAAAAAAATCCGTCTACACTCCAACCCACCCTGAACATAACCTCAATATTGAACATACAGCATCTGCTTTCTTTCATACTCTTAACATGGCCGAATCTGCTCCTGCTTTCAAGACACCGATGGTGCAGAAAAGTGTCCAAGAACTAGTCCTCAATGGCGATGAACTTCCAGAAAAATATATTCGTAAGGACAGGGAGGGCGGAGACTTGGATGTTCCATTGGTGGAGATTCCAGTTGTCAATCTTGGTCTGCTCTCATCTTTGTCAACCAGCAAAGAAGAGCTGCAGAAACTTCGATCAGCTCTAAGCACATGGGGCTGCTTTCAGGTCTTAACCCCAACACTCAATATTACTTCGATACTATCCAATACAAGCCATCATATTGGCATCCACTAAATTTTACTATCTGGGTCTATCATAGATCACAAAAGCAGAGTTCTAAAGCTGGTTAAGTCAACTCCAAATAAATCAATAAATGAACACAAACAAAACTCAGTACTATAGCTAGCCCAAGAAACTTCTAGTAATTTGCAAATATCTGTACTATTTTGTTATACTTATAAACAATGATTAAAAGCTACATTGCAATTAGTTTGTTTGTTTAAATACTAGATTCAAGGGATCTACCAATAGGTTTCCTCTATTTTGCATCAATACTTGATTCAAAAAAAAATATCTTGAACTAAATGGGTATTGATTTTCAATGGCCAAAATAATTGAAAATGAATCCTTATTTTCCAGGGTATTACCAATAGGTTATATCTTAGATTATGCTTATTTTGTGTACCATTTCTTTTTTGTTCCAGTCATGTCCATACATGCTCAAAAGGTTGTTTAAGGTGTTTCAGGTAATCAACCATGGTATGACACCATCATTTCTAGATGAAGTTCGTGATGTTACAAAGCAATTTTTTGCGCTTCCAATGGAAGAGAAGCGAAAATACTCCAGAGAAGCTGATGGCATAGAAGGCTATGGAAATGACATGATCCTTTCAGAGAAACAAATACTTGATTGGACCGACCGATTGTATATTACGTTAAATCCAGAACAGCGAAGGCTCAAGTTTTGGCCTGAAAATCCCAAAGCTTTTAGGTAACCATATTAAGTATTTGCAAGCAAAGTACATTTAGGAAATTGTCAGTTATACCAAATGAATTATTTTTTTCCATGGTGATTATTCATCTATTTACAATATAAACAGTGAATGCTTGTTTCTAACAGCGTACTTATTGAGATAAGTATAAAATGCCTTCAAACATTCAAGTTCTGCATAAACAGAAGTGCAGAAACTTCTAATGAAAAGTACATTAAAAAGCATAAAGTGATTAAAAATGTTAAATTCACTGAAGGTACTTAGCCTATGTTGTTAATTTCATCTACTTGGTTTTTCAATTAGACCTTTCAACCTTCAAAGAGTAAGTTCTTTTCCTATTCCTGTTGTTGCTTCCTGCCCTACCTACTGCTATTACTGCTAATGCTCCTCTGCGTGCTTTTCCTTCAGTTCTAAAGATTTGAGAATGATCCTCTTTTGCAATAACAAAAGAAAAAAACTCAAAGGACACTTTCCAACCACAATGACGTAGGGCATCATATACATCATTAGAGGGTTTTACTTTGTATTGTTGTAATTATCAGAATTTTCTAGAAAAGTTTTTAATCATTGTTTTGGAGAGTTATGAGGAGTATTTTAGTTAATTGAGTCCTTATATGATGGGATGTTAATTAGGATGTTTTTAAGAATATTTTTGTTTAAAGATAAGTTTTTTGGAGCCTTTAGATAGGCCTTAAGTTGTAAAATGAAAATTGAAGGTTCAGTATCAATAAATCTTTTGTTGTCTATCTTTTCTAGTGGATTTCAAATCCTACATGCATTAACACTTCTCTCGCTATCACGCTGCTTCACACACCTATAAAGCATATTTGAGTACTCTAATGCAATTGCTCATGAACACTGCAGGGACATTCTAAATGATTATACTATCAAGTTGAGCATGGTGACTGAAGTCATCCTTACGGCCATGGCAAGGTCACTGGACTTGGAGGATAACTGCTTTTTGGACAAATATGGAAAAGAAGCAAAAATGACTGCAAGATTCAACTACTATCCAAAATGTCCAAGGCCGGATCTTGTACTAGGGGTCAAAGAGCACGCAGATGCATCAGCAATCACTTTTCTCTTGCAAGACAAAGAAGTGGAAGGTCTTCAATTTCAGAAAGACAATCAGTGGTTTAAAGTTCCAATCATTCCTGAGGCTCTTCTCATTAATGTTGGTGATCAAGCAGAGGTAACCATTACTGAGATTGCATCATATTTACCATGTTTTAGAGTCGTTTAATGCGCTCACATTTTAGGTATTCCATCAAGCCAAATGCAAATTAGATAGCTTCCAGGTTTGTGATGTGCGCCCTTGACATCAAATGCAACAGTAACACAATGTTCACTTTAATGACTTATTGGTCAAATTACAATTTTAACTAGAGGTTCTGCCTAAAGAATAAGTTTTTGTTCTAAAAACTAAAGATATAGACCTATAAAAGAAGATTAATAAAATGAATTACTTATATTAATTGGTTCTGTATGGTACGCAGATAATGAGCAACGGAATTTTCAAGAGCCCAGTACACAAAGTGGTGACAAACTCAGAAAGGGAGAGGATTTCTTTGGCTGTGTTCTGCCTTCCTGGATTAAATGAAGAGATTGGACCAATTGATAGGTTGGTTGATGAATCAAGGCCAAGATTATACAAAAATGTGAAAAACTATGTGGGTATTTATTTCGAGTACTACCAGCAAGGAAAGAGACCAATTGAAGCAGTGAAATTTTAATTTTTGGTGTCATTCTTTCTTGTGGTGTGCATCAGTGCATTTGAAAATGATTGCATCAGATTCAACAGACACAATGTTAACAGGTTGAAAGCAGTTTTTCTGAAGCAATGTAATAAATCCTTGAGCATCTGTGCAAGAAGTCAAGGAAGACTCATATAATCATTCTGATTTCATAAGTCGATAGCATTGGACAGTTTTCCATTGTCTTTTTTGTTTCTTTTTTCCTTGGATACTTCTTGTTCTTGTTTTCCAAAATTTAGAGTACTAACCACATATTTTTAAGGAGACATGAGAACAGGTATGACCTGTGTAGCTAAGGTTCCAGCAGAGATGAATACAGTTGCGTCTTATGCTGGTTTGATGTTTCTCAAAGAAAGAAAACCTTCTTTTTAAGTGAGATCCTTTTGTCGCAGTCTCGGTGATCCACAGTAGCGTAAGTCCTTCCCCAATAGCTAAAACCTAACCCCTCAACCTGACACTGTTTTACAGACATAAGCTAACATTAGAACTTTGTAGACACAATTGAGAGTTTGTCCTCACAAATGCACAAAGCAGTAAAGCACACCCTAATGACTTCAGGCCCATAAACAGGGGGAGTGCAGGGAGATTAGTGGGGCAATCCCGTTTGGGTTTGTGAGTTATGAGTTATATTTACCTAGTAAAGAAAAGTAAAGAAGAGCATAAACCACAGTTTTTTTGACAAGCACTGGACTCGACTGATCCTTAATTGTAATTACAACATGTAGCAAAAACGATGATGTACTAGGATTGATTTCACTGCAGAAAAATGGAAACAGCATCCTTATTTGGTATCAGCAACAAATGAAGCCTAAATGGGAGTGCTCACTTAGTGTTGACATCGCGTTCAACATTGTCTCATTCATTAAAGAAAATAAAACAAGTGCATTTTTGACACACTGTACTAAACATATCTGGTGAGACTTCAAGCTGGCCTAGATTTCATTTAACTAAGCGAGGTACAAATCATTCTCTTGCACCTAAAACACTACACTGAAGCAAGTCAAGAGCCTCCCTTTCCAAGCAGGCTTTATGAATCTGTATGTTTGCCTAGCATCTTGATGTACTTGTTTTGGTACAAAGAGATGCTATGAACAGGAAAACTCCACATTAAAACCTTAAGGCATATAAGTGTACTGCGAAAGACACTAGGATGCTTAAAGGAAGTTGAGACTCCATTTATCCACAAACTCTTTATTTATTATTATCATTTTCTGATAATTCAATAATTACAACAATAGGGAAAGGGGACTTCAACTCAGACATCTCTGTTGGAAATAAAATTATTGAACTAACCAGGACAAAGAATAAGAATTTCTTCACAGTCAAGAGCTCACAAAATGGGAACAAGAAACGTGTCGAAGGATCACTCCACTTTTCTAAATTACCCATTATAATTACTCTAATAAATGATACTACAAACAGCAATTAGTTGGAACCTAAATGGAGGAATCGCCAAAAAATCCTCCAGTGAACCAACTAATCAAGACTTGGGGCAAAAATGCGATAACTAACTCAACTAATCAAAACATGGATAAACCAATAGCTTTTTGCCATTCTGCTCCCTCAAGGGCCATGACTTCCTTGACTTTACAGCCTTATAGGCCACTAAGGCTGGAACATTGAACTTAGTTGTTTTGGACATGAAGAGTATCTGAAGAAGATGGCAGTGCAGCACTGCTTTGAGAAAGCTTTGGCAACATGGGTTTTTCCCTTGAAACTTGGAACTTCTCTGCAGTCCCAAAAAGCTGCTTCCGAAGAACCCCATGCAAACGCCCAAATAGCTGCTTCTTCAATGATTCAAAAGAATGATCCAACCGCTCTAGTTGCTCCATAGCATTTGCATTGTACATGAACAAGCCATAGTAAAGATCAAAGCTATCTCCTGCAGTATTCTCCACCAAATTCAACAAAGTCTCATAGCCTCTTGTGTTAATTGGTGTAGACTCCAACCCAAACTTTTCCAAAACCCTTCCCATTGTGTGGGTAATGAACTGTGACCCTGCTGCATGCCAATCATGTTCTGCACAAGACATTTCCACCATCTGGCACCCTTCTCGTGCAAAAATATCAAGAAACCTGTCACACCGTGACCCTCTGGATTCATCACTTCCAACCCTAACCTTATCGTAAACAAAAGGAAGACCATTCCATCCATTTTTACCACTCTCGGGTCCAAACATTGGATGCGTGCAGAGAACATCAAAATATGATGGCAGATATTGAAGAAACAAACTTCTTGGAAATTCTTTCACAGAAAGTACATCAACAAACAAAGTACTTCTCTTCAATCTCTGAAGTGGCAATGACTTGAGAACCTGCTCTGTCGAAAGAATGGAAGTACAAAGGAGAATCACTTCAGGATGTTCTTCACAAAGATCGTCTGCATCAGAGAAGTAAGAAACACCTAATTCTTGAGCTGCATCAGAGTAGTTTGATCTAGAATAAGCCAAAACTGTGTGTCCTTGGCGTACAATTGTCTTCGCAAGGAACTGTCCGAAGTTTCCAAATCCAACTATTGCAACTTTTAGCTTTGAGCTATCATTAATAGGTTGGTAGATCTGACCTTTGTACTCATAGGGTTGAGTGACATCCTGAGACCTGAAAGTTTGAATCAAAACATGTGAATAAATAATTATAAATATGGTTTAGACAGCGTGACTTCAATCCAAAAGACTTCTATTCCAATTATTTATCCATGTTGACTAATCAATTGATGATGTGATCCCACCAAAATCAAAGATTTTAGCAGCCATATGAGTGAAAAATCATTTTTACCACCATGATCTTGGTAAGTATCTCTTTTAGCAATAAAAGGTTGCAACCAATGCACAGACTCCCACTTTTGCAGGGTGTAGGAGGCATGATCGGTAGGCAACCTTAACCCCCACACCCCCCCCCCCCTCTTTTTTTTAGGAGGCTTATACCCAATTCTTCCAATAATGAACACCAAAATTAATTAAATAGAAGTAGCTATATCTCAACCATCAAGCATAAATAACGATGATCAAAATCTCTCCACACTCTGGTTATTAATCCTTTTGTTGTTTCAATCAAGATAGCTTCCTAATGCTTAAATTAAAGGAATCAACCAATGATATATATGAAAAACAAACCAAACCCACAATTAATTCAGAAAAACAAAATCAGAAAAAACCCAGATACCAAAATTTGAGAGTTTACCTCATAGCCAATGAAGTAGATTGCAATGCAGCACCATTCTGAGTCCAGTTGTGCCCCGCACCATTGCCATTAAACAAGGAACTCTTCGCCTTCTGTGCCTTATCAAACAACTGGTTCCTGACCACACCATGCAACCGACCAAAAAGCTCATTCCTCAAAGCCTCGAAAGCCAAATCCAACCTCTCCAACATCTCCATGGCACTCTTATTGTACATAAACAAGCCGTAGTACAAATCAAAGCTATCCTCAGCCGTGATCTCCACTAAATTCAACAAAGTCTCATACCCTTTTGTGTTAATCGGCGTAGACGCCAAGTTCAACATCTCCAACACCCTCCCAACCGTGTGAGTAATAAACTGCGAACCCGCCGCGTACTTATCATGCTCTGCACAGCTCATCTCCACCATTTCACACCCTTCTCTCGCAAAAACATTGAGAAACTTATCGCACCGTGAAATCCTCGAATCCTCATTGGTAATCCGAGCTTTCTCGTACACAAAGAAAAGACCATCCCATGTCTGCTTAGCACTTTGGGGGCCAAACATTGGGTGGCAACAAATGACATCGAAATAAGGAGGTAAGAGATCGAGAAGAAGATTCTTTGGGAACTCTTTGACAGAGAGAACATCGACGAACAGAGTGCTGCGTTTGAGTCTTTGAAGAGGGAGAGAAGCGAGGACTTGCTCGGTGGAGATTATGGAAGTGCAGAGGAGAATGACTTCTGGGTGTTCTTCACAGAGGTCATTTGGGTCGGAGAAGAAGGAAACGCCGAGAGATTTGGCGACGTGGGAGTGGTCAGAGCGAGAGTGAGCGAGAACGGTGTGGCCTTGGGAGACGAGGGTTTTGGCTAGGAACTGGCCGTAGTTGCCGAAGCCAATGATTCCAATTTTGAGGTGGTGGGTGTTGTGGAAATGGGTTATGGCGACCTTTGTTTCGTAGTCGTAGGGCTGCGCCGCGTCTAAGGCTCGGACCCGGAGAGGTTTGCGGCGGAGATAGAGGGTTTTGGGGGTTGTGGCGGTGGCGGCGGTGGTGGTGGGTTTGAGAGAAGCTGAAGAAGAGAGAGAAAGTGAGGAGGAGAGAGAGGAGTCGTTGGGTTGTGGTGGTGAAGAGTGGTGGTGGAGAGAGGAGAGAGAGAGCATTGTGGTGAGAGATGGGTTTGAGTTTTGAGGTTCTGAGATTTCTAAGGTTTAAGACAACTCAAACATAGAACTTGTGTTGGGTTCTATGTTTGAGTTTGAGACCGGTTTGGTTTTTAAGATGAAGTCATAAAATCTGGACCCGGCTACTTGTATAGTTGTTGGATTGGATGGAACGTGTTTATTATTTTATCTTCTCTTATTATAAATATTAAATAGTAAATATGGACTACAGAGGATATAGTCACATGTATGTATGTTTATTGATTGGTTGCACATGTAGGTTTGACAATTGGGACAAATGCAATAAGATACGAAATCAATATTTGAATTCCTGCTGCTCTAATCACATGCTTCATGTAATTTGTTTTTGTGTTTTGAGTTGTCTTCTATATTATAGTTTATTTGCAAATTATTTGGATTCAATGTTTAGGCTCTCATTGATTAAGGTATTGATTTCAAATATAATCGCATGCTTCACATAAATTGTGTTTGAGTTGGCTTATATATTATACTTTCTTTACAAACTACTTGGTTACAATGTTTTAGGCTCTCACTAATTAAGGTATTGCTTACAAATATAATCACATGCTTCACACAAATTATGATAGTTGGCTTATATTTATTACTAAATTAAAACACAAATTGTTTACTTATTGATTATGAATTAAAAAAACAAATTGAAATTAAAATTTAGAATAACAAACGTAAAGATAGAATTAGTCATGCCAAGACAACATTTCCTAAGGGACCAATCCCTTCACCAAAATAACTTAGAAAAGAGTTTGACAAAGACCATCTTGCTAAGATGTGTAGTTTTGTTAGCATTCCTATACACCCAATTAAACTCCGGCCAGGCAAATGTTGCATAGAGCAATCTAACTTTAACAACAAAATTAACAGTTCTCTAGTGCACTAATTTGGAGCTATTGGTCACTACCTCTACTCAAATTTTGGAATTACCCTCAATTACCACATTCTAAAACCACTTTTGACCTGCTGATTCCACTGCCCACAAAAAAGCTTTGGCTTCCACTTGAATAGGGACCTTAGTATTCACTTTTTTTGAGAAGGCGAATAAGCTACACTATAAGCCACTTTCCATGGGTGCATGTAGGAGCTATGCTTCATACATGATTCTGATATCAAGTTCAACATGACATAAAATGACTGTGAATGACAACGTTTAGGAGAAAAAGTTTTGTCTTAAAAATTTAAAACTCAGAGCTTGCCTTGAGCTATGGACGTTGGACAATGACAATGGCTCAAGAGGCAATGTTAAGTTATGTACATTTGATTTATGAAGTTTAAGGTCAAAGATACAATTATCAAATGACATGCACCCACTATTATCCTCTAGCTCACAAATCAAACTTTAAAGTATCTTCTCTCTCAACCATGGCATTCACCCACTATTATATTATGCTATATGATTCTCATATGAAATATTTCTAGGTTCATTCATATGTGAATCTTCCAAACCAAAATTCACTCACAAATTAAGACAAATAAATAGCTTTTGTTGAGAGCTTTCATTTGTTCCACTATATTTTCTACTATATGATACCATTGTTTCTAGCAATGCTTAGCTTCATTAAAAGTCACACATAATTAAGTATATACTTTGAAGGGCATTACAAACTATGAAAAAAAAAAAAAAAAAAACTATTATAAAAGCCCGTAAACTAAACAAATTTCTCTAAAAATGGGCAAAATTTTGTAATTTTCCTATTTTTTTGGTTTGTTTGTTTTTAGATATGATATTTTCATAGATAAGTAACAACACTCATATGGAGTGCTATATTTTAGCTATTGATGAATGTTTACTGCTTTTGAGTGCCATCCCTCATATTGGATCTAAGTAAATACTCTCTCTCTATATTTACCTATTGAGAAACTAAATATATTTTTAATTTTTAATCGATAAATCTCATCTACCTAACTGTATAAAAAATTGTATTAAAGTATGGTCATTGATACTAATTGTATAACTAAATTCAACTATATATTTTTTTCATTATAGATCTTATCTCATGCAATACGAAAAATTTCAAGAAATACCACTTTCAACTTAGCGTATGCCCGTAATAATTAAGAGTGTAAAGAATATGCAATACAAGTGTTAGATTTTCAAAATATGTAACAATATTAACTTTTTTTTTAAAGGAAATTGTAGTCTTAAGGTACAATTGCAAGTTTGTAGTCTCCAAAAAACAAGTCATGTACATTGGACTTGGAAGAAAAAGAACTATTGGTCTTGCCCAATCATACCCTTATATTCTTACCATAAATAATTGGATTATTGGCTTTGTTTATTGTTGAGAAGCAACCCAAAACAAAAAAGGCATACGACAACAACAAAATTAATAATAAATAAAATCACCAAATAGCATTTTAATGAAGTATTGTTTCCAAAAGCCATATTTTTCAAATTCGTATGGTTGCTTCTTTTAATCCTCATACAGGATTTAAGTTTTGTTTATACATTTGAATATTGATATTTTTAAATTCAATGATTAGTTATGAAGCAAAAGAGTTGTTAACCGTAAAAAAAACATGTGAAAAATGGAATTGACAATGTTTCATAAGTCAATGAATATGAATAGAAAAGGGGCTGCAAGTTTACTTACAAATTTGTTTGTTGTGCATTGGGGGGTTGCCGGTGTGTTGTTAAGAGTTCTTTGCCGATGGTAGCAAGTGGTTAGGGGTTGAATTACTCTCTCTCTACTCCCCCTACCTCCTCCCTCAATCCAAACAGGGACCAATTGGTTTTTAATGTAGGCGAATATCAAATTTAATGAATAGATCCTTCAATGAATTTGAGAAGAGGGATCACTATTTTCCGTGCTCTGAGAGTATCTAAAAATTACTCCTCCTCTACTCCCCTTACCTCCTTCCTCAATTCAAATGGGGACCAATTGGTTTTTAGAATAGGCAGATATCAAATTTAAATTATTTTATTCGATGATAAAAGACTTTACTAATTGAATTTACTTAGCATGAGTTTGGATAGTGGCCATTGTGCGTTTTCAGCATTTGCGTTTTGGCTGGGTCCCATGGTATTATTCACGAACCAACCAAAAACACAAAAATGCGCATACCAATACATTTTTGGGTCCTACAACATTATTCACAATTTTAAAAATTATTTTGTTACAGTATTTTCAGTAATAAGTTTTCAGTTTTCAACAAATAAGCAATATCCAAACACACCATTAATTTGCACTTTTTTTTTTTTTTGGAATTTAATTATTCTGAATCTATGGATTATGGATAGATTTCCCATTCCCTTTGCGTAACAGATGATCCATCGATGAATTGATGTATGGATTGGTAGCGGAGTACGACCCTCAATTATTGACTAATGGGAATGGTAGCAAGTGGTTAGGAGTTGTTTGCTGATGGTAGCAAATGGTTAGGGGTTGAGATTATATTTAGAGAAACATTTGAGAGAGAGAGAGAGAGAGAGAGAGAGAGAGAGAGAGAGAGAGAGAGAGAGAGAGAGAGAGAGAGAGAGAGAGAGAGAGAGAGAGAGAGAGAGAGAGGAGCTTGAGAGTTTACATAGAAGTATTCAAGTGACATGTTCTTGTTTAGGTTATTTTTGTGATCTTCTTGGTTTTTGTATTAGGTGTTAATGTGTATTATTTATTTTGGCACAAAAATTTTAAAAATTTAGATGGGACATACGGCGCAAAATTGAGAATCCAATTAACTCACTTGACCAAAAAAAAAACACGTTGTGCAAAATTGAGAATTCAATTGAAATCTAATTGAATTTTCTCTCAGCTTCACCTATTATTATTATTATTATTATTATTATTATATAGATAAGTCAATGAATATGAATAGAAAATGGGCTACAAGTTTACTTACAAATCTGTTTGTTGTGCATTGGGGGGTTGGCGATGTGTTGTTAAGAGTTGTTTGCAAATGGTAGCAAGTGGTTAGGGGTTGAATTACTCTCTCTCTACTCCCCTACCACCTCCCTCAATCTAAACGGGGACCAACTGGTTTTTAATGTAGGCGAATATCAAATTTAATGAATAGATCCCTCCATGAATGTAAGAGGAGGGATCACTATTTTCTGTGCTCCGAGAGTATCTAAAAATTACTCTTCCTCTACTCCCCTTACCTCATTCTTCAATCCAAATGGAGACCAATTGGTTTTTAGTGTAGACAGATATCAAATTCAAGTTATTTTATTCGACGATTAAAAA
The DNA here is from genome assembly GCA_030445155.1 of Quercus variabilis. Taxonomy (NCBI): domain Eukaryota; kingdom Viridiplantae; phylum Streptophyta; class Magnoliopsida; order Fagales; family Fagaceae; genus Quercus; species Quercus variabilis. The sequence continues at coordinate 83,665,903 of CP129446.1, read as the reverse complement.
ACTTTACTAATTGAATTTACTTAATTTGTACTTTTTTTTGGGGGAATTTAATTATTCCAAATCTATGGATTATGGGTAGATTTCCCATTCCCTTTGCGTAACAGATGATCCATCGATGAATTGATGTATGGATTGGTAGCGGAGTACGACCCTCAATTATTGACTAATGGGAATGGTAGCAAGTGGTTAGGAGTTGTTTGCTGATGGTAGCAAGTGGTTAGGGGTTGAGATTATATTTAGAGAAACATTTGAGAGAGAGAGAGAGAGAGAGAGAGAGAGAGAGAAGCTTGAAAGTCTACATAGAAGTGTCCAGGTGACATGATCTTGTTTATGTTATTTTTGTGGTCTTCTTGGTTTTTATATTAGGTGTTAATGTATTATTTATTTTGGCATTAAAATTTTAAAAATCTAAATGGGACATATGACACAAAATTGAGAATCCAATTTACTCACTTGACCAAAAAAAAAAAAAACGCGTGGTACAAAATTGAGAATTTTAATTGAAATCTAATTGAATTTTCTTTTAGTTTTACCTATTATATATATATATATATATATATATATATATATAGATTATTTGTATAGGAACATGGTTTTATGGGGCCTAAACCCAAATAATATTGGGCCATAAGCAAATATAAGCTAATTACAAGCCACCCTGCTTTAAGACTAGGCCTCCCTAAAAGAACCAAGCCTCAGACCATGGACTAGATAAAGTGCCACCTTGGATTCAAGGATGAACTTACCGAGGACTACATCCGAAGTAAAGATCCATGCCAAGTTAATAGAGACAAAACACCTTCTGAGCTTCCAAGGGAGAATTCTAGAAGGTGTGAGATTGTCCAAGGAAGCTTGCTGAAACTTCCTGGTGAATCTACAGTCACCTCCACATTAATAACAATCAACTGCCTGGCACAGTCACATTTAATGTTGAATGATCGACTTGAATAGTACAAGAAGCTCCAAAAGTCTTCATTCATGATGAACATAAGGAAGGAAGAGCCCAATGGGACACAAATATCTCCAGCTATACAGGGACAACACATCATTGGACTAAAAGTAGGGCAAATATAAGGAAAATAAGAAAGAAGAAGAGAGACACAGAAAATGCACATAGGCTCTCACTTAGATTAAGTTATGATTAAATTTGTAATCAAACTATTATTATAAAAATAAAATTAATTTTTATATAAAAAAATGTAACCCACACATAATGTGATTTTGTTGATTTTAGGCCCCTAGCCAGCCATTAATTAACCATGACTGGTTGTGCAACTACAACCTATCATCACCCATATGGCCAAATACTCTAGTTTAGTTCTTTCGTGGTAGTTTCCCCAAAAAAAAAAAAAAAAAAAAAAAAAAAAAAGGGTAATTACACTTCCCTCCCTTGCAATTTGGGAAACCCCAAACATGAAGAGAAAAATACTCTCTCACCTTAAAGTTTAAAGAAAATAAACACTTCTCCCCTTTCAAAATATTCCAAAATTTTAAAAGAATCTATTTATCAAAGCTTAATCATAATTAGCAAAAGAGCATATTATAAACTCAATTCTATTTGGGGTGTCTTAGTTTTTTTTCCAGTAACAATTAGGCTTAAATTGAAGACTAAGCTACATATTCAACTAATATTATTTTATTTTGAATTGTCAAATATAGGTGCTTACTATTTCAATATGCTAATGTTTGGTTTCTTATTAACCTTACTTTGTAAAACGTTGTTCTTTTCATAAATAAATAAATATATATATATATATATATATTGCTTAGTAAATATATCTTTAACAACCCCTGCTCCCCAAAACACATACACAAATTGCAATTTATAAAACAAAAATTAAAAAAAGGGGTGATGAGTTTTGATTTTTCAGTCATATCTCACCAAAGGCAACGGGCAGGTAAGTTTTAGAAATTTTAACTCCGAAAGGAACAATAAGAACAATAATTTTGGAAGCCTACCCTTAGCCAAACGACCAATTAATACATTCTTCAATATCAATTTAACATAATTTGGTTAAATAGATGTCAAGAGAGATTTTTTTTTTTTTTTTTTTTTTTCCTTTTAAATTTGGGGGGAAGGACATTACATTATTGACCTTTCATTACATTATTTGAACATTATTGACCTTTCATTATTGAACATTATTGACCTTTCGTACTGATGTGCCAAAGCATCAGTAACGGACAAGCAGCACTTTAATGCAAATCTCTGCATCCACCAACACCTACACCAACTACGAAACAAATCATTGGCATCAAGCCTAGGGCTGTCAATGTTCAATTCAACCTGCAAACACGACACGAACTCGACACGAGTTTTTTCGGGTTAGGATTAAGCCTTAATGAGTTTGGATCATAAACGGGTCAACTCGAAAATGACACGATAAGAAACAGGTCATAAACGGGTCAACCCGTATTGACATGCCAATTTATTTGTGTCAACCCAAAATAATCCACTTAACACAACTCATTTAACTCATATAACAAATAAATCTTTATTTTATTTTAGATTTGTCAAATACCTTTTATATCCAACATATATTATAAATTAAGAAAGAAAAGTGAGTAATTATAAAAATTTACAAGAGATATAATTGAAAATTGAAACTTTATAGATCTTGGAACTACTAATATTTTTTTCTTTTTCTTTTTTGACATATAACTTACACCAATGAAATTGAATGAGCTTGTGAAAGATGTTTTGAATTTGGACATCAATAAAGAATCTATGGATGATAATCGTAGTCATAGTCAAGATTAATCTATTGCTTGCTCAAATTCTTTCAATATTGATACTTAACATTTGGCGAGTTTCAAGAATATTATATATTTGTTGAACTATGTTATTTTATTTTTTTTGAACTTTGTTATTTTGAATTTGGGTTGAAGTGTATGCACTTCTTTTGAAGTGTAAAGAATTTATTTCTAGATGAATCTTATATTTTTGTTGAACTATATTATTTTGAATGTGAGTTGAAAACTTAAAATGTATGCACTGTTTTTTGGGATGTAAAAAAAATTATTTCTAGATGGATGTTATATTTAATATTATGCAGGTTGAAATAGATTATATTACATTCGTGTTAACCTAACACGACTTGTTTATTAAGCGTGTCAAATGAGTTGGGTCAGATCAACCCGCCTTATTAACAGGTCGGATTAGGGTTGAAAGATCATGACACGATTATTAAATGAGTCAAATTAAGATTAAACCATTTAGTCGAATACCCCTACCTTGACACGACATAAACCCGACACGCTAACCTGAATTGACACCCCTAATCAAGCCTAGAGATTTGCAAAGATCTCCACCAACACGATCCTATATCTGTCGCACCTTTTTTTCACATTGGACTTTTATTTTACACTCATATCTGACAACTTACGAAAGTACAGAATCCATCATGTTACAAAAAATAGAAACCTTCATATACCCAAAATCTTAAAAGAAGTTAACAAGACCAAAAAAAAAAAAAAAAAACACCCAACTATTTGCACTTTCAACTCAAGGACTGAGGTGTTGAAAGATTTAAAGTTCATTTTAATCTAAAACCCTTCAGTCAAAATCTTTTTACCTTGATAATTCTTCACTCTCACCGGATCCAAATCTTGGCCCATACCACCCTACTTTAGCAGTAGGGTGGGTTTCATAGATATGTGACAAAAAACTATAAATCTGTCAGAGTTTAACGTGCCAGCTGACCTTAAAAATGAATACCTTCACAGACATCATAAACTTTACATTTAAACTCAAAAAGTTGATAGAGGAAACATCAAAAGAAAGTATAACAGAAAATGGACAATTGTCTGTCTTTACTAAGGATAATGACTAATAAAGCAGTCCCAGCTTTCCACATATCCACCACTACTACCATTATCATCATCATCATCATCAGCATCAACATCAACCCCTAAAAAGAGGATATTTCTCCCTACCAGTTCATCTATAAGAGATATAATTTCTAAAGCCTAACACCCTCTAGAAACTATTTCATAATAGGAGGAGGAGAAGAAGAAGAATCAACAGAGAAAGAGCCCATGCGAATTTAGGAGAGATTGAAGATGGGAGGTCGTAACAGAGGGGAAAACCATCCCCCATTGTTTTCTTCATCGTTGTGTTTTAGAGGAACTTGAAGAGCAGGCCACCATGTGTAGCAAAGAAGGGAGCAAACACAAGTGACTCAACAGCCATTAGCTTGATAAGAATGTTGAGTGATGGTCCAGATGTATCTTTGAGTGGATCCCCGATGGTGTCACCAATAACAGCTGCCTTGTGTGGATCAGATCCTTTTGGACCAAGGGTCCTTGCATGATCTGAAGCACCAGCCTATCATCCCAGAATGGAATTCAGAACATGAGTTTTACCATAAAACAATAGGTTTTTATAGCCACTCAAGAAAAAGAATTCCTAAAAACCAATTTTTTTTTGAGAAAATTAATTGTGTACCTCAATATACTTCTTGGCATTATCCCAAGCACCACCAGTGTTGGACGCAGAGATTGCTACCTGCAAGTGTAGACAGACGGGGAACTTTTGTTTAGAGCACTCTTTATCATTTTTTTTTTTTAAATTAATAAATGCCTAAAGCAATGCTTTAATTAACTCTTTTTAATAAATCTTGATTAAATTGTCATAAAGTTTTAAACATGCATACCATATCAAATGACTACTAGACTGTTGTGACCAAAAAATAACACCTTCTATTATATTGTTTAGAAAGTATGCTACTCAAGAGTGCAACAAAAATGGAAATCTTATCAAAGCAATGAGGTTAAATTGTTACCTGTACGCCAGAAACAAGGGATCCAGCAAGTACACCAGAGAGAGTTTCCACACCAAAAAAGATACCAGCAATAAGTGGTGTGAGCATGACAAGGGCACCAGGTGGGATCATCTCCTTAATTGAAGCATCAGTGGAGATTTTAACACAGGTAGCATAGTCAGGCTTGGCAGTGCCCTCCATGAGACCTGGGATGGTGTTGAACTGTCTGCGGACTTCCTCAACCATCTTTAGAGCTGCACTTCCCACGCTCTTCATTGTCATGGCAGAGAACCAGTAAGGAAGCATAGCTCCCACAATCAGACCAATAAACACTTTTGGAGTCAAGACATCAACTGTTGAGATTCCTGCGCGGCTCACAAAAGCACCAAAGAGCGCCAGAGACACAAGAGCTGCAGAACCAATTGCAAAACCCTAGAGCAAAAGCATAAACATTAATTAAGGGTTTGCATTTGGATGAATAACTATTTCTGTTTGGATTCCAGTTTATTGTAGTTACTCAGAGACATGTATTTAACTATTTACAATAAAATGATTTTCCCTTTTTCCCATAGCTAAATTATTCAAACCCCACCCTCATCCACCACCCCATACTCATAATAAAATGAACTTGAAACTCTATTACAGAGCAAGGAAATACATAATTTTCTTAAGCAACAAAACAGGACAAAGTAAAAGCTCTCACTCAAGAAGGCTGCCCAATTCTCTAGGCAACTGAGCCACTTGGGTGTTGTAAATCCACACAAAAAGAAGTCAAATATCAACACATCAACATCCCACGGGATGCAGTGAGGTAGATATTACCCTTTTATTTTATAGGTCAGTGACCTGTATTGTACATTACCATGCATCTATGATTCCACCACCACCACCACCACCAACCCCCCCCCCCCCCCCCCCCCCCAAAAAAAAAAAAAAAGATATATATACAGACCAGCACCAGTAACAGATACCAACAAATTAAAAGGGAGGCAGATAAGGTTTGAAAGAAGAAATTCTCAAACCTTTCCAATAGCAGCAGTGGTGTTGCCTGCAGCATCAAGAGCATCAGTTCTCTCTCGGATTCTGTGGCTCATGCCTGCCATCTCAGCAATGCCTCCAGCATTGTCACTGATGGGACCATAAGCATCAATTGCCAATCCAGTAGCTATTGTGCTCAGCATTCCAAGAGCAGACATCGCAATACCATACATAGCAGCAAAGCTGAAACTAACAAAAATACTAAGAGCAATGGCAAAGATAGGAATAATGACTGATTTGTAGCCCAATGCAAGGCCAAAAATGACATTAGTAGCAGCTCCAGTACGGCAAGAGTCAGCAACGTCTTGTACAGGGCTGCAAGGAATAATGCAAGGCAACATTTAGGTTATAAAAACACTGAACAACAAAGAAGGAGAAACATAAATGTTGCCAGAAACCAGAACTAGTACCTGTATGCATTGCTAGTATAATACTCAGTTACAAATCCAATAATAAGCCCAGCCCACAAACCAACAGCAACACATAAGAACAGCTGCCTGCACACACAAAATAAAGCCAACATGCTCGGATAATTAGCTATTTAAGCAGATATTCTGAAGGGCACACAAAACCAAAACAATTCCGTTCTTCTATTTTAGGGTAAGTTATACACACAAAGATTCGAATTGAAACTTTGTCCTCAGAGCATACTTCAAATAATGTTACATTTATTTTGCAAGTACCTAATTTTAGCTTATCAAAAAACAAAATCTTCCACATTTTCTGCTGTTCATTCCATCCCCTTTATTGTTGGATTTACTAAAATCCATTGTTCTGTAATGTAAGTTAATCGTATTGGCCAAAATATGGAAGAAAGAGGTGTTCCCACTACTCTACCAAGTAACAAACTAACTTCCATCTAAACCAGTCTGACAAACCTTTGAGTCTACCCACTCCCAGTGTAAATGCTTGAGTAAGCTATTGTAAAGTTGCACCCTAAAGCCATATCCCATTCAAATATAGATCTATAATTACCAACAACCCAAAAATAAGAACCCTCTACAGTTAGAGAACCCCAGACTGCATTAACTTATAGATACAATTATGAACATCCAACAGCAAATATTTGCTTCAGATAGAAAGTGCTTGCAACCTTTCATAAAATCAGCAAAAAATAAATACCTTCTTACAGCCTTCAAAATAAAAACAAGTGTTATTCAAGGCACTCTAAATAAGCCTAACAAACGGTATCATTTACTGGTGAAACTAGCATTCAATGTGCTCATCAGATTTCACTGAATAGTGTCCCACTACTAGAAAATATTCCTATAGAAGATTCTGTATAGGATTCTCTCTGGAAACAATAGTGGTCTTTAAAAGAACTAAACACATTTTAACAGTTCCAAGGAACGGCGTAATGCCTCCTCATTTGAGGCAACAAATGGCATCAAAACAAGCAATGAAAGCACTAATGAGCCAAAAGAGCTTACCAATTATGGACAACTTTCTGAGTTCCAAAGTTGAAGATAGTGAAGGAAGATGGGAGAGCAACCCAACTAACAACTGCAACTCCAACAGTCATCAGAATGGTTGAAATGATGAGTTGCCTCTTCAATGCTGGCTCAATTTCTTTCACAGCCTTGATTTCAAAGAAATCAGTTGCAAATAAGGTGGTAATCAAACAAACAATGATACCCACAGAACTGACAATAAGAGGATATAACATCGGAGTGAACTCATGATTGATCCCAAAGGAGGAGATGGAAGCAACAACAAGGGCAGCACAGGAAGACTCAGCATATGAGCCAAAAAGATCAGATCCCATACCAGCTATATCCCCAACATTATCACCAACATTATCAGCTATGACCTGAAAACATGGAAGTTATTTAAAAATTAAAAAAAGAAGAAATAAAATCCATGTCAGAAACTAAAAATTTTCTGAGGTGTGAAGATCATTACAGCTGGATTTCTTGGATCATCCTCTGGAATGTCCCTTTCAATCTTGCCAACAAGATCAGCACCAACATCAGCTGCTTTAGTATAGATACCTCCACCAACTCTGCCAAAGAGAGCCATGGAAGATCCACCGAGACCATAACCAGTGATAGACTCAAAAAGACCTCCCCAATCATCACCATAATACAGCTTAAAGAGATTGATGGCAACGAAAAGCACCAAGAGACCATTCGCAGCAAGGAGAAAGCCCATGACTGCACCAGATCTAAATGCAGTGATAAATGCCTTCCCAACACCCTTTCTTGCCTCCAAAGTGGTTCTGGCATTTGCATAGGTAGCAATTTTCATTCCAAGGAAGCCAGAAATAACTGAAGTGACAGCACCAAGCACAAATGATATGGTACTGAAGACAGCAGTTGCAAGAGCAGGCTTGCACGACTTGGTTTCATCATATGTGCAAGGCTGACTTTTGGTGCTGAAACCCTCCACAGAGCCAAGGAAGAGGAATATCAATACAGCAAAAGCCGCCATAAAAACACCAACATACTGATATTCGGTAAATAGAAAGGAGGTTGCTCCTGTAATATTCAGAGAAACAAAATTAGTGAAACATAAACCACTCTTAAAAAATTGAAGACAAGGTTCAGAACTAAGGAAAATGCAAAAATTGCCAAGCTATGGTGGTAAACCATAATTGATATCATAACTTATATTACCACAGCAAGTTGAAACGAAAAGACAACAACAAATTGTTAAACTTATTTACCGCATCAATATCTCTAGACATCAGAATATAGAAGTCCCTCAAATCAGATTCTTAAACCTCATCCAGTACAAACAATGCCTGAAAAAATGGTCCCTGAAAGAAATAGCTCCATGGCAGGTCTATTACCAATATAAATGCATCATTTTGTTTTACATTGATTGAGAGGCCATCTTTAGATATGTGACCAAGATAAATGGTACTCCCAAAAAACCTTCGATTGGTAGCATTATTCTCTTCCGTGATCCACATAATATGCTCATCTCAAACTAATTAACAATAACTAAAAGACACTTTTTTTCGTGAAATTTGAGGATATAATCAAATTAAACAACCATTTACACCCTCTGATCAATTCTTTTATTCAATTCAAAGGTATCTGTAGTTAAAAGTTCAGATCAAGAAAGTCTCATAGCACAGATGGCTTGGTAAATACATCCAACCACTATAAGTATCGGACTTTTTTCGAAATCTAGCATAATAATCACTCATGCTGTCAAAAGGTAGCTAATCAGCACAAACATCCTGCAGAAGGAAAGTTCTGTGTTCATCATATGGGAAGGTAAATTATTCAGTGCTGGTCCCACTATAGTACTCCTTCCTCTTAGGAGTGTTGTGACCCCACCTATTACACCTATTGCTATTTGAGAGTTTGTGGACTCCACCTATGCAACCCAAGAAAGGAGTACCACACGCACGGAGCATACTGAATAATCTCTCATATCGAGAGAGAGGGAATTGACATAAGATTGAGATAGATATGTTTGAGTTTTATTATTTTTAAAAGGCACTGATTACTGCACGCACGGAATGCACATTAACGAGTGTAAGAATCTTTTCCCTTTGAAGAATCACAAAATATCTCAACAAAAAAACAAAAAACATGAATACTTTATAAGTCTAATTATGACAAGAGTCCAAAATCTCGTGTGGTTTGGCATCCAGAGTACCCATTTGATAGATTTAATATATGTTTGTCTGCGAGTCTGTGTGCATAAACACAGGCTCACTCACGCACATAGATACATACATATACAATCATATATAAAGAACAAATATTGGGATCTAGTTAGAAATTTCCAACGTACAAACAACAAGATATAATACAAATGAGAATCAATGTTGATCACAATATATAAGGTAAAATATGTCCCAGTGGGCCCAGATTCCAGAACCAGCCACCACTTTCAATATCACACATATCTAAACCATATATAATAATGGTAAAAAAAATCTTAAACATGCTCAGATTATTCCCACCTTAATCAAAACCCACCTCAATTATACCTACACAACCAAATTTAAATCTTTAAAAATCAAAAGACTTTCCAAAACCAAAACCAAAACCAATTAAAAAAAAAGTTTAAAAAAAAAAAAAAAAAAAAACTGTTTTCTTATCATCACCATAAAAACACACGATAAAGAAGGAGCAGATCTATCAGAAAAAAAAAAACATGAAAGAGACGTAAAGTTTTGAAATTTAGAAAGAGAAAGAGAACGGAAAAAAAAACCTTCAGAGATAGCGGTTTGGATTTCGGCGCACTTGAGAACGACGCTGTGGTCGTTGATTCCTTCCTCTTCTTCGATGAGGTGGTCGGCGAAGCCATTCTTTCCGGCGCCGTTGTTGGCAGAAGCGCGCTCCGACGAGGGAGTGAGCTTGACCTTCGAGACGAGCAGCCACTGGATGAGCGAGAAAATGATTCCGACGACCGCGCAGACCGGAATCAGAATCTCGGTGCCGAGATCTGGTAGGAGCGTCACACCCATATCCGAAACTCAAAACAACCAAACAAAAGAGAACGAGATAAGAGAGAGAGAGTTTTCACAGTGTTTTTGTGTGTATTCGGTGATTAATGAGAATGCTGAGAGTGGGGTTTGTGCAATATATATAGGAGGAGAGAGAAATAGAAGCGTGTGCTTGTGGTGGAAAGTAGTACAAAATATATAATTGGAGGTGGATGTGGAGGTGACCAAAATTGATTGCTACTGCCAGATCTGTTTGGTTCTTTTTTTGTGTGTCCTAAATCCTAAATAATACTTGTACAACTGGAACAGGTTAATTTTAGTATTTGGATTTGACTCGTCCAGCTCAATTTAACTGGGTCTCGATCTCTTTTTTACTATATATTAGTGCGGTTAGGTAAATGCTAATAATGTAATATTCTTTTTTTTTTTCTAAAAAAAATAAATAGTAGCAATATTCCCTCTATATATAAAATCATTCAATGAGAAGAAGCCCATAGACACAGTTATGATGGACACAATTTTTGAAGTAATCTGTGTTCACTACCGGTCATAATCAATATATTGTAAGAAAAAAATGTAGCAATATACGAAGGATTTAGATGGGGGCATTCGGTACAAATGTAATTATCCATTCCCACTCATAAAATATTTTTTTATTTTTTAGCTTTATCTTCTTTATTTTTTTATTCAATAGTGGATTGAAATTAAAAATTACTTTTTTTTTAACTTTCAATTTCATTCATGGAGAGCTACTGGGTATTACACTGATTTCAATCCGTATATGAATGGAAACCTGTTTGCTTTTGTCAGAAATGAAGTTCACAGTTTACATCTGGGTTGATGTGTTGTGGTGGTTCTAGAACTGGGTTACGATGAAGACAGGTGACCTATAGATCACAGAGTTTGCATATACAGAGCTAAACTTTGAAATGACCAAAGTAACATTAACACTTGTTAAATAGTTTGGTTCATTCTAGTACTTGATTTGACCATAGAAGAATAGAAAAGCTGGAGTATATCTCTTTTTATATCTTCTAAACTTGAGTTGGGTTTGGACTTTTTGTCTATCTTTATGAATTTAACGGGCAATGACGTTTTAACCTCAACTCTTTTTTATTTTTCACCGTGCTCACCATTTTTTTTTCTTAAATATCTTTTCGTTTAAGGAATAATAAAAAGTGTGGCGTACCAAATATGAAACCAAATTCCCACCTTCCAATATATGATTAAAACACAAAAACATCCGCATCAACAATAGCAATATCTTCCTTCTCAAAATAAAATTAAAAAAAAAAAAAAAAACAATATCTTCTCCCTAAAAAAATATATCTTCAGCTAAGGTGGCCCCTCTATTTCAATGCTAATTGGATGCCAACATAATTCTCTTGCTTAATTATCAAACTTATTATTGTACTTAAAAGTTTTACCAAAAACAAGTCACCAAGAAACTATTTTTTTTTCAACAAATGATTACCAAAAAAAAAAACAATGATTACAGTCGATATTATAGGAATTTATTTTAATTATTTTTGTTTTGGGTAAATACGATATTACAGGATTTGATATTTTCCATTGTTGCTGTGGGTATGAGATAATATGGATTATTGGATAGGACAAGGGGTGTGAAAATGACGTGTTGTATTGAGTAACAAACCTTATCAACACAACGCGGTCTAGGATGCAGAATGTCTCGTCACTGTGTCTGTTGTGTCCCTTGAGAATTTTAATAGGTATTTGTTGTCTTCTTTTGATCATCTGAGGTGGCTTTTTATTCTGGATAACTTTTAACACAAGGCGTATTTTACACGCATTTCCCGCCCAAACCGAATCCACTATTATTGTTATTCCCTAATTTTATTTTATTTATTTTGTTTTATCTCTTTTACTTTTACTTTTTTTTTCTTCTGGAAAAAAAATTACTTTACCTTTTTCTATATATATTTTTTTACTTTTAAAATTTTGACTTGTTTTCGTGATTGATGGAATTTCACCATCATTAGTTACCTAAAATGAATAAACTAAATAAATTTCGCCATCATTCGCTGCATGGTGCACCAAATCAGGGCCTTTAATGGCGGCCCACCAATTATATTCTTTCTTTCTTTCTTTTTTTTTGGATGTGACCAAATTTTTTTTTTTGGAAAGATGTGACCAATTATTCAAAAATAGAATAATATCAATATGTTGAACTTCAGTTGAACGGTAGTGCCATTTTACTATTTTTAGCACCTATATTATTAGAGCATCTGTATCATATGCGTTATATGTGCTAAATGCTAAATATTTTGCACATTGACACATTAAACACCAAAAAAATCTCATTTATTAGATGTTTCAAATCTTATATTTTTTGTAATATGCTACAGTAAAGTCACAAATTTACCACAGTATAGACGAGTGTGGCATCTGAATTTATTATTTTTTTATTCCTCTTTCTCTCTCATATCTCTTTCATCTTCTCCTTTAGCTATTCGCCGCCTCATCTCCACTCTCCCACACTCTTTCTTCTTCCATCTTCTCTTTTGCTCTATTCAAGAATCATGAGCTACTACCAATTTCCTCTAATCTCACAAATTCCATCATCACTAATCTATAAAATCTCTTTCACCAAATTTTTTTCCCTTTTGTTCGCTCTCTCCTCTCTGTTCTATCTTAGAGTCGCCTATCGGCATGGGTTTGATTGTGGGTTTGTGATTACCAATTGTGATCAGCGTGGGTATAGATCTCTGGGTTATGGGTTTGTGATTTCAGATTGTGATCGACGTGGGTCTCTGGGTTATGGTGGGTTTGTGTGTGTGTGTGTGTGTTTTGCTTAGTGTTTTGCTCGCTGGCATGATGGGTTTGCATCTTTGTCTTTCTTCTTTCTTCTCACCGATCTGGGTTTTGTGATTGTCTTCTTTCTTCTCGCCGATCTAGGTTTTGTGATTGTGATGGAGGTTGTTTTGTGATTTGGAAGAGGAAGGTAGTGGCTGCTTTTTTTTTTTTTTTTTTTTTCGTGTGGTGGATTTTGGTTGCCACAATGGAGGTTGATGCGAGTAGTGTTGTGGTAGAGGTGGCTGTGACTGTTGCTGTTAGATTTTGTGGAGGTTGTTTTTATATTATTTTAAAGTATTGTATATATTATTTTAAATGAAGTGGTAAAAAAATAGAACATCTGATAAATAAAATATTGTAAAATGATGTGATAAAATAATAAAGTGGACTTTTGGTGTGGCAAAATGGCATAATTTTTGCAACAACTGATACGGATGCTCTTATACTTTAGTGTGTCACATTATTGAGAGAAAGGGTGAATAAAAAAAAAAAAAAAAACAAAACCCAAAAAAAAAAATCAAAATGGGTAAAAATAATAATTTTGAATGGGAATTATTGTTGCAACAATAAAATCTGAGGGTACATGTGTTTAAACACATCTTTTCAATTTTTAAATAACATTACATGTATTTTCATACACTTTTTCACCCACACGTATTTTCAAAAAAAACTGAAAATTGTTATTTAAACATATGTATCAAACGGGCTCTTAGTGTCAAAATTTTTAGAATCAACTATAAATCTTCAACAAGATTAGTTAGAGTCAATTACATGTATTCTTTTTCTCTATTTGTTTTATTATATTTGAAGTTATAGTCTCAGTTACTCTCTTACTTGACATTTTCTTTTTAGTTAATTCTATTAATACTATTTCATCAAAACAAAAAAAAAAAAAAAAAACAAAAAAAAACAAAAGAAAATTCTATTAATACTGTGAGGACAATGGTCTAGCCCTTAGCCATTGAAGCAAAAATTGTCCCCACAAATACTATACCATCAAAAAAAAAAAAAATCTATTAATACTATTTTTGTCATTCCCCTACCTTTGTTTGTTTCCTATACTTGAATCAACTAGTAAGAAATATCATACTCAAAAAAAAAAAAAAAAAAAAAAAAAAAAAAAAAAAAAAAAAAAACTAGTAAGAAATATAAATTTCTAAAATTATCATTAAAAATTATTAAATTATAATCAACTAGTAAGTAGCTCTTGTAATGGACGGAAAGTTCAACAAAATATAATATTTTCTTTGTTTAATTTTTTTTCCTAATTAAATATTGCTTAAAAAAGTTTCTAAATATAAATTTGATATCTATGGCAGTTATAATTATTTATTATAATTGTGTTTCTAAAAATATATTTATTAGACTATTTAAAGAAAAAATGATATAACAAGATTTTAATAAAGTGTATAAATCCTTATATAATTTAAAACTCAAGCAAAATTTTCAAAATTAATTGCCTTAATATTTTTATTGACTTGTTTGAATGGTTTAGACTTATAAAAATGTTTACAAATTTATACAATCTAATCTATTTTAAATGAACAGTATGGAAAAAAATCATTTAAAAAAAAAAAAAAAAAAAACTCGTGCACTTAAGGTTGATATATCGTATAATGCTAATATAGTATAATATATACATATGCAAAATGTTCCAGTTAATTACATTTGTTATTTGTCCAATCAAAGTTGCTAAAGATATATATTTCTCAACCCAAAAAAAGAAAGTTGCTAAAGATACCTTACCTCTTTTTGGTTAAATTCACTTCCATTAATTTTTAATGTAGTCATTTCTTTCATACCAATAAATCCATTTCGTTTTGGAAAGTGGAAGCTAAAATTAGCAGCAGGATTGGACAAACTAGACAAAGAGGAGAAAAAAAGCGAATAATTGAAAATATGTTAGAGTTTTTTTTTTTTTTTTGAATAAAAAAATATGTTAGAGTTAAAGGGTATAGTTTATAATTTAGAATTTTTTTTAATATAATGCTGAAATTTTATTATAATTTAGGCCATTAAACAAGTTACGCATCTTTTATATGTTACATAAATTATTGAAAATTATAATATTTAATATTATTTTTATTAAAAAAATAAAAATGGTGTTCTTGCTCACTAGATATTTTTAAATAGTTTATTCTTGCAAATAATGCGATTACTATACATATAAAAAGGGTGTGATCCCATCAAGTTGATGGACTAATTATTGTTATTATTTTGCTAGTTGACTGTTTGCTGGAAGATTGTTATATACGTATTTTCCACATAAAAATATGTGAGATATTTACATTTTTTTTCTTATAATAAGTATTTAAGACTTTAGATTAATACAAAATATATAACGTACCACGCCATTCATGCTAGTCAGACATATACATTAATCTATTAAAATATATATAGAATAATGATGGCTTATAAATTTATAAATTACAAGTAGTATTTATTCAGCAGTTTTTTTTTTTTTTTTTTTTGGAGAAAGTATCCAGCAGTTTTAAGTGGGGTCAATTTGGAAAGGCTTTGAATTTTAAAAGCTGTAAGTTTTATTTATGAGAAGCTTTTGTTTTAAGAAGCAGATCTCTTTTGACTCTTAAACCAAAAGCAACTCACTGTTGGATTGCTGAACAGTCTACCAGCAACTTATTACTTTTTATTTCAAGCACCCTAAACTTATTGCTTTTTATATGGCAGTGCATGCAGAGTAAAACAAATTCATATAATTTTTTTTTTTTTGAGGAAAACAAATTCATATAATTGATAAATGTAAATTGTAGAATGTTTTTCACTTCATGGCATGGCCATTGACATATCACGTCTATGTAATGTAAACATTATCATCATTCATCATCACAAGAAACTTTTTTATCATATACATAACAATATGACAAAACTATTTATAATGTCATTAATGTAGTGTGATTCTCCACAGCATATAAAACTCTTGCTATTCTATATAAGTTGATACAATTGATCCCACAAGATACTTAAAAAAAAAAAAAAATTAAAACACCTATTATTACATTCTTCATAGTGCATACAACTGCTAATTGTGTAAATAAACCACATGCATGCCAGCCAAACAAATCTGATCATGTTATTAAAATCTATTTTAAAAAAATAAAATTTTGTCGCATGCATTTCATTCATTTTTTTCAGAGCCCGGTGCGTTGCAAATTGGATCCTATTAATTGCGATCTTTGTCTCTATAGTCTTGATTCTTGAATTGTAACAATAGGCACAAGACCACAGTTGTGCCAAACGACAACACCTAGTACCAACAGCATGTATAATATGCAATATAAAGATGGTACTGTGTAATATGTTAAAACAAAAAAAAAAAAAAGGAACAACTTTGGTTGGTGAAGTGTGAAACTGAAGGTTTAGACTCTGCTTTCATGGCTGGTTAGTGGTCAAGGTGGACCCTAGTTTTTTAATGTCTCTTTGCTCAACCTCAGGCTCACCTTGACATCATTCCCACCATTTCC
Source organism: Quercus variabilis (assembly GCA_030445155.1). NCBI lineage: Eukaryota > Viridiplantae > Streptophyta > Magnoliopsida > Fagales > Fagaceae > Quercus > Quercus variabilis. The sequence continues at coordinate 83,649,398 of CP129446.1, read as the reverse complement.
CAGATCTCACTTTTCCTTTTTGGCATGACCTTGTGTATACAAAAGGTCTTTAGGACTAGGTGATATCTGAAAACAGGTGGGAATTATTTTTTTTTGAGGGTGAGGTGGGAATTATCAATGTTTTCTTTTTGTTTTGTTTTGTGTTTTTTAATTAAAACTTACACTTTAACGTGGTTTGGTCATTTCCCATTTTTTTTTTTTCTTAATGATTATGTATTGCTCAAGGGGCCTCCCTATCCATCTCTATCTTCGGAATACAAAAGTTACAAAACCCAATCCAGAAAATAATAGAGATGACGTTGGGCCCAAAGGGTTCACAATTTCACGAAAAAAATAATGTCCCTTGTCCCCAAATAAACGGTTCACAACTTCACATACACCATTTCAAAAACAAAACAAAACAAATGGTTCACATACAACAAAAATTAAATGATGACTTGGCCACCCATAAATAAATAACAAGTGAACATTTAAATAAATGATAAAAAGCGAATATTATAGAATAGAACTCATCAGCTTCTCATATAAATCAAATGTTAAAACTATGGCAAATTTTACTAAGTTAATAGAAGTTTACAAACTGATGTTGTTAGGTTCTAAAAATTTAGAACAATTGGCAAATTGTGAACACAAATTTGTCTAGATATAAATCTTAGAGTCTATAGGTATTATTAGACAATGCTCAAAAGGCCTCCCTATCCATCTTAATTTTCAGATAACAAAAGTTACAAAACCCAATCTAGAAAATAACAGAGACGACGTTGGGCCCAAAGGGTTCACAATTTCACGCAAAAAATAATGTCCCTTATCCCCAAATAAACGGTTCACAACTTCACAAACACCATTTCAAAAACAAAACCAAAAAAAAAAAAAAGGGTTCACATACAACAAAAATTAAATGATGACTTGGCCACCCATAAATAAATAACAAGTGAACATTTAAATAAATGATAAAAAGTGAATATTATAAAATAGGACTCATTAGCTTCTCATATAAATCAAATGTTAAACTATGACAAATTTTACTAAGTTAATAGAAGTTTACAGACTAATGTTGTTAGGTTCTAAAAATTTAGAACAATTAGCAAATCGTGAATACAAACTTGTCTAGATATAGATCTTAGAGTCTATAGGTATTATTAGACAATGCTCAAAAGGCCTCCCTATCTATCTTTATCTTCAGATAACAAAAGTTACAAAACCCAATCCAGAAAATAACAGAGATGACGTTGGGCCCAAAGGGTTCACAATTTCACGCAAAAAATAATGTCCCTTATCCCCAAATAAACGGTTCACAACTTCACAAACACCATTTCAAAAACAAAACCAAAAAAAAAAGGGTTCACATACAACAAAAATTAAATGATGACTTGGCCACCCATAAATAAATAACAAGTGAACATTTAAATAAATGATAAAAAGTGAATATTATAAAATAGAACTCATTAGCTTCTCATATAAATCAAATGTTAAACTATGACAAATTTTACTAACTTAATAGAAGTTTACAGACTAATGTTGTTAGGTTCTAAAAATTTAGAACAATTAGCAAATTGTGAACACAAACTTATCTAGATATAGATCTTAGAGTCTATAGGTATTATTAGACAATGCTCAAAAGGCCTCCCTATCTATCTTTATCTTCGGATAAAAAAAGTTACAAAACCCAATCCAGAAAATAACAGAGATGACGTTGGGCCCAAAGGGTTCACAATTTCACGCAAAAAATAATGTCCCTTATCCCCAAATAAACGGTTCACAACTTCACATACACCATTTCAAAAACAAAACAAAACAAATGGTTCACATACAACAAAAATTAAATGATGACTTGGCTACCCATAAATAAATAACAAGTGAACGTTTAAATAAATGATAAAAAGCAAATATTATAGAATAGAACTCATCAGCTTCTTATATAAATCGAATGTTAAAACTATGACAAATTTTACTAAGTTAATAGAAGTTTACAAACTGATGTTGTTATGTTCTAAAATTTTAGAACAATTGGTAAATCGTGAACACTAACTTATCTAGATATAGATCTTAGAGTCTATAGGTATTATTAGACAATGCTCAAGATGATATAAGTCAAGTTTCAAGAATATACAAACTATAGAAAGAAGAATTCAGAAACTACCTGTTCGACTGATCAAGAAATAGGCTTGACCGATCGAAACACGTATCTACAGAATTCTATTTCAATCCAAACTCTACTTAAACGTATTGGATTTCAAGTAAAACACTACTAGTATATAAAGGAAACCCTAAACACGTTTCTATAAGAGTTTTTTAGAGAGATTAAAGTGCATCTTATGCCTCTTTTGTATCTAGGGTTTTGTACCCAAAAAACTCTCTCATGTCTTCTACCAGTGTTATTCCTTGAAGAATCTCAAGATCCAGTATTGTAGATGTTGCTACCTTCTCTAGTCATCAAAAGTGCTAATGATCTAAACATTTAAGGGTGGTCTTGGAGTCACAAATAAGAGAGTTTGTGTTTTTTTTTTTTTTTTTTTTTCAATTTTTTTTATCACATGTGTGGGTGCTTGTGTTGCAAAGGCCAATGAAAGAAGTAGTTTGTGGATTCGAAGCTATCATGTGATCGTAGTAGTAAGTTTTCTACTCGATGTAGCAATAAGATGTTAGTAGTTTAAGTTCTATTGTATAAATTTCAATTCTTTCTAGTGGATTTGTTTTTTGCCTTACGGATAGCTAGGTTAAATCCTCCCCATGTTTTTTACCGATTTGGTTTTCTTGGGTGATCATATCATTGTGTTCTTTATTTTCCGCTATTTTGCATGATATGATTGTTTTGTTTTAACCTAGATCTAAATAATAAACCTAAGTATTCACTTAGTTAATTAATTAGGTTAAACAATCTACTTGGCTGCGTATGCTTCGAGTGAGCGTGCAGGCAGCTCCAACTCCAGCCTAACCAGGAAGTTCTAGAGAGGTATTTGGCAGCTCTGAGTACCCAGGAAAATTCAGCTCTTCATTTGGAGAGCTTGCCACAACGCATTACCCACTATGGCCAATCTTCGGCGCCGGCAAATTACCAAGTCAGCGGTGTGTGCACTGTGCAAAACTCATGAGGAAGACACGCTGCATGCTATATGGTTCTGTGGGGAGACTGCCTGCGTGTGGAACTCACCTACATGGTTCCATCATGCGGTCACTTCCCCCCCATCTGATTTCACTAACCTGCTCTCTAGTTTTTTGCAGGTACAAGATGAGTTTTACGCTGAAATTTTCTGTGTCACAACATGGTTACTATGGAACCAAAGAAACGCTCAACACTTTGGCCGACCTGTGCACCCTCTCGGACAGCTTTGTTCCATGGCAGGAGGCTTGTTGTAGGAGTACCTCGATGCCCAAGAGCTTGAACCAATTCCCTCTCCTCCTACTGTGATGCAACAGTGGCGACCTCTGGAGCCTGAGCATGTCAAGTTGAATTTCGACGTAGCAGTGTTCAACTCACTGAATATGGCAGGCATTGGTGTTATAGCTAGAGACTGGAACGGAGCTGTGATTGGAGCCATGTCCATGCCCATTTCCCTCTCGCAAACAGTGAATGAAATGGAGGCAATGGCATGCCAGAAAGCGGTTCAGTTTGCTAAGGAGCTGGATCTTCAGAAAGTGGTTATCGAAGGCAACTCGTTGGTGGTGATCAACGCCCTTTCACAAGGGCCTGGCTATCTCTCTTCATATGGGAATGTCATTGATGACATCTTAGTCCTTGCTGGTGATTTTCAGTTTTGTGAGTTTAATCATGTTAAAAGAATATGTAACGTGGTAGCTGATTTATTAGCCAAAAAAGCTAAGGATTTGTTGGAGGTTTGGGTTTGGTTGGATGACCTCCCTGAAGACATTCAACCCCTAGTCTTGTTCGATGTTCATTGATTTTGTTTTCCTTTTTCAATAAAAGCCCAGGCTTGATGTTTGGTTTCTCAAAAAAAATAATAATAATAATAATATAATTGGTGCCACTTTAATTTGTAAATTTTATATTGTAAATTTTTTAGTGTTCCTAACATTGCTCATTATATTAGTAATTAATGACATGCGAGTTTGTGAAGTTTATATAGTAAAATTTGTAATATAATTGACACTATCCAAAAACTATATATTGACATTAATGAAGATTGAAAAAGGAGTATGCCATTTTTTCCCAAAAGAAATAAAGGAGATTTTTTTTTTTTGGAATGATTTATTTTAGGATATTTTTTCCGAAGCAAAAACCTTTATATTTTTTTTTAGTACACAGGTTGCAATAAAAAATTTATATCATAATAATAATAATAATAATAGTAGTAGTAGTAGTAAATCAAAAACTTATAACATATTTTATTAAAAAGTTTTTATTTTTTAATTTGTATTTCTACAGTGAGTTTTTCTTCTTCTTCTTCTTCTTCTTCTTTTTTTTTTTCTTTTTTTTTTTTGAGAAATTCTCTTGTGAGTTATATATACACAAAATCGTGAATATTGAGGGCTATATTGCATTTGGTTAATGGGAAGAGTAGAAAACAACCAAATAAGTTTTATCAGGAAACCTTGATGTTTATGCCAAAAGACCCTTCAAGTTTATTATTATTGTTGTTGTTGTTGTTAAATTCATTATTTTCAAGAACATCCTTAACAGAAAAATTACCAACATCAATAAGGTATAACCTAGCATAGTCTTAATGAAGTTATCTGGCATTGATGATGGTATTAATAGAACGGCTTTTGAAGTGTAAAACTAATGCAACAATAAAACTTAAAAGATTCAGTTTATATGCATTTGATAAGTACTATAAATTTCCATCATCTCACTTTCATTAGCGTTAAGCATCCTCCAAAACCACTAATAAACCAATAGTCACACACACTACAAGTTTTATCCACTTTGCAAAGTGTCATGGCAAAAAATCACCAAAGACTGCTCTCATATTGCTATGTGCATGTTTGGCAATGTTGGTTCCTATAGGGTTGGCTCAGTTGCCACAAACACTTGGATTGTCTCAAATACCTAGATTGTCACAAATACCCGGAATGTCACAATTATCTTGATTGTTGCCACAAATAATTGGATTGTTCCCTAACCTTGGGGCTGGGGGACTTTTAGGAGCAAATGGGCAGTGTTTGTCATCTCTTGTAAACATACCATAGTGTCTAACTCAAGTTTTTGGTTCACTTATCAATGGCCAAATTCAGTATTATAGGTTCTTGTTGCCAAGCCATCTCGGAGATTAAGGGAAATTGCTTGTCTAATTTGTTCCCCTCCAATCCAATCTTTGCTCCAGTGCTTAATAAATCTTGTGGTCAACAATCTAAAGGAAATGGACAAGCCTCCGGACTCACTACGAGCAATGCCGCTTTCCCTGGGCTTTTACCTAGGAATCATGACATACAACAATGTTGGTCATCTTTTTCAGGTGTACCAGGCTGTTTTACCGATGTTATTAATTCACTTTTTAGTGGCAAAGTTAGCTTCTTTGGCAATGATCATTGCCATCACTTTGGTCAGTGATCATTGCTTGCCTAAATTGTTCCCTTTCAACCCAGCTTTTCATTCAACACTTAAAAAAGTTTGCTTAACTGGCCTTAGAGTTGGAGGATCTGCACCTTCACATTTGGGATCAGATTTGATCATTGTGAGCAAGCTCTATTTGCCAGTGAAATTACCTTTCCTAGGACTATCAAATGAGAATTGGGAACAAGACATTACAAAATGCTAGTCATCACTTTCAAGCATTAATCAATGTACTAATGAGATTTATGGAACTCTTTCTGAGGGTAAATTTAGTGTGGTCAGTCCTGCTTGCTATAAACCCATCAATGTTATTAGTCACAAGTGTTGGTCCAAGTTGTTCCCATTCAAGCCATTGTTCACTCTATTGCTCAAGAGTAAATGTATGCATAGTGCTTCTAGGGCTGCACCAAATTCTAGGAGAATTTGATCATGCCTATAAATTCGGGCCAGCACATCATTGATTGTTGTGATATTAATAGTGTGTGATTGTGGGAAAATGTGGTCTTTTTTTTTTCTTTTTTCTTTTTTTAGTTTAAGTGAGAACAATGTTTCCTAGTGTATTGTTTTAGAATTTTCTTTTCATTAATAAAATTCTAGTTTGCATTGAAGTAGTTGTACGTCGTTTTTGGCATGAAGTTAGTTCAAGCTACATATATTTAAGTGCTTTACTTTATTTTAGAATGTGCAATGCAAAAAGGCATTGTGGCTTAAAATATATGCTTTCTTGATAAGTATTATGTGTGTTTGCGTTCAAATCATGATAAGCTTATTTTTTTGGAATTTATATTTTCATTTTAATTTTGGATACAATTTTGGGATCATCCCGTCATAGGAAAAATTGATGGCGATCTTAAAATAATATATATGAATTAAACCAATATCACACTATTTCATTTCAATAAAAAAAAAATGAAATAATCATGATAAAAGAATTGATAATTTTGGTTTTCTCATAATTGTCAATGGTTAAATTACTAAAAGTTAACTACAAAAAGAGAAAGTAAACAAACAAATCAGGTATAATTGGATGTGAGTTGGGTAACCTAATAATTAAATTTCATACTCGCTGTTAATCTTACAAATTACAATATCAAAAACATCTCTACTTTGTCCTCCAAACTAAGGTTGGACCGTTGGAGCTTCCCATACTACGATGAATTCTATTTTAGTGTCTTCAATGATTTGACATGCCTAAAGTAAAGGTACTATTTAACTCTGCTGCAATTTTGATTAGATTTGGCTTTTTAGTCTTCGAATAGAGTTAGATTCCTCACTTGCCATGTCTTATCACAAAAGATGGCAAAGAACATAGTCTAGGACCTTTCATCGTTTTGCCAATGTCTAGTATTCTATTGGAGTCAAGGAAGTCGATACCGTACCGGTACCGGCCGTACCGGCCGGTACGTACCGTACCGGTTGCATTTCGGTATCGAAACATTAACGTTTCGTACCGGTTTAAATACCGGCCGTACCGGCCATGTACCGGCCATACCGGCCAATTTCGGGCAATACCGGCCGGTACCGGGCGTACCGGCCGGTACAAAAAAAAAGGTTTTTTTTTTTTTTTTTTTTTTTTTTAAAGTTTTGTAATTTTTGAATTTTTGTTAGGATAAAATGATAACTTATTTGCATTAACTTATTAGTATTATTTGTTTTCTTAGTATGCAATGATAACTTTTAAGCTTTCTATTTTTTATATTGTGTGTGTGTTTTTTTTTTTCTTTTAATTGATACTAAAGTCTAAAATTATAAATAATTAGTTTTGAATTGAGGAAATGTTTTATGGTAAACTTTTATATTTATTATAATATATATACACACACACATATATATATATATTTATTTAAAAATATAAAAAATAGCGGTAAACCCAAAACGGTACACCGGTATTGACCGGTATCCGAAATATACCGTACCGCTAGGCAAACCGGTACAGCCTCCGGTACGGTATTGACTCCCTTGATTGGAGTACGTAAGAAATAACATTACCCAATCATGTCTTGGTCTTAAGCTCATTGATGCAAAGTTAGAAAGCTAGGTTGATTTTGTGTGGTGGTGGCTAAGAGTAAACAAAAAACGTCTTTCAATGGAACTCTCCTACTCAAAAATTCTATTACAAATAGAATGTCCAAAGAAATTTATTTATTAGTGCTAATACACTAAATATAATGAAAATTGAATGAAATTTAAAATTAGAACAAAGTCAGTTGGGGATAGATAAGAAAAAGTGTGTATGTATATATATATATATATATACATAAAACTAATCACAATAAAGTATGGAAATCTCGCAATCTTTAAGGAGACTCAAACCTTTTGTGATTAGCAAATTCTCCAAACCAATATGAGCCCTCCAAGATACAGTAGCCTGAAAAAATTATCGTGTAACTCATACAAACTTTGCACAAGTGGTTGTGCTCAAAGCTCCACCAAAGGAACACCCATATTTACCCATAAAAAAATCTATACAAAAATATCACTTCATACATAATTTTCTCATTTATCATATACGTGTATGTACACTAATAAGCCATTCTACTCCAACACTTGCTTATTTAACAAGCTCCATTCTTCATGGTCTTTCTTACACGCAGGAGGCAAACATTGAATTTTTTTGGGTACAACTAGTCTTCAATAAGGGTTTTTAAGAATAGTGGCCGCTTTATATGTAATTCAGCGTTCATAGCTTGTAAAAAAGAGAGTTACATATAATTACTTTTATTTATTTATTTATTTATTTTGAGAATCACTTTTAAATTAATATGTTTTGTCAATCCTAAATTTTTTATGAACATTTTGACTTGAGAATCCCAAGAATTTTGGTTCAACAAAAATAATCTTATCTCCCCAAACATAATCATGAACCCATTAAACAAAAAATTAAATAAAATAAAGAAAAGAAAATCACAACAACAACAACAAAAATTTAGAATTTTACAGGCATGACAAAATCTCACAACACTTTTATTTTTAATTTTGGTGGGTTTTAGTCTATTATTTTATTATTTAATTTTGAACTATAAGAGGCTGACACCTCAACTGTTGTGAGGATTTTATGACAATTTGTTATGTCCCTAGCACAACTTTAAAATTAGCCGAAATAAGAGCAAAATAATCCAAACAACAATAAGATTAGGCCAAACAATAGAAAATGAACAAAATATTCAATAAAAAGTCCATTCAATTAATTTTTATTTTTAAAACCCTTAATCATTCATATTCGTAACTTGTTCAACCCATTTCATTATATATAATCCCTAATTTCATTTTTCTTGGTAAAGGGTATCAAGATAAATACTATGGTTGTAAGCTCTTCTTAGCGTTGCCGACAGCTTTGCTCTTTTCGGTTTTGGGGTAGCAGCAGCTCTACTCTTCTCTCTCTCTCTCTCTCTCTCTCTCTCTCATCACTTTATCTCTAACCCTTTTTTGTTTTTTCCATTTTCTTAGTACGAAATTGTAAAACTTCATGTATTTGCATTTTTTTTTTGTTATGTTGATATATTCAAATTCTTTTTTTTTATTATATTTTGTATAATTTAAATTTCTTAATGACTATTTTAAGAAAAATTCCTCAAACCAGCATTGTTTAAGAGCCCAAAATACATATAATTTTTTTTTCCTTGATGAATAAAAGACTTTATTGAGGTAAAGAAAAGCTACGTACGTACGTAAAAGGGTTAGCCTCCTTTACATTCGCATTTACAACACTAGGAGGGCAATGACCAGGACCAAAACTTCCAAAATGAGAATGAATACAAGACCATTTGGCTAGTTCATGGGTTGCTAAATTCGCCTCACGATAAACCCAACTGAAGGAAACATAACCAAGATCGACAGACATAGAGTTGACGGCCGATACAAAACTGAATAATCTCGATGGAACTTGATCACTAGGAGCTCTTATAGAATCTATGCATATCTTGGAATCATTTTCAATTATGAAGTGAGAGGCATTCAGCATAGTGGCAATACTAAGCGCTAAAATAATTGCCTCAACCTCAGCTCGAAGAGAGACGTTGGTATTTAATTATCTTCTTTGAGTAGGCAATTACATATGGTTAACCCTTTCAATATAAACCTTTTTAATCATCTTCGACAATCATTCCACTCAAACCTAACATGGCTTTAATATCGGTTGTGAGAGAGAGAGAGAGACAGCAAAAAGGATCAACGCATACACACAAACACCAGATTTTACGAGGCTCTACATCCATGAAGTTGCTAAAATTTTATTATGATAGCTACAAAAGGAGTCAGATCATCAACATATTATATATATATATATATACACCGTGTTGTTATTTAGGCTACATGTCTACATAAAATTATATTAATTAGTGTATGGCGTCTAACGTATTATTAAATATGATGATGCGTAAATCGTTAGTACAGTAGGTTCGTCTAAATGAAGCCGAATCCTCGTTACTATTCCTGAAAACGTAGGACAAAGGCTCTCCTAAGGTGATCACTGGTGTAGTGTCTGCCACAATGTCTCCGATGCCAAAGTTAGTGTATAGAAGCTTTTTGAGAAAAATAAGAAAGTTATGAATATCAGAGATATCTATATAAGAGTATTTTTCGTTGGAAATATTTTAGTGAATAAACAAGATTTGATACAAAAATAATATCTCAAATAATTAACAAGAACATAAAATAAAATAAAAAAAAAAGAATTTAGAACAATCTCACAATGTTATAGAATCATGCTACAAAAGTGTTGTCCTTGAAGGTTGATTCATGTCACCCAAAGTAAAACTTGGTGCGATTGGTTCTCTTGACCAAACAACCCCCCAGGATTAGACTATAGCGTCGACATTTGTGATATACGCACTTTCACTCACAAAAAGTTTAAGAACAACCCTCTATTGCCTTTCCTTAGAACAAATATTTTTGTAAAAAAATATGTGGGAGAGAAAGATAGTAGAGTTGTGTATATCTAAAATATAGAGTAGTAAAAAGACCTTTAGAAAATGTGTTATGATGAGTATTATATAGGCTACTTATGAAGATAATAGTTTGTAGTTATTAGTTACTAATAACCCTTAAAAGCCCAACGGCTATTTTACTCATAATTGCCCAACGGCTATTTTACTCATAAATTTCCAACGGCTAGAAAATAAATAAGAATAAAAGTGTTTGAAACACACACCCACACCAACAATCCCCCACATGTTACAAACACAAAATAGGAAAGGCACGCAACTAAAGAAAGCATGCATCAATATGGTACCAGAAGGTTTTAACCATACGTAGGATAAATAAGTAGAAACTAAAAGACAATGATGGAGTTAAACTCTTTTAACCAAACTATTAGTAAACCAAACTTACCACCCACATAACTTTTTTTTATCAAGGTTGTTCTTAAGCGAGTTGGCGCCTTATCTAGGCCATGTGCCACTGGGTTTTATGAGAGCTCTAGAGACCTACCCAAAAAGTCTCATAGGAAGCGGCACAACTTCCACTCACATATAGGTGGCATCCATCAGAATTGCGTGCAGAACACCCCATCCAAACAAGTAGGGAGTATGGATCCATTAAAAGCCTAAAGCTCAACTTTCAACAATCTGCAACTTAATCGGTGGCATCTATCAGGGTTGGGTGCAGATACACACCATCCCAACAAGTAGGGATATGGATCCATTAAGAGCCTAAAGCTAAACCTCACCAAATTCTGCAACTTAGCACTGTCTCACACCATAGGGATGGACTCATCACTAATCTCCTTACCAAGATAGCGGAAAACACGTAACAAATGACAGTGCCCGTGGACCACTAATGACCTCTACTCATTTAACTTCTTGTGTGGAATCACCCATCATAAAGGTTAGGCATTAGTCATAGTGTCACAACTTGGGCATCAGTCCAATCCCCCTAGAAGTCTTACTCACCAGCCTCATTGCTAGTGGTTTGGTCAAAGGATCAGCCAAGTTCCTTTCAGACCTCACAAAGTCCAATGACACAATATCATTATCAATAAGCTGCCTCAGCCTCAATTGAATATGTTGACTTTTCCCATTTCACAAAGTCCAATGACATAACATCATTATCAATAAGTTTTCTTAGCCTCAATTGGATATGTCGACTTTTCCCATTATAAACTTTGCTTTTAACACATGTTATGGCAGTCTGGCAATCACAAGGAAAGCAAACAGAGACAATAGAGTTAGTAAAATGAGGCATATCAATTAATATACTCCTAAGCCATACAGCTCTGAACCTAGCCTTCTCTAAGGCCACTAACTCTGTTTCCACATTAGATCTCACTATGCAAGTCTTCTTGGTTAACTTTTAAGAGATAGCCCCTCTAGCTAGTGTAAACACATATCCACTAGTGGGCTTCACCTCATCTGTATCAGAGATCTAGTTAGTATCACAATATCCTTCTAAAATAGTAGGATAGCCACAATATGACAAACCAAAATCAAAAGTCCCCTTTAAATATCTCAATAATTTAGATATTGCATCCCAATGCTCAATATTAGGACTATGAGTATATCTACTCAATCTACCAACAACATATGCAATATCAGGACAAGTACAATTTGTCAAAAACATTAAACTACCAATAATTTGTGCATATTTATCTTATGAAACACTATCACCACAATTTTTAACCAAGTGCACCTTTAAGTCATACATAATAGACATAGGTCACATATCAAAGTGTTTAATTTTTTTTTTTTCCACATAATTAGATTGTGATAGTACATTGCAATCATTATCCCTAAGGATCTTGATGCCTAAAATAACATTTGCCTCAACCAAAACTTTCATATCAAATTTAGAGACAAGAAAACATTTAGTATCATGCACAACATTATGGCTAGTTCCAAATATAAGTAAGTTATCAACATATAAACAAATAATGACACCTTCATTATTATTCAACTTATTATATGACCATAAGTCACAAATCCATGTGTAAGCATCATATATCAAAATTTCCATGTCATTGTATAGGTGCTTGTTTTAATTCATACAAGGATTTAACCAATTTACAAACTTTACGTTATTGTCTAAGGACAACACAAACCTCAAGTTGCTCCACATAGTGTATATATATATTTTCTAATTCACTTATTAGAAAACAGTTTTAACAACCATATGATATATAATAGGTTTGTAAATAGATACAATGACAAACAACATTCTTCTAGATGCAATTCTAATAATCGAAGAATAAGTATAAAATAATCAACATGATATTTTGCTTATAGCCTTTATCTACTGAGCATGCCTTATACTTATCTATGATCACATTCAATTATAAGTTTCTTTTGAAAACCTGCTTGCAACCATACAAATTTTGTTTTAAACACCCACTTGCAACCAATAGGCTTAACCTTAGGTGGAAGCAGTGTGATTAGACATAATCTAACAATTTGTTAAAAGCTTTCAACAATAATGGTGCATCAACAAATTTAGTTGCATAATAACTTACATCCTCATCTTCAACAATATAGGTAAGAAAATTGTTACTGTAACTCTTTTTCTCCCCAGTTCGCTTACTTCTTCTCAATTCTTGCACATCACAACAAGATCATTAGAAGTATCAATAGGTTCATGAAACATATTTTCCTTATTTTTGAAAAGAACCTCATACTTAAAAATATTTTTAAGATTCAACAACAGTATTAAATTCTAAATACATCACTATTGACGAAAATAATTTTATATCATGAATTATAACAACCATAACCAATAAACACACAATCACATATTTAAGAATCAAGTTTCCTCCTTTTAGGTTCATGTAGCATGACCTTAGGCAAGTACCCCCACACTTTGAGGTATTCTCCTTTTAGATTTGGGTAACATCTTAGCCAACCACCCCCACAATTCGAGGTATATCAAGTTAGGCTTATGCCATTCTTAACTTCATTTTTTATATTTTATAAAAATTTCCAATACCTGATCTTCGGTTCCTAATACACAAAGTTAAATAAATATAGAATGGTCGTCAACAAAGATTACATAAAATCATTTACTATCTCTAGTGATTGTGTGTTTTAAATCATCCAAATTATTATGTACCAAACTAAGGAGTTTGGTTCCTCTTGTTATGGATTTGCAAGGTCTTTTTGTTTCAAATTCATAAAAATCTATCCACCATCTCAAAACAAGACATATAGCCAATAAAAATATGTATATGTATATATATATATATATATATTTTTTTTTTTTCTCTAATATCACTCTTGCATTTGGTGGATAAAAGGAATATTTATTCCAACTAGATCTTATCCACTAGCCCAATATACTAGTTGGATCATTTTTTTTTTAATATATATAAAGAAAATTTAATTATTTTCCATAATTTCTCGTTTCATATATTTGTATCAAGAGATGTAAAACTAATAGCTTTTGTACATAGAGCCAATAGCCTCTAACGACTAGAAACCACTCTTACGAATGTCCAAAATTTTACAAGAATAAGCACTTAATATTTTGTAAAATTTGACATCATTATACCACAATTGTATAATACAAACGTTTAATCATCCACAATTTCTTTTTCATATGACCATAAATGATTACTTGAATATTTTAGCAAGGAAAATAAAATTTAATTAAATTATAGTATCATGTATCTTCATTATACAAAAGGAGTACCAAGTTGATCTTTTTGTTTCTAATTCATAAAAACCTATCCACCATCTCAAAACAAGACATATAGCCAATAAAAATATGTATATGTATATATATATATATATATACTCTCTAATATCACTCTTGCATTTGGTGGATAAAAGGAATATTTATTCCAACTAGATCTTATCCACTAGCCCAAGATACTAGTTGGATCATTTTTTTTAATATATATAAAGAAAATTTAATTATTTTCCATAATTTCTCATTTCATATATTTGTGTCAAGAGATGTAAAACTAATAACTTTTGTACATAGAGCCAATAGCCTCTAACTACTAGAAACCACTCTTAGGAACGTCCAAAATTTTACAAGAATAAGACACTTAATATTTTGTAAAATTTGACATCATTATACCACAATTGTATAATACAAACGTTTAATCATCCACAATTTCTTTTTCACATGACCATAAATGATTACTTGAATATTTTAGCAAGGAAAATAAAATTTAATTAAATTATAGTATCATGTATCTTCATTATAAAAAAGGAGTACCAAGTTGATACGACATTATTGATTAAACTTAACAATAGAAATGCCTTCACCATAAGTATAAACCATTTTTTTTTTCTCTTCAGAATTCTACCAAAAAATAAAATTTTACCTCATTTCTCATAAAATTATTGCTAACATTTTTTTTTTTTTAATTCCAAAAAACGTTTCTCAAAACACATACATTTTTCTTCAATCTCATGTTTCTCAGATTTCAATAGACATAAAACAATTTCACAAAATATAATACACATATAGTATCACATAATTGCAAATGCAATAAGTTGATATCCACATATCAAGACAATGATATTATTCACATATTAATTTAGATTAGAGAATCAAAATCACATTTGGATGGACATCATCTATTTTTTCTACTAAAATATTAGTCCATCAAATTGTTTTGATAAACCAGATAGCAAAATAAACTCCACAAAAGATATAAGTAATTATATCTAAGAATATAACTACTATCATTTTTTCTTTATAAACATAATATCATATCACAATATAAAATTTCATAATCAATAACTTGTTTATCCATTTTGAAGCATGGATCAACCATTAAGATTGTTGGAAATATTTTAGTGAATAAACAAGTTTTGATAGAAAAATAATATCCCAAATAATTAGCAAAAACATAAAAAAAAATAAAAAAAAGAATTTAGAACAAGCTCACAACACTATAGAATCACGCTGCGAAAGCGTTGTCCTTAAAGGTTGATTCGTGCCACCCAAAGTAAAACTTGATGTGATTGGTTCTCTTGGCCAAACAACCCCCCTAGGATTAGACTATAGCGTCGACCTTTGTGATGTATACACTTCCACTCACAAAAGGTTTAAGAACAACCCTTTATTGCCTTTCCTTAGAACAAATATTTTTGTAGAAAAATATGTAGGAGAGAAAGATAGTAGAGTTATGTATATCTAAAATATAGAGTAGTAAAAAGACCTTTAGAAAATGTGTTATGATGAGTATTATATAGGCTACTTATGAAGATAATAGTCTGTAGTTATTAGTTACTAATAACCCTTAAAAGCCCAACGGCTATATTATCAATTATTTCATAACGGCTATTTTTCTCATAATTGCCCAACAGCTATTTAACTCATAAATTTCCAACGGCTAGAAAATAAATAAGAATAAAAGTGTTTGGAGCACATACCCACACCAACATTTTTGGGTGCATCTATGTACCTTGTTTGTCTCTGATGAGTGTGTATATATAGCTTCATAGTTTCTAACCGTTGGGGCCTTAATTGTAACTTTAGTTCTTCTTCTATAATGCCTTAGGGCTTATTAATGCAGGTTTTGATGAGCCTCCAATGGTCTGCCAACTAATTGGTAACTGTCCGAAGCATTGAATCTTCTTATTAATGACTCACTTGCCTTCGTCCATGCCGTGTCAAGGTGGACGAATACATTTGATAAGGTCGTCTGGGACAAGAGAGTTTGTCGGTCCCATTAGCTGCCCCTCAGGTTTTGTAGTCGTCATGGCATGGCATGGTGACCATCAGAAGGTGAAAGGTTTTCTGCCCAAACATGGCTCTTGGGGTATCATTCCACATTTAATGTGTAGTAGCGGCGCCACACACATCATGGCCACTTGGCGTGTTCTGACCAGTGGAGTCAATGCCCCATTTGTGTGACTCTTGGGTTTCCCGCTAAATTTTAGTTTTTTGTGCCTAGATTTTAAACTTCCTTTTTTTTCCTCTTTCCCCTTCACTTTTTCCAACTCTCTCTCAATCATTGCTTTGTGCTTCTTCTTCTCCGGTCTGCTCCTCCTTGTGATTTTCTTTGAGCTTTTGCATTCTATGTTGCTTCCTTTAAGGTATGTCTCTCTTTTCCCTTTTCCTTTACTTTTAATGGCATAGATAAATTGTGCGAGTTTCTGATTTTTTTTTTTTTTTTTTTTTTGGGCTTTTAGGATTTGTCTCTCTTTCTTTATTTTATTTTATTTTTTTTTTTGGGTTTCCATGGTTAGTTGCTCTGAAGTTAAGATTGTTTGTCCCTCTATCTCGTTCCTTTTTGCGTGTTTAGGGGCTTCCTGCTCCTTCTCCCCTTTGATTGAAGATTTTGATTTTTAGGGTAATAGTCTTAGTGTGGTGTTGGTTGATTTGTTCCCTTTACTGCGTCAGTCAGTTGATTGGTTTGAGGATTTGGTAGTTGAACGAAGAGAGATGTCAGAGGTGAGGTCAAGTAAGCTTAAGATGGGGTTGTCGTCTAGCAACGATCCCGTGAAGGTAGAGGCAGATACCACGGCTTTTGACCCGCGTGAGATTAGGGCTTTCCATGCTCCTAGTCTAGATGATGAAACACTCTCCAGGTTTAGGGGTAGGTTTCAATTTCCTGATAGGGTTAGGGTTCATCTCCCTCATGGGAAGGAACAAGCTTGTCACTTTTCTCCCAAGGAGGTGTGCTTCTACGAGGCTGCTTTCCTGTGCGGGCTTAGATTCCCCATCCACCCCTTCATCATGGAGCTTTTAGGTCACTTCAACATTGCTCCTGGGCAACTTATGCCAAATTCATGGAGGATAGTGATAAGCTGTATGGAGATATGGCTGGCTACCACTGATGAAGATATGGTCAAGATGGATGAGTTTACTTACTTATACCATTTAAAGGAGTCCGAGGAGTATGGGTACTACGAACTGGTGCCTTGGGTGAAGGAGCCTAGGATCGTCAGGGGCCTACCCTCGTCGTTCAGATATTGGAAATCCCGATTCTTTTTTGTGTCTGGGGATGAGTGGGAGACTCCTTCTGACGAAGTTTGGGGTGATCTCCCTAGGTTGCTCCATTGGTGGAGAATCCCGCGTCTAGGTGCATCGTCTTTTCTGCTAGTCCTTTGTCCTTTGTTTTTTTTTTTTGGTATACATTCTATCGTCTCTAATCCTTATGTGTGTTCTCTTGGGCAATTAAGAGATGACCAAAACTCAAGAGTAGGTACAGGCAACGTGTCGAGGTGGCTATTAAGTACGCAAAAATTGTCAATCCCTATACTCTAGCTTTGCACTGCCTCAGTCCAGAACCCTCTGCCTACATCCTACGCACCATAGAGATTGAAGAGAAGAAGAATGAGTATTCATTTGGCCTATCACTTTTTTTTTTTTCACAAGTGTTTTTCCTCTTGCAGGGATGACGACAAAATTTAATCAAGGGATGTATGCAAAAATGAGGGCTAAGAAAAACGAGCCACTTTCCAATCTCAAGACAAGGACGATGCGTATTGTGAAGAAAGGGATCTCCATCACTCCAACTACCCCTGACACTGAGACGACGAGAACAGCCCCCCCAGCTACCTCGATTGAAGAGATTACTCCCCTTCGAAAGAAGCAGTGTGTAGCTGACAAAGGGAAGGATAAAGCTAATTCCTACTCGTCCAGCATTTGGGACGATGTTGGCCTCGCGCTGGTAAGGGCATAAGAAACTTTCACTGCCAAGGAGCTGAGGGTCTTCTCTGGCGTGTCTCCTAATAAGGTTGTGGGTCATCATCTCCACAAACTCGTCCAAATAGTGTACTTGTGCAAATTCATCCTTTTCCTTTTCTTCTTTTTGCACTGTTTTGAAATCTGGGTCCTTCTTTTAGGTGCTATGGGAGAGTCTTTATATTAACTCAGAGTACCTTACCTAGGAAGCAAAGGTTGCATCCGCAGTGTCCAGGGTGGAGGCTTTGGAAGCAGAGAACTCTAAATTGAAGAAGGGTCAGATTGCTACCATAGACAAGACCAACATCGTCAAAGAAAAGGCCAATGTCTTAGGGGATGACCTCAGAGCTAAGCGGCAGCTAACTCTGGAGAAGGACGAGCAACTCCAGGCCACGAAGAAGAAGATAAAGATTGTTACTGCCAAGGCCGTTGAGGCTTTCTAGCAAACTGAGAAGTACAACACTATGCTCTTTAGGTTTTATTACAAGGGCTTTGAGCTCCTTCGTTGGTACCTGGTCAAGTATCCCTCTGGAGTGGACATGGAAAATTTGGACCTGGAAGTGATAGATCAGGAGATGGAGGTGGAGGAGGCTTTTCAGTCTACTACTGCTGCTCTTGCTGGTGATATTTCTAGAGATGCTCCTCTACCTCCTCCTGCAAATGACGATGCAGCTACCTCTTGAACCTGCTTCTGTTCTTGTTTTATATTTGCATAGTCTATATTTTTTTTAGGTGCCTAGTGTGTTTTTGGGTTTTTTGATTCCACTTTCAAAACAATATTTTTATTCTAATTTAAGAACAATGTCTTTTGCCCAGTGTTTATGGGCTTCTAATTCTAATGTTGAAACAATGCTGGTTGCTCGTTGTTTTTGGGCCTTGACTTATATTAGTAATTCTATGCTTACTTGTTTACTTTCCTGCCTTGCATGATACTTTGTGACTGCATGTGATCTTTTTCTGCTTCATTCCTTTAGTCATTCTTATCTCTTCCGTGTCAGTAACTTGCATCCGTCTATGTGAGTTGTTGTTACTCAGTCAAATTTCTTCTTCTTCTTCTTCTTTTTTTTTTTTTTACTTTTATTTTTTGTTGTGACTTACACCTATTGAAGGGGTCTTGTCATTTTTGGCTTCGTTAGTAGCTTACATCCGTCTATGCGGAATCTTATTACTTAGCCAATTTTTTGTGACTTACACCCATTGAAGGGATCTTGTCATTTTTGGCTTCGTTAGTAACTTACATCCATCTAGGCAAAATCTTGTTACTTAGCCAATTTTTTGTGACTTACACCCATTGAAGGGATCTTGTCATTTTTGGCTTCGTCGGTAACTTACATCTGTATAGGCGGAATCTTGTTACTTAGCCAAATTCTCCCTCTTCTTCTTTTTTTCCACGCATCACACTAGCTAAATAATTCTTTTATTGCTTTATTTCAAACATGAATACATTCGTCCATTACATCTACTGATGGTATTGTTTCAAATGCTCGATATTCCATGGTCACGGCAGTTTCCTGGAATAATGGGTGACTTTGTAAGGTCCTTCCCAAGTTAGGCTGAGCTTCCCCTGGGTTGGGTCCTTGGTGGCATGTGTAATTTTGCATAGGACGAGGTCTCTAATATTAAATTGTCTGAGCGTCACCCTCTTGTTGTAGTACTCGGACATCTTCTGTTCGTACTCTGCCATTTTGCGGGGTGCTCTATCTCTAGATTCGTCCAAGCAATCTAAGTTGACTCTCAGTTGATCATCATTGCTTCCTTTATGGAAAGCTTCTCGTCTCAAGCTGGTGATTCCTACTTAGACTAGAATTATTGCATCGATGCCATAGGTGAGATTGAAGGGGGTCTCTCCTGTTGGGGTTCTTGTTATAGTCCTATATGCCTACAAAACATTGGGCAGCTCTGCCGGACATGCGCCCTTTGCCTCGTCCAGCCGAGCCTTAATGATCCTAAATAGGGTCTAGTTCGTCACTTTCGTCTGGCCGTTAGCTTAGGGGTGACCAGGGGATGAGAATTGGTTCTTGATTCCTAGCCCTGAACAAAATTCCCTGAAACCTTGACTATCAAACTGCCGCCCCTTGTCTGATATAATCATTTGTGGTATCCCGAATTAGCGGACTATATTCTTCCACACAAAGTTCTGGACCTTTGCCTTCGTTATGGTTGATAGTGCTTCCGCTTTAACCTATTTTGTGAAATAATCAATGGTAACTAGTAAAAATTGTACATGTCTTTTACCTTGGGGTAATAAGCCAACGATGTCAAGTCCCTACTAAGCAAACGGCCACAGGGAGGCTATTGTCGTCAGTTTCTCAAATGGGATGCGTTGGACGTTTCCAAATCTCTGGCATTTGTCACACCTCTTGACGAACTCTTTTGCATCCTTCTACAGGGTAGGCCAAAAGTAATCCATTGGGATAACTTTGCTGATCAAAGACCTCGAGCCTGCATGATCTTTACAAATCCCTTCATCGATCTCTTCTAGAATATATTTGGCTTCCTCCTCGTTGACGCACCTCAAGTATGACATGGAAAAGCCTCTTTTGTACAAGGTATTATTCAAGATCGTGAACCTTGCTGCCATCTTCCTGACCTTCCTTGTGTCTTTGACGTCTTGTGGAAGTCGTTCGTCTTGAAAGAAGGATAAGATTGGGGTCATCCAACTGCTTTCGCTCTAGATTGTGAAGGTGTGGACTTCTTCGATGCTAGGGCATCTCTAGACTTCAATCATCAGGTCTGTACTCGTTGGTTCTGCTTCTGACGACGACTATCTCGCCAACTTGTCTGCCCCCACATTCTGGCTTCTGGGGATCTATGTGAACTCTACCTAATCAAACTCTTGTGTCAAAAACTTCGTCAACTTTAGGTATTTTTGCTTCCTTTCCTCCTTTGCTTTGAATTCCCCCTTTATCTGGCCTACGACATGCTTTGAATCGCTCTGGAGGAGCAAGTTTTTGACTCCTAGTGCCTTCTCAACCCTTAGTCCAGTCAATACTCCTTCGTATTCAGCTTCATTATTGGTGGTCGGGAATGCTAGCTGAACTTTATATTTAAGCGTCCCTCCTTCAGGGGTAATGATAATGACTCATACTCGTTTGTGGCTCCCTCCTCGTCAGGGATTGTAAATTCGGAGATGAAATTTGCCAGTGTCTGCGCCTTAATAGCTGTCCTAGGGTGGTACTCAATGTCGAATTGGCTAAGCTCAATAGCCCACTAGATCATCCTTCCTGCAGCCTCAGGCTTGTTCATCAACTTCTTTATATGTTGGTCCATCATCACCAAGATAGGATTCGCCTGGAAGTAAGGGTGCAACTCGCGTGAAGCTACAATCAAGGCGAATGCAATCTTCTCTATGCGTGGGTATTTGGCTTCTCCCCCTTGGAAGGCCTTGACTGGGAGTTGTCTTTTGTCCTCTTCTCGAATCAAGGCAGTGCTCACAGTTGCAACTAATACTGTCAAGTATAAATACAGGTTTTCTCCCTCCTTGTATAGGCTCAATAGGGGGTGGATTGCTCAGGTATTACTTAAGTTCCTGGAAGGCTTTCTCACACTTGTCTGTCCAAATGAATGCCTGCTTCAGTGTTTTAAAGAAGGGCAGGCATTTGCCCGTTGCTTTTGAGACGAAGCTGTTGAGCACTGCTATTCATCTCTTGAGCTTCTAGACCTCTTTCACGATTTTAGGTTATGCCATCTCTAGTATGACTCATACCTTCTTTGGGTTTGCTTCTATTTCTCTTTGGGACACCATGAACCCTAAGAACTTCCTTGACGCCACTCCAAAGGTGCATTTGCTGGGGTTTAACTTCATTTGATATCGTCTGAGAGTTATGAACATCTCTTGGAGGTCGTCCAGGTGAGCAGACTCTTCTTTACTCTTGATAAGCATGTCATCCATGTACATTTTCATGTTCCTCCCGATCTGTTTGCTGAACATCCTATTTACCAACCGTTGGTAGGTTGCCCCTGCATTTTCAACCCGAAGGGCATCACCTTGTAGTAGTAGAGCCCTTGGCTTATAAAGAAGGTAGTTTTCTCCTAGTCTTCCTCTACCATTTTTATCTGGTTGTACCCTGAGAATGCATCCATAAAAGTTAGGAGCTTGTGTCCTGTTGTGGAATCCACCATCTGATCTATCCTCAGCAGGGGAAAACTGTCCTTTGGGCAAGCCTTGTTCAAGTCTATGAAATCTACGCACATCCTCCATTTCTTATTTGCCTTCTTTACGAGGATGATGTTGGCTAGCCAATTTGGGTAGTAGACCTCACAGATGAAACACACTACTAGTAGTTTATTTACTTCGTCCATGATCACCTGGTTTTATTCTGGAGCAAACACTTGTCATCTCTACTAGATGGGCTTTTTCTTCGAGTCCACACCTAACTTGTATTGGATGATCTCCGTGGATATGCCTGGCATGTCCTCGTGACTCTAGGTGAAAATGTCTAGATTCTCCTTAAGGAACTGAACTAGCTTCTTCTTCGTGTCTACACTCATGGTTGTCCCTATCCTGGTAGTCTTCATTGGCTCCTCGTCTACTAGCTCCACAGTTTCCAGGACTTCCACCTTCTCCTCTTCTTTTTCCTCGATCATCCACGTATGGTTTTCCTTGGTTGCCAACATTGCTTGGTAGCACTCCTTAACTAGTACTTGATCTCCTTTAACTTCACTTACACCGTTTTTCGTTGGAAATTTTACCTTCAAGTAATAGGTGGACGTGGCTGCCTTCCAACGGTTAAGTATGGGCCTCCTAAAGATCACATTATATGAAGAGGGACAATCTACCACTATGAAATCCAACTGACGAGTCAGCTATCGCGAATAAGATCCTACTGTGACCATTAACATCACTATGCCTTTGGGATACACCCTATCCCCATTGAAGCTGATGAGAGGAGACTTAAAAGGGCGCAGCCTTCCTGGATCTAGCTTCAATTATTGAAAAGCAGAAAGGTAGATGATGTCTGCGGAGTTGCCATTATCCACGAGGATTCTCTTGGTATTAAACCCTTCCATCGTAAGAATTATAACCAAAGAGTCATCATGAGGCCGCTTCACTCCTTTAGCGTCTTCTTCCGAGAAAATCATGTCCCTGTCTGTTTATCTTTGCTTCAAAGGGGTATTCTGTGGACGCTGTTCACCTACCTCTGATATGCTTTCTTGAGGGATCTGAATGACCCACATGTGGATGGCCCGCCTATAATCGTCTTTATCTCTCCAATCACACTTGGCAAATGTTGGGATGTGTGGTCCTTATCCCTTAGTGAGGCTTCGCGTTTGTCCTTGTTATCATCCCTGGACCTATTGGGTTCTTCCTTCTTTACAAACCTCTATAATTTCCCTTCTCGCATAAGTTCCTTTATCTACTCCTTCAGGTTCCTGCAATCTTCTGTGTAGTGGCCATGATCCTTGTGGAAACGACAATATTTCTTCTTGTCACATACGTTGGGCGACGAATGTAATGGCCTTGGCCATTTGAGGTAGTGCTCATCTTTAATCTGCGCTAAAATTTTGTCAACAAGCATAACTAAAGGAATGAATTTTACCATCTGAAGAGCTTTTTTGTCTTTCCTTTTACCTCCGTTGCTAGCTTGATGATCTGAATACTTCATTTTTCGTCCTCTCTAGTCATCTTCCTTCCTTCCCTTTTCATTGGTCTTCTCTACATCTTTTATCGTGGCTAAGGCGTCTTCAGCGTTAATGTACTTCTGTGCCATCAGGAGCATCTCTGCCATCGTCTTCGGAAGATTCTTCGCAAGTGAGACCATGAACTCCCTAGATTACAATCCAGCTTTAAAGGTTGTTAGCTGCACCTTGTCATTAGCTTTGCCTACCTCTAGAGTTTCTTGAGTGAAACACTTCACGTACGACCTCAGGGTCTCCTTTTCTCCTTGTCTGATGGTGAGTAAGTGGTCTGCTAGCCTCCTCGAGCGCTATCCTCTGACGAAGTGGCATAAAAAGGAATTGCCCAACTACTCGAAGCTATCGATGGAAGATGTTGGTAACTTTGTGAACTACTCTCTTGCAAATCCTTTAAGAGTGGTAGGAAAAGAGCGGCACAGTATTTCGTCAAGGGGCTGTTAAAGGCCTAGTGTCGTCTTGAAAGTGTTGAGGTGGTCCAAAGGGTCCTTAAGTCCGTCAAACAGTTCAAGCTGAGGCAAGCGAAATTTTAATGGCACTGGGCATTCCAGGACCACCACCGTGAAAGGTGAATTCGTCATCCTAATCATTCTATCCAGGCTTCAATCTACTTTCCCTTTAATGGCATCCTTTAGCTCGTCCATCTCCTTTCTCATTATGGACTTAATAAGATGAACTTAATCATAAACCTATTGACTTGTGGGCTTAATAATATTAACTCATTCTCGTGAGATGAACTCGTCCAATCATGAATTTAATCATGGACCCGTCCATTTGTGGGCTTAATAATATTAACTCATTTTCATGAGATGAACTCGTCCAATCATGAACTTAATCATGGACCCGTCCACTTATGGACTTAATAATATTAACTCATCCTTATGGGATGAACTCGTCCACTTAAGGACTTAATTATGAATCTGTCCACTTGTGGACTTAATAATATTATCTCATCCTCGTGGGATGAACCCATCCACTTATGGACTTAATTATGGATTCGTCCACTTGTGGACTTGATAAACACGTAGAATAAACATGTAGAAACAGATAAATACGCTAGTCATATCTGAATAAACTCCTCTTATTATGATAAATGCATGTAGAAAAATTGTTCTTTAAAGAAAAAGACCTGCCCTTTGGGCTTAAAAAGTATTTTAGAAAAAATTAACTAAAATAAATTGGAAAATGAGGAGTTTCGCTTTTCGTGCTATCATATCTACTGGTAGTATTTTCGAAGATGCTCGATGTTTCATGGATGGTGCAACTTCTGTTAGTCTAGCATCTCTAGGTGATAGGTGTCTTTCCTCTGCCATGACGTGATTCTATAAGGCCCCTCCCAGTTAGGGCCGAGCTTTCCTTGGGTGGGGTCTTTGGCAGCACCCATTACCTTCCTCAAGACAAGGTCTCCATCCTTGAAGTCTCTATATTTGACTCGGGAGTTGTAGTGCTTGGCCATAAGGTCCTGGTATTGTGCAAGTCCCTATTCAGCTGTCACCTTGACTTCATCTAATAGATCAAGCTATAGACGCATAGCCTCGTCGTTCTTTCTTTCATCATGATTACCCACTCTGTAGCTCATGAGTTCAACCTCTGCTAAGATGACTACCTTGCTTCCATAAGCTAATCGAAACGGTGTTTCCCCAGTAGGTGTCCTTGCAGTCGTCCTATATGCCCATAGTACGCTTGGCAGCTCTTCTAGCCATACACCCTTTACCCCCTTGAGCCAAGTCTTGATGATTTTAAGTAAGGATCAATTTGTGACCTCAACTTGCCCGTTGGCTTGTGGGTAAGTAGGGGAGGAGTAGTGGTTCTTGATTACCAACTGTGAACAAAAATCCCTGAAGGAGTCGTTGTCGAATTGTTTGCCATTATCTGAGACCAAGACTCTAGGGATCTCATACCTATAGACGATGTTTCTCTAGATAAAGCTTCTCACATTCTTCTCCGTAATGGTAGCCAAGGCTTCTGCTTCTACCCATTTAGTGAAATAGTCTATACCGACTATTGGGAATAGACCCATGATGTCGAGTCTCCATTGAGCAAATGGCCACAGGGCTGTCATCGGGGTCAATTCTTCCGTCGGCTGTCTGATGGCGTTGCTAAACCTTTGACATTTGTCGCAGGTTTTAACGTAAGTCTGGGCGTCCTTCTACATAGTAGGCCAGTAATATCCAGCTCAAATTAGTTTATGTACTAAGGGCCACGACCCTGAATGGTTGTCGCAGATCCCTTTGTGTACTTCTTTCATGACATAATCTGCTTCTTCGGGGCTTAAACATCTTTGGAACGGTCAAGAGAAGCCCCTCTTGTACAAGATGTCCTTTATCAAGACAAATCGTGTCACTTGAAACTTTAGCTTTCTTGTGGCCTCCTTACCGTCGAATAGTGTGCCGTTTTTCAAATAGGAAACTATTGGTGTAGTCCAATTACTTTCCGAGTTCACTTCCTGCACACTGACATCATCTATCAAGGGTGAAAGTTGAATAAAGGAAAGTACTTTATCGAGGATAAGAATATATTCGGTTGACGCGGCTTTGGCAAGGCGATCAGCTTGCTTGTTCTTTTCCCTAAGGACTTGGAAGAACTTGGATTGCAATTCATTGACTTGTCTCTGCACTTGATCCAAATACTTCTTCATCCTTCCCCTTTGCATTCGTAGTTGCTATTTACCTAACTAGTGACTACCTGAGAGTCACAGTATACGATCACACTTGTTGCTCCCGCAGCTTGGGTGAGGTCTAGTCCTGCTACTAAGGCTTCATACTCTACCTCATTGTTTGTTGTAGGGAAGTCGAGTCGAACCATGCATTCGATCTCATCTCCCTCAGGGGAGCAGAGCACTACACCTATTCTGCCTACGTGCTTATTAAACGACCCATCCGTGTGGATGCTTTAGTGATGAGGTTCTTCTGCCCCCTGGCCTTCCATATTAGTGAACTCTGCAATGAAGTTGGCGAATACTTGTCCCTTTATGGCATTACATGAGCGATATTGTACGTTAAACTCACCTAGTTTTATCGCCCATAAAGCCATCCATTTGGCAGTTTCGGGACTACTCATTACTCTCTGTAGAGGCTTGTCAGTCAGGACAACGATAGTGTGGGCCAGGAAGTATGCCTTTAGCCTACAGGCCACAGTAACTAAACCGAAGGCAAGTTTCTCCATCGGTAGGTATCTTTCCTCTGCATCTCAGAATGCTCGACTTATGTAGTACATGGGCTTCTATTCCCTGTCTTCTTCCCTCACTAAGGTAGCGCTAAGAGCGGCTAGGGATACTGCCAAGTAGAGGAACAATTCTTCCCTAGGCTGGGAGGGACATAGCAATGAAAGGGATGAGAGGTAAGCCTTTAGGTCTTCAAATGCTTGCTGACATTCTACTGTCCATTCGAAATACTTCTTCAACATGTGGAAGAAAGGTAGGCACTTGTTTGTTGCCCTCGATATGAACCTATTCAATACAGCTTCCTTGCCATTGAGGCTTTGCACCTCCTTTACGTTTTTTGGTGGTGTCATTTCCATTATGGCTCGAATCTTATCAAGATTAACTTTGATGCCCCTCTGGGACACCAAGAACCCTAGGAACTTCCCAACCGTTACCCCGAATGCATACTTGCTTGGATTGAGTTTCATGTTGTAAGAGCGAAGGGTATTGAAGGTTTTTCGTAGGTCATCTAGATGGTCGTCCTCCCTCGGCTCTTCACCAACATGTCATCAACATAGACTTGGACATTTCTTCCGATCTGATGTGCAAACATCTTGTTTATGAGCCTTTGATACGTTGCACCTGCGTTTTTGAGGTCGAATGGCATCACTTTGTAGTAGAAAAGGCCTTGGCTAGTGACGAATGAAGTTTTCTCTTGATCTGCTTCGTTCAACTTGATCTAGTTGTAGCTAAAGAAGACATCCATGAAGCTCAGCAACTAGTGTCTGGTTGTAGAGTCTACTAAGACGTCAACCCGCGTGAGGGGGTAACTATCCTTAGGGCATGCTTTGTTTAGATCCATGAAATCCATGCATATCCTCCACTTCCCGTTGGCTTTCTTGACCATCACTACGTTGGCCAGACAATCAAGGTAGTAAACTTCTCTGATGAAGTCTGCCACTTACAACTTGCGGACTTCTTCTACTATAGCTTGGTCTCGCTCTTGGGTAAACACTTTCTTCTTCTAACAAATAGGTGGAAAATCAGGTGACGCAATTAACCTGTGCACCATGACTGAGGGATCGATCCCAGGCATGTCTTCATGACTCTAGGCGAAGACATCCTAATTCTCCTGGAGAAAAGTCGTGAGCGCTTGGCAGACTGATGAGCTGGCGAAGGTGCTGATCCTGGTTGTTCGTTCTGGTCAGGAATCACCAAGAAGTATCTTTTCAATTTTTTCAACGGGCTCTACTACTGTCTGATGTTCTTCTATGTTCATGGCCTAGAGATGGTCGTCCATTTCCAACATAGCTATGTAGCACTCATGTGTAGCCACCTGATCTCCACATAGTTCTCCTACTTCATAATTAGTATGGAATTTGATCATTAAATGGTAGGTCGAGGTTACAACCTTCCACAAATTGAGGGTAGGTCGTCCTATGTTGGCATTGTAAGTGGACAAGTAGTCGACCACAAGGAATGTTACATCCTTAATGATCTGCTGGGGGTAGTCGCCAACCGTTACGGACAATGTGATTGCACCAAGGGGGAATACCTTTGTTCCTCCAAAACCAACGAGCGAAGCATTTGTCGAAACCAATCGCTCTCTATCAATCCTCATCTGCTGGAACGCCGGGTGGTAAAGGATGTCAGCTGAGCTACCATTGTCAACCAGGACTCGGTGTGTGTTATAGTGCCCTACCCGGATGCTAACGATGAATGCATCGTCGTGTAGGTGGTGGAGACGTCAAGCATATTCTTTTAAAAGTTCGATGGCGGGGTTGTTAATCCATGCCATCTTGGGGACGAAACCTATTAGCTGGACATTTTAAACCATCCTGAGGTAAGTCTTATGGGCCCTTTTAAAAGAACCAAAGGCCGCAACACCTCCTACAATCATTCTTTTATCTACTATGGGTGGCCTAGGATGCTTGTTCTCCCGCCGGGGGACCTACTCTTGTGGTAGATCCGCTTTTTCTTTACTAATGAACCTCTGCAACTTTCCTTATCTTATGAGAACTTCTATTTGTTGCTTCAAATCGTAGCAGTCAACCGTGTCATGACCTTGATCACGGTGGAAGCGGCAGTACTTATCTCTAGACCTTTTGTTGGGATCTCCCTTCAGCTTGCCGGGAAATGTCAAAGCTCCTTTGTCTTTGATTTGCATCAAAACTTGGTTGATCGGTGCAATCAGCGAGGTGAAACTCGTGAACTTCCCCACGGGGGGCTTGGAGCGCCTGTCCTCCCACCGTTCTCTGGTCTTAGCCATCTTCCACCCCTTATCTTGCCGTACGTCTTCCTATCTTTCCCTTTTCTTAAGCTTCTCTTCTCAGGCCAGCAGCATGTCTTCTGCGTTCATGTACTTGGTTGCCCTGTACAACGCATTTGACATAGTTTTTAGGTCGTTCTTATATAGGGAAAATAGAAACTTACCCTTCCGTAGCCCATTCGTGAAAGCAACCACAAGTATCTTGTCGTCAGCTTCATCAATCAAGAGGGCCTCTTTGTTAAAATGAGCTATGTAAAACCTTAGTATCTCGTCCTCCCATTGCTTAATGTTCATCAGGCATGCAATGGACTTCTTATACCTATGCCCCCCGATAAAGTGTGAGGCAAACTGGGTGCTTAACTCCTTGAAAGTACTAATAGAGTTGGGCGTTAACCTATTGAACCAAACGGGTCCCTTCAATATAATAGGGAAGGTTCTGCACATGATCTCGTCCGCCACCCCTTAAAGGTGCATTAGGTCTTGAAAGACTCCAAGTGATCTAAAGGGTCCTTGGATCCGTCGTAACTTTCCACCTGCAGCATATGAAACTTCGATGGAAGGGGGAACGAAATGATAGACGTAGTGAATGATGAATCAGTTCGATGGACTAAGTCATCGAGGTCACTGGACACCCGTCCTCTAAGGCCATTTATCATAAAATCCATTCGTTCCTTTATTATCTGCATCTCGGCGACTATGTGAGGTGGAACCGTATCTGTGACGAATGGTGGGCTCGTGTCTTATCGTTCTGGCCTGCTTAGGGCATTACTACCCTCCAGCCCTTCTTGGTTCCTTCTCTCAGTGCTGGTGCCTTCTTGGTCTTCCTCCTGTGTGTTAAGGCATGCGTTCTTTTGGAGCAATTGCTCTTCCAAATCATGGTTTTGCTTGATGAGTCACTCTACGGTGGTGGCAATAGTTTGAACCTGTTTCTCGAGGGCGGTCATGCGTGGTTCGTCTCCTTGAGCATTGTTGGTGGTCATAATCAAGCGAGTAAGTATCATGCAAGTCTTTGTCCGAAAAGCGATAGTATGGCTTACAAGTTGCAAGTTCAAATAGACAGCGCCAATTGATGATGCCAAAAATTGTCAGTAAGTCACACAGTGCTCACATGCTCTAGACAACACCTATGAAACAAAAACAAAAAAAACCCTAGAAGAGTATCGGTGTGGTACTGGCCAAAGACCCTCTAAATGTTAAGTTAGAGTGATGTGCATGAAATATATACAATAAAATACTCACATATCTACATATTTAACTTTACTTTTATGTTATTTTGTTACTAATTATATAATATCTTTGTGTTGTAGGTAACAAGGGCTTTACATGCAAAGTGGGGCTAGGCCAATTAAATTCAAGTCCAATTGGAGCAAGAAATCAAAGGAAATTTGCACCAAATCCAAGTCCAATTCGGATTAGGATTCCAGCCTGCACATTAGTTAGTATTTTTGGCATAACTTTCGGCTCAGATATTCAATCGAGATGATTCAAGTTAGGCTGAAAAGTTAACTTAAAGTGCTACAACTTTGTTGTTTACAAAAAGTCCGAATTCTGAATTTAAATGGGCCAAAATCGTCGGTTAATTGAAGCCTAAAAATCTGAGATTTTCTTCAAACAGAAATTCAACTTGTAATAGGATTCCTTGACCTATTTAAAGGCTCTTTAGGGTAAAAAGAAGGGAGGAGAAACCTGAGAGGAAAAGGGGGCTGCCGCATAGAATAACTTGCTTTTGGGAGTCTTTATGAAGAGGAGGATCTAAGGACAAAAGCGAGAGCTTCATGTTGATCAACCAATGCAGATGAAAGACATAAGTTTTATTTATTTTCTTTTCAATTTTATTATGAACTAAATTTTATTTTCTAGAGCAGTAATGTAGTCTAGCAATGAACACACAATTTATTTTCTGAGTTATTTATTTTTAATATTTCCATGATTGAGTGTTTAATTCTTATTCTTAATGCTTACTATTTTTTACAAATTATAGTTTGATCAATTGAATTACAATGAGACCGAGAGGTGATTTGTTATTTTAGTTCTAGAATTAAACACCATTAGTTGAGCGAAAGTAGAGATGCTTTACCGCGACTAGTGTGATTTTTCAAAAAATTCAAAGTACGTAATGAGTCCCCAATTAATTAAATTCACTTAAAGATATGGAATTGTTAGTTGAAGATATTTTTGATATTATTTGAGAGAAGATATTGAATACTTAAGGAATTTTTAATCATCAATGGGAGATTATTAGAATTTAATAATTAGGAAGAATAAATTGTGTGGGATTTGTTAGGTGAAATCAACTGCTCTAGATCCATTCTTATCATAATTTTACACTGTTAGGTTTTTTACACCTTGATTAATTCTTTTTATTCGTAGATTTATTTTTATTAAATAGTATAATTTAATTCAAAGAATAGAACGTTCCATTTATTTTCGATTTTCCAAATAGTAATTAATTTAGTGAATTTCGGTATTCAATAACATAGTTAATCCTTGTGGGTTCGACATTTGTTTTCTAAAAACACTTTACTACTTGTTACGATTCTGTGCACTTGTAGATTATTTTACGTGAACATAAAGAACTTTCACAACTCTAGAGTGCTAAAGCTAGGGGAATTATGCATACCTTGGTTTGTAAGGGTCTTGGGGTTTTTATAGTAGCATGGGGTTGAGATTCGTTTCTTGGCATAGAAGATCTTTCCTTGTGAGAGAGATCTTCTTCAATTTGCGTATCTTACGGGATCTTTTCCTTATAGGACTCTCTTGATTAAGGTTAAAAGTGGGGCACAAGCTATTCCCTTATATGCTTATGCATGGAGGCCAAGCCATGTTAGCCTCGTCAAAGGTTCGCTTATCCTCTTCAACTTCCCCCCATCAACTTCATATCCCATCAATATATTCTAGTCATCTCATTCAGATGTTTGTTGTCTTCAAGGTGCCACCGTCAGCTTTGAGGTGGAACCATCAACTTTCACTCCATCGTTGTTAGGCCGTGAATGTGCAAGCGAGGTTAACGAGTTCATGAAAACCGTCACTTCCACCTAATATGGACGACTTCATCAAAACTACAGAATTACTCTTATCACCACTCAACCCACTTCTCTAGATCTGACTCTCAAAGAGTAGAGATTCAAGATTAGTGCCAACAATAACAATAAAGGAGGAAGTCTGTATTAGATTGTGCAAAGTAGAGACATGTTTATCCTTTTCTCTAGCTAGACAAAGTGATGTCCAGTTTTGCATTTGCCACCTTTTGGTGCTACGAAGGCCTTATGGGGAATTCTTGGTTTAATTATATATTCTTGCAAGATATATCAACACAATATTAATTTCATTTTTCTTGCCTATTTCAATTTAGTCTTCTTTCTTTTTCTTTTTCTTTTTTTTTAACTTATAATGTTTATTCTTTGTTGTTCATAAGTGTGGGGGGAGAAAGCCCAGAGCTGCTTAATGGGCCCAGGGCACCATATTAAGAAGTATCATATTTCCGAGGAGCAATAGTGGGGTAGGGACGGCCCATTTGAGGACAAGAAACCCATAAGTAGAAGGGGAGTACCATCCGAAGAGGTCACCACTTGTCCGAAGACGTCTCACTCCTCGGCCACAAATAGTCTTGATCAAACAAACGTGAGGAAGGTCCATATAATCTCCCTCACGATCCCAATGATAATGATAAGTTCTGGGTAGGCCTGGGGATGATCAGAACGATGAGATATCTAAGATAAAAGCTGCCACCACCGTATTTAATGCACTGTAACAGCTTTTCTGGCCACATTTATGTGGAGAAGACCCCTGAACAGTGCAACCTCAGCTACCGCCACTCACCAAGAACTAAAGCAGACACTTAACATGACGTGCACTTGAGTGGATACGCAGATGAAGAACAGGTGGACGGTGGAGATGATGGGAAAGGATGCTATATAAAGAAGAAAGGTCCCTAATAAGAAGGGGGAGGAGAGACATAAAAGCATGATTGTAGCTCTGAACGTTGTAATCACTGTTCACTCAATAAAACACCTCTTCGGACATTCATTCGTGGAGTTGTTTGAGCATTATTTCATGTTATCCTCACTGCAGGTAATCTAGCCAACCATTGTCTACCTCATAACCAGCCTAGCTCTTTCGCCCACTCTCTACAAATTCATTGTTCTGGGTTCGTTGGGCCTTTAACCCATATCCTTTGGGCTTAGGCTACGAAGACAGACCCTACAATAAGGATAATGCTTTTGATGCCACAAAAAAGTATCTTTTCATTTTTGAGTGTTACTTGGATTTAGTTAAGCAACGACACAGTATAGACCTCATGTTAGCTCATGAGCTGCTTAACTAACTTTGTGCAAGATAGTGAATTAAAAGGTCTGAGTTTATACGTGCAGAAGATGAATTTTACACAATCTTCCTGAGGAGGTGGAACAGTAATGCCATAACACCTTAATCCATAATAACGTATATTTCGAAGGCATGTACATGCTTATATTTAGCAATTTACTATATAAATTTACAAAGTGTTTGATGAAGATTTGAAAGATTAATGAGGGCATCCATATATATATATATATATATTTTCTTGGAATTTGTGGCTATCAAATGGTTGCATATTGCAGAAGGTCACGTACTCATGTTCATACTAAAAGAGTTTCTTAGTTTTGAGTGTTAACAGGATTTGATTAAATCATTAAACATTAACGTGGAGAATGGTGGTATTTTTTTTCTTTTATCTTGATTTCTATAATTTCCTAAACATTTCAAATATATTTTTCTCCTTACCTTTCTACTATTCATGACAAAGCACTATATGATAAAGGATACCCAATTTTGGATTTAATAAGATGGCTAGGGATAAGGGTTTTGTTTGAAACTTTGTAGATTAACGGTGGCTAACAATAATAGTATTGAAGAACCCATTGGGTATGCAACAATTGTAGGATTTAGACCTACTGATTGGAAGAGTGCAGTGATTCTGATTTGCCATATTTTTTTAATCAAAAAATAAAAAAATAAATAAAGGGGCAAAGAAGAGAAACGTACTGATGCCCATGAACTTGTTAGAGACAAGAAACATTATGACTGCTCATCATGCATTGGCTTCTGACAAGTTATGGTTTTTCACATGACATTTATGTTGGCTTTATTTCATGACAAAAAATGTTGTATTTATATTAATTTATTTCTTTGTATTTTATGGGATTTATTTGTAATGGGTTTAGTATTAAATTGGTGAAGATTGCTCAAGAAATTAATCTCGCGACTTGGCTCACGAGTGGTGCAACTCGCGAAAGTCATATGAGGCTAGAAGCTGAACAGTCTTTTGCCAGGCTATATTTCATGAGTCACTTTGCAACTCAAGCCAAGTCGCGAGTGACTTACGAAACTCACTGCCTAGATGTTTTTAAATGTGACTTTCCTATCCTTCACCCATACTATATATACTCTCATTACCCACAAAAGGAAAAGGAGGCTATTCAGAAGAAAATCCTAGAGAGGTTTCTACAACACACCCACCATCTTAGAGAGAGCTACTCATCCTTGAGTGAGAATTCCTTAGTAGTCTCTTCTCCTTTCCCTCTCCCATTGTTATATCTTGAAAGGAGATTTGTACCCAAACACAACTCACACATATTCAAAGTGTAGAGAGTGCTTTAGAGCTTGGGAAGTTTTGGGGATTTGCCAAAAGAAGCCGATAAAGCTTAGCAGATGCAATCGGGCGGTATTATGGGATCCGAATAACTAGTGAAGACGAGACTTTGAAAAGTCCGTTGGTAGCTGGAGCTTGGAAGGCTCAAGTATATTGGGTAAATTAGGTTTGGAGAGTTTTTTTGATATTCATATACTTCAACTTATTCACTAATGGTTCGATTTGGACTTAGAGGGTCGTGGAGAGGTTTTTGGCCGAATTCTTTAGTTTCCCCTTCAATAACACATCGCTATGTTATCTTGTGTTTGCATCTCTCTTCCCTTACTCTTTGTGCTTTACTTTTATTGTTTATTGCACATATTTATGCACTGGAGTAGTTCCGGTATATTACACTTTATTTACTCTTGTTCCGCACTTAGATAAGTTAGAGTAAAAGCAATTTAGCCGTAACTTAAAATTGGAAGTCTAAACAAGTATTAGTATTTTCACACTAATTGAACTTTTAGTTTTGATTCAAAATTCTGAAAATTAAAATGCTTGACTGATAGGAACCAGCTTATTGCATGAGCAAGTGAGCACTTAAAAAGAAAGGTGCTCTAAAGACTCTAATTGGTGGCTACACATGTACAGCGTGCAAGCTTATATCCATGCACTTAACCACATGGGTTAAGAAATTTTCTAATTTAGGTCTATGAAACAAAAGACCAAACAACAAACTTGGATAACAAATCTTAATATCAACAACTACCCCATTAGTATCACATGGCACAAACCCATTGATAGCTTTGACAACTTTCGTAGTCTCCTTCAAACATAACAAAATCAAGGTTTTCTAAGACTGCAACACTAACACCAAGAAGTGCTGCTACCGTTGCTATGTTATAGAACTGCTATTGTTGTTATGGCTTCATCTTTACATGCTTCATACTACGATAAATTCAATATTAACGTTTTTAATGATTTGATATGCCTAAAGTAAAGGTAATATTTAACTCTGCTGCAATTTTGATCAGATTTGGCTTTGAGTCTTCAAATAGAGTTGGATTCCTTAATTGCCAAATCTTATCACAAAATATAACAAAGAACATAGTCTAGGACCTTTCATCCTTTTGCCAATGTCTTGTATTCTATTGGGGTACGTAAGAAATAACATTACTCAATCATGTATTGGTCTTAATCTCATTGATGCAAAGTTAGAAGGTGAGGTTGATTTTGTGTGGTGAGGTTGAGTAAACAAGAAATGTCTTTCAATGAAACTCTCCAACTCAAAAATTCTATTACGGATAGAATGTCCCATGCAATTTATTTATTAGTGCTAATATACTAAAATATAATGAAAATTGAATGAAATTTAAAATTAGAACAAAGTCAATTATATATATAATATGAAAACAATCATGTTGAAGCACTGAAATCTCACAATCTTTAAGGAGATTCAAACCTTTTGAATATTGGTTTTTTTTGTACAACTTATCTTCAATATGGGTCTTTAATTAAGAACATTGTCCGCTTTATATGTAACTCAGGGTGTTCTGTTTTGTCAACCCTAAAAATTTTTTTTGAACATTTTGACTTGAGAATTTCAAGAATTTTGGTTCTACAAAAATAATATTGTCCCCCCAAATATAATCCTTAACTCATTAAACAAAAAATAAATAAAAAATCACAACAACAACAACAAAAATTTAGAGAAATTCTATGGGCACATCAAAATCTCACAATAATTTTATAACAACCTTATTTTTAATTGTAGCGGGTCCTAGTCTATTATTTTATTTTGACCTATAAGGGACTGACACCTCAGTTATTATAAAAATTTTATGACAATTTGTTGGGCTACAACTCTAAAATTAGCCCAAATAATAGAAAAATAACCCAAACAATAACAAGATCAGGCCAAGCCATAACAAATGAACAAAATATTCAACAAAAAGATCATTAAAAAAAAAAAAAAAAAACCCTAATCATTTAGATTCATCAATTGTTCAACTTAACAGAATGTATCAAGATAAATACTATAGCAGTAAGCTCTTCTCGGCGTTGCTGACAACTCTACTCTCTTTGGCCTTGGAGTAGGAGCTTCTCTACTCTCCTTGGCAGTCCAGCTCATAATTGCAACATGTATCATCTGTCAATTTTTGCCTCTCTCTCTCTCTCTCTCTCTCTCTCTCAACATTCTTAGTTCTCACTTTATCTCTCAACCCCTTTTTGCCTTTTCATTTTCTTAGTATGAAATTGTAAAACTTCATGTATTTGTTTTTTTTTTGTCTATACATTCAAATTATTTTTTTATTAGATTTTGTATAATTAAAATTTCACAATGACTACCCTAGGAAAAATTCTTCTATCAGCCATTGTTTAAGAACCCAAAATACATATGATTAACCCTTTAAATTTAAACCCTTTTCATCATCTACAATAATCGTTCCACTCAAACCTAAAATGTGTTTAATATTTGTTGAGAGAGAGAGAGAGAGAGAGAGAGAGAGAGAGAGAGAGAGAGAGAGAGAGAGAGAGGATCGATCAAAGCATACACATAAACACCAGATTTTAGGAGGCTTTACATCCATGAAATTGCTACAATTTTATTATGATAGTGTTGAGGGTTGTTTTTTAACCAATACACGTGCCGTGCTTTGAAACGTTGGCAGTTAGACCCAACGTTGTTTAGGAAGTCGAGACTGAAACTCGTGCCAACGTGTCACCATTTGGCACGCTATGGCTGCGCTTTTCCCTAAGCAATAAAATAAAAATGTAAGTGTTTGAATGCTATAAAATGATTTTTTTTTTCCTTATAAAATGAGTAAAGCAATGATTTATAATATTCACAATAGAAAGGAGATTAAAAATAGAACATTTAAGGCTTATCTTGTATTTTATTGTGAACTACTTTTGCAACAAAGTTCCTCTACTGCGATTCCTCCGCAGAACTCTGATATGGTACTATATGACATTCTTTAGCAGTTCCTTAGGAATGACGTCGTTGTAGTTCCTCCACAGAATTCTATATTTAAAAAATTGTATCTAAATTTTGTCCCTAAAAAATAAAATACCCCTTAATGCAAGTCAATAAATATATTATGGTATTTTGTTGGTTCCCCTATCATTGGATACTTGTTTAGGAAATAAATGGATTTTTTTTGTGGGGGGGGAAATGAAATTGAGAGAGGTTGGCTGCAAAACTAGTGATAAATTGGTCACACCTAATTACGCTTCATTTGTTTTGAAATAAAATACTTTTCGTAAAATGTTTTCCCATGTTTTTATGTAAAATAAGTTCAAACTTGTAAAATATTTTTCATTGGTGTAAAATCCTTTATAAAAAGTTGTAAAACATTTTACTTGTAAAAACTGGGTAAAACATTTTAGAAAAACATACATTGGCTCCCCCTCACCCCCATCTAGTGGTTAGGTCATCGATTCGATAAGCTGGACAACTGATTCTAGTGGTCTAGTCGCTAAAGACACCGCTTTGCGGCTCTAATGGCAATTGTTTGACCTCTGGCACCAACAACTTCGGTGGTTGAGCTATCAGTTTTGGTAATTTGCTTGAAAAATTTTACGTGTCACACCAAACACCTAAAAATGTTTTACTTATAAAAAAATGAACCATAAATAAATGAGAAATGCTATTTCCACAATATTTTCACAACACTTTTACAACAAATCCTATGTGGCAGGTTGTTACTAGTGGCCTGCCAACTAAGATTTGTTGTGAAAGAATTGTGAAAATGTTATGGATGTACCTAGGGGTGTACACGGTTCGGTGCGATCGATTTTGGAGAGGTTTTTTGCACCGCGCCTATAGAGTGCGGTTTTACCCTATGTTTGACCAAACCTCACTTTTGGAAGATAAAAACCGGTCTACACAAGGTACAGTTAATCTTAGCGGCTCGGTGCTGTTCGTTTGGTTATATGGGTTGGACTTTTAAAAATTACTATTCTAAGTTTTGGGCTTTTGGGCCTTTAAAACGTAGCATTTTTAGCCCATTTTGACTTCTTTTTAACTGAGCCTTTCTTTATCAAGTTTCAACCACAACAAGACAAAATCTCAACCTGTCACAAGACTCACAACATTCCAAACCAAATACACGATTATAAAGTATCAAGTTTCAACTATAATATGAATTAAATCTCAACCTGTCAAATTAAACATGTGTTTATTAAACACATTAACACATATTAATAAATCTAAACCTGTCACAACATTTCAAATCAAACACACAATTATAAAGTATCAAATCTCAACCATAACAAGAGAATTCTAGCATGGTAGCAACATTAACATTAATATTTCTAGCATCATAGTAATAACATGAAATATAAGCAGTAGCACAACCCCAAGGAGGAGTAGTAGTGTAGCACTACAAAGTAGTCAAATAGTGCTTGAGAAGCACTATACAAATATACATAACGGATGTAGGACCTGTTAGGTTCTAAAGGTTTAGGAATTTATGTATTTAGAACTCTAACTTGTAATATTGGCAAACCATGATCAAAACGATATGTTTAGTCTTGCTATAGTGTGCTCAAAGTTGTTTAATTATTGTAAAGTTAGAATCGAGAGACTATAGATGCATTGGGGCATTTCGGTCTGGCTCGATCGATCGAAGAATAGATTCGATCGATCGAAAGTCGACTAGATTGTATTTTCTACAGAATTTCCAACTCAGCCCTAACTCATTAAACGTTTAGGGTTTTATGTTTTTGCCCTAGGTATATAAGGCAAAACCCTAGCCACATTTTTAGAGTTGCTCCAGTTGTATTGTTACTCATACATTGCTGTTTTGTGTAAATCTCTTGTGAGATCTAGAGGAGCTTTCCTTTACACAAAGTTTAGGGTTTTCAAGTTAGAGATAGTATCAACATCTTGATGATCAACTTGGTTGATACCATTGAAATTTAAAGAATATCAAGCGTGGGTGCTTGTAGCTGATTGAAGAATTCAAGAAAGAAGGAGTCCGTGGATTCGGAGCTTGCACGTGGTCGTGTCAGTAAGTTGTACTGGTGGGTAGCATTAGGAAGTCGAGCGGGGAGCTTGTAGTCCTTTTATATGAACTTCGATTCTTTCATAGTGGATTCAGGTTTGCCTTGAGGATCGGTGGGTCAAATCCTCCCCAGGTTTTTACCGTGTGGTTTCTTAGGTGATCATATCATTGTGTCTTTTATTATTCCGCTGCTTTATTATTTTGATATGATTATTTGATTGCTTTAACCTAGAATTACATAATTTGACTAAGTAACAACTTGGCTAATTAATCTAGGCTAACCAATCTGGTTGTGTTTTAAGGGATCTAAAACCGTTCAGGACCAAAATATACAGTTGGTACACTACGCAACTACATATTTTTCACAAAAAATGGAGGTAGTCTAGTCTACTAAGACTAATAGTCTAATAATTTTCAAGTGTGTGTTCAGTGCTTGTGTTGTCATGTGTGCATCTAGTAAACAAAAATAAAGGAGAGTAGCAACAGAAGCATCAAGCTAGCAACAAGCAATAGCCTAAGCACCCAAACACTCCTAATTTGGTCCTCTCCATAATTAAGTCAACAAAATATCCACACAAAAATTTTTGCAATCAACCAGCCAACAACTCCAACTCCAAGTCATCATATACAAAAAACTTCATCCCTAGATACAATGTCAATCCCCAAAAAATAATGATAAGTAGAAAGTAGAAAGCAATACATGACAATTAACACCATTACAAACAGCAACCAACAAACACAAGCAAATTACATAAAATTTTTAAGTTATCTTAGGTGGCTAAGTCCAAAAAACAACCCCACCTTCCAAATCAATCTAGAACAGAATCTATACCCACAGTGGGTTTTGGTGCAAGCTCTAAAAGGAAGAAAAAAAAAGCAAATTGTATATAAATAAATAAATAAATAACAGATAAAATACAAGAGAATTTATAAATAACAAAAGCAGAAAAAATTAGAAAAAAACATAAATACATTACCCAATTCAAGTTCATAGCTTTCCACTTCATCCATTGCCTCTGTAGGTTAATTAGTTCAATTGAATCCTTGGAACTCAACCAATTTTGTGTACAAATCAAAGTTTTGACAGTATTGGGAGACAATGAGCTACAGAAAGGATCCAAAACACGACCTCTTGTGTTAAATGCAGATTCTGATGCAACGATAGAGATGGGAATTGCCAAAACATCACAGGCAACTTGAGGAAGGATCCTATATCTTGAAGAATTCACCATCCACCAATCAAGAATATCAAAGCCTTTCGTCTACAGATCTACACTAGCTTCTAACAAGTATCGGTCCAATTTAGATTTGCATTCTACACTATCCTTATCTACTAAATTCTGTTTGAATATGTTATTGTACCTCTTCATCCTCTCTTCTGTACTACCAAAGCCACTTAGCATGGAGGACATGGCAGCAACATCACTAACACCACATAGGGTCCCCATTGCTTCATTATAGTGCTTGTACAATCTATTCAAAGCTTCCCTAACTCTCAGTCCTAACTCATTAGCCTTTTCCTTGTCATACCATTGCTTAAACCAAAACTTCGCATATTTCAATTTATATCTAAGATCAACCACAACAACCACAAATAATATCAAACTTATCCTATCAACACTTCCCCAATACTTATCATACTTCAATTTCATTCTTTGTACCATACCCTTTAATAAAGGGTCACCCCTACCATTACACAATTGATTTAATTAGCCTTGAAGACTATCAAGGTCATGGAAATACATATTAGTAGTTACAAACAAAGAACTAAAAATTCTTAAAGTTGCCTCATAGAACATACCAAAGAACTTTGTAAAAAGTCTTACATTTTCCCAATCTAAAAACCGAGGGGGGCCGCTAGATGGATCCTCAAAATAACGAAGGAAATGCCCATCATCTTCCTCCATCCTTTCAAATGCAACCACAAACTTTTGTGCACTTTCTAACATAAAGTAAGTTGAATTTTACCAAGTAGACACATCAAGGCACAACAAACTTTTGCTTTAAATTTTTTCTTTTTCAACACATGCCTTAAACTTCTCAAATCTATTAGAAGAGAATTTCACATACCTCACCACATTACGAACCTTAACAATTGACTCATTAAGGTCTTTTAGCCCATCTTGCACAATTAAATTCAAAATATAGGCACAACAACACATATGAAGGAACTCATAACCTAAGAGGCTACCCACCCTATCCTTTGTTTTCCTCCTTAGATAGTCTATGGCCACATCATTTGAGCTTGCATTATCAATAGTAATTATAAAAATATAATCTATCCCCCATTGAAGCAAACAAGACTCAACCACCCTACCAATGGTCTCACCCTTATGATCGGGTACTAGGCAGAAATTCAAAATCTTTTTATGATAAACCCAATCAATATTAGTATAAGTCAAACAAAGATAATTAAGGTTTTGGATTGAAGTCCAAGTATCAGTTATCAAACACAATCTTTGACCAACCATTTAAACCCTTCTCAGACTCTCCTTCTCTCTAATGTAAAGTCTAAGACAATCCCTTGCAACAGTAACACAAAAGGGAACTTCAAACCTAGGCTCTACCTCTGCCATAATGATAGGCTAAGAATGTATTGACCCCTTGTGATAAACTAACCAATTAATTAGCCAAGTTAATTAATTAGATTCAATTACATGCAATAAGCGTCGTAACACAAACAAATCACCAACTAAGTTAAATGCAACAAAAAATAAATTTGACACAGGTAATTTATTTACGAATGGGAAAAACTACCGAGGTAAAACCCCACCTGGTGAATTTAAGGTCACCACTCCCGAGAATCCACTATTATCAAAACAAGCTGTGACAAGTAAAGGAATCCCAGTACCTTATACCAACCTACAGTTGAACCCTTATCCCAATACCTAATTAGACTTGTAATGTAACGGCAATCTCTCCTTTAAATGCACGACTCCCAGTATGTGACTAACCAATGATGCACGAATCCCAGTTCATGACTAACTCCACAACAACCCTTTGATTGTTGTAGTTGATTTGCAGCAGTTTCACATAGAAACACCAATAAGATCTTCAATGTTGGTACAGGAGACTTTGCTTGACTACAGAACCCAAAGGCGAACAAGAAATACAATAAGAACTCTTTCTTCTATAGGAGAAGGCTAGGGTTTCAAAAAGAAAACCTTATGAAGCTCTCTAGGGTTTAGGTTTTTCTTTTTCCACTTTCTTTAAATAGGAGCTTAATGGGCTCTCCTATTCGAAATAGGTTTACACAAACCTTGGGCTTTCCTAGTCCAATAAGGATTATACAAACTCACAAACCTTGGGTTTTCCTAGTCCTATAAGGATTATACAAACCCATAAACAAATAGCCTTTTAGAATAAAAACATTGTTAGCTATAGTCTGAATCTCGTAAGCTCGATAGATCGAGACATGTGTCAAGCTTTAATGAATCTCGACAAATTGAGCTTCTGTCGAGGAGGTATCGAGACCTGCAGATTGCATTTTTCTTAAGCAGTTCTTGAGTAATCTTCATGTCTTCAATTTAACTACTTGTAATGATCATCTTGAACCTTCTTAGATTTACCTAAATACAAGTAAAATGCGTTTTGTCAAAGGATATGCCAATTACAAAAAAAAAATTCCTTAACACATAAAATCAATGAACCCACCATGCTCAACAAACCTAAAAGGTGGTTCATCAACTATAACCATCCTAGCCAAAGTCATCCTTAGTCTTTCCACACTAAACTCCCTCAACACCAGCTCATTAACACCCTTTCCCTCCTTTTTTTTATTTTTTTATTTTTTTTTACTTTGGTAACTCAAAGTGGTTTGGCCTTTATCACGCTTATAGGGGTAATTCTTACAACCATATTTTATATGGGACCACATGGCAGAGGTTCCATTCATTTTTGGGTGACAATTATAACGCCTTTAGCAATAGTTGCACTATGACTTAGGGTAAAGGGGGTCACAACCCTCTATTTTAGAGAAATGATCCCATATCTTAGAAGGCACTTTACCACCATTAATAGTAGCTTGTTGAGTTTCTGTTTGTGTTTGAAGGGGTGCAGCATCTGATGATGGAATGGGAGAATGTGTGTTTGGTTGATTAGCCTCAGTACATGGACTAGGAGTAGGTTCAATAGGAGGGGTAGAAGAAGAAGAAGAAGCACAAACGGCCATGATTTAATCACATCAATATAAATAACAATCATATATACATAGTAATTAAGGAAGCAACAACAAATAAATTAAGCAAGCAACCTTTAACAAAAAAAAAAAACACAGTCATACACTAATTTTAATAACATATTAGTAAACATAAACCATACACACAACTTACTCAGTGCTAAAATCACAACAACAAGATAATCAACTAAAACTATAGTAGCATGATATAATAAACTAAAATCA
This sequence comes from Quercus variabilis, assembly GCA_030445155.1. Classification (NCBI taxonomy): domain Eukaryota; kingdom Viridiplantae; phylum Streptophyta; class Magnoliopsida; order Fagales; family Fagaceae; genus Quercus; species Quercus variabilis. Next base: position 83,605,249 of record CP129446.1, on the reverse strand, counting down.
CAACAGTATAATCCATCAATAGGATGATCAACAAATAAATTTACAATCTTTGAACCCTAGAAACAAAATCAAACAACAAATAACATGAGTGAACCTTTAAAAAAAAAAAAAAAAAAACAAAAACAAAATCAAACACAAACATGAAAGTTTGATACAACTTGGTGAATTGAAAACAAAACAAAAAATAACCCTTAAAACAAAATCAAACAGCATAGAAAAAAAAAATCAAACATTAGTGAACTAAAAAAAAAAAATAGTATGTAAAAATACTCAGGAACTCTGTAAGCCTTTGAGATTTAGTCCTTTACTAGGCTAAAGCTGAATCTCTTAAATTACCCCTAAAATTACAAGAAAATAACCCCCCAAAAAAAAAAAAAAATAGAATCAACAAGAAACATTCAATGACCTCAAAATAAAACCAAAAAAATTAGGGGTTAAGGTTACCAAAGACAGAACTACATAATAGTAGTCTAGCAGAGCCACGGTGGAGAACAGAGATGAGAAGGAGACTGACTGACTTAGGGATTAGGAATTCCATTAGACCTTGAGAGGAAAGTCTTTCTTTGTGAGAGAGTGAGACTAAGAATCAGAGATGAGTCTTGAGAGTGTGAGACTAAGAGCTTGTATTCTTAAAGAGTAGAAGGTTAGGTCTTAGGCGGGATTGGGAGCCTAAGATTGAGAATTTGAGAGGGAAAAACTCCTGCTTGTTCGGTGGGATTAGGGTATGGGAAAAAAATTATATGGCTGAGAGCAAAAGATTAGAGAAAAATGGTTAGGTGGGAGCTTGAGAATATGAGATTAAGAGGGAAATACTACTATTTGTTCGGCGGGATTAGGGTTTGGAAGAAAAATTATGTGAGTAAGAGCAAAAGAGAAGAGAAAAATGATTAGGTGGGGGAATGACATTCTGAGATTGAGAGGGAAACACTAGAATTTGTTCGGCGGGATTAGGATTTGGAAGAAAATGAAGGTGGCTGAGTGATTGAGTCTAAGAGCAAAAGTCTAAAAATGAGAGAAAGAGACAACTCAGTCTCAGAGTCTCAAACAAGACGTGTGTGGCTGAGAGCAAACAAGAAGAAGAAAAAAAAAAAAAAAAAAATCTTACGCAATGACTTAAACAATAACCAAATATGGCATCGTTTTTTTTTTTTTTTTTTTTTTTGAAATGCAAGACAACTTAGACAAGACCTGACTGAGACTATATATATATTAAACATACTTGGGTCGGTTTGATTCTCTATGGTGTGTACATCTCAATGCTAATGGCCACACTGGTCCGGCATCGGCATTGAAGAGATGTCGCCGACCACTGTGCCGAAAACCTTCGGCAGAGCCCTAAGGGGGCGAATTGGTGCGATCAGACTAGTTTCAATAGATGTTGGTAGATCAACGACCAAGCCTAGATTTACCACTTTCTCTAAATAAATATGAAAAATTGGAAAAATTAAATCACTTGATATGGTAGTATCTGGATTTGGTTTTGGTGAGTAATGCTAGAGACACATAATAATGCATAATTTTGTACCATAACTAGCAACGTGGTGAAGCGTGAGTGATAAAAGTATGTCCCCATATGACCCGCTATCACACATCTATCAATCACAACTACCACGTGACGAGTTATAATACAAAGTTGCGTATTTTTACAAATCCTCGCTGTTACTCGGTTTTGGTTGATGCATTAAATAGATATTCAGGTACCCGTTGACACGTGCCCCTATCTGCAAAGGGTCGGTTACTCTATGCTTCGCACGTTTTCTCTTCTTTTCTATCAGAACCTGCCCAAACAAGTACACACACTGACAAACACACACACACTCTCTCTCTCTCTCTCTCTCTCTCACAGAGACACAAAAACAAACACAAGCACCTACACACGGTCTCTAACTTCTTGACCGTTCATCCACACGAAAACCTTGTCCTCTGACCACCAGAGAGAGAGAGAGAGAGAGAGAGAGCCCACAAACTTAAAAGCCCTTTAGAATTGTTGGTGTATTGTATCTCAGCCGCTAACTCTCTTGTTGTGCCAACTTTATCAGATATTTATTTATAGTAATTCTTCTTCTTCTTATCATGGGCAAGAGAAAGCGAATCCCTGATCACACCAATACTCAACCTCCTTCCGGTACTTTTTTTTTTTTTAAATAATTTTTATAAATTTATCACTTTATATGGGCTCTGTTTGGTTCGCGAGAAAATGCCACAAAAGTTGTTGAATTTTATCAAAGTTTTCCGTTTGATCGGGCAGAAATTTAGTCAATTTGATGGGTTTTTTTTTGGGGGGGCCCGGGGGTTTACGATCTACCTGCATTTTTTACTCAATATTTTAACTTCTTTATATAATCAAGTTCATATAGTTTGATGAGTTTTTTTTTTTTTTTCTCATTATTTTAGCTTCTTTTTATAATCAAGGTCATATAGTTTTTTTTTCTTTTAAATTTATGAATTTGTTTAATGGGTTTGTTTGTGTGTATATTTCATTTTACTTTTATGAGGCTATTTAATCTTTGATCAATGTTTGATTGATGGGGATTCTGTGTTTTTTTTTTTTCTTTTCTTTTCTTTTTTGGTTGGCTTCCTTGCTTGCTTTTGTGTAATCGATGTAAAATTAGAAGCTGTTGATTGAAGCACCATGTGTGTTAGATGAAAAACTATTTTCATTTATTCAATTTGCATTTAGCTTTGGATATTTTGTGGTATAGATTTGGAATTTAAATTTAGATCATTTGAGCTGGTTGAGATTGCTTCGGTTTGTGAAATTTTTCTTTTTGAAAAAAAAAAAGTGAGGTTGAATTACTTGGAGTCCATGTTGATTATCTCAAAGAATGTCTTTGATTTTCAAAATTTGCAAGAAAAAAAAAATCTGTAGATGTTAATTTCAGCAAATGAGCTTTCTTTTGACTGCAACCAAACCTCCTTATCCGCTTTAGTACATATTGGAACCTAGCAATTGGGGACTGAAACTAGATAGATTCCAACATAATCTTGTTTTGTGCCTTGGCCATTCTCCTGTTACTTGTAAAGTTCTTTTCTTTTCTTTGCTGTGCACTACTTGTTTAGTTTCTCCCCAATATTTGGAATGAAAGTTATCTGTATTTGCTTCTAACGGTAGCATCATAATCTAAAATTAATCTGTACAAACTTTTGGTGACTAGTTTGCGGTGATTTGGGGTTAATAAACTTGCCACCCACCAATGTAGATATTGCTCTTATTGGACCATTAAAGGAGTTTTGCCCTTGCAATAGGTTTCAGATTAGAATCCTAGTTTAGGGGTCTTCTCCATTTAGTCACAATTGAGTCTTCTTGCGTATCTTCCATATTGTGATTTATCTGATACACTTTTGTTGGTATTACGGAGCTGGCCTTTTTGTGGCTTTAGTCATTAGCATTTCCCTTCCCTATTGGCTAGGTGGTTGCCAATGCTGGCTGTGCATCTATTTTTGAGTGGTTCAGTTTCTAAGTCTTTGGTCTTGTTATGTATTTGTTTCATGTGGTTAATAAGAATGTAGTCCAAGTAATATTCTAATTTAGTGGAGTCCCTGTCTTGATTATAGGGATCGCTGGTCTATTTCAAGTAAAGGAAGAAGATTATAGCTCATGGATATGAGACTCTAATTTTAGCTAGCATTTAGCTTTTTTTAATTATTAAAAAAAAAAAATCTATACTACTTTTATTTTAGATATAATAAATGAAGCACAAGTTATCATTAACTATCTGTATGTAAATATTGCAGATACCATGCCGTGCTCCTCAGGGATGGAACTAATGTCAGAAGAGGTTAGTTTTGTATTCCACTTTTATTACTATAAGTATTATTTCCAAGTTTAACCTTTTTACGTCATCTCCTTCCTCACTTATAATACTGGAGAGTGATTACTAAGCCAGTTTCACCTTTGATAAGGATCATGAGAGAGTCTAGTATTCAATATTATTTAACAGCACTTCACATTTTCCCCTATATCATTCATGCATCTTATCAGCAGTCGAAGATACATAATTGTATGATTTTTTTGGCAGACACCTTTGCATGCAGTTGACTCTAGTGCACTAAACCCACTATCATCTGTTTTGGATTTAACGGATAGTTCTATGAAGCTAATAAATGCCCATCCTACTGCTGCACATCACCAGAATCTTGGCCGTTCAATATTTTTGAAACGTTCTCGTCACCACTACAGCCATCAGTACTCTCGGCGTAACTCAGCCAATCATGCCAATCCATCAACTTCTCGTGGCAAAGTTGCTTCTTTACGTGATGAGAGACTATCCTTCAAGTTGGCTACTCAATGCAACTCACAGATTGGACATCATTCAGGTGCTTTTTCTTTTTCTTTTTCTTTTTTTGTTTAAATTCTGTTCAATTTTACCAACGATCCATTCCTTTTGACAAATAAAACAAGGGGGTTCTATTTCTTTCAATGGAGATTCAAATCACTGAAAGAACTTTTTTTTTTCTATTTGATGAGGTGTCCAGCGTTGTGATGATACTGAGTATGTAAATAATTTCACTTCCAAAAAATAATGAAGAGACCAGGTGATCTTTTGGTAAACAAAAGAGAAATTCCTTTGTGATGGAATGGCTGCTAACAGGGGTGGACCATTGAATTTTTTCTCAGACTGTATCATTGAAAACTGACCCCACTTCCCCTTCCCAAAACATACACACATTTGTGTCTGCGATAAAACCCTATAAATCTATACAATTAAATATTTAAAAAGTGTTTCTTTTTGAAATAATGATACGTCTATACTATTAGAAAGGGTATTCTCAACTTTTGGCATCCTTTTGAGTTTTCAATACAACAACAACCAAGACTTCGTCCCAAATTTTGGGGTTGGCTATGGATCCTCAATAGAGTCATGGTCGGTCACATCTATAGTGAAGCCATTCTTAATAGAGTGACTAAATTTTTAGCTAGCCTTCAGCCTACCATAAACCTCCTCATTTTTCTGGGCTTGGAACTGGCTGTGCGCACATCTAGTGTTCACGTGTGTAAGGTGTGTTTGACTTGTCAGAAAAGTATGATGTGGATTTGCTTGTAATGAAAAAACTTAATGCTTTTTAGGAAATGACTAAACTAAATTTTCAAGGGGGGTACTTGATTCGGGTTTTTTTTTTTTTTTTTTTTTGGGAGCAGGGGGATCTTTTGACACTATAAGTTTTAATTTATTATCATTTTTTCAGGTAATATTGTATATGCTTAGTGAAAATTGTCATAACATATTGACTAAATTAAAGAGTTCATTTTTATTAAAAGAACGAATATGAAATGGATAATTTGTTTTTTATAATATACACCTATATTATCATTTTTTGAGATGATTTTTGTTTACTTGAAAACTCCAACCTCTAGAATATTTGAATTTAAGAAATCTATACTTTTCTTTGGGTGATCAAACAACCACCAAGCCTAGTCCCAAAACTTTACGGTTAATTATGGATTCTCAACGTACTAGTTAGGATCAACCATCAATCACATGTATTCTTTTTTGTCATTCTATTTTATGCAAAGTCATACTCTCTAGTACTACTTTAATTAACATGTCATTTTTTACTAATTCTGTTAATGTTATTTTTGGTCTTTCTCTAACCTTTTTCGTTCCTCCCAACTTGAATTAATTCACTCTTTCTTATTGTTTCTTATTGTTGCATTAATCACTCCTTTGAAATTGAACAAACCATTTTAAGCAACTTTCTCTAGTCTTTTCATTAATAGGGGTCACTTTTATCTTTAAGTAAATTTCCTCATTTCGACACCTGTCTTATATTTCCATGTATCCGTTTTAACATTCACATTTCAACTATAGTCATTTTATAACTATGTTGATTCTTAACAACCCAATATTCAATATCATAGAGCAGACTTTATAAAAATTTAAAATTTCAGATAGCTAATTATGGTTATATAAAGAATTGTAGTAATTTTAATTATGGTTATATAAAGAATTAATAATATTTTCAAATTTTTTTGGGGCCATCCCTTCCACCCCTGATTACATGAAAACAAATTTTGGTGAACAAGATTATTTTAGTCATTATTGATTATTCTGCTGCCTAAGATTTTCAGTATAATCATTCTCACTTGTTCTCAAACTAACTCCATACTCCACCATTTTTCCAGAGTTCAGGGAAAATATGTTTTGCAGGCCAGAAAGAATTAGGTCCAGTTCCATGGTAATGGATGCAATATCATCAGATGTAGTGAAGATGGAGTGTGGGACATGCCAGAAGCAATTGAGACGGAAACCTTATTTTCTTGGGAGTACACTGTCTTCTGGTGAACTCTCTGTTGTGGCAGTTTTAGTGTGTGGTCATGTTTATCATGCAGAATGCTTGGAGCAAAGAACATGTCTTGAAGATAAACGTGACCCTCCCTGTCCTTTGTGTCTGAACTTGTTCTCCAATGATGATGAATCGAGAGGACAGAAGTAATTTTAGAGTATTTTTCAACTTTGCACTAATGATACATATTATCTAGTAGAGACGGGGCGGACTTAGATCAGTAGACAGAAAGCTTTAGATGGGAATACAGGCAGCAGTTGTATGAACAACAGGCTGCTTGACAGGCAGGAATCTGGCCTTACATTCTATTGCAACTATGATAATCTATAAGTGTTGAAGTGCTATTGTATTTCATTAACTAGTAGCCATTTGCAAGTTTTTCAATAGGCAAATCATAGTAACCAGCTTATGTTGTTTTTCTTGAATGATATATAGATGCTGGTTCATGTAATATGTTTTCGGCACCATAGTAATAATAGTTCTCAAAGAATCTGTATTGTATTACCCTTTTTTTGGGGTTAAATAATATTTGCAGCTTGCTATACTATATTCTATATTTTTATGTGAAATGGACACGGAAACACATGATTGATGTCTGGGTCGGCACTAGATGTTTCAAATGTTGCATCCTCGAAATTATTGTGCTGTGACACGCTTGTGTGTGGTGGTCCATGACAATATATATGTGGGGCATCTTAGTAGTAGGCAGAAATATCTTTATAATATATATATATATATATTATAACGATGTGATATTGAGCATTATCATGTAAAAGTGATATTTCAATCACAATTGATCATCTGAGGAAAAATTGTGCTCTTAGTCGGCAGGTATCGAGTTGGCCTTTATTTTATTTTATTTGAGGCTCAGTCATATCTTAAATGATGGCGGCTTATGATTATGATTTTGATATAAAGGTCAGAGATTGTGGTGGATTTTATGAGGCCACGAGGGTCGTGGTTGACTTTGGGTTTTTGGGTGTAACTTTTGGTGTTGGGGCTTATGTGTTAGGTTTTGGTGGTGATCTATGAGTGGTTATGGGCCGAAGGGGTGAAGGACCTTTTATGGGATTTGGGAGTTTTGGGTTTATTGGTATGTTGCCACGGAAGTGAAAAAAAATGCTTGAAAATTATGTGATTTCTCTAGGCTTTTAAAATTTATAAAAATTATTTATTGATTTATTTTTAAATAAAAATTGCTATTTTTACAAATTTGTTACATTCAGTTTATTTTAGTTAATTACTAATTCTCTTATATAAGTAGTGAAAATATGCATGAAAATTCTGTAATTTCCCTATAGTGTTTGTGTGTATATATATCATCAAGATTGCTCATTTTTAAAAATTGGTTCAATTTATTATATTTTAGTTCATTATTAAATTGATTTTGACGTCATCACAGTCTGAATTTTGATTGCACCCCAGTCTAATCTTAAAACCCTCCTCACCGCTCTCCAATTCTTTGAACAGTTCAATTTTTAAAATCTTGATCAAGTCATGTTATTACAATTTGTTCTCCAATTAAACCTCAGTCCAATCTTAAAACCTTACCTTGAGCTCCTTTGTTTTTCTTGTCTAAGAATGGTCCGATTTTTATTAGCTTGATAAAGTGTAGTGTAGGAGTGGTTTTTTTTTTTTTTTTTTGGCAAAAATCCAAAATTGACCTTCTAAGTTTTAGCCTTTTTCATTTCAGTCCTCTAATTTTTAGTTTTGTCATTTCAACCCTCTATCTTTCAATTGTTGTCAATTCGGTATTCTGTTAACCAACTGTCAAGTGTCTCCGCTAATTGAGCAAAACGGTGCCATTTTGGCTCTTTTTTTTCATAATTAAAAGAAATTAAGAAAACTATTATTTAAAAAAATAATAATAATAATAATTATAAAAAAAAAAAAAAAAAAAAAAAAAAAACCAACAACAACAACAACATTTAGGGGAACAAGCAGACTCACCCCAAATATTGGATTTCTTGCCAAGATAGGAGCACTTGCTGGTGTAGTTCCTGAGGAGCTTCCTCCAAAACTTGCACAAAACAGTGGCGTTGATGTTGTCCGGCGAAGAAGAGAGGCGCATCTAAGCGTTAGCGAGGTGGAGAACGAGGTGCTCGCGTTGGTTGCGAACATTGTCGTTTTGGAAGCCGAAGAAGAGGGTGAGCCAATCCAGGAGGTCCATGTGCGGGGCCCATTAGTTGTGCGTCGACTTACGGAGGTCACCGACGGCTCGAAGTGCGATGGTAATGGCTCGGACCTCTCGGAATTCGAGCGATGGGTGCTCTCTCTCTCTCAAATCCCGGTTTCTCTCTCTTTCTCAATCTCATCTCATCACTGCTACCCATGGTTTTAAAAACCGGTACGGTGAAAGAACCGGAAAAGTTGCTACTTACCGATTTTATGGTCGAACTGGGGTCCGACCGATGGTCGAACCGGTGACGTCATAAATAATTTAGTTATTATTTATTTAAATTATATAAATAATTAATAACTTTTTAGTATACATCTATAACTACTTTTTCTGTCTTTCACCCCTTTAGTTACATGATCCCATGCAGGATCACATTTTGCTCTCACAGATGACGAATTAGCATTGGACCCGGTTGGAGAAGCATGTTCATTAGATGGTATAGAGGCAGACTCCATTTCACTCAACAATTTCAGACTGGCAGCAACCATTTTATCAACAAATAAATTCATCAACACAACATACACAGTCAATAGTATAATACTCTGTAAACTATATTTCACAAACAATAATGCTCTGTAAATCAAATCCACAACATACACAAAATCACAAATAAACTAAAATGCTATTGTAAACGAATAATTGAAGTTATCACTTACCAAAAGAAGAACCTGAGATGAAGCCGAACATGAACTGAGACTCTGAGATGAAGCTAAGAGAAAAAAAAAACAAAAAAAAAACAAAAAAACAAAACAAAACAAAACCGAGAAAATGATCAAAATCAAAATCAAGTAATCAAAAAAAAAAATCATAAAAAAGAAAAGAATACTAATTATTACCTGATGAAGCCGAGAGAAATGGAAAAAAAAAAAAAAAAAAAAAAAGAATCGAGAAAATGAAAAGAAAAAAAGAAAAGAAAAGAACATTACCTGAAACCTGATTAGCAGAGAGTAGAGCTCAAAGGGCGAGGGCAAGACCAACCAACAAGGAAAAAAGAACAAAAAAAAAAAAAAAAGACCCCCAACCGAGGTGTGTGGCTGCGGCGCTGTGCATGGCTGCGTGTTGCTGTACGTGCCACTGTGCATGAGGGTGAGGCAAAGAGGCGAGTGAGAGAGTGAGGCGTGAGGCAGAAAACAGAGTGAGGCAGAGAGATGATCTTGAGTTGAGTTGAGAGCTTGAGGTGAGTGAAAGAGTGAGGGCCGAAGGGTGAGTGAGGCAGAGTGATGAATTGAGATGAGAGAGTGATCAGATTAGGCTTAGGGTTAGATTTTAGGAGACCAAAACGACGTAGTTTTAAGGGAAAAGAAAAAAAACTCCCAACAGGTCATTAATCGGTTCAACCAGGCCGGTTTCTAGTTTTATGGTTAAACCGGCCAGTTTTCACTATTTACCGGTTTTAAGCTCATTTTCGATTTTTTAGCATAACCGGACTGGATTAGAGGCCGTTCTCGATTGAACCAGTCAAACCAGCCGGTCCGATCCAATTTTTAAAACTATGCTGCTTAGGTTTGTGAGCAAAATAACACAATTTGTGTTTTGATTTCAGGTAAGTTGTTCCCCTAAATGTGTGTGTGTGTGTGTGTGTGTTTTAATAATAGTTTTCTTAATTTCTTTTAATTTTGAAAAAAAAAAAAAAAAAAAAAGCGCAAAAACGGCGTCGTTTTGCTCATTTAACGAAGACACTTAACAGTTGGTTAACAAAATACCGAATTAACAACAATTGAAAGTTGTATGCTTGAAATGACAAAACTAAAAGTTAAAAGACTAAAATGAAAAATGTTGAAAGTTAGAAGGTCAATTTTAAATATTTTCCTTTTTTCTTCTTTTGAGAGAGAGAGAGAGAGAGAGAGTGAAAGATAAGTAAAGCGAGGTGTTAGTTGATTGACTAGATCCCAAGGAGGAAGTAGTCCAGTCCCAGGATTTGGCAACCTAACCCAAATACTCAAAGGATTTATTTAGCATTTGACTTGTTAATTGCCAAAGGCCCAAAGGAATTCACTTCATATGGAAAACGAAATGTAGCTCCATAAATTCACTTTTTGAGAGTTAAGACATAAGTTTACTCTAAAAAGTCTGGAGACACATTCTTGCACACTTTGTCACAACTAGTATGTGTATCTAATGGCAAATAGATTAATTTTCACGAACACTAGTGGTGGTCCCATGTATAAGTAATGTAATCCGATCACAAGTTGACAAATGTACAAATTGTAACAAAGTGCTTGGCAAAGTGTCTCTACAACTCAATTTATTCAAGTTGGATTGTGTAACTTGACTAAAAATAAAAAGTTGAAATTAAAGGTTAATAACCTGTAATATGTATAATACTAATGGCCAGTTTGGATTTTTAATAAGGAGGGAGAGTAAAGTATAGGGAGGGAGAGTAATTCAATTACCTTATTTGGAAGTTTTTTAAGAAAGGAGGGGGAGGGATTTCAACTACCTCTAACTCCTCATTTTTAATTCCCCCAAATTGGAGAGATTTGGAGGAAGAATAGAGTAGATAAATTATTGACCAAATGAATTCTCCAATTTACCCTTTCTAAATTAACAAAATTACAAACCGATTATATAAAATAAATTCATGTTATTATTCACGTTATTTCTCTCTTCAGTCTCCAATTTCCCTCAACTCTCTCAGCCTTGAAGACTCCTCTGCCTCTCTCTCACACGATTTCTTCCACACTTCACACTGTCTCTCTCTCACACAACTTCTTCACAATCAATCGTCTCTCACGCCTGGGTTTTTCTTTCAAAGGTAAACTCTATTTTTCTTTTTGTTTCATGGGTTTCTTTTGAGTTGGATCAAATAACTATGTTCTTAAAATTGTGATTTTATTGGGTAATTTCTTATTAATTGTGATTTATGGGGTAATAACATATTATTTGTGGGTGGGTTTCAGATCTGATCGCTTTTTATTTCTTAAATTTTAAAGTTTTAAAATATTGCTCATAACATGTTTGATAAAGTGCTTGAGTGAATCTAGATTGTAAACTTGCATAAATTTGTATATTGTAACTATATATGGATCCGTGTTTCTTGTTTATTTTTATTGGGTAATTTCTTGTTTTTTGTGAATGGGTTTCTGATTTAGGTAATTTCTTGTTTTTTTTGTGAATGAGTTTCTAATTTGGCTCCTCCTAAGCCCCAATCAAAATGATACTCTCTCAGCTTTGTGATGTTCAATTTTGAACTAGAAAATGGATTTGATTTATATTTTTGGCATTTGGGTTTTGAGAAAACTGTTAGCTTTTAGCTTGAAATCGTGTTTGCTTTCTTTTTTCTTTGTTGTTTGGTTGCTGAGAAAATAATAAAGGAGATTTTTTTTTTTTTTTGGTTGTTGTTTATATGATGTTATTATGTTTACCCATATGCTGGTTTAGCTTGAATCTGATGATTTTTTCCTGTTTGGATATCATTATATCGTTTTTTTGAAAATATTTTATTTGAAATCAGCTTAAGCAAACCAATTGAAACAGATGGTTTAAGTAGCTTAGAGGCTTTGAATCTATTAAAGATTTTCTAGGTTGTTTATATTTTGTTGGAATTTTTAATTACTAAAGTAATATTAAAAGAAAATAGCTCAATCCTGTTTGAACAATAGTATTATAGATGACTGTCTTCTATTTACCCAAAAAACAATGGCTTAAGGTTTATATGTTTCGATGTGTTGTGATTGCGTGTATTGGAGTATAGGGTGGTTCTGTTTGTAATGGTATAGAGATCCTATAATTTTGTCATGCTATGTTAGGTGGTAACTAAAGTTGTGATTCTAGTTGGGTTGTTATGAATAGGTTTAACTGATTTTTTGGGACGAGTACATTTTGCTTCTGAAAATGTCAATGCAACTTAAGAGTGGTAGTACTTGTGCATTGCTTTTTGGGTCTACTTTGTAGTTTGATATCCTAGGTTGTTGTTTTATTGTCCTATTTTTGTGAAAGCATGTGTTGTAATGGCTGATATTTTACACTGGTCCAAAAGGAAAAGTTTATCATGAAAACATGCATTAATTTACAAGAAGATGGACTGCTCTGATTGATTCCTTTTGATTTTCTGCATGCAGGGTGTTGCTGATCATGTATGTCTTGGTCTCATTCCAACAAGTGAGGGTAGCTAGGATTAATTTTTCTTTGGCGCCAGCTTGTGTTTTATTTTTAGTTTTGCTTTCTGAAACAAGTCTATTGGCAATTACAAATATGGTCATAGCTTATTGTAACAATATTGTTTACTGTTTACTGTTTATTGATAACAATACTGTTTACTGTTTACTGGTATAGATGCTAGTTTAAATTGCTTGTTATTGTACAGCTTGTGTTTATTGTTTATTTTTAGGTTATGTCCCTAGTTGTTCAATACTAAGGTGCTAGTTTAAATTGTCTTGTTATTGTATAGGAATTTCAGCCCATGGTTTAATCTTGTTTGTAAAATGATTAGGCTCTCTTTTTTTGGCCTAGTCTGGACTTGCCTTAGTTGTTGGACCACTTGAATCTTGATATTTTTATTTGAAAGTTTTAGACCCTATTCTATTAATATATATATATTTTGCTTTATTAATTAGATGGACAAGGCATTCTCAAAGGGCTCTATGTTTGGCAAATCCCAGTATCTCATGTCATGATTCAAAGTGGCATTGGTTCCTAAATGGATAAGTACGGTTATGAAAAAAAATGTTTCAGTGTGTGAAATCCTGCATTTTTTGGAGAAATTATTGTCATTTGTCTTGATTGAAATTTGTGTGCTATTGCTCAGTATTTAGCAGGGATATTCTCTTGAGAATTTTGAGTTACTTTCTTTTCTAAATGATAAGTGGGTAAAAACACTTGAATTTAAATTACATAATAGAATCATATTTTATTGAGTTAATTCATAGAGTCACTCTCCCTAACTTTTTTGTTTTTTTGGTTCTCAATTCTTCTCCGAATCTTCAAAAATTAAAATTCACGTAGTAAGCAAAATAAAAATAAAAAATATTAAAAATAATAATAATAAACAAAAGAAACACTCAAACTTCAATATTTTGTTGATCTTTTCAGTAAACAAACAAACCAAACATTTTTTTCTTATTTTAATTATTATCAATTAAGGATAGTTTTTTTTAGTATAATAATAAAGCAAAAAAATATTTAATCATAGACAAATGTTGATTATTTAATTCACTTTTTTTTTTTTGGGAGGGGGATTATTTAATTCACATTAGAAAAAGAATTTATCAAAAAAAATATTGCATGTTATAATCATAATTATTTAATCTAACAAATTAATCATAGACCAATGTTGTAAGTCCATTTTCAAATAAAAATAAATTTGTCTATTTAAATCATTTCATCTCTTCCGTCCTAATTTTTAAAACATCCAAACAAGAGAAAAGGTTAATTACTCCATTTCCCCTTACTAATTTTAAATACATCCAAACAAAGTGAAGAATAATCATTCCCCTCTGCTTTTCTCCCCACTACTCTCCTCCCCTCTACTCTCCTCTACTTTTCTCCCTCTTTAAACTTCCAAATAGGCCATAAAAGATTACAATCTGTTCTTTTTTATTAACTCGGATCAAATAGATAAAATAGAATCACAAAACAAGCAGGGCCGAGAGGCCGACATTCCAAATGAGTATGGTATGGGACGTAAGTATCTCTATAGCTTTCCTGCCTTGAAAAATGTCAAATTTTATAGCATGTTCCAGTGACAATGCAATCCGTGGATACACTAGAAGTATAATCAATATTAAAGAAATTCATCATCCTTTTCATAAATTATTGATTAGAATCAAAATCCAAAATAGGTGTAAGTAGATCATTTTCCCTAAATATACCACAAAGACACTACTTGACTAGTCAAAAAAAAAAAAATCAGCAAATGGGTTTTGGAACAGGGCAAAACTAAGGACATAAGAAACTATCGATGATCAAACAGACTGGCTTGAGACAATGTTAGAAAACAGTAATGACATTATTACCAATGTACAGTGTCATACCTACCAAAGGAAGTACACAAGAACTATAAGTCTGCCTTGCATGTAGATTTATTATGTCCCAGTTCCTTGCATCTAGTGCAAGAAACTGGCCTTTTGTTGGACTCTCCCTCAGGTTTGGTACTGGTTGGCTCTCTATGTTGGCTTGGCGGCCGGGAGGTGCAAGGAGGAAGTACTTGCGGAGAATCTAAGGCAGTTTTTCCATCACTCAAAGGCTTGAGAATAGCAGATACAGGGTTTATGGATTCAGAATAAGTTAGACGGAAGCTATCAGCTGTGAAGCGCCCTGAACAATAATCATACACATTCCTACCTGTAGAATTAAAGACAGCAATAGCATGGTGGCAAGGTAGCCCAGTTGCTTTCCATCCTAGACAACTACACTCCCATTTATCAATATCCACAACATTAATTAAATCATCGTGAACCTCAAATAGGGTATCAGATGAGATTAAGACTTTAAGGCCATTTGCTTTAGGAGTTTTTTCATGTAATTTTTCCTCCTTGGATGGAGTAAGTTTTGTAGACCACCTACTTGCTTCAATTTGACGAGTATGAAGCAACTCCATCATCTTGCTCCTTAGCACTTCTATCTTCTGTATTATTGGTAACTCCCGCACTTCGTCTATCCAGTTGGTAAATAACTCAGCAACATTTACTGTAATATGATTATAGCGCTCACCTTTAAATACTGCATTCGTCCAATATTCTGGCTCAATTTGCATGACCCAATCATATGCTTTTGAAGAAACCCGTTTAATTTGCTCAGTACACATTCTAAAACCATCAAGTCGGACTGCTTGGGCAGCAGCAACAAAAGTGCCAGGCAAAGAACCCCTTCCATCTCCATGAAATGGGCCTTTCAAGTTTTTCTTGAAGTTTTCCATAAGGTGGTAAATTGAGTAACCATAAACAGCATCGTGAAATACTGCAAGTACTACCTTCTTTAAACCCTTCTCTCTGTCAGAGACAAAAGTTATGGATCGTGAAGTTGATATTGCAGATCTCAACTGCTCCAAAAACCACTGCCAATTATCATCATTTTCGGAATCTACTATAGCAAATGCAACAGGGAAAATACCATCATCCCCATCCAACGCAGTAGCTGTCAACAGAATCTCATGGTACTTTGATTTTAAAGATGTAGTGTCAAGGAAAAGAAGGGGGCGACAACCATTCTCAAAACCATATATTGAGGCATGAAAGGATATAAAAAGACGCTGAAATCTTTTATCTTCTGCAGTGCAAAGCTTAACAAAACTACCAGCATTTGCCTCCACCATCTTCTCACAAAGCTCAGGCAACTGATTATATGCCTCTTTATACGAACCCAGAAGTTGCTCCCTGGCATCCTCAATTCCACGCCATACTTGAGTATAATTCAGCTCAATTCCAAAGTCCTTAAGAATGCTGTTAGCAATTTCCTTTGGTTTGTGATGTGGGTTATCTCGTAATTTGTCCTTAATGATACTCACCAACCAATTCTTTGATGGATGAGCTGACTTCCACGACTCCCCTCCACATGTATGTGATTTATTCATCTTTTTTATCCTGAATGATTGTGAAGATGAGTCCCAGGATGCATGAATCCTCCAAGAACAGCCTTGTGCTGCACATATGCCACTTGCACGATTAGTATCATTCTTCTTCAACCTGTACATAAAACGATGTGCAATAGCATATTTTTGCAGTGCATCACGAAATTCCTTCACACCTTTGAACTCCTGACCTACACCAACGATACCAGCTTTCCAAGATTCAACTAGTTTGTCTGGTGGAACATCATTTGAACTAGCAAGAAAAAGTGAACTGTTGGAATCATCTTCACAGGGTACTATATCTCCTTGTTGCTTCAAATCATCAGCTACTATTGCAACACTGAGATTTTGGATATTCTTTTTTCTAGAGGTAATTTTCCTTTTTTCCTCAACATAGTCAGTGACAGCGACAATGGCAGGACCATTTGCACCAATTTTCCAGGATGCAGTTCGCCTACGTTTCTTAACAGTATCAGCGGGTGTAGAGCACATGTCAATTATGGTTGGGTCATGGGCAGTTGCATCAATGGCAACAGCAATGGAACCAGAAGGACTAGAATTGGCATCCAGATTCTCAGTGGCAGTATAGGCAGAAGAAAGGTTTGAATTAATGATCGCTCCAGTAGGACTTTTTGCAGTTGCTTTGACAGATCTAACAGAATCAGCAGGTGTTCCTCCAGGAAGAGGGACTGCAGCAAGTGGGGTGATAGCTTCAGGACTCGTGGAGGAATTAGCATTAGTGGGTGCTGCAGTTGTATATGTTGCCATAGGGGTAGCAGTAGCAGCATGACATGCAGCTGCAGAGGTAGTACAGGCAGCAATAGGGGTTACAGTTTCAGCTAGTTTTATCCCACATGCCCTGCAAGGGATGACTAATGTGATTCAATGCAAGCAAAACTTGCAAATTTACCTCAATGACCAACCTATTATCAGTTACTATTCACCACATAAAGTACAGGAAGTCATTGCCATCATTTTATTAAAAAGCAACAGGATTTTAGTATTCTCCAGAACTAGTTGGGCAGAGATTATAAAAAAAAGAATCAAAATTTAATCTTTCACAATAATAATTCAAAAAGAAAGAAACGTAGAGCAACCCTGCTTGTACAAACAGGAGAGAACAAACAAAGCAGAATATATGGAAAAAAAGAGAGGGGTGGGGAGAAAGAAAGAAGTACCTGTTACCATTGTTCAAGGCTTCACGATCAAAACCTGTTCTCCCCATGGCAAAAACATCAGCAGTTACTGAACTCCCATGAAAGTCATACATCCTTTTGAGGTCTTTGTCATTAGATAAAGTGATTAGAGTTTGCTTGTTTCCAGGGAGAAAATACTTGATGGATAGAGATTTATATTCCAAATTCCACATTTCAGCTAATTTTAATTTCAGATCATCAAATAAGGTTTCACGATTGATATCTACTGCATGTGCTTCTCCTCCAGTATATGACATTGATCCATCCTCATTTGTGACAAACTCACCACCAGATTGGCAAATTAATATAAGCTTTCCCCTTGCCATTGCAATGACCTTCAGTTTTAAAATGAAAAAGAAAAAAAATAAGTTAAAAACTTGTCTTTATGGTGCTTGGTGATGGTAATAATGACCATGTATATAAAGGCCCATCATGCATATAAAAACTGGTGGTTATAAAATGCATCAATAAGTTTTCGTTTGCAAGAATGTTCCAACGAAATTGAATTTGTTCATTTTGTCTAGAATATCTATAAATTCATAAGTTGACTGAAATATGAACGCATGACCAAACTGTGCAGAATATTCATTCATTATTAATTATAATGCTCTTTTTAGACAAGTGTATAGAAGGGGAACCAAAAAAAAAAAAAAAGTTTACTTTAAATTCAGAGAACAAAATACATTTTAATTTTTTTTATTAAGTGAAATACATTTCAATTTATAATAAAACAGAATGGATAATGGAATAATCCACTTTCTATGGGACATCCAAAATCCAGATGGGTAATGCTTTATTGGAAGTGTATAGGCTATTGAATTGATGAAACTGCCACAGAATGCAAATTATTATATAAACAGTTCTCCACATAAAACAACAACATTATTAACCTTAACGCTGATATATCAGGATCTATTACATGAAAGCAGACCAATGAACTCTTAGCTCAAATGGCATTTCCTTCTCCCATGAGAATGAATGAAGGGTGAGGTCATGGGTTCATAATACACTAGGTGCATGAGTAACTTACCAATAAAAATATAAATGAGTGAAAGCACCGGCCAACTAATAAAGGCTTACTGCAAATCACCACAATCTATTGGTAACAGAGTCATAATTATTTTCAATTGACAAAAAATCTGTCAAACCAACTAAATGGTAATGACAGGCACAGCAAATTACCGTATATCTAGAATCAAGACACCAGCCCAATGTAAGAGGAAAACTAATTAACCAAACACATCATTACAACAGCCAAATTAATCATTAAAGTGGATTTTAGAAGGGCAAGGAGAAATTCAATAACGACTGGGTAATATTTGACACTCAAATTACTGTTTTTTTCTTTTATCTTTTATCTTTTTTTTATATATAACACTCAAATAATGTATTACGAAGATGTATTGTAAATATGTAGTGAGAGGCCAAATGTAATTTCACACTGGACAAATTTTCCATTAAACAACATCTACATAATCCAGTATTTCGGTGATCAAAGTAAACTACCAAATATCATTGACACCATTTTCCTACTTCCTAGACATTTATGTTTGTTAATCTTAAGTAAAGCACAATATAAAGGTAAACAAGATTAGAACCTTTTTTTTTTTATGGCTTGACACCTTAACATGCTAACATCATACTATGCAATGCACCGAGGGGTATACATGGGCAAACTACACTAAATTCTTATAATTTCCTTTCCTCACTACAAGTCATCAGAAAAAATATCATGTTAATATTGAAAAGCATGATAAGCATCCCTTCTGTTTTTTTTTTTTTTGGGAAGGTTACACATAAAAAATGTGAAACCCAATTCAGCTTATCATCTAATAACCCAATCAAAAGCAATACCATGACAAACACTGCCAACCAAACAAACTCAGATTGCATAGCCCCATTTCTAAAACACTGCACCACCAATCCAAAGCACAAATACATCATGCTACAGTACTAAAGTTACAACAAAACCCCATGTCTTTTTATCACTCTAAATCATATCCATGTCAAAATTATGCCAAAAAAGCAACTGGGTAACCTTAATTTTCATAGGTGATCAACTTAAATCAGCTCAGCAACAAAGTCAACCAATCCAAAGGCTATGATTATCCAACCAGCAATCAAAGAAAGACCCTTTTTTTTCAAAAACCCATGAATTTTCAGTCCATCAAATTCATGATATTGAATTACAGAACAGAACCACATTATAATTTTTTTTGCAAAATGGATTAAACCCATGAAGAAGAATATCATTACAGTTATTAATAATTAAACAAAAAATAATAAAAATAAAAGTAAAATATTGGGAAATATATATTAATATTAAATTAAAATCCTAATTTAAGAGAAGAAGAAATACCAGAAATGGTGTTGCAGGGACTTTGAGGTTGATGGAAACCCTAGAATTTGGGGCTTTTCGGAAATTAGAGAAAAAGAGTGAAAAGGCACGAGGATCGAAGGGCAAGGGTGTGTTGGAAAAGTAAGTGTAAAAGATGGGGCTAGTGTTGGAACAGAAATTTGATATTAGGGGCTCTTTTGGAATTTAAAGTAAATAGGATAAACCTTATAGAGAACTAAGAGGAGGGAGGGATAAACTATACATGGATGGGAATAAAGGTTTTACTTTTACTAATCAATAATGCAAGAGAAAATAAAATATGATTTACGAGTAATTATAGGACTATACCTTTTACTACACACTTTTATTCATAATTATCTTATATGGCTGATTATGATGACTATCTATTACTTTTATATTTATTTATTACTTTTTTCTACCATTCACAACCTGCTATATTAAAATTGTGACACAAAAATGTGTAGTCCTAGATTTTTTTTTCTTTATCTAAAAAAATATTCTCTTTTTTTATTTTGTATATAAAATATCAAACTTAATAGTTTCTTTAAAAAAAACATGAAACTTGATAATTGTGATAATTATTAATAGAAATTTATTTTGATTATGTTTGTATATGAAATTCAATAATTATGACACTTATGATAATGGTTTTGTTAGATGATGAAAATATTCGAGATAATATAATATTATAATAATTATTAATAGATTTTTATTATGATTGCATTTGTATATTGAACTATTTGTTCTATTATTTAATTGGGGGTTTAAATCTAGAATAGAATTTAAGTCCGATTCAAAAATATATATTAGAATTTGACATGTAAAATTGTGAGACATAAAAATTTATGTGATAAAATATTATAAAGTCAGTCAAAAGTAAAAGTCGTATTATAAATTATAGATTATAGACTAGTCACTAGTCAATGCACGACAAAATCAAATTAATAAATATTAATTAATGAAAAATACAAATTAAAATATCATTTTTTAATAACTTAATACTTACAAGTTACAACAAAGGGAGAGTTTGAATCTTAATTCTGTATATAAAAGAGTGTCCAATACACATTAAAATATCAACCATAATTTAATTTGAATTTTTGTTTAATATTGAGTTTCTTTATCCAAAAATATGATAAGTTCTAAATAGTTTAATCCAGACTACTAAACCTACCCTGGTTGGGTTCCATTGGATCATTAGGTTAGAGTCATTTTGTTTAAACTTGGTTTTACTTAACTATTCAAGCTCATTATTCAATTTTAATAAATAATTAGAGTTACACAATTGGTCTTAAGATTGCAATTTCATCTAAACTATATCTCAAAATAATCCATTACATTGAATTCCATTGTCTTGTTTTATATTGTAGCGTATCACACTAGATACACCTATAATGAGAGAAAGGAAGAAAACTATAATTATACTTTTTTTTTTTTTTATATTGATAGGTAACCTCATCAATTCCTAATTTAAATCACAAATTTAAATCCAGTATTAAAATTC
The DNA here is from genome assembly GCA_030445155.1 of Quercus variabilis. Lineage (NCBI taxonomy): Eukaryota > Viridiplantae > Streptophyta > Magnoliopsida > Fagales > Fagaceae > Quercus > Quercus variabilis. The sequence continues at coordinate 83,584,219 of CP129446.1, read as the reverse complement.
AAAATAAATCAAATAAATTAACTTAAAATGCTCATATTTTTTTTTAACTATTAATAGAGTGGGTTGGGTTGGGTTACTTGGGTTAAAATTTTTCCCAATACAACCCAAGTTTTAAACAAATTTTAAGATCCAACCCAACCTATCAACTCATGAAAATCCAACCCCAGGCATTAGGGTGCGTTAAATTAACAACTGTCCCAAAAGTTTAAGCTATTTGGATGAAGTAAATTTAATCATTTAATCACGTACTTCTAACACTCCTCCACACATGTGGGTCAAAAATACATTTTAATAAGTAAGACTTAACACGTGAAAATTTAAATGAAAGGTAAAGTGAAGGAAACATGGATCGAATTGAGAACATCTTGGTCTGATACTGTGTTAAATTATTGGTTGTCCCAAAAATTTGAACTATTGAAATATGATAAATTTAATCATTTAACCACATACTTCTAAGAGGGTAGGTTGATTTTTTGGAGTTGGTGAGTTGATGCACACTTTTTTTAAAATAATAATAAAATTAATAATATTTATGAAGCACACGCCTAAATATTACTAGTAAAAAAAAAAGTTACTCCCTACTTTTTCCAACTTTTGTACTAAAAGAACTTATAATTACCAACACTTCTTATAATTGCGTAATTTTAGTTTCTAATAAAGCTTCCTGGAAAAAAAAAAAAAAAAACTTTTTTGATTTTGATTAAAAATAAGTAAATTCGTTTATATTGATTTATACTTAAAAAAAAAAAAAAAAAAAAAAAAAAAAAAAAAAAAAAAACTCTAAACATGCACATAACACGTGTGGAGGGACCAGTGTTTACATTTTTACATTATTTTATCAATATAGATATAGAGGAGTATTATTTTTATTATCTTTGGACAAGTTATGACTATTCAAAGTGTGTGAGATGATTTTTAGATCTTAATGACTCATTTGGTACATAAACTTAAATGCATATTTTCAGTTTTTAAACAACATTACATGTATTTTTACACATTTTTTTCACTCACATGTATTTCCAAAAAAACTGAAAACTGTTGTTTAAACATACGTATCAAACGGGCCATAATTTTTCGTAATTTTTATTAGCGTTATCCTTCTACGTGTGAAGTATGTGAGAAGCAAGAAAATCGGTCATGCAAAGCAACTACTTAGCTATATTTTTTTGACAAAAAAGTTTTGTAGAAGATATGTCGTAACAAAAACGAAGTAAAGGAAAATGATGAATTAAGTTTTTTTTTTTTTTTTTGGGTAGGATAAGGCATAGCACAGACTAAATGGTCATAAGTCTATTACAAAATACACCCTCCCAATTGAGGACTACAAATTTATTCACCACGGTGAATTTTCAAATAAAACATAGTAGAGTCATTGGAGTTTTCAAGATTTGATAAGACATTTATATAACGGTTAGCTTCTCAAAAGATATGCTCAATTTGCTTATGAAAGAAGGTCATTAAAAAGTTCCTATAATAAGTGAGTAGAGGTTATAATGAATTATTTACAATAAAATTATTCCTAAGCAATGAGTTTCAGTTAGTTCAACTGGTAAAATTTTTGATGGTTGTATAAGAGATCTGGAATTCAATCCCTCCTTACACCAAAAAAACTGATTGGTGTATTGGTCTAATGATAAAGAGCTATCATTAGGAGCGGACGCCATAGGTTGATACTCTCAAAAAAAATTTCCTGAGCATCCAGCTCCATTATCAAGTTTGAAATTTCTAAATCCTTTGCTAGTAGAAGACCATCTCTAAGAGCCCATAGCCATGCCATAACACTATTTAGATAATCATAGTTACTTGCAAGTCCTTTAATCCATCCACCAACATTGTCTTGCAAAAGCCTAACTCCTCCAACCTGATTTGGGTTTCCAACTGAAGATCCATCTGTATTAAGTTATTTGGTATAGTATGATATGTTTATAAGTTATTTTTAAGCATTATCTTGCTAGGAATATATGATTTTTTTTTTCTTTCTTATTAGAGGGACATCGCATTTTTGGATTAAACAAAAGAGGTTAGTTTTTTTTTTTTTTTTTTTTTTTTCCTTTTTTTATATGCAAACCCTTAACCAAATGTCAAATTCTATTTACTTCTCCACTAGGGTTCAACAAATAAATATTAATGACTATTATGTGTTTGGCATCCACAAGATGTCTATTTTTTTTCGTAAAAGGAAAATATATAAACAAACAAACTACGTAGCAGTCAAGGCAGCTGGGTTTGAACAAAGTTGATTACAAAATAACCCCAAAGAGTCTCTAATCAAAAGTTAGGCAATCTCCATAGGCGGAGGGTCTAGAATAACAAAATCATGCTAAAAATGGGATCCTTTCTTAGCAAGCACATCAGCATAGGCCTTTGCTTCCCTAAAGCATTGGCTGATCTTCAAGGATGGGATTTGGTTTATGAATTGTCTGGAATCATTAAGAATTGGTGCAAAGTAAGCACAAGAGCTATCATTGTTAGAGCAACCCCATCAGATCATCTAAAGTCTTCTAAAATAGAAAAAAGTACAAATTTTACACATTTTGAGCAAAAAAACACTCACATCAATGGATGTAAAAATGTGTAAAACTATGTATATATTTCCATGAGTTACAGTAGCTGTGTATATTTACACGGGTATTGTAGCTTGTTTATACATTAAAATAATATTCTCTTTGTACAATATAAAAACTTCTTTTTCACTCTTTTTTTTCTCTCTCCTCTCACTGAGCACACCAACGCCTCTCTGAGCTCTTCTCTCTTCGTCTGCTTCTTATCAACTTTTGCTCATTCTCATCACCACGGGAAATAATAATGTGATCGGTTTGGGGGTTTTGCAGGGTGGATCAATTGTCAGACTCATCTTCTTCATTGACAAACTTTGGGGCTAATTTCTCTAAAAATGTATGGGTTTTTCTCATTAAGATTTTAGGGATTTTTTTCTTTTTGGTTTCAAGCAAGATTCTTGGGAGTTTCTCTAAACTAATTTTTTTTTAGGGTTTCCTGTTTCAAATTTTTTCTGGTTTGGGGTTTTTTTTTTAGGGATTCTTCGGAGCACGCCCAAAGTTTATTTTTGGAATTTATTAGTATTTCAGATTTTGTGTGTATTTATATTTGATTATTTTAGAGTTCAGGTAAGGATTAAATTTTATGTCTTTTGATAGGGATTAGTTTCCTCGTCTGTAGGGAGTGTTTGAAGATTTTAGAGTTTTTTAAACTTGTATTAAATTTCTATTTCTCCCCTGTTTTCGAACTGATTGAACAGGGTATATACTTACTTATAAACTACTTAGTTATATACTTAGTTTTCGGATTGTTTTCCCTGTGCTGATTTGGTAGAGTCTCTTATTACTTAGTTATAAACTACTTCAACTTGATGTTAAAGGTTTTACATTAATTTTGGATGTTTCTTTGGGATATACTGGAGAAATATATATTGTTTTTTGGCCATGAAAGAATTGCCTAGTATGTCTCTGCCTGTGGACCAATTATAATCTAGGACTAATCTTTAATTTTTTATTTTTATTCTAGGACTAATCTTATAGGTTGCAAGCAGTATAGCTAATTGCTTGTCTTTTTGTCTCTCTTTTGCAAGCCAAATTTGATAAAATCAGAGTCTCTTTTTAGTTCTTCGTTTGAGAATAAGTTGTGGGAAATCAGTTTAAATTTTGGTCTATTTTTGAATTCTGTTGAATACTTATTATTTTCTAAGGTTGAATTCCATGTGGGTTTTATCTTAAAGCTGAAGGATTGTGCTTGTAGTTGTTTTTTTGGTTTTCTTTTTTGTGTTTTGTTGGTGGGGTTGAAAGTGAGGGTTTTTATTTTTATTTTTATTTCTGTTACTTTGAGGTTTGATTTTCTTGTGTTTGTCCATGAATTGGTCAATGAATTAGCCCATAAGGGTGCTTGGTTGTGATTGTGGAATTTGATTAACTCTGTGTAGTTAAATGAATTTTGGTAGTTGTATTGCTTGTGAGTTTCCTTGATTCTGTGTTAATATAAGTACAAATGCATATGGGTTTTACTAGAGAGTTGAGAGTTCTATTGATAATGTTAGTGTTTTAGACATGGATGGATCATGTGTCAATGGGGACGATTGGTGTTCTTTGATCAAATTCTTGTGTTCATCTTCATAGTTCGTGAGGTTTCTTTTAGTTTCTGAAGGTTGGAGAAGCTCTATTATAGATCCCATACTGTTTACCTTTGTGTTTTCAGTGAGTTATACTCTTAAATCCATGTTAAACAATGCTTTTTTTTTTGTTTAGAATTTTGTTACTTATTAGTGCTGCTTCTAAATTACTTTGATGTTTATTAGGTGATGGACTCACAAAATCAAAATCCCTTCTTTCTTGACATTTTACAAGACAATGAACAAGGTTTTGAGTCTTTTGACAGTAGTATTTTGATGTCCACTTCGCATTCAGACGTGAATGTCCATCAATCTCCACCCCAAGTTGAAATGGGACAATCTATACCCCCCATTGCAAAAAAAAAAAAAAAAAAAAAAATCAACTACTAAGAGAGGTCAATGGGGAATCAACTTCACCGTACATGAAGACATTAAGCTAGTGTCAGTGTGGCTCAATGTTAGCTTATATGTCGTGACATCGACGGACCAAAAACACACAACATTTTGGAATAAAATTTGGTCCACCTTCCACAATGACAAGAAATTTAACCGCACCAAAGATTCATTAAATAGTCGGTGGTCAACAATTCAAAGGGAGACCAACAAGTTTTGTGGATGCTTGGCCCAAATTGAGAACTGGAATGAAAGTGGTAAAACTGAGCATGACAAGGTATTTCGACTCAACATCTAATATGTATTGTACATCAATACACTTTTAGTTTTATGATTCTAATTATTTACTTTTGTGGATTGAAGATGCCAAAGCTATGTATCAAAGTAATTGCAAAAATGCATTTCAATTGGAACATTGTTGGAGAATTTTGAGGAATAAAGCTAAGTGGTTGATTATAAGAGAGAATTTAAAAGCCCACACATGACAACCAACCACACAATCTTGTCATACTTTTGCAAGCTCAATAAATCTAGATGAAGATAATGATGAGATGAACATTGGCGAAACCTTGGAGAGACCCATAGGCAAGAAGGCTGAAAAGGAGAAATTAAAGAAAAGAATGCATAAGGAGAAAAAGGAAAGTATGTGCATTGCATTAGAAGAATGAAGAGAGTTAATGCGCATTACATTCGAAGAACGAAGAGAGCTGATTCGTATCAAGGAAGAGAAGAGTGAAGAGTTGATTCTTATCAAGGAAGAGAAGAATGAAGTAGAAAAGTGGAAAACAAAAGATGAAATTATGATGAAAGATACAAGAACCATGGATCCTAAACAAAAAGAATATATTCGTCTACATTGTTTGGAAATCTTGGAGAGGTTAAGGTCTAAATTTCCATCATAATTTGAATATTATTATTGACAATATCTAATCAAGTAATTTTTTGTATAGTGCAAAGATACTAGCACATGGTTGACATAGATGATTTGATGTTAAACATCTCTTTTGTAGTATTTACTTGTGTAGAGAATATGATTATTCAATCTCTAATCATGTTAGATATATCTTTGTAATCTTCACTTAAGTAAGGAAATAAATGCAATGTTGTAAATTTTGTATTGTGCACGGATGATAGCACTTGATTATTCAATTTAATTTGTAATTTTATTTTTGTCATTCTGTTTTGGATGAAGCAATGTCTCTGTTGAAGGTGGTTGTACTTGCTGATTTTATTGATTGTATATGCTATTTGAATGTAAATAGCACTTTCTCACCAGAAACTGCTATTTTTGCATAATGTTTTTTTTTTTCTGCACTTTCTTAACAGGTGGCTATACTTGCATAGTGTTATTTTTTTGCATAATTATTTGTTTCTGCAGAAACTGTTTTGTTTTTCTGCATATTTCTTGCTTTTTGCTTCTACATATACTGATTTACTAAGCAAATAAGCTTTGTTGAATAGTTGCAGTAGTGTTAAAAATGACCAATGATCAGGATAGTAGCTAGTGTAAGTTTACAACTAAACTTGAGTTGACAAACTTACCTAAGGGTTTGTCAACTTATATACGGCTTTTTGTTGTCTCAATTTTAAGGATTTTAAAATATAATCCTTAAAATCATTTTGTATTAGATTGGCTAAAATAAAGGCTTGGGGGTTAAGTCGTAATTCAAAATCATTTTGTGGGACTTAGTCATTAGCAACTCTAGCCTCAATTTGCAGGAAAGATAGAGACTCCAATATACTTTTTGTTAAATTACTTTTGAAGTTTGATAGATTGGATTTGGGTTTGGATGATTTGATTAAAGATACATAAAGGGGTGATAGTGATACTTGATGTGTGAAGAAACAAATTACGCAATAATTATTAATAGAGTGACAATGAAGTTTAATACTTAGAGTGATAATGAAGGTTCATATTAAATAAAAGTAGTAATACTTTGAAATTTAGAATTCCAAATTCCTACGACTAGCCTTGTAGTTGCCATAGATGCTCGATGAGATCCGCTTGAAGTTGAGAATGAATTCCTCTATCTCTAATGGAATTATGATGTTCAATGAGCTGCATAAGGTTACAAGTGGGATTATGTGACACTGGTTCAAGTCCATTATTATCGATTTAATCATAATCAAAGTCATTTGCTCCAAGGTAAGTATGTCGCTCATCTTCAACGATCATATTATGCAATATTATACATGCCATCATAATGTCCTTAAGCGTTTCAAGGTGGAAAAAACATGCCGGCCCACGCACAATTGCAAATTGCGCTTGCAGTACTCCAAAAGCATGTTCGACATCCTTCCTGGGCGCCTCTTGTGCGGAAGCAAAATGTTGTCTTTTACGGTCTTGTGGTGCTGGAATTGTTTTGACAAATGTTGCCTATGATGGATATATACCATCTGCAAGATAGTACCCCATCAAATAGTCATTACCATTTATCGAGTAATTAAAAGGAGGAGCACGCCCTTCAGCAAGCTCAGAAAATACAAAAGACTGCCGTAGGACATTGATGTCATTGTGAGACCCCGGAAACCCAAAAAATGCATGCCATATCCAAAGGTCATATGATGCCACAATTTCCAAAATTATCGTTGGATCACGGGTATGACCAATATATTGATCTTTCCACTTACTTGGACAATTCTTCCATTTCCAATGCATGCAGTTGATGCTCCCCAGCATTCATGAAAATCCACGGTGTTGGCCAACCGCTAACAACCTTGCAATGTCATTGTTGTTTGATGACCTCAAGTACTCTTCAGAAAAGATTTAAACTACCGCTTTAACAAATTTTTTAAAGCTTTTTATTGCAGTAGTTTCTCCAATCCTCAAGTATTCATCCATGAAATCAAACAACACTCCATAAGCAAGCATTCTGATTGCAGCAGTCATCTTTTGAAAGGAAGACAATTCGAGTGTGTTAGCCGCATTTCTTTTTTGAACAAAGTATGGTTTACTAGCTTCAACTCTTGAATGGATACGTAGAAAAAGAGAACAACTCATTCGAAACCTCCTTTGAAATACGTTAGGAGGATACACTGCAATTTCAGCAAAATAATCATGGAAAAGCTTGTCATAACCTTGCAAAGGATTACGCCAGATAAACTTGCGAGGTTGAACCAAACGACATCGTGATATTGATGCTCCTTCATTGTTTAATTCTTCTATGGCAATAGCTAGAGTAAGTTCCAACTCATCATCATCAGAAGATGAGTCAAATGGAGGCGCATCATTTGGAAAAATAAAATCAATGTCATAATGAAAATCCATTAAGAAAGAACAAAAACCGAATGGAAGAGATAATTTTGTAGAAGTGGATGGAAATTAGAGAGAAAATGGTCATATTTATAGAGCAAGAATGTGACTTGAGTATGAATTTCAAAAATTTGACCTTTAGGTTTGAATTTACCATTGGGTTTAAAATTAAAAAATATGACATTTAGGTTTGAATTTACCATTGGGTTTAAAGTTAAAAAAAATATATATATATGACATTTAGGTTTGAATTTACCATTGGGTTTAAAGTTTAAAAAAATATGACTTTTAGGTTTGAATTTACCATTGGGTTTAAAGTTAAAAAATATGACCTTTAGGTTTGAATTTACCATTGGGTTTAAAGTTAAAAAAAAAATATATATATATATATATATATATATATATAACATTTAGGTTTGAATTTACCATTGGGTTTAAAGTTAAAAAAATATGACCTTTAGGTTTGAATTTACCATTGGGTTTAAAGTTAGGTTTGAATTACCGTTTGAATTTCAAAATTATGACTGGTGGATATAACAATAAAAATTATGACCGTTGGGTCAAAAAAAAAAATATGACCGTTGGTTGGAGACATCAATTTGGTCACCGATTCTAGCAATATGGTAGTCGGAGACATCGATTCGACGGCGGTCATCGGAGCCACTACTACAACAATCGACCCATCGGTGATGGGGGTACAATGGTCGGAGACACCAATCCGGTAGACGGTCACCAAAGCCACTATTTTGATAGTTTGGGCATCAGCAGCGTTCATCGAAGCCACTATTTTAATAATCTACCCACCAGTGGGTCACTATTCGGTGGTACGGTGGGTGGCGAGACTAATCTGGTGGCGTTTGCCAGAGCCACTATTTTGGTGGTTCGGCCATCGAACCTCCACCACAAGCAGCTCCATTGGCCGAGCCATCGATGTTGGTAGTTTACTTCACATAGAAGTTTAAATTAAAAAAGTAAGACCATTAGAAAAAATAATAAAAAATTGATGAAGAATGAATATTTTATTGAAAAGTTTTGTAAAATAGATAAACTGATATGGGTGTTTTGTAAAAATGATGGTGTAAAATAAAAAAATAAAAAGTAAGTTTTTTTGTGCAAAATAGACGGAATCTTTTCCACAAGCTGATTTTTTGTGTAAAATAGACGAAATCTTTTCCACAAGCTGACGTGGTTGCTCTTTTAGAAAGTAAATTAACAATGGCTTTAGCATCAACGTCTAATTCAACATCAACATCAATATCAACATCTTTTTTTTTTTTCTTTTAATACTTTTCAAGTGGGAGGATGGGTTTGAATTCAGGTCATATTTGTTAAAGATGTCAAGAGATGTTTGTTGACATTAACCACAAAATAGCTACTTGTGATTTAAGGAATTTCCGATGCAATCATATTGAATACAAATAGAATTGTGATTTTCCTTATTTTTCCGATAAAATGCATGTTAGGTGTATTATTTGGTCACAATTTAATATGATCATCAGTGATAAGTATCTGTATTCAATTTGTTTATCCTCAATCCTCATGCAGGAATTCCTTTGAACATAAAAAATTTGTACAAATAAGTCAAAGTAGACCGCATAGCGCAGTGGATTAGCGCGTTTGACTTCGGATCAAAAGGTCGTGGGTTCGACTCCCACTGTGGTCGCTACTGTTTAAATTTTTTTTTTTTTTTTTTTTTAAACTGTGTGTGTCTCTTTACTTTTTTTCCTATTTGCTAGCTCTTCTTTTCTTGCATCTCTACGTTTGGCTCTGTAGTGTCCCTCTTTCCTCTTTTTGTTAGTTAGTTTAGTTCCTTCTTTTTTAGACAAGAGTGGTCAAAATTGTTTTTTTATTTTTATTTTTTTTTAACTGTGTGTGTCTCTTTTCTTTTTTTCCTATTTGCTAGCTCTTCTTTTCTTGCATCTCTACGTTTGGCTCTGTAGTGTCCCTCTTTCCTCCTTTTGTTAGTTAGTTTAGTTCCTTCTTTTTTAGACAAGAGTGGTCCTACTTAGGCAATCCAGTCAAGGAAAGATATGTCACGAAACAAAAAATGTCAATGGTAATAGATGGCAAGTCAAAATTGATGGATAATTTAAAAGCAGCCCACTAATTTGATGGATTTGATTTGAGCCACACCCTCTTCGGTCAGGCTCAAGGAATTGTAACCCACATAATGCCAGTCCAAATACTCTCTCTCACTGTCTCACATAGAGTTCTATAATTAAACTTGTGTAATTAGAGGGCCCAAACAGTCCCTTTTTGCTATTTGTGGTTGGGAGAGCCAAATCAACGTAAGCCGTAAGGTTTCTGTTGAGGTTTTTGTTTGTTCATTTTGTTTCTTTGTTTTTTTCCAAAAACATAATTAAAAAGCTATCAAGAGGACGTTCTAGCTTGTAGTTGTAATCAATTATTAATATAGTTTGCTACTACTACTCTACTAGGGCTCTTGAACGTCGGCCATGCGTTGTGCTACACCGCTTGTCTTTATTATGATGACAGTCATGCACCAATTATCATTGCCAAGTGAGGCAATGGCTTTTTACAGGTCGATTTGACATAGATATTTTTACACTTGGTTGAATCCATTCTACCCTTTACCTATAATTATTACTATTGTCTTTTGGGTGATGGAATGTTTGTGATGGAAGCCACAGGAAAGATCGGGACTCTTACGGGTAGATGATCACTGTGATAGTACATGCAATGATGCAATAAGGAAAGACATTCACTACACCAATGACCAACCCGGGTTAGTGTGAAACTGTGAAAGGTTCTTTGAGATCAAAGTTGACACATTGGATGAGAGGAAAATTTTAAATTATCAAACCTTTGATTGGAATATAGGGACTCTATCAAGGGTATTATGGGCATTTTATCATCCATTGATTCCAAGGGTTAGGACTGACACTCCACGTCCCTCGAAGAGGCTTGAGGGAGGGTGATAGAGGACACTACCTATTCCTTCTAGATTAGAAATTAGATCACGTGTCAAATTCTATTTAATGTGATTGATGGTAACTGTAACTGTAAGCATTAAACATTAAGAGGAGTGGGAATGTACTTTGTTTGGAAAGAGACATCAAATTGTTGATCAAGTTACTAACCATGCGATGACAGGACACCTAGCTATTTACTAATTTTCTTGTAACTCATTAGTAAATTCGTTAGATGATTGCTTATGCATTGACCAAATAGGATTTAGAGATTTGTCATTCATCTACGTGGCTATCGTAAAATTGTGATTTCTAATTATATTGTGTTAGTTTTTATTCCGTGTCAAATTTAATTGTAATTTCTTTAATAATTTTTCCTATAAGTATGTGAGTTTAATTGTAAGGGATGGGTGTGAGAGATCAGTGAAGAATTAAGTTTCAAAAGCTGAATAAGTGAATTTTGCGAATGGCTCGCGAGTAGCTTGTGAGAAGCAACTCGCGAAAAAACCACATGTAGAGCACATGATTGGAAAATGAAGAGTCGTGTCAGATTGTCATTTTCGTGACTGTCTCACGAGAAAGGCCAACTTGCAAAGGACCTATGAAAGTCTCTATTTGGCAAAAAGTTGTATTTTGCTTTACCAAGTCTTTACCCACACTATATATGCTCTCATTACTCACAAATTGTAAAGAATGCTTTTCAGAGAGAAACCCCTAAAAAATACACTTAAGAGTTAGAGATTGTTATACCTACAATCATCTATACATTCCCTTGTGATTTTCTTCAACTCCTACCACTCCATCTTTAAATCTTTGAAAGGTTGCTATCTCAAACACTTACTACATTTATTTTGAGTGTAAAGTGAGATTTTTGTGCTGCTGAGAAGCATTGGAAAGAGCCATTCATTGGTGGATGCAATCAAGTTGAATTGTGGGATCCAAAAAGCTAGAGAAGATAAGGCTCCAAGAAATCAATTGGTAATAAAGAGTGCTTTTCAAAGAAAAAACCCTAGAAAATACACTTAAGAGTTATAGATTGTTATACCCACAATCATCTACATATCCCCTTGCGATTTTCCTCAACTCCTACCTCTCTATCTCTAGATCTTTAAGAGGTTGCTAGCGCAAACACTTACAACATCCATTTTGAGTGTAAAATGAGATTTTGGTGCTGCTGGGAAGTATTGAAAAGAGCCATTCATTGGCGGATGCAATCGAGCTAAATTGCAGGATCTGGAAAGCTAGAGAAGACAAAACTTCGAGAAGTCAGTTAGTAGTAAGGAGTGCTTTTCAGAAAGAAAACCCTAGAAAATACACTTAAGAGTTAGAGATTGTTATACCCACAATCATCTACACATCCCCTTGCGGTTTACCTCCACTCCTACCTCTCTATCTTTAGATTTTTGAGAGGTTGCTAGCCCAAATACTTACCACACCCATTTTGAGTGTAAAATGAGATTTTGGTGTTGCTAGGAAGTATTGGAAAGAGCTATTCATTAGCAGATGCAATCGGGCTAAATTGCGGGATTTGGAAAGCTAGAGAAGACAAAACTCCGAGAAGTCAGTTGGTAGTAAGGTGTGCTTTTCAGAAAGAAAACCATAAAAAATACACTTAACAGTTAAAGATTGTTATATTCACAACCATCTACACATTCCCTTGCAGTTTTCCTCAACTCCTACCTCTCTATCTCTAGATTTTTGAGAGGTTGCTAACTCAAACACTTACCACACACATTCTGAGTGTAAAGTGAGATTTTAGTACTGCTAGGAAGTATTAGGAAGGGCCATTCACTGGCGGATGCAATTGGGTTGGATTGCGGGATCCAGAAAGCTAGAGAATACAAAACTTCGAGAAGTCAGTTGGTAGTAAGAAGTACTTTTCAGATAGAAAACTCTAGAAAATACACTTAAGAATTATAGATTATTATACCTACATTCATCTACACATTCCCTTGTGGTTTTCCTCAACTCCTACCTCTTCATCTCTAGATCTTTGAGAGGTAGTTAGACCAAACACTTACCACACCTATTCTGAGTGTAAAGTGAGATTTTGGTACTGCTAGAAAGTATTGAAAAGAGTAATTCATTGGCAGATGCAACCGAGCTGAATTACAGGATCTGGAAAGCTAGAGAAGACAAGGTTCTGAGAAGTCAGTTAGTAGTAGGAGCTTAGAAGGTTTAAGTACATAGGATAGACTAGGGTTAGAGAGTATTTTGTTATTTGTGTACTCCAATTTTATTCTCTAGTGGATCGATTTGGACTTGGATGGTCGTAGAGAGGTTTTTTGCCGAGTTCTTTAGTTTTCTCTTCGATAACACGTCTTGGTATTATCTTGTATTTGCATCTTTCTTCCCTACTTTTTAAACTTTCATTTGATTGTTGATAATTGATGAATATGACTTAGAGTAGTGTTATCGGTTCATTGCGCTTATTTATTTTTGTTCCACACTTAGTTTAAGTAGAGCAAAAGCAAACTAACTGTAATTTTTATTTGGGAGTTTGAACAAGTTCTTGTGTTTTAGCACAAATCCGAGCTTTCAGCTACCAATGCCAAATAGCTAGTATAAGTACATTGAAGTTACTTTGTAAACAGCTTTTGAATATTGATTGAAATAAGTGTGAGAGCTTTTCTTTGAGAACTATGTGTTCTTTGCAAAGGTGCCTAACCTCCTATCAATTGTTCTAAGCAACTCACTTTCCATCTATTTTTAAATCATTTCACAGCCCATTATACTTTCCTACATCTCACATAGATTGAGCTTTGTGGTTAGTTTGTCTATTTTTACCGATGGACCCTTATCCATTAATGTCTTTCAATGTCTTGTTAACAAGGGGCATATTATATTGGAGCCTATTCCCGGTCCATTTGGTCATTATCATTGTACATAATGTTAGACTGCTTTATTTATATAAATGAATGGCCAGTTCATCTTTAAAAAAAGCTGGGTCATTATTAATATAGTTTGTTGGCATTTGAGTATAGTTAAAGTTAAATCTATGCTGATCCAATTTTGATCTAGTTATATACACATCTTAAGGATCTAATTGAAAATCAAATTGTCGAATTTGAAATTGTATAACAGTAGAATCTTAAATACGTTGAATTCATATCAGAATTGGATTTTAACCTAACCAAATAGGTTTTGTTTTGATCGAGACCCAAGATACCCCCTTTTGTTTTGGTATTGCCCTCATTCTATGGGATAAAATAGAGGCAAAAGGTTCTAATTAAGAAGGAAAGATGCATGGATAAGGGTTTATAAGTATGTTATTTTAAGGGACCTAGTCATGTATAGTGCATTCTTTTGGGGTAGGTCTAGGAGTTTGCTTAGAGCATTCCCATTAAGGATTGCATATGCTAAAATATGCGCTTTTTTTTTTTTTTAACATTTATAACCCAAAAACCTGCTCCATCAAAGATTGCATATGCTAAAAATTTGCAATATTGCTACAATGTACTCTCATCTTTGAGACAGCATTGTAGCACCATGCTATCATTTTTTAATACTTTTAATTCTCTCTATCCTCAGATTGAGACTTAGAGTACTTTCTCACTCTCACTCTCTCTATCTTTTCTCTCTTTCTTTTTGCTTCTCATTGAGCTAGAATCTAAGACTCCGGTGAGAAATTTCTTCAAATATGGGTTTGTGATTTGACTCTGGTGAGTTCGATCTCCGGCCTTCCGATTTGTTGAAGATGCTGGAGGTGGAAATCCATGCTGAGATGATGAAGCGGCATTTTGGGCCGTTAATTGGTTTCACTAAGTTCCCACTCAGCGTTCATCGGACTTCGGTAATCAATCTGGGTTTTGTTTCTTTTTGTTATTTCTTTGTTGGATTACCATGGAGAGGGTAATCGATTTGGGTTTGGTGGCATTGATGTTCAAACGGAGCTGGGTGGTCAACAATGGAGCACAGGTCGGAGTGTGGATTGAAGGAGTCGTGGTCCGATTTGGTTGATTTGGTTTGTGGGTATTTTTTAGCAATGGGATGTGGTCCAATTTGGTCGTGGTTTGGGGTTTTTTTTTTTTCTTGTTGTGGTTGGTGGTGATTTGGTCCAATTGTTGTTGATTTTTTTTTTGGTCCGATGGTGGATGTGGAGGTTTTTTTTTTTTTTTTTTTTCTCTGCTGTTGTTTGTGGTTGCGGTGGATCTAGTTGGTGGCTAGTGGCGGTGATGGTAGGTGGAAATGGTGGTTGTGGTATGGGTGGGTGGATGCGGTGGCTAGCGGTGCTGAGAATAATTGGGTTAAGAAAGAGAGAGACAGAGGAGAGAGAGTAGAAAAATAAAAAATAATAAAGAAAAAATATTTAAATGGAATGTTAAAAAAAAAAGTTTTGATGGAAAGGATATTGTAAAGTAGTGTGTTATATATTATAAAATTGGTTTTTGAAATAGTAAAAGTTAAATTTTTTAGAATTGTTGATGGGAATGCACTTATGGGTCTCAATCTCATTCTCGTCTTCTCTTCTTCGTACAAGTAATTAGCAAAGCACCAAAGATGTTTTAAGTAGTTTAAATAATCATGGAATATAGAGTACTTATCTACATTACACGTGCTTCTAAATTTTTTAACTCGCTTTCTTCTTCTTTGGTTTATAAACTATGATATCATAATCAAACATTGGCATTTTCCTCTTATCTTTGACTGTTTCTTAATATGCACGCAAGTACTGCTAAATTGGTAAAAAAGTATTCGAGTACGTAACCTCTTTTTCTCTCTCTATCTATGGAGCTTTTATGTCTTTGGGAAATCTATGTACTAACAAGTGAGATCATCCTCATGTTAATTTAATTTTTCGACTCAATTATGTTGAGTAGTTCTAGAGCTATAAATTATTCTTTGATTTTTCTTTTATCATAACTCTAATATGACAAAAACTATGAATAATTTTTTATAACTTACACATAAATTCATTATTTTTTATTTACTAATCACATTTTATCACATGAGACAGTAAAAGTTGCAATAAGAAGTTGCGAAAATATTACGGGTAAATTTTCCAATTATGTGCCTTACACACAAAAACAGGCTGACTATAAGCTGCATGGGCTCTTCGCCAGCTCAAAGATACTCCACATAGCCTATCGCATACATTACATGGGTCCCATATCCCACTCATTGGAATTACGTGTAATCTTTGCCAATATGCCCTTACTTTTGCATTCTATTATATTACGTTTACATCTCCAGTCTCTCACTTTAGGGTGCAAAGTCATCATTTCTCTTTATTGATTTTATTCCCAATAGTACATTTGTACCTATTATATAATCTTTTCCGAGTAGATATGTCTCACTCAATCTAC
Organism: Quercus variabilis; assembly: GCA_030445155.1. Taxonomy (NCBI): domain Eukaryota; kingdom Viridiplantae; phylum Streptophyta; class Magnoliopsida; order Fagales; family Fagaceae; genus Quercus; species Quercus variabilis. Next base: position 83,568,217 of record CP129446.1, on the reverse strand, counting down.
ATGCTCTTACCCCAATCCCCTCCTCAAATCAATTTCGAGGCAACCCAGGTGGTGTGATGGGATTGAGTCTATACTTCGGTGATTTTATCCAATTATTCAAAGTATACAAATTCGGCCCAAAATAGATATTTTTTTTTTGAAAGCGCCCAAAATAGATAATTAAATAAAGCTAATGTTACCTTATACTAAACGAAAGTTAATTTTTGTTTATAATATGTTTGCGGTAGTCAAATAATACCGCAAGCTTCCTGTTTCCTTATTGTAGTTTTTTGCTTTGCTATTAGAACTCATCCTTCTTGGCCTAAGTAAATTCTAGAGCTACCATGGTAAAACTTAAGGATAAAGGATGCCTTATTGTTATTGGTCGCAATCAAGAAGTTATGGGTCATAATGTTTCATGATTATATTTACTTTAACCTCAAATTCCATATAAGGGATCATGTGAATTTTCTTAACTACCAAATTGATAAAATGATATAACTATCTATGTAATATATAAGGAAAAAGTGCAGTCAATTGATTGAAGGTTATGTATGTTCTAGCTAATAAAAGTAATGCTAGAGATACAAATTATTTTATAAAATAAAATTATAAATTATTGATGTGGTGAATGATTATTAGTAAATAAGAAAGTGATGTTAATAGTGGGTTTAGATGAAAACCAACAAAAAGTTAGTCACAACATCAATTTTTAAAAATGTTGTACAAAAATTTGTGTCTATAACATTACTTAGCTAACAATGTATTTGTATTGAATTTATTCCTAAAATGTCCATAGGCTAAAAAAGAGGAGGGTTGGGGGGGGGGGGGGGGGGGGGATTTTAAATTAATCTTCTTATGGTTTGGTCATACAAAAATCTAATAAAAAAATGGTTTAAAATTGTTTCTAAAAAAAAAAGAAGATTTGGATTAAAATTGAATTGTTATGATTTTATTCAAATTAACATATTTTATATTTTGTGGAAAATTTATTTTTTGAATGGGTCGTATAACAATTTATTCTCATGAATGTTTTAATTGTTACATTTTCATTCTTTAAATTTGATTAAAATGAAATCAAATGCCACTATTTAGAAGAAACCCAAACAATTTTATTTTTAGTCCAAACTTTATAAGTTTACAAACTAAATTATGATATAATCAAACCACATAGAGTAAATTGTTATTGGTTCTGGTTTGAACCTATCATTAAAATTACTTTTTTGTCTACCAATAACAATTTGTAATAATTTGTGTGGGGAGAAAAGGGCCCAATCCAACATAGTGGGCCGAGAGCCCATATGAGGACTACTGTGCGACCGAGAAGAAGGAGATGGTAAGGGCAAGACCCATCTGGAAGAGAGACCCATAGAGGGAAAAATGATTACAATCCGAAGACGTCACCTTTTGTCCGAAGAGGTTACATTCCTCTGACGTGAATAGTAGGGATCAATTGAACGTATAAAAAGTCAAGATGATTTTCCGAGGACTCCTTATGATCAAGATAAGCTTTGAGTACACTGGGAGACGATAAGGATGAAGAAATATCTAAAGGGAAAGCTGCTATCACCGTATTTAATGCTCTGAAGCAACTTTTCTAGCCGCATTTATGTGGAGAAGACCCCTGAACAAGTGTATCCTTACCTACCGCCACTCACACAGAGCTAAAGAAGATGCTTGACGTAACATATACTCAAGTAGACCCACGAATGAGGTACAAGTGGACGATGAAGATGAAGAAAATGGAGGTTATATAAAGGAAAGAAGCTCCTAACAAAGAGGAGGAGGAAGGAAAAAGAGAAAGGAAGAACTTGACTGTAACCCTAAGATCTGTGTTCATCAGATAATCAATAATATAGCTCTTCGGATATCCATTCTTTATGTGTAAATTCATGTTGGTTTGTGCTTGAAGGTTGTGATTCGTTGTTGTTGATCCCATACTTAACCTAGCTCTTTCACCCATACTCTACAAATTCCTTGTTTTGGGCTTGGGTCACAAATCCTAACCCTACAATTTGTTATCTATGATTTGTTGTAAAAGTGTTGTAAAAGTATTGTAGATATATATAGTATTTCTAAAAATTAAAAAAAAAAAAAAAAAAAAAAGAAAAAAAGAAGAAGAAAAAGAACCGCATCAACTCCTATGAGAACCTATAAATGCAAAGAATGTGAAAAAAGGGAAAGTGACCATCTTCTATAAACAAGGCAACAGAAAAGTGTAATAGAGGCATAATCCATGAATATGCCTAATCATGTTTCCTTAAATAATTACTAAATGGAGTGGTTTTCTTTTCAACAAGGGTTCAAAATTCTAATCCTATCTTTAGAAAGCAAAAATTAGGGAAAGCAAAGAGTCCGGTACAAAAAAGAAGGAAAATTAGTGGGTGTTTTTAAAGTACAGTGACATGATATATTTCTTCCTCTTACATTCATGACAAATCTCATCATAAATTAACTTATGCGATTCAACTAAGGCTGTGTTTGGCAATATGTGAAATGTTTTCCAAGTGTAAAATATTTTCTATTGAAAATATTTTACGAAAAATAAAATATTTCCAATTGTTTGTTTGTGTTCTGGAAAATTTGCTAGAAAAGTATTTTTAGTGTTTGGTATTGTATGTAAAAACCTATTTTCAGAAAACCTAACAACTACAATCACCACCATAAACCTAGCCACCACGAGCCACTACAAACCCAACCACCATCAACCACTACATAATCGATTAATCTGAAAAATCATAATCAAAATCAAAACCCATTAATCTAAAGATCAATATCAAAACCATCTACCAAAGCCCATAATCCACCACCATTGAAACCCATAAACCACCCTAGCCAATGATCCACCACCCCCAATCGACCAGCATCAACACTTAAACTCACCCCTAACCCACCACCATTGAAACCCCATAGATCACTCCAACCACCAATCCTCCAAAACCCAAGCAAAAATGTTATTTTACAATATTAAAAAAAAAAAAAAAGTGTTAAGGCAGCGACGGCGTGGGTGGAAGAAAGATGGGTCTGGTGAGTGAGAGAGAGGACGAAAGGAAAGTAGATGAGAAACTACCTTCACCTGCAAAGGGGCTTGCAGGCACGACGGTGAGGCCGTGGGTCAAGGATTGGGATGTGATGAAATCAGGGTGGGTTTAGCTGGGTTCATTGGAGATGGGTTTGAGCATGATGGAGGAGCTGAGGCAGCGCGATCACATTGTTTGAGTGGCGCAATCAGACCAGCAATGGATTTGAGCGGCGCGACCTAACTGGCGATGAGTTTGGGTGGATTGAAGGCTGGACTATCGTTACTCTCTATTTCTCTTTCATTTTCTATTTTCAGTATGTAAAATTTTATTTGAAGGTAATTTGAATGTGCAAATTAAATTATTTTACACTTGAAGCCTTCTTATTTTATAGACAAATTATTTAATTTTCCCTTTGATCGAATTTCCTGAGCATCCCAAACAGTAAGCATGATGTAAAATATTTTCTCAACTTTCTTTATAGTTGAAACAAACACAGCTTAGATGACACGAGTATTCAAAAAAAAAAAACATGGGTACTTCAGTACTTGTCACTCTTCCAGTCCTCAAATCAACGACCCGTAACTTCCAAGAAGGGTAAACTAGTCTTTTCAGCTCAAAACCTACCAACCATTTTTGTCTTTTTTCTCAAACGCAAATACGCAAAACTATAAGACTACCAAAAGCAAAAATCATAATAAACTTTTATTTAGTTTTTGAGTTTTGGGTTTAAGGAGTGAAAAATTCAAAAGCATTATTCTGTTTCTAATTTTTCTTAAGACATTGTATAAAGATTCGAATCTTTCGATTAGAACATTCCAAAATAAAATGCGGATCTGACGGCTATAAAATTCCCTCTCTCCCACAAAATTCCCAGCATAATTCTAGCATCTAAGTCTAAGCTATCATTTAGCCTATAGCACCAAAACTTTGCCAACTCGGAGCCTCTTTAACCTTAAAAACCAATAACACCCTCTCTATCCTATACACACAGACGCGCACACACACACACTCACAAAAACATAGACACATTTCGGTTATTGAGTTGTTGTACTTATATCAATAATCAAACTCTTTTTTTTCTTTCTTTCTCTGCAACGGAATCTGTTTTGGCTCTGTTTTTCTCTGCCGGAAAATTCCCATTCCCGGTGGCGGGAAAGGGAGTTTGACCGTTAGAGTCAACTGGGTTTTCGTTAAAGTTGGCAGATTTTTGGGCTACGAACATGGTGATCTCCGTGGCGACCCCCAGGAAGTCGATAACAGAGAAGGTGTTCCAGAAGGTTGGAGGGTACTACCATGGCAGCAAAAGCAACCAAAACCAGAGGAGGTGCTCGAACGAGACTGAGTACGATTATGACGAGGATAGCACCATGGAGCTGGAGCTGGTGCAGATTGGAGCAGAGAGGACCAAGAACGTGCTGATTCTCATGAGTGATACAGGTGGAGGACACAGAGCCTCTGCTGAGGCCATCAGAGACGCCTTTCAAATTGAGTTTGGCGATGAGTATAGGGTAATTTGGCTTGAATCTCATCTGGGTTTTCTTGGATTTTTTTTTTTTTTTTTTTTTAGGTTAAAAGAATTGTGGTTAATTACTGCTCTTTCCTTGAATTACTTGTCCTTGTTTGGAAGTATTATGTTTCTTTTCGTGGAAGAGAGAAATGTTTTATGCAGAACATGTGAATAGCTTGCCTTTCTGTTCTTATTGGACTTTCTTGGATTTATGTGTTCTGTTCTTCTCTAAAAAGTAAAATTGTTCAGAAGCCAGATATTTTTCCTCCTTTTTTTTTTTTTTGGTACGTAGAGATCATCCAAAATTTTGTCCATCGTTTAGCTTTTATTCTTCTTGGAGTTTTCTGCCTCTCTCTTTCTCATTGTTTGTCAAATCAAGAACCTTTACTGTTCTTTTAACCTTCAAGATTTTCAATTCAGATTCTCTGTTTTCATGATTCAAAATTTGCCAGAATTTTCCATTTTTTTTTTTTTAAAAGGTGAGCTTGATGATCTCATCTTGTTCTAATTCTTCTACTTACCAGCTGTACTAATTCACGATCTTGGGATTTTCTCCAATTTTAATGACTTTTTCATTTGCTGTTTTAATTGTTATGCTGAAAGTGGAAATTTTCTATTTTTACTTGGTTAATTTCTTTTTAACGTTAATGAACTTCCCAATTGGGTCAAATTAAAAATTTATGCTAGTGTTCTGCTCCATTAACTCATATCATCTGAAGACTCAATCTGAACAATAATCTATTGCTTTAATTTTTTTTTTTTTTCTCCTGACTGTTGGTATCTTCTGATTTTAGATATTTGTGAAAGATGTATGGAAAGAATACACCGGCTGGCCATTAAATGACATGGAGAGATCATACAAGTTCATGGTGAAACATGTACAGTTATGGAAGGTTGCTTTCCACGGTACCTCTCCTCGATGGATACACAGCTTCTATCTTGCTGCCATTGCTGCCTACTATGCCAAGTACTTGGATCTTCTTAACCCTTTTACTTTTCATTCTCATTGTTACCTACAGATACTATAGTACATGATAAATAATTTATTGCTTTCAAGTGGATTGCAGTTTCCATTAGAGTTCTTTATACTTTATGGCATGATGATACTTTGTTTGGTCCCCATAGTCTAACAAAAGTTTAACCCTACTTTTATATATATTACTAGTTCATGACATAATGATGGTTCTTTATCACCAACTTGCTGATTGATCGATTGGGTAGAAGTTGAATTATTGAGGACATAGTTGCTTACTTTTTACTCCAAGATGAGTTATTTCCCTTAGTTGGAGAACATGATTATAACTTTTTAGGTGTTCAATATTATCAAATTTGCATATTATATTTTTAGTCCAATTAGGTTTTCTAATTTTTGCTATATTGCGTGATTGAAGAGAGGTGGAGGCCGGGCTAATGGAGTACAAGCCAGATATCATCATCAGTGTGCATCCTTTAATGCAACATATTCCTTTGTGGGTTCTGAAATGGCAAGGCCTCCAGAAGAAAGTGGTTTTTGTCACTGTCATCACTGACCTAAATAGTTGCCATCCTACATGGTTAGTTAACAAACCCTTTTGAAACTACATTTATATTTGCTGTCCATTGATCATAGCTCACTTTGCATTGCATTCTAACTTTGAAACTGCATCCAGGTTTCACCCTGGGGTTAATCGGTGCTATTGCCCATCAGAAGAGGTAGCCAAGAGAGCGTTACTGGATGGCCTTGAGGAGTCTCAAACTCGTGTTTTTGGCTTGCCCATCCGGCCTTCTTTTGCCCGTGCCGTTCTTTCCAAGGTAGGTGTATGCCTGTTTGGGATTATAAATGTATGCATGTTTTACTGGCTGGAGTTTCTGATTTTTACTTTCTTTGTTTTATGTCTTGTATAGGATCAATTGAGGGAAGAGCTTGAGATGGACCCAGAGTTGCCTGCAGTTTTGCTAATGGGAGGTGGTGAAGGGATGGGACCTGTTAAGAAAACTGCATTGGCTCTTGGGGAATCACTTTTTGATAATGATCTTAGAAAACCAATTGGACAATTAATTATTATATGTGGCCGTAATAAAACACTAGCCGCTACTCTTCAATCCGAGCAGTTTAAAATCCCAGTAAAGGTAATGGCTTTCACAAACTTGTTTGGATCAAGACAACGCATTCATTTTGAGCATCAATTAAATGCTTGTTCCTCTTTGATGTAGGTGAGAGGGTTTGAGACCCAAATGGAGAAATGGATGGGAGCTTGTGACTGCATTATAACAAAAGTATGTTAATAAATCCCTGCCATCTATTTGCTTTTATGTCGTGCATATTACCAAGCCCCTTATTAATTGGATTCTGTGGGTTTCTATGTTTCATAGGCTGGACCTGGTACAATTGCAGAGGCATTGATCAGGGGGCTTCCTATTATTCTCAATGATTACATTCCTGGACAAGTTAGTCATCAACCTCATCACTTGTGCAATTGAGATAGATAACATGTCTAATTTTATTTTCTAGCTGTACCCTCATTACTAATACTTTTCAATTTGCTCAGGAAAAGGGCAATGTACCTTATGTTGTAGACAATGGTGCCGGTGTCTTCACCCGCAGTCCTAAAGAAACTGCAAGACTAGTGACTGAATGGTTCAGCACCAAGAAAGATGAGCTCAAGATAATGTCAGAGAATGCACTTAAATTAGCACAACCAGAGGCTGTCTTCAACATTGTGAGGGACATCCATGATCTCGCTTGCCAACGAGGGCCTCTAGCGAATATCCCCTACATGTTAACATCTTCATTCACAAGCCTCATTTAATTGACAACAATTGTGTCTTGACTCTTGAGGCTCCCCCGCTCAATCAATTACTTAGTCCAAAAAAAAAAAAAGTTTGCCTCCATAGTATATTGCAATGTACAGTAGTTAGCTTTGGTATTATCATTCTTTGGTCTCAGGGGCTTGGTCGTTAATATGAGTTGTAAATTATGCAAAACAAGCTCTGGTGTTTTTAATAATTGGGATTTCTTTTAGGCTATTTTTGGGAGAAAATAGGATCATGTGAAAGTTGATAATGTTGTATTCTGTATTTTGCAGTGTTACCCCTTTTGTTTTTTCTGCCCCGTAATGACCTTAGCTTGTTGTGTACGGTGTACCCAAAATTTTTGTCCTGTCCGTTAGTAAACTTCTTTGTCTATTATGATTTATGACTCGTCTTCGAAAGCAGCATGATGTGAAGTTTGCTTTTCTTCCAATGACCTGTTTGCTTCAAAGCTAAAGGACAAAACTCATTGACACTAATAGACTATTGAAGCAAGTGATAGAGGGCTTAAGAAGCAAAGAAGTGAAGTAAATATGCCTAGTCTTTTATGCTTTGAATTGTCAAGCCAAAGATTTTGTTTAGACACCTTGCTTGAACTTGCTGGGTTTACTCTAGCATAAAATGGACAAATGGTATAAATTGTTCAACACGGTGTGTGAACTTGCACCAAAAGCGTGAATCTACTACCATTGCCAACCAATCCCGTGACTGGTTGGCAATGGTAGTAGATTGGCGCTTTTAGATATGAAACCAGGTTGACCGGTTGTTAGCTTGTTGCACTCGATGCTTTTAAAGAATGTTAGTTTTGACTCCTAAAACCCTGTTAAGTATTAATATCTTAAGAAATTTGGTTCAAGATTGTGGAAAAAGAAGACGCAAAGACTTTGTCACGGGTCATGATGCACCAAGTCTAATATGAGCTCAACATGGTCATAGACTTGCAAGTTAAGGTTTACACGTACATAGGTTTTTAAAGGAAATTGTTGCACACCGTGGAGTGCACACCGTACACACAACATTTGAAAATCATGTTCACAATTTCATAATTTAATTAGAATCGTGTTTTAAATTCACGATTTCAACTGACGTGGTATAGCCAATAAACACTTCAGTGTGTAATTAACAGCGACTAGGTTTTTAAATGTAAAGAAAGAAGCCTAGCTGCCGTTAGGTGGCGGGTGTGTGTGACTAAGATAGTGACAGCATGACAGACTGTAAAGACTTGGCAAACATGATGGTGCCATGTGGCGCAAGCGAGGCTACCAAAAATCCAGAGAGGTCAACAACAAGAGTACTGGGGTAGTACATGAAAGATCCTAAAACGAAGTCCAAAATGAGAAAAAAAAAATATTTGGGCTGGCCCACTACTAAATAAATTGAATTGTGTATCTGGAGTGAGAAATTAAAATTATTTTATTATTTATTTTATTTTTATTATTATCTATGAATTTTATTATATTTTTTGGTAATATTTATAAATACTATTTTAACTAATTTTTATATTTATTTACAGTACTTTCAGTAATAATTTTTTAATTTTAATAAAATAAGCGGTATCGAAACACACTTTTAATTGTATTTTCATGGGGTTTATAATTTGAAAATATAGAAAGCTGCTGAGGTTGAATAACTATTTTAAAGTGTTGGTTTCTGCCTGGACTTGCATTGCCTCAAGTTATGATAATCAGTTGACACCACGATGTTTTATTATAGAATATGACTATATGTATTGTATATGTTTTATTAAGGCGAAGATTACAAAGGGAAACCTACTCTTATTTGCATATTCGACAAAAATCAGAATGACTAAAAAAAAAAAAAGAGGGAATGAATCTTACTATCCTCTAGTCAACAGGGCTATTATTGGCTGAATAGTTCACACCATTAAAAATGATAAAAAAAATTATTATAAAAAGAAATTGATAAAAAAAAAAAATTAAGGGCAAATATAGAGAGAGAAATACTTGGGTTGATGCGGAAACTTGTCACAAACTAAGAAAAACTATAAGATTAATTATAAAGCCAAGTAAGAAATAATAATAATAATAATAATAATAATAATAATAATAATAATAATAAAGCAAGTATGAGAATCAGATAAATTTAGTGCATATAATAAGGGGTTGGATTGAAGCTTTTCCCTCGCTAATTGGCTCTAATTGTAAGGTGTTAATGCTTGTAATCTTGTACTTAGTTTGATCTTGTTTATATGAGTTTTGAAGTTTGGTTCAAGTTTCCTATTGTTAGTTTAATCTAAGCTTTAATCTGTCTATCGTGAACCTTCGAATCAACAGCTGTTTAGATGAACTAGGCTTCGAATTAATTTGTTTGCATTCCAATTTAGTTTCTTGAGATCCAATGGCATTAGAAATAGATTAGCACTCAATCCTAAAACTTGATCACTTGTAATTTCTTTTACTTGCTTCATTTTCATTGTTACTTGCACTATTTGTTTGTTTTATTTATTTATTTATTATACAAGATAGAAATTCTAATCTAGCATGCATAATCTAAGTGTATATGTATGTAAAGCTCCCTCCTTGAGACTTAAAACTAGGCCCTTGCTCCCCTTTCACAACCCACAAGCACTTATACTTATGAAGTAATTATCGCATCAAGAATTTACTATAATTATTTACACTGTTTGTTAACAGTCCACTTAATTGAGGTAATATTAAACCCTATCCATAATCCTCGAGGTCAAATTCTTCACTTTGAAACTTGAAATAAGACATTGATCCACTTACAATTAATACATAGGGCGGTCCCACTTAGAAAGATTTAATCTGAATCAAACATCATGATGTGTAAATCAAGGTTTAAATCTCTTTTCTTTTGTTATTGTAACTATTAAATTATTCAAAAAAAAAAAGAGATGAACTACTTTTTTTACTTTTTTTAATAGGTAGATAATAGGGGAGGTGTCTTCTCTTCCATTATTGTAACTATTAAATTATCCAAAACGAAGAAGAAGAAGAAATAGGCTAGTTTTTTTAATAGGTAGAAAAGATGTGGTTAACATGCTAATATTAAGGTTAACTATTATCCAATTCTATGGATTAGTAGGATTTTTTTAAGTGATTATCCAATAGGAATGACATCCTTTATGATATTTTATGTTTGTGGTTTGAACTTTATCTCCCCTCATTCTTTATGTACTTATCTAGGAAAGTAGGTATTCTTAAACTTTGGCCCCCTTTAATAGTATCATTGATTTTTTTTAAGAGTAATGCTATAGTCATAAACTTTTTTACAATATTTTTACAAATGGTTAAAGTTGCAAATTTTTTATGGTTCGCATTTGGGCCCACTACTTATGCAACTTTTTAACTTACTAATACCACTCACCACATTATCAATTTGTTAAAAAGTTTATAACTCTATTATTTTCTTCCTTTTAAAGGACAAAAAAAAAAAAAGATCTAAAAACTAAAATAAAATATGCAAGCTTAAAAAAATTAGCTCAATAAAAAATTACTAGTAGTAAAACTAAAAAAATTAAACCCAATCAACTAATTTTATAAATTAAAAAAAAAAAAATCCAGCCCTTTAAAAATTTTTAAATAAATTTTTGGTAAAAACACCATTTTGGTCTTTACATTTTAAGGTCACAATCAATTTGGTCTCTACATTTTGGTAGCAGTCAATTTGGTCCCTACTATTTTCAATTTGCAATTAATTTAGTTCCTACATTTTCCGTTACGTAGCTAATGGATTGCATTGTTGGCATATCTAATATTAAAAAATTAAATCTGACGCTGACGTGTTTATATTTTGTTGACCACATTAGCACTTAAATAACAAAAAAGCCATGTTAGAGTATCTCCAGCAAATTCATTAAATTTTTGTACTGTTTGGAGGATGAACAGTGACTTTTACCTTTATCTACCCACTTTTTCAAATACACTTTCCAACAGATTCTCTATCTTATTCTCTATCTCATTTAAATATTATTTCTTCATTCATTATTTATTCTCTTTTTTTTTTAACTACACATCTTCCAACATGTTTTTATTCAACGCCTAATTATTATAATAGAAAAAAACATTTGAAGAATGAACAGTAGCCTATCAAACTTGAGGAGCTACTATTCGTGAGCCAAAAAAAAATTCAGGTATAGAGAATCCATTGGAGTGGCTTTTTTTGGTCTCATTCTCTATTATAGAGAATATTTTGCTTTTATATAGACCATTGGAAATGATCTTAGCATTTAAAAAATATAAATAACCATTCAAATAGAATTTCAAGACTTTCTCCAAAAAAAAAAAAAGATAAAAGAAATTTCAAAACTTTATAATAACAATTTAAATAACAAAATTATCAATTTCTTATTTTTCGGCATCCGTTTCTTAAAAAAAAAAAAAAAAAAAAAAAAAAATCTTGACATCCAATCACAATAACGGATACAAAAAGAAAATCTCAATATAGTGCCAAAAAAATCAAGAAAATCCACATCCGTGTTAATGTCTCTCTACCCTGCTAATGTCTCTGGGTGAATCCCTTTGCTGTGAATCACAAATCTAAGCCTTCCCGCCACCACTACTCAAGACGCAACTAAAACATCAAACTTCAACCATAAATCCAAGACGCTCGAAGTCACCGTCGTTTGCCCCTCACAGACTAACTACAACTTAATTGCCTGAAGTTTGGCAACCAACAACAACTCGAATTTCAACCCACCTACAAGCCGCCAACAACGTAATAACAGAATTGAAGATATATACCCAGATTGCGATTTGGACCAACAAGAGGCGACTCAAGTGTTGGAATCAACGTCTCCGACTTTGACTTGGAGCAACCACACTCCCTATGTAGCAAGACGATGACTCTCGTGGTGGTGTCGTTGTGCATCTTATTGTCAGTGCGGCGAGCTATGCAGATGCCAGCCTAGGTGGGTTTGAGATGGAGGAGCCAAGAGAGAGGAATGAGATAAACTAGAAAGAGAGACTAGAGAAGATTTGAGTTCTAGGTTGTCCGTTGATGAATGTTGAGAGAGAGAGAGAAGCGAAATTCCATAAGAAAATTAAAAGGAAAAAAAAAATTAGTAAACAAAAAGGAAAAAAATATTTTAAATGTTGACATGGCTTTTTTGTCAACTAAGATCAAATTTAACTTTTTTTAATGTTAGACATGCCAACAATGCAATCCATTAGTCACGCAGTATTTTCCGTTAGTGAGATAAAGGCAGGGATCAAATTAGTTGCAAGTTGAAAATAGTACGGACCAAATTGACTGTTACCAAAATATATGGACTAATTTGACTGTGATTCAAAAATGTAGGAACCAAAATGATGTTTTCACCTAAATTTTTTTTCCTACTCATAGTAGATGCATGCACCAAAAAAAAAAAAAAAAAAAATACTTTAGTAGCTATAGTAGCAGAGCATGGCTAGTAGTAGATCTGCTTTCTTAATTCCAAGTTCCAACTTCGTCCCTACCTAGCACAAAAAGTTCTAAGGATTAGTCAAATTAGATATTTTCCTTACCTAAACCATTTTTAGAGCATTAGCATTGAAAAATCTCAATGTTATTCTATTTTACAATTCTAAAAAGTTATTTAATCATTATACCATACCATTTTACAATATCTCCACGTCTCAAACTTCTACTTCCCTCTTTTACTCATTAAAATAATATATTTACATAATAAAATTATGGGGGGTGAAAGCCCAACCTTATGTATCCCACTAAGGCCCTATTTGAAGGTTAATGTATGTCTAAAGAGATGAAAGTGGTTAAGAAGGAGTCCGTATGAAAGAAAGATACTTGGAAATGAAGGGGAACAGTCCAAAGAGAGCACCAGTAGTCCGAAGAGGTCATTCTCCTCGGATGCAAGTATTCTTGGTCAAGCAAATATCTGGAGGGTTCGAGTGATCTTCCTAATGACTTCAATGATAAGGATAAGCTTTGGGCATGCCTGGAGATGAGAAGAATTGAGAAATATTTAAAAGGAAAAGTTGTCATCACCACATTAAATGCACTGCATCTGTTTTTCTAGTCGTATTAATGTGGAGAAGACCCCTGAACAGTGTCATCTCAGCTACTACCACCTACAGAGAGCTAAAGAGGAGACCTGACATGACTATACTCAAGTGAATACTTAGATGAAGAACAAGTGGACGATGAAGATAATGAGGAAGGATGCTATATAAAGGAAAAAAGCCTCTGATAAAAAAAAAAAAAACAAAAAAAAAAAGAGGAGAGGAGGAGAAAGAAGTTCACTGTAGCTCTAAGAATTGCATTCATCTTTCATTCAATAATATACCTCCTTGGACATCAATTTGAAAAGTTTTGAAGTGTGTTTTTATGTCAGTTTATTCTTTAACACTATAGTTAACTATTGTTTAGTTCACAATCAGCTTAACTCTTTTGTCTACTCTCTACAAATTCATTGTTCTTGTTTCATTGGTCTCATAATCCAAATCTTTTGGGCTTGGGTTACAAAAACTGACCCTACAATTGTCATCGTCTGTGGGAAGAGTTTGAGCGAAAGTGGAAGCAACAGTTGATAATGGCTAAACCAGGGTAACAACTAGCAGAATCTAGGGCATCCCAACATGTAGACCCTTTTCTCAATTTGGAACAGAGACAAGATCGTGAAGGTAGTGTGCATACTACGCATACTGATCGAAGCCAGCCACATGGTGAAAGTCACGTGTCTCATGCAGAGAAGAACCAGGATATGCAACTAGAAATTGAAAGGCTAAAGAGGGAGTTGCGCCATGCAAAGAGAAAACGAATTTTTTCGCATTATGATGAAGATTTAGGTGACGAGCAGGATGTCACTTACAAGCAGAGATCTCGGACACCAATCAGTGAATCCTTTTCCTATGAAGAAGAGCATCATCGCAAGAGGTAACCTCGAAGCCCATCACGTGGAGGTGTAGGGAACGATGCTATGAGTAGGGCCTTGAATCAAATCTCTAGGTCACTCTTTACGCGCAGGATTGAAGAAGCGAGACTTGCTCGGCGTTTTAACCAGCCGAACTTCACCATCTATAATGGTAAAACGGACCCTGTGGAACATGTGAGTCACTTTAATCAAAGGATGGTTGTCTATTCTAGGGATGAAGCTCTGATGTGAAAAGTTTTTCCCCTCTAGTCTTGAACCGGTTGCAATAAGATGGTTTGACAGCCTAGAAGCAGACTTCATCGACTCCTTCAGAGAGCTCATTCAAGCATTTGGTTCCCGTTTTGTCACATGCAGAAGAGTGGCTAGGCCCCTGTCTTCACTGCTATCCTTGAGCATGCAAGAGACTGAGACCTTGAAAACATATTCAGATAGGTACTGGGAGATGTTTAATGATATGGAGGGCAATTTTGATGGAATAACTCTTAGCACGTTTAAGCTCGGCCTCCCCAGTGACCATGGTTTGAGGAAGTCCTTAACTGGTAAGTCAGTTACTAACATGCGTCAGCTCATGGACCATATCGAAAATATAAAAGAGTTGAAGAAGATCAACAGCAAGGGAAGGGAAAGGATAAGGTTATCCCCCAGGAAAGGTGGATTTTAGGTCAGACCAATACAATAACAACAAACCACGGAGAGATTTCGCTGGGTAGTTAGGATCAACAAACCTTCAAGCAGTTAACACTGTATTCAAAGAGCCAGTACACCAGGTTTTAGAAAAGATTAAGAATGAACCATTTTTTAAGTGACCGAATAAGATGGTAGGGAACCCTGAAAGGTGTAATCATAATCTCTATTGCCAATACAACCAAGATCATGGGCATACCACAGAGGATTGCAGGAGCCTGTGGGATCATTTGGACTAACTAGTCCGCAAAGGTAAATTGAGACACCTCTTGCATCACTCTAGTGGCCGAGGAAGTCAGATGAACTTGGAGCCCCAAAGAGATGACTCTTCAAAGTCTCCATTGGGAACTATCAACGTTATCTTCGCCATACCAAGGAGAACAGGATCCTAGCCGTCCAAGATTATGTTGATAGCTCGGTTACTTGCAGGGGACTTCGGCCAAGGTCCAAAAAGAGCTAGACTAGATACTCAATTGGTTCTAGGATTCTTAGACAAAGACAAGATTGGAACCATCCAACCCCATGATAATGCTTTAGTAATCACCCTTAGAATTGATGGACCAGGGTAGGGCGATAGAAATAATGTACCCTGATCTCTACAAGGGGCTGGACCTAAAACCTGATGACTTAACACCATACAATTTTCCCCTTGTTAGTTTTGAAGGAAAAGTCGTCATCCCGAAGGGCCAAATACGATTACCTGTACAGACTGGTTCAGAGGTGGTGGAGATAGATTTCATTGTTGTAGATGTGTATTCCCCTTATACGACAATTGTAGCCAGACCTTGACTTCATACGCTAGGGGCTGTTTCCTCTACTTTGTGAAATCCGGGGAGATCAGTCCGCGGCCAAATAATGCTTAATGGCTGCCATCTAGCACAAGCCTGAAACGGAGTTCTCGGCCAAGGTCGAAAGGGGTTTATAGCAGTTAAAAAGTCAGGAACCGCCCGCTGAAGACCCAGATGAGGGCGCTAGATGTGAAGGTTTAATAAAAGTTGTTATTGGAGACGATCCCGAAAAGTTTTTTCAAGTCAGATCTCAAATGCCTCTACAATAGAAGGAGGAGCTAATAGAGTTCCTTAAAAGAAACCTTGACGTATTTACCTAGAACACTTACGAGGCCCCAGGGGTGGATCTAGAATTCATTTGTCACCATCTGAAAGTCAACCCATTGATCACACCTAAGAAGCAGCCTCCTCGGCACTCATCTAAGGAGCATGCTAATGCAGTGAGAAAGGAAGTAACAAAGCTCAAACAAGCCAGAGTTATGAAAGAGGTTTTTTATCCTGAGTGGCTAGCAAACATTGTGGTGGTGAAGAAGAAGAATGAGAAATGGCGAGTGTGTGTAGACTTCACCGACTTAAATAAGACTTGTCCTAAGGATTCATTCCCTATGCCAAAAATTAATCAGTTAGTAGATGCCACTGTCGGCCACCCTCGGATGAGTTTCCTAGATGCCTTCCAAGATTACCACCAAATACCGTTAGCCCTGGATGATCAGGAGAAAACTGCATTTCTCACCCCTATTGGTAACTACCATTACAAGGTGATGCCCTTTTGTTTGAAAAATACAGGATCCACTTACCAAAGGATGATGACGAGTATGTTTGAGTCACAGTTGGGCAAAAGTATCGAAATTTATATAGATGACATGGTGGTAAAAAGCAAGATCGTTTCTGAACATATAAAGGATTTTGAAGACATTTTTGAAGTTCTAAGAAGGCACAAGCTACGTCTAAACGCCTTCAAGTGCTCATTTGGTGTAGGGTCAGGCAAGTTCTTGGGGTACATGGTGACTCACAGGGGAATTGAAGTTAACCCTGATTAGATAAAGGCCATTCACAATCTACAGGCTCCTCGGAATCCCAAAGAAGTTCAGAAATTGACCAGAATGACTGCTGCCCTAAATCGATTCATCTCCCGATCAGCAGATAGGTGTAGACCTTTCTTCTCATTGATCAAAAAATGGAAGGGATTTGAATGGACTGAAGAATGTGTTGTGACCTTTCAGCAACTTAAGGACTATCTCGCTTAGCCACTCATCATGTCCAGTCCTGAGCCAGATGAAGTCTTGTTTGCCTACATTGCTGTGGCTCCTTGTGCTGTGAGCTTGGTGTTAATATGAGCAGATCGTGGTGTGCAAAGGCCAGTTTATTATGTAAGTAAGTCGCTGCATGAGGCCGAGGTTCGTTATTTGCCACTGGAGAAGGCTATCCTGGCAGTGGTGCTTGGTACACGAAAACTACCTCATTATTTCCAAGCCCATACAGTCATTGTTCTTACCCAGCTCCCACTCAAGGCTATACTCCGAAGTGTTGACTACACCGGGAGGATTGCTAAATGAGGCATGATCTTAGAGGCTTTTAATATCAAGTACATGCCTTGCACATCAGTCAAGGGTCAAGTCTTTGCAAATTTGGTGGCCGAGTTCACGGAACCCCAGTTAGAGGAAGTAACGCCAACCTCGGACATTGATGAAAAATCAGTTGGCATGATTTCTTAACAAAGCCCCTTACATTGGGAAGTGTATGTGGATGGTGCAGTGAACCAGAAAGGGTTTTGGAGTGGGGCTAGTACTGATATCCCCTGAAAGAATCATCATTGAAAAGTCGCTAAAGCTAGACTTCTCAGCAACAAACAATGAGACGGAGTATGAAGCTCTACTGATGGGAATGGCTATGGTTCGAAAAATGGGAGGAAAGTCAGTGGAGGTATTCTCGGACTCGAGATTAGTCGTTGGTCAAGTACAAGGTGAGTTTAAGGCGAAGGATGAAAAAATGCAGGGATACCTAAGCCGAGTTAAGCGTCTGTAGTCAGAGTTCGACTCTTTTAATTTGCTGCATATCCCCAGAAATGGTAATGCACATGCTGACTCTTTAGTCACGCTCGCTACCTCTTCGGCACAAGATTTGTCGAAGGTTATCCTCGTCAAGGACATGCATGGCCCTATAGAGGCAAGAAGAGAGGTAGCCCAAGTTCACCAAATCAGGGCCGAACTTAGCTGGATGGATCCTATAATTAAATTCTTAAAGGATGATACTTTGCCTGAAGAGAGGGGTGATGCTGACAAAGTTTGGAGGAAGGCAACTAGGTTCTGGCTATCCGAGGACCAGAAACTATACAAACGTTCCTATTTAGGACCGTACTTATTATGCATGCATCCTGAAGTGGCTAAGTTACTACTGGAAGAGCTAGATGAAGGAATCTGTGGGAGCCACACTGGAGGTAGGTTCTTGGCTCACTAAGCCATTACTTAAGGTTATTGGTGGCCGAATATGCAAAAAGAAGCCCATGAGTATGTCAAGAAGTGCGACTAATGTCAACGGTTTGCCCCAAACATTCATCAGCCAGGGGGAACCCTTAATCCGCTGTCTAGCCCGAGGCCTTTCACTCAATGGGGCTTAGATATCGTGGGTCCATTCCCTAAAGCCGCAGGAAACAGGAAATACCTTTTGGTCGACACAGATTATTTCACCAAATAGGTCGAAGCTGAACCTCTGGCCAACATCAAAGACGTAGATGTGCAGAAATTTGTGTGGAAAAATATTGTCACTCAGTTTGGGATTCCTCATACTCTCATCTCGGACAATAGCCTACAGTTCGATAGCAAAGCATTCAGAAATTATTGTAGTGAACTAGGAATCAGAAATAGATACTCCACTCCTGCCTATCCCCCGGGGAATGGGCAAGCAGAAGCAGTTAATAAGGTCATAGTTAATGGATTAAAAAAAAGACTAGACAATGCAAAGGGCAAATGGGTGGAAGAACTGCCACACGTACTGTGGGCATACAGAACTACACCTCGTAGGTCTACTAAAGAGAACCCCTTTTTAATGACCTACGGAGTTGAGGCTGTCATACCTTTAGACACTGGGTTCCCAACTATGAAAACTAGTTCGTTCAGTCCGATCGGCAACAATGAGCAGCTAGAAAAGAGTTTGGATCTGATTGAAGAAATGAGAGAAAATGCAATGGTCTGATTAGTACATTACCAACAAAAGCTTAGGTGGGGCTATGATGCTAACGTAAAGTTAAGGCCTTTAGAATCTGGCGATTTGGTACTCAGAAAAGTTGTGGGCACTACAAAGAACCCAGCTTGGGGAAAGTTAGGACCTAATTGAGAAGGGTCATATCGTATTACTTCAGGAGCTGGCATTGGGGCATATTTCTTGGAAGATTTGGATAGTCATGTAATACCACGCTCTTGGAATGTAAACAACCTTAAAAGGTATTATTATTAATCAAGTCTTTACTTTAATCATTATGCCAATTTATTATGTAAAATCTTTGGACCTCTCCTAATTGTTTAAATTTAAATCCAATCATGCCTGAAGTCCTCGGACTAGATGATTTGAGTTAGTTAATACTCGTTTAAAATTCTCCTAAGTGTTTAAGCTTAAATCCAATCAGGTCTGAAGTCCTCGGACCAGATGATTTGGGTTAGCTGGCACTCCTTCGTATTTCGACTAAGTGTTTAAACTTAAATCTACTTACGCCTGAAGTCCTCAAACCAAATGATATGGGTTAATTAACACTGTCTTGTAGTCATTATCAAAGTTTAAATTTAACAAATCATGCCTAAATAACTTCGTCTCGTAGTCTTAAATATTGGAATAATCCGAAATCAGTACTTAGCAATACTCCTTGTGGATATCCAAGAAAACCTGTAATATCTTCACATCATTCATTGCATTCTATGTTTGTTAATAACTATTGTATGACCTACTTCTTCTAGTATTTGCATAAGGTGTTTACATCATTGGCATGATATCATTGTTAAGTCTGTCTGTATTACTGTAGTTACAAGTTATAGTTATTTACAATAATAATGACTATCATAAGGTATGCAACGAAGACACTAAGAATAAAAGAAAAACGATTTCATTAATCAAAAGAAGGTCGTTCACAATTCCTTACATAAAATAATAATAATAATAATAATAATAAATACAAGTATGAAATAAAAACTCCTAAATGTCTAAGCCTTCTCTTAAGGAACCGAAGGGTCAGTAGCCTGATTGGACTGAGCAGCAGCAACTTCTGAGGCTTGTTCCTTAGACTCTGGAAGGGACTTCTCTTTTCCTAAGCCTTTGTCCTTATCCTAGGGAGCCTTAGCTGGCTTGCTCTGATCACCAGGTTGACTAGACTCCTTGGGGGTCTCAGGGTTGATAGGAGGGACTTGGTCGATCAGAGAGTGCTCCGAGGTCTCTTGGAGTTGTGTGGGGGGAGAGGAGTCAGACCCTGGGAGTTCACGAATATCAGGATCATAATAGATACTCCCAGGTCATCTCAAGTCAGAGTCCGCAGAGACCCTAGCAACATCTAGCGCTTTTCCCCAAGTTACATTGCAGTACTCTCGGCATACTGCGGCAAATTGCTAAGTGGGGTTGGTTTGGGTCTCCTCCACCCCTAACTTATATGCTGCTTACCTTTCAGCCTCGACTGCCTCCTTTGCCAACTGAGCTTTCTTTTCGGCCAAGGTGGCAGTCTCCTTGGTTTTTTGAAGCTCAATCCACAGATCCTTCAACAGCGCTTTTTCTATTTCTAGATTGATCTCGGTCAAATTCAGCAATTGGCGTTGGTCTTCGGCTTGCTTCATGGCATTTTGGGGACTAGCATCTAGGCTGTTCTTCTCCTTGGTCACATCTTTTAATTGCTCGGATAGGTGAGCAAAGTCTTCCTTTAGATTACCCAGCGTCTTTTCTACCTCAGACCAGGAGTGGGCCTTTGCTTGGGTTTTGGTGTAGACCTTTTTGTTCCACTCCTCGGCCATATAAACCTGCTGGGTAAGCTGCGTAACAGAAGGAAAATTACAATATTAAAAAAAAAAAAGTCAGTCAAAGAAGCGGATTAATTTACTTACCATGGCTAAATCCTTCTTTAGGGATAAAAAGAGTTCGTACTGGCTGAAACGCTTGTAGGAATCCATGTCTCATGGAAGGAGCAGCGGTTGCTCCAAAGTCTCAACGACGAGACCTGCCCTCCCCCCATCATAATTTTTGAGAGAAGTCTCCAGGGGATCGGAGCATCATCCAACTCCAGCCTCGGGGACCAGGTGCAAGGTCCTCGGCGCACATCAGCCACGAGGGCGTTATCATGTCTCTCTGTAGAGGAGGCCCTTTTACTTCATTGGTCCTTGGCCACCTTCTATTGTTTGGCTCCTTTCGGAGGTGCTACCTCCCTTTCTTCCTTGTCGGTGAGGGGTCTTTTCTTCTTTGGATTTGGCAATGGCTTAGCGCTGAGATCCAAAGGAACTTGAGGAGGTGGTGGAGGAAAACTAACAACTGGCTGAGACGTACCAGTCTCTTTGGGCCCAGCTTTTTTACCCCTATTATTCATCAAATCCTTCAAGCTCGTCATGTCTTCTTCTTCGTCCGAAGAGTCTTTTGGAAGAGCTGTTATCAAGACAGGAGGGTGGACACTAGATTGCCTGTCAACTTCCTCCTCAGCGCCCGAAACGTGTATCACTCGAACCTCTTTTGAGGCCTCTCCTCTGAAGGTAAATTTATCAATTTGCTCTTCGAGTGAAGAAGTCGAAGAAGCAACACCCTCACCTTCTGTTGCTAGTTCGAGGGGAATCTGTTGAATCGGCTGGACGAGCAATGGTACACCCTGCAGATTTGGATGTGGCATGGGGAGAAAATCAAATGGAGCCAAAAAGTCTTTCTGAGCAACGTCTATGCGGTTGATGCGATAATCTCCCTGTCTTATCGCGTTGCGGACTGGCTGAAAATGGGTTGGTTTAGGCGTGTAACCAAGAATAAGAGGAACCGACTAGAGTTGTCCGTCTTTACTTACAAAAATTTCTGATCGTAGTAGATAATTGAGCGCGGCAGTGTTTGTGAGACTCAGCCGAGGGGAAACGTGGTCTTTATCTGTCAACATCACAACAGAACTTAGTTAGAAACTTGAAAATAATAACATAAAGAAAGGACAAAATTATTAAAAAACGACGACCCTAAATCTACTGTTAGCAAACCTAAATCTAGGATGCTCCCACTTGGCTCTCCTGGTCGGGTTGGGCAGTGAAGTCCGTCATGCCACGCGCTTGAGACGATCAAATAGTCGTCTTTCATCCCTTTGTTAGATCGGGATTTAAGATAATATCCCGCTCCTTTATAATTGTGACACTCGTACATATGTACCACGTTGAACTAAGTGAGTCCCAATCCTAGATGATGGTTCAAATCATCAACTACTCCTAAGATTCTAAAGACGTTAAGCGCACATTGTTCGAGACTAAGCCTATGGTTTCGAAGGTAATTAGTGGTGATGGGGCCCATAGGAATAGTCATTCTTCCTTCCAGGAAGGCGATGATTGGGATTATAACTTCACTTGCCTTTCGATCTATTAGTATTTTTTCTGGAGGGCAATATCTCAAACCCACATCTTGAGGTATGCGATATGTGGCCCTAAATTCCTCCATTTAGGCAGGGCTATCCACCAGATACTGAAATCTACTAATCTCAGTTAAACAAGAAAGAGGAGACTCTAAACGCAGTGACTGGGGAGTGATTACTCGAAGGCCGAGGAAGCTAGCTGAAAAGAAGATGAAAGGTTTGAGTAAACGAGATCTTCCACAAACTAAGTCGGGGAATGATCTTTAAACTCGTAGAGATTCTTGCAAATTCTGGGTTTGATGATTGAAGAGCTTGATGGATTTGAGTGCTTTAGTTCGCTGGAAAATCTAAGAATCTACAAAGTAAAGGAGAAAAAACCTCTTCTAGGGCTTTATATAGGGACAAACGAAGGGGTAGGAGTCATCCCGCCCAAATTCTGAGGAAAAACCACGTCCGTTGGATCAGTAGTCCACCGTTGGATAACAGAGACAAAACGCCGCCTGGAGTAATTAATAGCGCTTTGGGAATACTGAAACGGTAGCAGCAGTTATGAAGCGCCTAAATCTATGCTCATACATGTGTGAACTCAGATATTTTTGTACTTTAAGCTTTTATTCCGTAACAAATCAAAATCCTATTTTTTCTCCTCAGATACGAGGGAAAAATTAAACTTTTGAGAGGCTATTGTAGGGGGTGAAAACCCAACCTTATGTATCGGGCCTAAGGCCCTATTTAAAGGTTACTGTGTGTCCGAAGAGATGAAAGTGGTTGAGAAGGAGTCCGTATGAAAGAAAGATACCTGGAAATGAAGGAGAACAGTCCGAAGAGAGCACCAGTGGTCCGAAGGGGTCATTCTCCTTGGATGCAAGTATTCTTGGTCAAGCAAATATCTGGAGGGTTCGAGTGATTTTTCTAATGACTTCAATGATAAGGATAAGCTTTGGGCATGCCTGGAAATGAGAAGAACGGACAAATATCTAAAAGGAAAGCTGCTACCACCACATTAAATGCACTGCATCTGCTTTTTTGGCCGCATTAATGTGGAAAAGACCCTTGAACAGTATCATCTCATCTACTACCACTCACAGAGAGCTAAAGAGGAGACCTGACATGACATATACTCAAGTGGATACTTAGATGAAGAACAAGTGGATGATGAAGATGATGAGGAAGGATGCTATATAAAGGAAAAAAGCCTCTGATAAGAAAAAAAATAAATAAAAAAAAAGAGGAAAGGAGGAGAAAGAAGTTCATTGTAGCTCTAAGAATTGTATTCATCTTTCATTCAATAATATACCTACTCGGACATCAATTTGAAAAGTTCTGAAGTGTGTTTTTATGTCAGTTCATTCTTTAACACCATAGTTAACTATTATTTAGTTCATAATCAGCCTACCTCTTTTGCCTACTCTCTACAAATTCATTATTCTGAGTTCATTGAGCTCATAATCCAAATTTTTTGGGCTTGGACTATAAAAACTGACCCTACAAAAATAATATATATCAAAATTATATTTTTTTTCTCTCCTATCTCTCTCCTCTCTTTACATAATAAAATATTTTTTTTTACAATACTTGCCACAGTGCAATTCTATGTTTAGAATTGCATTGTTGTAGTATTGCAAAAAAATTTGCAATACTACTGTTTAGCATTCCCCAATGCAGATGGCTTAGGGACTTAAAATTCAAAATTTCTCTTAAATTTGGTATTAGCATTCCCCAATGCTAATGCTCTTAAAGCATTAGCATCCGGTGATGCAAAATGCCTTTTTATCCATTTTACATTTTACTCTAAATTCACCCCAAAAAAAAAGACTCCATGCATTTTGCATCTTGCTAAACACCATCAAACGACAATAGCAGAGCATAGCTAGTAGCTACAGTAGCAGAGCATCGCTAGCAGTATATCTGCTTTCTTAATTCCAAGTTCCAACTTCGTCCCTACCTAGCACAAAAAATTCTAAGGATTAGTCAAATTAGATATTTTCCTTACCTAAACCATTCTTAGAGCATTAGCATTGAAAAATTTCAATGCTACTCTATTTTATAATTCTAAAAAGTTATTTTATCATTATACTATACAATTTTACAATATCTCTACATTTCAAAATTCTACTTTCCTTTTTTACTTATTAAAATAATATATCTACATAATAAAATAATATATCTTAAAATTATATCTTTTCTCTCCCATCTCTCTCCTCTCTCTACATAATAAAATATTATTATTTTTTTACAATACTTGTTATAGTGCAATTCTATGTTTAGAATTGCACTATAGCAGTATTGTAAAAAAATTTGCAATACTGCTGTTTAGCATTTCCCAATGCAGATGGTTTGGGGGTTTAAAATTCTAAATTTCTCTTACATTTGGCATTAGCATTCCTCAATGTTAATGCTATCCATTTTAGATTTTACTCTAAATTCACCCCCCAAAAAAAAAAAAAAAAGCTCCACGCATTTTGCATCTTGCTAAACGACATCGAACGACAATTTTCTTTTCACCCTTTTATTGAGTGGGTAAAACTAAAAACACATGTCGTTGCGCAATGGATACGGTGTCGTGTCGTGCACTCGAAAATGTAATAAACTAATAATCTATCAGAAGCAGTTCCATTGATTTCACCCACCAATCACGTTAGAGCATAGTACCGATCCGCTGATCTTATTGTCACCTTCCGTGGCTCCGACCCATTTCCGATCCATCAACTGAAAACTCAGGTAATCTCATCCCCTGAATTCCAATTTTTTTTTTATTCACTCTGTTCCATTGCACAATCACTATCATTCTTCAAATACACCATTATTCATTCATTTTTACATAATACCCACTTAATCTTTTGCTTTCTACTTCATTTTATTTTACAGAATCAGTCTGTTTTTGTTTGCATTTGGAAAAAGTTTGATAATTTGAGCTTCAATTGCTGCAATAAGACACCAATTCATCTGGGAAACAGAGAAGGAGAAGTATGGTATGGCAATCATGCTTAGCTTGACAAAGTTTCAATCTTGACGTTTTTCCATTTTGGGTTTTCTGGGATTGTTTTATTTTTTGATCCTGGTTTGCATTGAATATTTATTAAAGTGGGAATTTTTCGAAATTTGAAAATTTTTAGAGATATGTTTGTCATGGCAGGTATATCATTCTAGCTTTGTGGATGAGGAAGGAATTACTAAAGCTTGTGGGTGCCCTCTGCTTCCTTTAAAAAGCCATATAAAGGGTCCTGCTCCAGCTTCTGGTCAAGGTTTTTACTTAACCTTATCATTTAACTGTTTCAAATGCTTCATTATTTGATAGTGCAATTATAAACCAAGTTTTTATACTCCCATTACATTCTGGGTCAGAAGGGTTGCTTTGTATGCACGAGAAGTATACAGGTTTCTCACTATTGATATAAAAAATGTGAATATTTTTTTTAGGGTACTTGAAATAACAAATCAGTAGTTACTAAATGCTCAATAGTAATTATGAAGGATATGACCCTAGTCCAAATGCATACGTTTGTTTTGTACATTATGGAAATGGTGGTAAAAGATGATGCACTTCGTGGGTTCAAGACTCTTGAAGAATCTTTTCCATTCTTTGGATTACATATAGGAAGATAGAAATAAACTCAACAATTTTGGGTTGCTGCCAGAAAATGCAATATGTGCATCGACCAGAACTTTGTGGCTTCTAATACCAATGACTCTCCAACTGCCCATGAATTGGATTATTCCTAAATATCATAAAGGGTATAACAAAGATGGGAGAGTTGGACAAATGGGCACTAAATACTTTTTGAGAGGACCTCCTCAAATCACTAGTATGGCTATCAAACTCATGAGCATCAGCATGTAGGTTCTAGATCCAAGTGGTGTTATCAGGCCCTTAAGCTAGCATGGACGAAAAACAATATATGAAAAATAAAAGGACTAAGAGTAGCATGTACTTCCTTATGTCTTTAATATTGAGGTCTCTGTGTATGCAGATAGAACTGATATTGTAGATGAAGCAATTACATTCTTTCGCGCCAATGTCTTCTTCAGAAACTTTGATATTAAGAGTTCGGCGGATAAGCTCCTCATATATTTGACATTTTACATTAATGTGGCTTTGAAGAGGCTTGAAGGTTGCAGAACTTTGGCTGAAGGAACTAAGGCAATCATCAACTTGGGTTTGGAAAAGGTTCCAGTCCCTGGAGAGTCCGGTTTTCCTTTTCCAGGCCTTTTCCCCCTTCCTCAGTCTCAGCAGGAAGCAGGTGAAACTCCTTGTCTTTGTGTTTAGTATATCAATGTATGCCAGAGAGCTTTTTTGGCGTGTTGCTTGCCTCAATTATCATATTGTTTATTCATCTAAGATGGAAAATTCTTCTATTGGCTGACTTCTGTTCTTTGTATCTTATTATAGTTGTAATGTTTTTGAAAACCTTAAGAAATTCAATTATTTGGATGGTTTATAAGAAATTCATGATGTAGCTTCATACCAAATTTGAAAAATTCATCAGCAATTTTAGGTCACAATGCCTAGACTTATTATGAATCTAGAAAGTAAACATTCTAGTTTATTTATTTATTTATTTATTTATTTCATATTTAATCCTCAAGATGGTGGTTAATTCAGCAAGTAGTTTAAACCTACGATCTGATATCTTGTTTTGTTAACTTGTTAATCTAGTTGGAATAGTATATGTGGATAGAATCATACATTCATTTTTCACTATTGTGCATTTCCTAGTTATTCTTTCAAGCTCCCAAGTTTGACAACTTATTTTGTGTCCTTCTGGCTGAAGAAAGTCCACCTTTCCTGCATTCTTTGGCATTTTCTTTATTGTCTTTATGTCACTTCAATTTGTGGTGAGAAAATAATGCTCTATGTTTCTAATACTGATAATTATTCCTTTGTGCCTATATGTATGTAAAAATTTTAAGGGAAGCCTCCTCTTGGATACTACTCAAATATCATAGCTTTAAGTTTTAAATGTAGATGATAAGGAATGTAGTTTCTGGTTGGATACAAGCTAATTTTGCGACATTTGCTACACCATCTTTAAACCTACATCTCAATTGAAAAAGTAATATTGTAAAATAGTTTAACTCTAAAATGTTACTTTTATTCACAACCTGCATGGACCCTCTTTTCTTTCTGCTGGTTTCACATGACATGTTGCTTGGAGATAAAATTGTCTAATTAGGGATCAATGTGATATCTATGATGCAAGTGATACCTTCATTACATGACCATCACTTGAGACTAAGTGTCCGTTTGAAAATAGCTTATTTGGCTTTTTGTTGAAGACTTTTTGCTGAAAATGTACTAAAGTATACTTGTACCTTGAAAATTTTTGAAAAAGTGAGAAAAGATGGGAAAAAGTGAGGTTTTAAGAAGCTGTACATAAAAGTTAAAAGTTTATGCTAAACTCACCCTCAACCGTTTGTTGGTTATCAAATACCTCAGTTTTATGTGAAGGCTCTTTGTATTTTCTTTCATTGTGGAAACAAAATTTTTTTCTTGAGTGAAGTTCATTATATGGATACAGTTTTCAAATCTAGGCTTAGCTTACTGCCTTTTTTGTTTGCTGGGGCTGATGTAGTGGCTTCAACTATTGGCCTTAAAATATTGGCTTTTTTATTTTCTTGTTTCATAATTTACTTTTGATGGAATCTGTTCGTGAGTTGCTTGTGTGATTTATAGTCATATGGCACCTCCTCCCCTTGTAAGAACAAGATTGAGGGTGAAGTATTGGGTTCAAGATCCAATTGGTGCATATATTCTAGGGCTCTTAACTATAACATTATCCATGAGACTTTTTGCATCCTTCTCGGGTTATGGAGTTGGGGCCTTTGTACATTCTATTTCATAGTTAGGGCTTTGATATTTCAACATGGGACTAATGTATCATTTCTCCACCAACATGTTGATTTTTGTTATTTCAAAGTGATCATAATTCTTTATACACCATTGAATGTCCACTTCATAGAGATTTTTATCAAGAAAATTTCAAATCTTTTCTGTCATTTTGATGAATATACTTACATAAAACCAATGTGAGATATGAAAGTTGAATGTTGACTCAGCCAATGGCCCAACTGGCATGTTCACCCCCTTAGGTAGGGTATGTCTGGGCTTCGCATTCCCCCCAAATGCTTTACCTAGTAAAAATTAAAGGGCAGATGAATGTGGAGTCTTGAGACTAGACAATCATATTGATGTTTGAAATGTTGGCATATATGATCAGACCTGTGAAATTTTGGTTTTCGTCTTCTGCTTAAGAATGTCCTCGACCAAGTGAATGATTGCTTCAGACTAAAAAAAAATTTCATTCTTATTTTTCTAATTATTGAATGCAGAGCTGCTGAGGAATTATTTGAAGCAGATAAGGGAGGAAACAAGTGGGAGACTACTGAGTGTTGCATATAGACCCAATGGGACTCCAAATAAATGGTGGTTAGCTTTTGCCAAGAGGAAATTCATGAACATTATTGTCCCTTGAAGTGTTTCTTGTAAAGACTACCCCATCTAATGAAACACGCATGCTTTACTCCCAAGCATTGCCTTCCTTTTCGCTGAAGAATCTTGTACCAAGTAATTGAAGTAGTGGAATGATGCATCTTGTGCTATATTACAGTTCCTATTAATGACCAATTTCTTTATTTTTCTCTGCTGGATTCATGTCCTTGTTCTCGTGCTGTCTTGTCTTGCAATTTCTTTATCTTCTTTTTCTTCCTCTTTTCCCACGTCATTTTCCCTCTCTTCGCAGGGCCCAAAAGAGGAAATTTTTATGGTAGGCTTTTCAAAAGTGTGGAGCAAAGTCTTTTTGGCTCAAAGCTACTTTTTGATGTCTGTTCCTTAAAACCAGTGGTTTGTGGAATTATTTTCTTTTCTGACACAAGTAGTCTTTTTATAGGTTCTGTTATCAGCTGCGGTATTTGCATTATTTGATACTTTTCAGAGATGCAACTTATTCAAGTTCTTCTGCTGCCTTCATGCTCATCTCCTTCATAGCTTGATAGGGCATGAGATTGCATATGAATGAACCATTGTCACAGCATTTAATCAGCAACCAAAGGATATACATGAAAGAAAAGCACGAAAAATCTAGACGTGTGGGAAATAGTTTGATATATATGGTTAATATGTATTGTACACTATGTACAATTGTACAGACAGTTGGACATGATGTAATGAGGAAAAATTGTAAGTTTCAACCAATAGATGAACAGTTATTGAACCAGGTTGACCAAATGGTTGGACCGGATGGTTGCTTGGCTATTTTTCTCTTCACATGCCCACTAGTTTCCTCCAAAGATAATGTAACCGTGACTCGTGAGCATGCTGGCACAGCATGCCCCATGATGTTATATTAAAGCTTGTTGTAAGTTATATTAAAAAAAAAAAAAAAATCACTTCAATGCTCTGTCTATGAGGTACGAACATATGTTGTTAGTGCTCCATCTGAAAATTAAAATAGTGACAAGGTCATGACTCATGATCCCTTTTAACTTAGAGTATGTTTGGATTGAAAAGGAGAAATGAGGAGAGTAGAGTAGAGTTTATAACTCTGTCCAATTGGACCATTAAGTAAACACCAAAATAAGTTGTCCATAGGTCCAACAAACTGTGGTTGGAGATTTGGAGTCAAATAGATTTTTCTTTCCTTAACAGAGACAAGACAAATGTTGATGACTTCTGAATTTCTAAACTCTAAACCACGCAAAAGCTTGTGGACAGAGGAGGATGATGCATAAGTACATGAGCAGAAGAAAAGTTTGAATTTTCAAAAAACTTTTTTTTGGGGTATAACTTTCTTCTTGCCTTAAATGAATGTCTTCAATATATTTAAACGAATATGACAAATTCCAAATAGAATTGAAGGATTGATGCATGTATTTAGAGTTGTTCTAGTATCACTAACTTAGCCACAATTTTTGTCACAACTTTTTTACATAGCAAATTATGATTGATTTTTTGTCACTTTCATATGAACCTACTATTTTTTTTCCCATTACTCACAACTAGTTGTGGGAGAATTGTGACAAAAATTGTAGTTAAGTTTGTGGTACTAAATTTTTTTGTGGATTAATTCAGGTAGAGTACTTTGTCTTCTAAATAGGGTTGTCATTCGAAGCTAGCTAATGACAACCTTTTGGAATATTATATCTAAATTTGGGAGAATCTTGATTTATTTTGTTTACTTGTGAAGGTGAGCTAAATTGTCCAAACTCTAAACCAAGTATAAGGTTGTGGACAGATGAGGACGATGCAGAAGTAGCTAAGCAAAAGAAAAGTTTGAATTTTTGATCTTTTTTTTTTTTTTTTTTGGTTATAACTTTCTTCTTGCCTTAAATGAATGTCTTCAATATACCAAAATGACTTCGACAAATTCCAAACAGGATTGAAGGGTTGATGTGTGTGGATAAATTCAAGGTGGAGTACATTGTCTCCCAAATAGTTTGTCATTTGAAGCTAGCAAACGACAACCCTCTTTAGAATTTATTATCTCAAAATTTGGGAGAATCTTGGTTTTGTTTCGTTTGCTTGAGAAGGTGAGCTAGAATTGTCCAAATTGTACTTATGTTCTTGATGGGTTGATTTGTGGGTTAATTTAGCAAAGATACTTTTCTAAACCTTTTTCCTTTCATTTTTCATTTTTATTGAAAGTTAAAAGAGATACGGTTATTGAAATGTTACAAATTAGATTCTTTATTTAGAAAAGAAGAAGAAGAAGAATTATAAGCAGAAAAAAAGGGTTTCAAATTTGAATGTCTTCATTCAAAATATCAAAAAATACCATTTTTCATTTTTTCTTTGTTTTTTTGTTTTTAAATAACATTGATCTAAATTATTGTTTAAGTGGTAGGTACACCATACCTGAGTACCACCCTTGAATGAATGGATTAAAAAGTAGACTCCACCAGTCACAACCCACTGTACTATCACCAATAATGAATAATGATGACCTTCCTTAACCTAGGCTGAGAGCAAGTTTGAGCAAAAGAAAAGAAGTAAAGGAAGAAGCTCATCACAACCTAAACACAAACACATCAAGCCTAGTTGGGCCCACATCCACTAGACAAGCCACACAACAACCCACTCATATCCAACGGCCCACATTAAAAAAAGCAAAAAATATATATTTAGTGCTTACTTTAATCTACCTTTGGCCTTTCACTGTACTTGAAAAGTATAACTCTCAGCTCACTAGCTACTGTTCAAGATTCAGTACCACTTTAAGAACCAAAACCCAAAAATACCAAAAAAAACATAAACCCAATTTCTATGTGTTTTTCTTTTCTCTCCTCTCTTTTTGGATCGAAAACATAAAAAATATATATAATTTTATATTGAAAACCAAAACTAATCATTAAATAATTTTTAAAAAATGTTTTTTAAAAATTTTTTTTTTTCTCTCTCTTTTTATCAATACCATAAAATAGAAGAATCCAACAAATCTTGAAAATCTAAAAATCCCAACAAGCTGAACAGATTTTAACAGAAAGAAAGCAAATAAAACTCTCATCAGATTTTATATATATAGTCCTCATCATCACCCTCAATGGTCTCTCACTTTCACTCCTCCAATCTCAGCCGTTGATTTCACCGATCGATGAACCTTATGTTCTTGGAATCTAGGGCTCCATCTTCTTCCTCTTCTTCTTCTTCCTCATCATCTAACATCTTCAACCTCAATCCTAATCTCCATCTACAATGTCTTCGAAGATCAACAGCAACAACAACAACAATCATCGGATCAACGGCCAGATTTCTCTCCAGCCGTGTCCCCACCTCGCCGATTTCCGATCCCGGCACCGGTCCAACCCGTTCCGAGCTCTGCAGGATTGTCTCCGGATCAAGCCGCCGGGAGGCCGCGCCGCGATCCGCCGTGACCCCAGCGAGGTCCCTCTCTGCGGCGCTTGCGGCGACTCCGGCGGCGGCCGCACGCGCCTCTACGCTTGCGTTTCCTGCGCCGCCGTGCACTGCCATGCGCCTCCGGGCGGAGGTCCGTCTCACGCGGCGGCGCACGCTGAGTCGGCGAGGGGAGGAGGTGGAGGTGGCCACGAGATCGCCGTCGACGTCGATCGCGCCGAGCTCTTCTGCTGCGCGTGCCGCGATCAGGTCTACGATCGCGACTTCGACTCCGCGGTGGTCCTCGCTCAGACCGCCGCGTCGACGCTCCACGCGCCGCCACACTCCGTCACAACGCCTACTACGATCCGATTACCTCAGCCTGAAAACCTAAGGAAACGGCGGCGAGTCGATTACAGGCCTTGGACTCCGGATCCGAGAGAGCGATCCTTAATGGGAAGCTCATCTAGTCCCCTAAACGGCACCGTTTCCGATTCCGATTCAAACTCCAATTCCAGATCCAACGATTTGTTACCATGGGGATTGCGCGGACTCAACAATCTCGGAAACACGTGCTTCATGAATTCGGTTTTGCAAGCTCTGCTTCACACTCCGCCGCTGAGAAACTATTTCCTCAGCGATCGGCACAACCGATTCTATTGCCAAAAGAAGAGCAATTGCAATGGCAATGGCAATGGAGACGGCATTGTGAATCGGAGAAATGCGAGCAACAATGAAAGGAATAATAATTCGCGGATGTGTTTGGCTTGCGATATGGACGCCATGTTTTCGGCCGTTTTTTCGAGAGATCGGAAGCCTTATAGTCCTGCAAAGTTTTTGTACAGGTTCGTGAAAATTGTTTGATTCTGAGATATGGGATTGGTTTGAATATGTGCATTTTGGTTGACGGGTTCAATTTTGTAGTATTTGAATTTTGAGTTTTGACCCATGTGGATAAAAATATTTTACCTTTGGACTTAAAACTTTACCGATTTTGCAGTTTTTGTTTAGAAGGTAAAAAAAGAAGTAAATAGGTTGCTGATGTTTATGATCGCTGTGGTTGCATTGCAGTTGGTGGCAACATGCTGCAAATCTGGCAAGCTATGAGCAGCAAGATGCTCATGAATTTTTCATTTCAATGCTAGATGGGATCCATGAAAAGGTCGAGAAGGAACGGCGCAAACCACATAGTCAGGGTAAATTTTACCCTCTTCCAATTTCTTTTATATCAAATTTTCATGTATTTTTTGTGTATGTTAATACTTTTTTCAAACAACCCCATTTTTGGAAAAAATTAAAAATAAGTTGTACCCAAATAGGCATTTAAACATGTTCTTTTCAGACATTTGTAGTGAGACTGAAAAGTGGTATGATTTGTTTATATGTAGCCTAATCAATTAACTGTGAAATTATCTTGGCAGGAACTGTGTAACATATTTGTTATAGTAAATATGATCAGGGAATTTGGGTGTTGTGGGGCCTTATCTGTAGATTCTGTTTAACAGCATTGTGGCCTAAGACCTAGAATACTGTACTAGATAATTTACTTCGGATTTTGAAAATTTTGTTAATATAAGGTCAGAACGTTGATATAAGATTCTATGGATTGCCTTTTTTAGACTTAGAACCTGGATGGTCTAACTTTGCAGTTGGATTATTCCTAAAAATTAATATATTCGTCTTTAGCTCCCAAAAGATACAGTGAAACATAGCCAATAGGTAGTTACTCTGAAATCCTCTAGACGCTTCATTGGTCATGTCAGTTGGTATATTGTCCATGTTATTATTGGTGTTGCAGTGACTAAGAGGTGGAACCTTTGGATAACTTGATATCCCATGATGTAATTCTCTTTATAAATTCATTGGACAAGCCAATGGATTTCTAACGCATGAATGGAACTTGCTGCCAGCATATACTGCAAGATGATGAACTAAAGTTCTATCAATAAGCAGCTAGTGTCACTCTCATACATTAATAGTTTTTCTTTTTAATCTAGATGATACTGTTAAAGATTAAGAAGTAACCGCAACATTTAACTGCAGGGTCTGGGTTTAGGTCTCCTGTTTGTCGCTCTAGGAGTTGAAAAGTGCTCACAAATTAGGGATAATTGTCAACCTCAACCTGCTGGCTTGAAGGTGTTTTCTGATTCATCCAGTAAGTCAACTTTTCCTAGCCAACTTGGTTTGATCATAGGGTTTTCTCATCTTGCATAATTCTCGTGTTAACTCCACCTGTTGGTGTGTTTAGGGTCGTATTACTCAGCTGATCCCCTGGTCTCAGCGAAAGGAAGGTTGCATTAGGTTCAGAGCCAGCATACTGAATATAAACAAAATAAAAATGAATTTCCTGGTCATAGGTAGTATGCTGTTTCGAAGCTTTAACTATCTTATAGTCATATCTTGAGAAACCTAACCTGAGGACTCCACTAGTAGCTATGTTGCACCACTCCATCCATTAATAACAATAAGTTGGTGTGCTTCTGTAACTTGTGTTCCGGTTGCACATTTTGGAAGGTGATAAGGGTATTTAAAGTAAGGGGTTGCGCTAATGCTACATTAACCTAGGAAGGTAGTGGATGCATATGTTAATTATGAGAAATTTCTTATAAAAAATTGTTGGTGAGAAAATTGAATTTGACTGATTTTCTGACTAAAGAAGAATTAAGTCTCTAATGGCTTACAGTTAAACTTATGGTAACGTGGGTATGAAGGATATGCTAACATGAATCATATAAACTCATTCAAGATAGAATTAGTATTGTATTTAAAAGTGGATCTTATGCTATGCTTTCTGAAGCACTGTTTCTTTTTTATATATATATTGCTCACTGGAACATCATAGGCTACAGTTAATCGTCAGACATTTATTTGTTTCCTTGTGATATGGCTGGGTTGTTTGTTACTGTTTCGTTAATTATGTTAGAATATCTTAATAACCCCTTCCCATTCCCATTTCTTTTGTAGTGCAGGCAATGGAGACTGTTGTATTGCTCATAGAGTATTTTCCGGTATCCTGCGATCTGATGTGATGTGTATGACCTGTGGTTTCACATCTACAACATATGACCCATGTGTAGACATCTCACTGGACTTGGAGCCAAACCAAGGGGGATCTGCAAAGATGGCGTCCACAAAGTCCAATCATGCTTCCAACGGTGAGGCGGATTGCCTAAATTCAAGTCAAAACAGTGGGATATCTACCCTTGTGGGATGCTTGGACCGTTTTACAAGACCTGAGAGATTGGGCACCGACCAGAAGTTTTTTTGCCAACAGTGTCAGGTGAGGCAAGAGTCTCTCAAACAAATGTCCATCAGAAAGCTTCCATTGGTTTCTTGCTTCCATATCAAAAGATTTGAGCATTCCTCAACACGGAAAATGTCGAGGAAGGTTGACCGTTACTTGCAATTCCCATTTTCATTGGACATGGCGCCCTATCTCTCATCTTCAATCTTGAGGCGTAGATTCGGGAATAGAATTTTCCCTTTTGATGGGGATGAGCCAGAGGCCTCAAATGAGTTGTCGTCAGAGTTTGAGCTGTTTGCTGTTGTCACTCATACAGGTAAACTAGATGCTGGACATTACGTGACATACTTGCGGTTAAGCAACCAATGGTATAAGTGTGATGATGCTTGGATAACTCAAGTCAATGAGAACATTGTGAGGGCTGCACAAGGATACATGATGTTTTATGTACAGAAGATGCTATATTATAAAGCAAGTGAGAAACAGGTTGCTGCATGATATGGTGAAGCAAGAATTGATACCTATATTAATCGCACAAAACGAACCAAAATTGGAGTTATGGTTATTATTTGATTGTGCATCAAAGATTGCCATGGCTAGTTTTGTATTGCTTGAAAACAAGTCATTGAGTTGGCATTGTCATTGGCAAATTACGAAGCAGCTTCTCCCCCACTTTGCCCTCTAGAGGACATTTTTGAGCGGTGAATTTAAAATTCTCAGTTGGAGCATTAAGCCTGATTTTTTGAGGCGATGTGGCAGTTGGGAAAATTAATTTATAGAGGTATTTATTTCTTAAAAAAAATGATTTCTGATATTGAATTCTGGTGTTGGTAGAATGGTGGTTTTCTTGTCATGGATTATGGCAGAAAGTCGCAACACTTGAATATGTACTCCACCAGTGTACTAATCTTCTTATACTTGGCATAGTCGTAGTCAAAAATCAAAGTTTAGAGATAAATCTCTAGCATAATTTCCAGTTTCAATTTCTTTCACAGCCAGTTACAGTCTTGTACATATATCAGGTTGCCTACACAAAAAACTTGGCCAAGCTAACCATAAGTCATAGAGCTGCACGAACTGTTGTCGTTAATCTTGGTACTTATATCAGATTGCTTTCATGAAAAACTTGGTTAAGTTGACCCTAATTCATCAGGCGCTGCACAATTTCTGATGATTAACTGGTGGTTATACTAAATTTGCTGTGACAGAATACAATAATACAAACAACCAGACCGTCCAAAGTTGCGCAGGAACAAACGAGGCTCATGGCTTCATTGTCATATGCTAAAAGCTTTCAATTTTCACATCCTTTAGTTTTGCGTTGTTCATTTTCGAGAGTTTCAGGCATCTTTATTCTTGAGAAAAAAAAAAATACCAAATAAATTCGATGAAAACCAACCATTTCAATATACAAGTAATGTTGCTAAACTAAAATAGAGTTCTTGCTTAACTAAAACAGAGTACAAACTAATTAAAATAATGACGATGTCAATATCCAAGCGGAGCATCCTAAGTAAAAAATATATATATATATATATATATGTCCTTGATTTCAATTATCTAAGCAGAGCATCCCAAGTAACGTTTCTTTATTCTATAATATAATTTAAAACTTTGTGCATTGGAATTCCCGAATCATTTTAACGTTAATCAAAATCCAACTTTATGTCTTATCAGAAAAAAAAAAAAAAAAAATCCAACTTTATGTGGGCTGGGGCCTTGGGTAACCATCATTCTTGAATGGATCAAAATGAGGCTTGGCATGATTATAAATTTATACTAGTATTTGTCTTTACAATAAAAAATGATAATTGATTTAGTTTATCAAAAAACTATAATTGATTTACTTTTCCAAAAAAAAAAAACACGGGTAATTTTTTTTTTTTTTGGATGTGGCAGT
This sequence comes from Quercus variabilis, assembly GCA_030445155.1. Taxonomy (NCBI): domain Eukaryota; kingdom Viridiplantae; phylum Streptophyta; class Magnoliopsida; order Fagales; family Fagaceae; genus Quercus; species Quercus variabilis. The sequence goes on along the minus strand of CP129446.1, from coordinate 83,531,070 downwards.
CTAGAGCTCGGTGAGTGTAATCCTCTATTCCATACACCAAATAATTATAGGATAAGTCCTTCATAATGGTCCCAAAGTATTGGTATATTGTAGGGTTTGTCTTCTCAAAAAATAAGAAAAAATAAATAAATCTCTCTCTGTCTCTTTCGTGGGGTTTGAGGTTAGACTCTATTTTAGTACATGACATAAACATAATCTTTCTTGATGAAGGCGAGTGAAAGACCAATTTTTTATTCATTCCAAAAAGAGAGAGAAGAAAAATAAATATTTCCCCTTGCTCTATTTCATTAGAATATACAAAAGTTTATCCTCTCTATGCCTAGAACATATTGAACAACAATAAACATCAAGACTAACTGGTGAAATTGAAAACCCTACAGGCTACAGCCTCACATCATCGAGTGATGACGGGGAAATGATAAAAAAGAATGATATCCCTAAAAAGAGTGACGGATGAAAAATCTCTTCAAGGAATTCAAAAATTGTGATCCTAGCTTGGGTGAGAACCAATCCGATAGGTTGGCAATTACAAATCCTAGGAATACCTGCAACACATCACCAATTCATGGATAAATGGTCAGTACAATACATAAACGACTTTTGGGATTTTTTTTTTATAGCTAAAGTGCAAATTATACTATTAAAATTAGGAGTATTTGAATTTTATACCATATAAGTTTCATAATTTGGATTTATCTTTTGAAGTTATATTTAGTTTACATAAGCAATCTTTCCATTTATATATTCTATTAAATATGACATAAGGTTGCCATGCATATTTAGTTTGTCCAATAGAATTATGCCACGTGACATAATAAAAATAACATGGCATTATTTTATTAGACGAACTAGATACGTGTGATAAGTTTACATAATATTTATCAAAAAAATATGAGCCATTGATGCAAATAAAATATAACTTTAAAAGATAAAATTCAAATTTAAATACTACACTTTGGATATAGTCTGCACTTCAGATTTATTTATTTTATTTAAAAGTTAGAAATCACTACACCCAAAAGTCAACTTGGTACAAATCTTACCAAAATTGAGCCAAGAATATAAATTGCTGAATAATGTCGGCCATGGATCACCATGTCCTCCAACATGGCAAGTGGTATGGTAAGCGAGGCACCTAGCGCTGTCACTAGTGGAGAGGTCCAAACAACACCTAATGCCCTGGGATTATGATATAAAATAGTCAAGATACTATATATTTATAAAATAAAAATATTTACACAAAAGACAATGAATCATGATAGATATCTTTGTTTTTTTACTCCCAACATACCAGAAATAATCAGAGATGAAACTCCCAACAAAGCAATTGGCAAAAACAATTCCAATGGTTTTAGCAGAATCAGGAATCATGAATTTGGGTTCAATTCCTAATGCACTCAAGGGCCACACTGAAAAAGGACACAACAAATTAAAACATTATAATCAATCCATGCTAAAGCCACTGGTTGGAACCAATATTATAAAGATATTTTTTATTTTAAAATAGTTTCAGCTTATAGCGTCTGCTTATGATAATACCTCTTTATCATTAGACTAAAACATCCATCTGTTTTTTGTGTAAGCGAGGATTAAATTCCAGATTTTTTATTCAATCATCAGAGACTTTATTAGTTAAGTTAACTGGAATTTAGATATAAATAAATTTAGTTGCCATATATTACCAAAACAAGTAAACAACCCCAAAAAAAGCATTGTATCTTTATTGGGCATACCTATGTTGAGAGTTGCACACAATTCTTTGTATATGGCAATACCATTTTTATTATATATCAATGACAACATGTCACATTTACAGTCATGAAAAATTTTAAATCCTTAATGCTTGTTTGAAGAAAGCACTTTTGCTGTGATAATTTGGATAAGTTAAATGTGCTGAGGTTAATGGAAAAAGATAAGTCAGAACACAGAATCTTTGTCTTACCTAGCCACCAGAGAGAAACAAGGGCGAACAATCCAATATATCCAAAGAACTTTTGCATATCCACCTTTTCTCCTTCTTCTCCAGCATATTTTTTAAGAAGCACTGCAGAATTGGTATTTTGTCAATGAATGATTACAATAATAAGAACTACAATCTTTCAACTACAAAGATATATATTCCTTTCTTTTATATATTTTCTTATTTATATATATATGTGAATAAAATAAAAGATGTTTGACCTGCGAATAGTCCATCGGTCACAGCTGAGAGCAAAGCAAAAAAATCCCCGAGAATAGAATGGTTTCTGTCTCTGTGAACCCAGACACAGAGGGAGGAAAATCTCATAACTAGTTGCTCTATAAATAAAACATCGTACAAAACAACAAAAAAACATAGCAGCCAAAGTAAATTAATAATAAAAAATTAATAATATACCCACTAGACTTATTGAAAAAGAGCAATATTGAAAGAAAAAAAATTGTTTCTTTATTATTTTATTTTTACAAATTTTGATATGTGTTGTGAATAATTCAAAATAAAAGTAGTGTTTATTTATTTATTTTTAGGGAAAAATAAAAGTAGTGTTGATAATAAACTTTGGTGAAAATGATATTACTTCAGTCAAAACAAATCATATTAATAGTTGTAAAAATTATTGCGTCCGTAATAGTTAATATTAGTATATTACTAGTAAACTTCAGTGACTTGAAATTTTTTTTTTCCCAATTTTTATTAGTTTAAGCCAAGTACCAAAAGAAATAGTGAAGTTCATGGTAAAAATTAACATGTTATCCAAACGATTAGCAAAAGATGTGGACAAGAATGAAGAAACTTACAAGGATGTGGTTGACTGGGATTCTTTTGCCCAAGTCTTGCCGTATATAGTCATGGCAACACCAGCCATGCTGACGAAAACAGAGACCAAATTTACTACATTTATGGAGTCTTCTCCCAATAATGCACTGATTAGAAGAGTGAAAAGTCCTGAAGTGGAGAATAATATTGTCGTACTGGCAACGCTTGTTCTTTCAAGTGCCGCATTCATACAATACTGCAAAAAGTGAATAGAATAAATATTGAGAATGTGACCTCCAAACAATAACATAATCAATGACAATCACATGGATACATTTCCAATAAAATAGGAAAATTATTTGTATATAAATGATTTTATAAGATTAGCATGTTATAAATAATCTATGTACAACAAGACTCTATCTAGTTGGGGTCAATGGGGTGGAAGGATGAATGACTCCTTTATTTAGTTAAAAAGAAAAGTAAGAAGATAGGAAGTATAATTTTTATAATTTTACTTATATGTTATTATTAAAAAAATTCATTCATAGTAAAAAGAAAAAAAAGGCAGCAATCACGCCTGGTTTGTAGTTAAAAGAAAAGGGGGGGGGGGGGGGGGGGAAGATTGTTAAGTCATTTGATTACAACTACTTTTCTTCTTTTCATTTCCTTCTCAAATTGAGGAAATTCATTTCTGATAGGCCCGAGGAGAACACACTCGATCCCACCAAAATTCCTCCTCTTTTCCCTTTTTAACCAAACAACTCAAACTGTATTTTCCTCCATTTGCCTTTCCAACTTTTTCATTCTCCAACCAAACCAGTTATAACTTTTGATTTTAATTTTATAGTTGTCCTTTTCTTTGAAATGTTTCACTTCATATTTTTTACTTAAAAAAATGTCTTTATTGGCAATTGATTGATGGACATTGTTGATATGATATTTGAAATTTATGTCATATCATAGGCTTCATTTCATTAAAGTGGCATCAATTTTGTGAATCCATTATTTTTTATCCATAAAAAAATGGTAAAAACTTTTTGAAATTTTTTAAAATGAGTAATACTACTGCCGCAAATTATTTTACAACATTTTTACAAACTATTGATATAACCAATTTTTACTGGTTTTTATTTGAACTCACTACTAATATTATTTTTTCACTTTCTAATAACTACTCACTACATTATTAGTTTATAAAAAATATTATAAAATAGTTTGAAATCTTAGCATTTTCATTTTAAAATATATTTATAAAGACATTTTTTTTTTAAAACAAAGTAAAAAATTAAGACCCAAATATGCAATTTAACCCACACAAAAAAGAAAGGGCCTCCAACCTCTGATAGAAACCAGATGGGACCAATGAATAAGCTTAGTGTAGCAACTTCTTTTGTGCTAAGCTTTCTCTGATGTATCAATATGTCCGCATCGTCTTTGTTATCAAAAGCACTTAGTTTTCCTTCTTTTTGAGAATGCAAGTCTTTGACACATTTTTCATCAGCCAATGGTTGTTGTTGCTCAATGTCAAGATTTCCATTCTGGCAATTATTAGTGGGAGAATCAAGGGTCATGGAGAATTCATCCACATCATTACCATCAGTTTGGTAAGAACGTCTTAGAAATTTCTGTAAACAATCCCTAATGAATGCTATTGGAAGATAAGCGGCCAATAGAGCAATTCCAAGATATGTTACAACAAATGGGTGCTCATAGTCCGTGAAAATACCCTGTCAGGAATGATAAAAAAAGTCAATGGAAAACTATAAAAACTCCAATGTTGAAATATACATGAATGAGCTCAAATGAGAATCACAATGAAGAAAATATCATTTGGAATATGAACTACATCGGAATAAGTCTATTATATCAATTGCTAATACAACAAAATTAGTATAATGGTAGTAGATAAAATACGGCATCTACAAGTTAATAATTGTTACAATAATAATTTAAAATTTTTGAATTATTGCATCAACAATAATTAGTTGTAATAACTTATAAATTTCAATTGCAATAGAGGCTTTAATATCATACATTATTAGGAAAATTTGTTGCAGTAACTTAAAATAAAAAAATCATTGCAATAAATTAATATCAATTATTTTTATAATCTATTGCAACAAAATTTTTGAACCAATAGTATATTGTAATGAAGTTATCATTGCAATAATTTGATATAATTATTTTACGATCTATTGTAATGAAAAATATGAAATTGCAACGACAATATTATTGCAATAACTTGATATTAATTATTTTACAATTTATTACAATGATAAACATAGAGTAATTATCTATTACAACGAAAATATTATTGCAATAATTTGATCTGAATTATTTTTGTCCATTATTTATAATTTATTGTAATAAGATTCGTGAGATAATAACCTATTGTTACAAGCTATTCAAAACAGTAAATTGTTTACTGCAACATATATATTATTATATCAAGATTGTTATTGAAATATTTGAAATTTATTGCAATTTTTTTTTTGGCACAAAACTATTATCTCAGATTTTATTGCAATACCTCGCATTAACTATTACAACAACTCTCATGTTATTGCAAAGATATTTTCCATTGTAATAAATATTTTTTCTTGTAATGTGTTTATACTTTCTAAGGCTAATATAAGCCTATTGGGTGGAAACAAGTTTTTTATTTTTATTTTTTTATTTTATTATATAATAACAACAAAATTTAATCCTATTAATTGGAAAGACAGTTTATGACAGATAAAGCTTTCATCTATACAAGCACTGATCAGTGGGCCATAAAAAATGGTCTAGCTAGTTGAGTGAACTGCTGTGTCACAAAATGATATTTTGCTTGAGTTTAATTCTAATAAAGACAATGATAGAGTATCATTTTGCTTGAAATTAATTCTAATGAAGACAATGGCAAAGTTAGGATTTGGATTTGGGGAGCAAATTTTATATACAAATGTACGTTCATGCAATTGAAATATGAAATCCACTCACGTCAAAAAAAGAAAAAAGAAACATGAAATCCACAAAAAGATAGTATACTCACTATATTTTGTTTTTCTGTTCAGGAGTAATTTAATTATAAGTATGATAAATATTAATATATCAATAACAAATGCATAAACGAAAATCACTAAAAACTAAGGAAAAAATTATAGTTGGAAAGGGTGCAAAGTTGTGTCACACCCCATTATTGGGAAAGCCACGTGCTTTCTATTTCGCATGTAACTGATACGTTAGATTTTTTTTTTTTAAGAGAAATATTAATGAATATTCTAAGTATATTTTTAGTAAATTATTTTAAAAAAAAAAATAATTAATATTTTCACAACCTTTTCAATTTCTCATAAAAGTGTTTTAAGATTTTTTTTAAAAATAATTTATTAACCGGTTAGCTCAGCTTTTAACCTAACATTTTTTTTTAAGGGACAGTTTTGTAAATACCAAGTACAATTATTAGGGGGGGCCTCAGGCTCCGCCTTTGAATCAAGACATTTATGTACCTTGAACAACATGGAGAACTCAAAGCCATTGAGATACACAATTTTAACATCCAAACTGATCAAGGCTGCTATGACACACTAACAAGGTCATATGGGAAATTTACCAAAGAATAGTGTTACCATGAGAGGACATTAATGTACAGTAATACTTGAAATCTAATTCCCAAAAAGAAAAATAAAAAAACATGAGAGGACATTAATGTACAGTAATACTTGAAATCTAATTCCAAAAAAGAAAAAGAAAAAAAAAAGAGCAATGAAATCTAGTTTTGAATGAGAGAGAGAGAGAGAGAGAGAGCTGACCTGGGTGACTTCTGCAGAGGTAACCCACAAAAGTACAACAGAAATGATCAGAACCACCCCTCCTTTATATCTCCAACTCATTTCTCTGCGTACTCAAAGGTAGTATCTAAAAGAAAGTAGTGCTAGCTGAAAGTTGAAACACTCGATCTCTCAACAACTAGCTTCAAATAATGAGATAGGTTGTGCTTCTTAGCTAGTAATGAGAAAATTTAATAGACGCGGGGGGGTTATAAATATTGTTTTCAAGAATTGTACTATGCATTGCTAGCCACCTGAACTGAAAGAGGCTTCGGCTCTAAGGATATTTCTTTTAAAGTAGCTAGCTAGCCACGCTACAATGACAAAAGAATGATTAAAAAAACAAAAATTGGCCGAGCTGTCTCAACCTTTGTTATGTAGTGGTGCAGGTAAATACTAGAATAATTTCAACTTGGAGTCTTGGAATAGCCAGCCAGCCTCGTGAATCAACTTTTAATAATATATACGGTGAAAAATGGGTGAACTCTGGACCCATGACACTGCATTATTTCTAGTTTTCTACCTTATTTTTTACAATTCTCCCGTAGTTGTAGACTTCCTCCCCTATGTTATAGCTAGGCAGGCCGCCATTTTTAAGCAGGCATGCATGAATATACTTTTTTTTTTTTTTTTTTAGATAAAATAATTTTTTGTTTTTTATCTTATAGCGTTCGTTTTTTATGATAACTCTTTATTATTAAACTACAACACCAATTAATTATTAGTGTAGGCAGAAATTGAATTCAAAGTTGAAGAAATTAAGTGTATCCATAATATTATTATATTAAAATTTAGAGTGGATATAACAAAGAAAGTGGTAATTTTTTTTTTTTTTTGAGAAAGAAAGTGGTAAATATTAATAGGTAACATAAAATTGGGAGTGTTTTTTCCTCCTATGAATAATAGGTAGGTTGTTGATTAATTCACATTTTCTAATTAGGCAGGTTAATAATATTTCAAAAAAACAAAGGTAGGTTATTAATAGGTAGGTTTCATTATTATTATTATATAAAATGGTAATTAATTTAATATGAGGTCAAAACAAGTTGAATTTTTTTTTTTTTAGAGAGTTTCAACTTATGGCGTTCGCTCCTGATAATAGTTCTTTATTATTAAACCAAGACACCAATCAGTTTTTTGTGTAGGCGGGGATTGAATCCCAGATTTCTTATACAACCATCAGAGACTTTAACAGTTGAGTACTTGAGTTAACTGGAACCTACAAAACAAGTTAAACTCAATCTCCCATAGTATATCCTATTTAAATTAATTAGGATATTCAAATCTGTATTTTTCATTATAATTATTGAGTTATCAAAAAATTAGAATGTTCTGATATTGATAATCAAATATGCTAATTACACAAATAAAAATAAATAAAAAATTCGTTTTTATGAGTTATAATACACATTTACCAAAGATAAAAGAAAAGAAGAAGAAGAAAAAAACAATAATTCGTTGCTGCAATGAGTGAGTCATTAAAATATTACCATAACTTAATTAGTATTTTAATACTTAATTAATTTGTGATTTAAGGTACCCATTAATAAAATACAATTAATAATTAACAAGATCTTGTATCACTTTGATACTAAAATCACAAGATTCCAAACTCTAGTACTCAGTGCAAAAGCGCGTGATTGTTTTTCGTTTCTTTTTATTTTTGTGTGAATGTCGGACTCTTTAGTGGAAAATGTGGGTCCTTTGCTAAAAAGAAGAATAAAAAAGAAAATATTTTCTTTTGCAAGAAAAGGAAGGAAGAGGGAAGAAGGAAGAAGGAAGGAATGACATCCACAGGAAGAATCACATAAAAATCAAAATCAACAGGAACCTTTAGTGCTTGCGGCGGAGGGTAGTGTGTGAACGCTAAGAATTTGAGATTACACATTCACATCTATTCGAAGATCACTGGTTTCATTTTCATACACTAGGATGAGAAAATATTCCACGTCTAGTTTACAAATTAGACCATGTTTTGGACCCATGATGTTTACTCTTCACTAATCACCATCAATGTTGACTTCAGAGTTGGAAGAAAGAAGAAAATGTCGGTGCAGTTTCCAAATCCATTTTGACTTCTACTTCCTCTATCATTCTAATCTTCTTTGGTTCAGTTATTCATTTTCCTTCAACTTTTTTTTTTTGATAAAAATATAGCAATTCAACTTTGATCTTGATCTTTCAAATGTTTTATATTTCATTCTCACCACGTTTAGTAGTCTTTTGTTTTACATGTCCAATGAAAGTGAAAACAACTATATATATGAAGGAAAAATTAAATGAACTATATTCTTTTCATTATTGAATATTATCATGTTTTCATCTCTAAAATATACATTCCATTAAACATGCCGACACAAATAGGACATAAATAATATTTAAGAAGAAAAAAAAATTTACCCATCATCTTTGAAGTTTGGATACTCAAAATAATAATAATAATAATAATAACTTGTCAAACTTTTTTATATTCTCTATAAATTAAGAGTCAAAGTTTAGTTTTATCATTTAACTATTAGATGTTTAACTTAACCTAAAAGTTCTAAAGATGACAGGTAAAAAAATATTATTTATTTATATTTTAATATTTATACTTATTCAATAATGAATGTTAATATCTAGAAATTAAATAACTTATTTTCTCTTTTTTCCTGATACTTTTTATTTTATAGATATGATAAGATTTGAAACTACAGTGTCTAATTTATGATGATTACTCTTTACCATTTACTCAAGATACTGATGGATTGGTTTTTGTCTTTTTATATTATAAATATGATAAGATTTGAAACTATAGTGTCTAATCTATAATAATTACTGTTTTACCATCTAGCAAAGATACTAATAGATTGTTTTTGGTCTTTTTATTTTATAGATATGATAATATTTGAAACTATAGTGTATAATCTATAATGATTTTTCTTTATCATGTAAAAAAAAAAAAAATCTAGCAAAGATACCAATGGATTGTTTTTGGTGTGGACCGGATTCTAACTTAAGTTCTTTATTCAACAACAAAAAACTTTACTTGTTGAACTAACTAAAATCTACTCTAATATTTTTAACTAGATTAATTTTTTAAGAGGAATATTTTGGAAATTTAAATAAGACTTTGAAAAGTTTTAGTGTTGATTGCTTTTTTCTGAAAATATGTGCATTTATTAATTGAGTTCATCATTATGTGATGGAAAGAGTATTAGTCACTCCCCATTTTAGTCAAGCATAATAAGACTTGTAGTTTAGCAACTTCCACAAATAGCAATATAGAGCAGTGTCATGATTGTCATCCCTCAGTAAGTTACTTACGCATACAATGGAGATTTTTTTTTTCTTGATAAGAAAATGGAGAAAAATTAATACACCTTTGAGGGATAACGTTTATTCAAGGAAAAGGATCAAAAGAAAGACTAAAATTAACACTAATGAAAATAGTGTATATATATATATATTAAGAATGTAATGAAAAGTATAATTTTAAATATGATAAATTAATAACAAAGAAAAATATATGTGACCGATCCTATTTAACCTGTTGAAGATTCTTACCTATCTTAAAATTTTGAAATTAACACTTCATTAGTATAATATGTGACTACTGTATCATATTAATAATCAGTGGCGGCTCCAAGATTTTTTTCTAGGGGGTTCAATAATGGCGGAGCCAAAAATTTATTAGTGGAGGGTAGGCGCAAGTGAAAAAAATAAGATGATTAATTGTTGTTTTTGGTTTTTCTATATATACAACTTCCAAGTTCTAAAAAATTATTAATAGTTTAAAGATCGTTAAGAGTCTTAAGACAACAATCATTGGATGCATAAACAAATAGAATTAAATAACTAATCATACATTTTTTTTATCAAATTAATAATAACTTATTATATTTATAAATTATATCAATTAAATAAAAAAATAGAATAAATAAGGATAGTAGAGTATTCTAAACACTTTACCTATATATAAAAAAAAGAAAAAAAGAATAGTAACACGGTTAAGAGTAAGGCTAGGAGTAACTGTGAAACTAAGAAAAATAATACTCTAGTAATCAATTTTTGCTTTTGAAGTATATGGTTTTATAAATATACACGTGGTCACTCTTTTGAAATTAGAGTAAGCAGTAAAAGATTTATTGGGCTTGAAAATGTGTAGAGCACTTATCAAACTACTTGATTGAACATTGAGAAAAACTAAGACAACATAAAAACTAAGGATCATGTTCAAGCTTATTTTAATTAAGCTTAACCAAAATTTTAAAGTCAGGGTGTTCATATTTTTGTTGTGGGGGTCAAAACAAGATTAAAAAAAATTTATATATAATTTTTTTTTTGGGGGGACCAGGTCAGGGGGTTCATTTGAACCCCCTGGGCTGCTCTTGGAGCCGCCCCTGTTAATAATATAAGAAAACAAAATAGTTCTATAAGTCTATCACATTAGTATTTGCATGAAAGGTAATATAAATAATATATTGACTGACTTTTAGAATTTCAAATGCTAAACAAAACAATCAAGATCAAGATAAACTTTCTTTTTTATAATGCAATTAATCAAGATAAACTTAGAATCCCATGCATGCATGATTCACATATAGACTATAATTCTTAACTAAAAATCATATTTTGACCAAATAGTAATTTGCTTGTGACGAGTGCACATACATCATAAATTGGGAAAAATATTTCTTAGAAATGATTATAAAGAAATGTGAGAATCAACGCACTGCACAAAATGGACCCCAACCCCCACTACGTACGTTGGTGTTTTTTTTTTTTTTTCATTAATATTTTGTTTTAAGCTTGAAAAGCAAAGAAGCATATTTTTGCTTAGGTGTAGATCTGCAGAGTTTCAATAATTCATATTGAACACTCCAATTGCAAATGCCTAACTGCTATCATTGAATGGGAACGCATAGACGGGATTTCAGTCCAAAGCCATAGTTTTGCTGAGAGAAATATATTCAGTTGGGTATATACTACTTTTTGTCATAACTCATAATCTTCAGCTACATGGCTTAAAACAAGTACTATAATATATTGAACATCAAGAGATTGACTTAGTGGTTCTTAAAATTTTATGATATATATGAGATTTTGGGTTCGAAATATCATGCTAGCACCTTAGAACTACTCTTAAAAGATTATTTCCTATAATAATCCGTTGTATATGGGACAGAGGAACTGCATACTCGATGGAATAGTTAAATACTCGAAGGAGTTTGAAATTTTAGTTACACTTATTTGTTAGAAAAAAAAGTAGTATAATATATTGAGCCGCATTTTTTGTTAGTGTAAACAAACCGAACGCACAAGCACATGCACCAAGAGAAAAATACAAAAAGAAAGAAGAGAAACAACTAGGCAAGTTCTACCAACATATTTAATACCTTAATACTTTCTCTTAAGCGCGTTTAAGCCTACAGTGTCCTTATTTGCTCAGCTCATACGCATGTGATAACTAGTAAGAGAGTAAACTTCGACAAAAGTCAAGGCTTTATAAAATTGTTTTGTTGAAAATTCCTTGACATCAAGTCGCTCATTCATGTTGCCAACAAGGTCTAGTGTGCGTGCCCGTGGGTGCTGTCCTGTTTTGCTGTGCCTGTGATTATTCTATGTTTCGTTTTCCCCCCATGTGTTTCCTTGTACCACTCAAATGACCATTTTTGCTAAACTCTATCTCGAGGTGAGGTGGTGAGAACCTACCTTTACATATATGGTGAAGATTACCAAAGATTTGGGGCCAATCAACCAATGGAATATGACAATGTAACAAAACTATATATTAAGGATAACTACAAGAGAAATGAAGAGGATTGTGGAGTAGATTAGGCAGAACATGGTTGGACAAAGGTTAATATTAAGCTTAGACACTCTATTCTGTTCCAATCTATACTTGAGGTCCCCGATCTTGATAATGAATGAGTCTTAATCACTGTCAAAATAATCAGCATCATCTGTTAAGTCCAACAGTTTGAATTGCAGAAATTAAGCCCATTTCCAAATCCCATTTAGTAACTGTCATACTAAAGAGTGTGTTTGGGATAAGCATTTAGCTTTTAGTATTTATGTACAATTTTTTAATACTTCATTTTTTTCTTGTCTTCAAACTTCTTAAAAGTACAACTGTATTTTAGCACACTTTTAACAAAATATTTTTAGCAAAATATTTTCAGCAAAAAGTTAGATAAACACTTTTCAAACAAACACTAAAGCAATGTATGCCACTTCCACTTGGTGTATGCCAATGGGAGGGTGGTGTGCACACACTTAGGGACAAGAACCTTAAAATCACCCCTTTCCATATCTATCGGGTGATTTTGATTTTGGTCAGCCCCTAGTTGGCCAGAATGGTTTACCAATCTCTAGAGAATCAATAAGTCTCTAAAAACACCGACACCCTCATTTCAAACAAGGAAGAACATCCCTAAAAATCAGACTGAAACCTTGTTGGATTCACTCTATACTTATTTTTCTCTCCTCGCCAAAATAGAAGGGCAAATTCTTTGAGAGTTAAATTGATTTTTTTTTGTTTTTTCACCACTAGTTAGCTAAACTCTCACTCTTGGATTCCATCTAATACAACCGGTTCATCGTTTCCTTTTCTTTTTCATTTTTTTTTTTCATTTCTTGTCTTGAAATTACTAACCTTTCATTTGAGTCTTGTTAGATCTTTCCATCCTTTTTTTTAGGTGCCTAATACCTCTCTAGAACGTACCCTAACTTCAAACTTAGTCTAGGTTGATTAGGCCTTCACATATATGGTTTCAAGTAGTTCTTGGAACTACACTCAGGTGGCAACTGAAGATTTATAAAAAGGATTATTGAAAATTCAAGTAGTTGAAACTGAAGCAGCTATTTTTGAAGTAACAGAAAGAAAAGCAACAATTGGAGTAGGAGTGGTTGATATTGAAGCAACTACTTTCGAAGTAACAAAAAGAAAAGTAACAACTAGAGTGGGAGAGTCAAAGTTGAAAAGAGGATTTCTCACTTTTTTCTCTCATTCAAAGCGTGCTCCTTTCTATACCCTTACCCTTTAGGCAAGTGATATACTCCTGGGCTCATGTTCATGGTGGGGCCCACATCAAAGTAAACTTGCCAAAAGCACTTGTGTCAACACACTTCGAGTTGGCCACTCAAATCCCTTGGTTGGTGCTTATATGTTTGGATATGCTTGAGTGATCACGTGCTTGGATGGTCACATACTTAATTAGCCATAATGTTTGGAAGATTTACTTCATGCATTTTCTTCATTTTGTTGCTTTATTGTATGATTTACTTAGGGTTAGGGTGCAAATGCATGTTAATAGTAGTCTATTTAGTAATGTTCATTCAAGTATAATCCAACAATACAAGTGAAGGGCTAGGTGGTTTTGAATGTCTAACATCTTCCTAAAAGGGCTATTAAAGCTTCATATATGCAATTCAAAGTGTTTGTTAGACCTACAATTTGGTAGCGGCTCCTCTCTTCTCCCTTGCCTTTGAGGCATTTGATCTAATACGTTAACAATCTCATTGTAGAAAACTTCCAATTTTAATTTTAATGTCTATTTATAACTACAAAAAACAGTAATCTCTTTTCCCGTTTTGGGAAAATTACAGATAACACCCCTATGGTATAAAACATGGATATCTTGGGTTTTATTTTGTAACACTTACATCCCTTATGGTTTGATTTATAAGGCATTTACCTCCCATGTGTTTTCTTTATAATGCATTTTTGTTAATTTTATGAAAATTAATGATGTGACAAACACCAAGAACATACATGGGGAAAAGAAAAAAGATTTTTCCTCCTTAAAACTTATGCCTTATGAACATATACAAACACAAAACAGTGAGGTTAGAACAAAATTTTTCTTCAATTCTTTCTCTGTATGTGATGTTGATACCTGTAACACCATCAAATTCCATTGAAGTTATTGAAAATGGCTCATAAATAAATCACAAGTGAGGTAAATGCCACATGAAGCAAAACACAAGAAAGGTAGATGAGAAAGAAAACACCTGGGAATTTCATGTTTTATGGGTATACCGCTTTACCCTCTCTTTTTTTTTAACAAAATAGAAACACAGACTACATTACAAAGCAAAGAATCAAGTTAGTAATGCATGCTCCAAAAGAATTTACTTGGGCCATATTACCCCCAAAGTAATTCCACCTCTGGGTTTCATTTTGCTGATAGCGTGAGTTTTTTTTTTTTTTTTTTTTCTTTTTTTTGAGAACCAGATTAACGTGAGTTTGAATTAGTTGTTTTCTTCATTTAGCTTTTTAACTTATTTTCTTGAGTACAGCTTTTATAAAACCTCATGCTTTTTAGATTGAATTGCCCATTTTTAGCAAATGAGTAAATAAGCTGTCAGCAAAAACCAAATCCATATTCATCACTTTGGCAAGTAATTTCAGCTCTAGGTTTCATTCAGCTTAAAATTTCAACATTCAGTTGTATCCATCTGGACCTCTCTATCTCTGTCTCTTGCTTCTTAACTTGAAGTTATCCAAGGTGTCAAGGAAAGTGGAAGACCTTAGCAGCTCTAATTATATGATCAATTGTGCACATTAAGAACAAATTGTCAGTGTTGTGTCTAGAATTGGAGGGGTGAAAAGTCCTTCTCTAAAACAGTGGCTTCAAACTTGTACTCAGGCAGTACTGGATCAGGATAAAAATTAAGGGATTGGATTATGTACATAGAAGCAAAGCCAGGGTAACCCTGACCAGGAGCACAAGAAGTTTCAGCTAATGGCATAATGTAAGACCTTTAGGAAAAGCACAAAATGTAAAGGTAAGAAGCTTTTCAATTTTAAATCATCTGTGAGAAAACAATAAAAATTATTTTATTATGAGAGAAGCAGATAATGATTGCATTGCCACTATCAACATGCTCCCACCCTAATTCACGACTTCTCTGCTTACTTGCTTTTGTGCATTCTTTCCTTGGTAATTATCTACCTTTGCTCCCATTACCGATCAATCTGCAACAGCCTTAAGGCAATGCAAATCGAGCTACATCATACACATAATTCCTTGCATCAGTCCAGTACAAATCTTATGGAGTACATATAGAGTAATAAGTGGCCAAAGACAAGTCTCTTCAAACCCAAGGAACAAGAAACCTTTTAACAAAATCTCACTGCAGCAATTCCACTCTATTTGGAGTCATGTCTTCGTCAATCAAGCCAAGAAACTGGATGGCCAGACTTCGAATTTGTGTTGCATCTTGTGAACAATTATCTTTTCTTTCATAATAAGGCCTATAATATACGGACGAAAAAAAAGGCTGTCCATAGGCCACGCATCATCAAAGTTAAGAAAGAAACGTCCAAGGAGAGAATATGAGAAGCAATATTTTTCCTGGTGAACTCAAGGTTTTTGATACTGATGCCACTTCTGTGAGAACCAATTTGAAAGGTTAACTACTACAAAGCCAAGGAATACCTGCAATGCGTAATTGATATACAAATAAGTGGCCATGCAACCAGCAAGAACTTGCTTTCTACACAAACAATAGTAGCTAGCATTGATTATTATAAACTTGGGATTGGTTTTTCCACAACCACTAATTAATGGAAACATTTTCCGCAGGGTGGGTACAATATAAAACTGCACTAGCACTAGCACTATATTTATATATAATAAAAACAAATTCCAAAACCAAAGCCCTATAGTACCAGCAATAATGATGTACATCATTTACCTGAGCTGAACCAATAATATAAATTATTGAATAGTGCTGTCCATGAATCAACATGTCCTCCATCATGGCAAGAGGGATGGTAAGCGAAGCACCTAGTGCTGCTACAAGTGGTGAGGTCCAAACAACACCTAATGCCCTGGTAAGTATGATAAAACTCTGATCAGAAGAGTAAGATCATTAAAATTCATCGAATTGAAGTGGCAAAAGGTTACTCTCCTAACATACCAGAGATAGTCTGAGAGAACACTTCCAACAAAACCATTGATGAGAATAACTTCTTCCACTTTAGCAGAGGTGGGGAATTTGAACTTTGGTTCAATGCCCATAGCAGTAAGAGGCCACACTGAGATAGAGAATATAAATTTAATCATTCAATGTCATGCACGATTAAAATGAAAGAAAATAGACAGTGTTATAGTTGAGACTTCCAAACCCCTTCTTGATTTCAAATTTGTGCATAATCTTTTATAATAACAATAATGGAAATGAGATAACAGGTCCTATTGTATAAGTCCTCTAGATGCTCATCAAATAAGATTGGATACAATTAGAGTCATGAATCTTACATCATATTAATTGGCAGTTCTACCAATTGCTTATCATCCAAAGTTAAAGTATGCATTTGACAGAACTTCTATTGAATTCTATTTTTAAATTTGAACATAAAGTATATACTCAAATATTATAGGGGAAGCTCAACAACTCCCCCCCCCCCCCCCCCCCAAAAAAAAAACCACTTAATTTCATTTTCCAATAATGATCCTCCCTCTGATTTATACTACGGTTATAGTGATCTGGGTTATCTAAATACAGTGATAAAGGTGAATGCAACATACTGAAAAGAAATGCTGCATGCAAAATTCTAAAAAATATCTTAAGGAGCAAACTTGTCAATGGATCAAACACAAAAGACAAATAAGAGAGCTATATAACCGTCCATAATTTATGACTCAAAAAGGGAGTTAATGAGAATGTGAGATAAAATGAGTGATCATGGAAAAAGACACATAAGGAAATGGATTATTGAAATTTTAGAGGAAACACCTAAAGGTGACAATTATGTGCAGAGAAGGCTAATGGTTCACAAGCAAGGAGTCATATAGTTTTAGTTAATGGTTATATAACAAGTTTAAACCTAGTAGTTCAATTCATTCCTACTTTTAAATGCTTCAACTTGCTTCATATATGCCATATTGTTTATTGTTGTGACAATATTGTGCTATTCAAAACTACAAGTATATTAGTATGTCCCCATTCTATCATCCCTCATATTCTGAAAACATCATTAAACTATACTGTTTCCTGATTAAATATAACATTTTTACTCTGTAAACCACTGACACAAACACAAGAATGGTGCTGAACCTATATTGTTTACAATTAGCAAGTCAAGATCCAAATTACTTACCAAAAACAAAACTCAAGCCCCAAATTTACAGTACCAAACTCTCAGAAATGTGGTGCATGTGTAAAATTAAACATACATTGAAAATTAAAAAGGATCTTCTTTTCCAAAAAATAACAATGACTTTGGAAATTAACAAAGAAAAAAAGAAAATAGCATAGCCTATTTCTAAGATTAGAGACCAACAGAAACATTTACTATAAAGAGCCACAGATACAACAGAAGCCAACTCATGCAAAAGAACTGTAGCATATCATATACTTTTTCTTTGGCAGCTATAATATATCATATACAGTAACAGGACTTTGGAAAATCTAGCAAGCCTTACTGAGCCACCAAAGAGCAGCAAGTGTGAATAATCCCATAAAGCCAAATAACTTTTGCACATCTACCCTTCCACCCCCTCCAGCAAACTTCTTAAGAAGCACTGCATTAGTAGTTTTGCAACAAAGACAATCATTATGTTGCATTACAAAAAAGACATAAATATTCCATGAATAGAAAGAGAAGATATTCAACCGGTAAACAGTCCATAAGTAATAGATGACAGAATAGCAAAAAGATCACCCAGAAGCGAATGCTTCCCATTTCTGAACACAAAAAAGCAATCATCAGTCACTGCTTAAGAAACATGCTTTATAAAGTTCAAGTTAATAAAAATCTTAGTCAACCAAAAACAAAAAGTGCCAGAATATGTAATGTATGGCCGGCATTTAGCACCAAGTACATTACACTAAGAATGCTCAACTACATTTGAGAGCAAATCACAAAAGCAGTTAGAGATTAGAGTCAGCTTTTTCAGATGGAAATTGTTATTTGTGATGTTGTCTTTGAAAATATATGGGTCAAAGTTCTGTAACTCATATATCATCCAAGATTTGCACATACTTTGATCATCAGACTAGAAATCAAAACTTGATGGAGCTTGAACTCTTATTCCCCATGAATAGGCTCAGTGTGACTTACAGAGCTCTTATATCTAACAATATAAGTATGTAATTCAGCCACATTCATATATGATCTTAATGATTTCACTAAACTAAGGAAAAGAAACGTACTTAAGTGTGCTTAATTGTGATTCATCTGTAGCTGATACATTCCCCAATGTGGTCATGGCAACACCAGCCATGCTAACAACAACAGCAACTACTTTAACGATATCTATAGATTCTTGACCCAGACATGCACCAATTAAAAGAGTGAAAAGTCCTGAAGTTGAAGACATCAGTGTTGTACTGGCAACGGTTGTTCGTGCAAGGGCAGCATTTGTTAGATACTGCAGAAAACAAACTCAATTATGCTTCTTCACAAAAGATAGATACCTACTCATTCTGTAAGCTGATAACCTAAAGTTTCCTGGAACATTATCTATCAAATAGATAAGAGTTGTGTGCATACATAATAATGAGTAATAATATTTTATTCCAGATGTTACAGATCAAATGACCACATAAAAGTTTGACAGGAAGTGTGAACAATCAATTCTTAGAAAATTATAACACAAAGAAAAGTACCGAAACAAATAGCATGGAAAATGAATAATGATTCTGGAAGAGTTGTATTTTTTTTTTTTTATTGGTAAATTACTCACACAGCCAGTGGGTTGTGAACCCAAGACCTCATCCTCCACCTAGCACTTGCAAGAGGAGGAGGTGTCTGGTAAGCTAGTGCTCAGGGTGTTATGATTTGCAAAAAATAATTATTTAAAAAAAATTTATATGCATAATTATTTTTTAACTTAACCTATTTTGTTTACCATTAAAAAATATATTGATTACCCAGACTTAAGAATCCCAAAAATTTTGGTTCAACAAAAATAATCTTTGCCCCCCAAACATAATCCTTAACCCCTTAAACAAAATATAAATAAATAAATAATAAGAATTAGCCAAAATAACAGCAAAAATATCCCAAACAACAACATGATTAGGCCAAATAACAATAAATAAATAAAATATTCAACAATAAGCCCATTCAACAAAAAAATAAATAAATAAAACCCCTAAAAAAAAGGCTATTAGACTATTTTAACTGTCATTGGTTTGGCAGCATTATTTGGTATAATTGAGTATTAGATTTTGCATAATTAAATTGCCTTAATGGCTACCCTAGAAAAAAATTCCTAAATCCGCCAAGCAAGAGTTGTATTTTCTCAAGAGATTCAAGGAAAAGCAACATTTAAGGAATCAATTGCTTTTTCTTTTTTTTCCAGGAAGCAAGTCAAATGATACAAATGAAAGCTCCATGAAGATATTACAGAAACATGCAAGGATCTCACCTCAGTAAAAAACCAGAGAGGAGCAATGCAAAATCCAAATTTAGCTATTTCCTTTGTAGTAATCTTTTTGTCATCCTTCAGTGTGTCTATATCTTTTGCAGATTCAGAAACTAACAGTTTAACGTCCTCAGAATAAACATCTATGCAAGAGTCTTCTTTCCCTGACTTTTCCTGATGTTCAATTTCTAAAATACCATGCTTCCCATTTTGTTTTGCAGTAGAATCAAGTTCCATAGAGGGCTCATCCACAGTTTCTGCATCATCTACACTTTTACAACTGTGGCATCTCAGAAATTCTAGTAAGCAATCCTTAATGAATGCGACTGGAAGATAAACTACCAATAGAGAGGTTGCAAGATATGCCACTGCAAATGGCTGCTTGTATTCTCTGAAGACACCCTGTTGCATGAATACTAGTTAAGTGTTCTAACAGTCACAATGAGAATCAAACAAAAGAAACTAAATTTGTAATTAGTCCCACAGCAACATAAACTGAGTAAATGTACTGCTTCACTTGTGGAAGAAAATGGCTTTTACGTATCAAATATCAAGGACACAGAAATCCTCTACCTTGCATCTACTATAACTTAAAGAACTTCAGAACAATGATCCTTGCTTAAAATCTTAAGCACATTATATTGTTGCAAATGAGCTTCATTATGACCAAAGTCATTAAATAATAAAGCAATAACAAATCAAACTTCAATAATATCAAATGGTACAAATATAGTGTGGCTCTTGTTCTTTATCATGGTTTTAAAAACCAAACCGGACATCAAACGTTTTTTTTTTTTCAATTTCCAGTTCAACCCTGGTTTTTGACCGGTATTTGGCCGGTTTTCCGGTTGTTGACCGGTTATTGACTTTTAACCGGACCGGATTGGCATCCAGTTCCCAATTGAACCGGTCAGACCGGCCGGTCCGGTCCGGTTTTTTAAAACAGTGTTCTTTATACATAGGTAATTGGGTGAAGAAGACCAGGTGCCAAGGGAATCAATTTCGTACCAGAGGCTGTACTGGTTTGACTAGTGAAACGATATATTTCAGTACCGGTCAATACTGGTGTACTGTTTCGGGTTTACCGTTATTTTTTATATTTATAAATATATATATATATATATATATACACATATATGTGTGTGTGTATATATATATATATTAATAAATATAAACGATTATCATAAAACATTACCTCAATTCAGAACAAATTATTCATGATTTTAGACTTTAGTATCAATTAAAAGAAAAAAAAAAAAAAAACACAATATTAAAAAATAGAAAGTTTAATTATTCATTGCATACTAAGAAAACAAATAATACTAATAAGTTAATGCAAGTAAGTTATCATTCTGCCCTTACAAAAATTCAAAAATTACGAAACTATTAAAAAAAAAAGCTTTTTTTTTTGTTTTTTTATCCTCTATCGGCTGGTAATGCTCGAAATTAGCCAGGACGACTGGTATTTAAACCGATACAAAACATTGGTATTTCGATACCAGTATACATATCGATATGGTATCAACCACCTTGCCAGGTGCCCAAAAATGATGTTTCTAAGAGTCACAATTAGACCCATTAGCTTAAACAAAGTGGATAATAATAAATATTAATTCCAAAGCCAATTTGATAGAAACAAGTGGAACTCACGGTCAACCCCAACCAAGCTCATTGTGTCATAAATAATAAACCATTGAGCAATAAGTCTAAAATCAACACTGTGGTTCAGAAGATGCCAAAAAAAAAAAAAAAAAAAACACAAATAAACGATGTATAAGTAAAGTACTTGTGGATGCTTTTGGCACTGTGTTGGTTCAACTTCCTCTATTAAGATTATCAGATTTAGGGGCCACTTTAAAGATATCAAACTTTCCTTGGCAACCTCGGGAGCCTTTGTTTGTCACTAAGCACTAGCTCCAAAAGTAAAAGTGAAAAACCAAAAATAATGCATTTATTGATGGTTATAGGGACCCACCACCAAAGCAAGATGGTAGTGTGCACCCCACCGTTCCTGAAACTACAGGAGAAGACAAAGATCGTGATATTAAGAGGAAAGTCATGGAAATAATCTTTATCTACAGTATCCGATAGCAAGGTAGAAACAACTATTTTTTTCATTCTCAATGTCTTATCTACCATAAGATAGACATAATACTCAAAACCAATGCGTATTTCTAATTCATAGACGATGCAAGAACAGTTACCACGTAGAATACTACCATAAAATTTGTTTTTTTAGATAAATGAGCGGACTTTAATATGAACAACACTTGGATACAAGGACAACAAGCAGTTCAACAAAAAGGGTACTGCAGAAAAAAATCAAACAAAAACCAGCAGGGAAAACACTGCAACAATACTAAGCCAACACGGCTAGAAGGAAAAAAAAATTCAACATATGAAAACGGCAGATTCTAACCAAAAACTCAAAATTTCTGTGTGGCTTTAAAACTGAACAGGGAATGTCCCACGGATTACAAAAAAATCGGGTCTGCAAGGAAATCTTAAAGTTTCTACAGTAGCCAACTTGGATTTCACATCCCATTTGGAATTCAATTACTACCATAAATTCCATTAATATGTATTCATTTTAATTGACAAGTGCTCATATTAAGCTTCAAAGTCCACCCAGAGTAATCAGAAATCATCTAAAGGCATCTGACGTAAAAAACAATATCAAAGTCTGCAACAAAATCTCATTCTAATCAACACCCATTACTTAAAAATTTCTCAGCCATAACTGGCTGAACCAATAAATAGCATAGAGACTAGAGAGAGAGAAAGAACTGACCTGGGTGACTTCTGCAGAAGTGACCCACATGATCACAACACTGACGATGAGAAGCAACCCTCCCTTGTATTTCCAACTCATCATATCTATGATGAAACCAAGAATCACTATCTTTGTCTTTGTGCTATATAATATCTTTCCCTTGCTTCTTTTTCTCAGTCAAACGAAGGCTAACAATCACGCTTGGTTGCTTATTGTTTTATGAGGGACGTGAAAACTTGGTAGGCTTTTACAGTTCTTCCGAAATAGTGATGGCTTGGCCGCTTCTACATCTATCCAGGAATAAGGAAAGCTAAAAAGAAAGCAGAGACAAATGAATGCTAGCGTCTGTGCGAGTGCTTTATGCGTATTGTCATTTGATCTCGGGACGAGAGGGGGGTGGAAAGTACGTTACGTGTGTCTAAAAGAACAATAAACAAACAAAATAAACGTCCCACATATTCCTTGGTCCTTATAGCTGTACCACCAAATTTTGGTGTTCTTTTATATAACCAAATATGGCAAATTTTGCGCTACAAGCTTGTATAAAATTTTTCTCAAAAAAGAAAAAAAAAGAAAAAGAAAAAAGAAAAAAAAAAAAAAAGAAGAAGCTTGTATAAAAATCCTAGGTTGCAGTTTCTAATTTATACTTAAAGATTCAAAAATTTGGAAAAAAAAAATATCATGGAGCAAAGTTATATGTTGAAATATTATCATATGTATAAATATATATACACACACGCACTTAAAAGAATATTCAAATCTTGCTAGCTCTATTACCAAGAGTTTTATAGCTCAATTGGGTAGCACCTTTATGGTGTTTCCATTGGAGAAATTCAGAGTTCAAGTCCTCAACTCCTAATTATTGAATTATCTATCAAGAGTACATTGTAGCTCAATTGACTTTTTAGCATTCACACACACATATATCCTACTACCACCTCCTAGCGTTTTCAACCTTAACGTTTAAGGTTTAAATCTTCTTTTCCCCATACTTTATAAGAAAAATGGAAAAAGATATATATGATACACCCTTCTCATTAGGGAAAAGGGTAAAGATAAGAAAAATGGAAAAAGACATATATGATACACCGTTCTCATTAGGGAAAAGGGTGAAGAAGAAATTTGGCCTAGATAACATAAACATAAAAATAGTAAATTCGTAGTAACTCTTACTCGGCCAAGAAAAAATGGTACTTATTTATTTATTTTTAGGAAATATAGCATTAATTTCCAATGAAACACACTAGTTCAATCCCCTCCTCTTCCATTATGACTATCAGAAAATAAATTAATATTGGGGTTCTCTTGGCACAATGTACATGGATTTTTTCTTTTCTTTCTTGATGCAAACAATCGGATTCTTATATATTTGATGGAGATAGAATTTTTATATTGGTTTATGTAAGAAACATCCACTTGGATATATGTAACAATGAAATATGGCATTTCATTCTCCAAAGTTGAATGATGGTTACTAAATATGGTGGTATCTTATGTATTAGAAGACCACACACTGTGAGGAAAGAGGATCTACACACTATGAGTGAGATATTACATGCATTTGATACATAAGTTAGATAGACATTTTATTTTATGTCACCATTATAAACGCACAGTTACACATGTAAGTGTGGTTACATGGGTAAGGTTGGAAGCAAATTCTTCTAATTTTTTAATGACCGTAATACATACCCTTTAAATATATTCAATATTTATCTCCTTTTTCTCTCCTTATTTTGTTTATGAGAGAGAGAGAGAGAGAGAGAGAGAGAAACCTGTATAGTGTATACAAAGAAACAATTATATATATATATATATATATAAAATATACCATGACAAAATTAGCTTTTAAAGATATTCAATATTTTCCCTCTTTTATCTTTTTATTTGTTTCTTTTGCGTAAGCCTCTTACTATGCTGACAATATCTTGATTTAATTACAATATTCAAGATTATCGAAAATAAGTATTTCCATAAGGAAACACTAAAAGGTGCCAACTAGTTGAAACTAGTTGTAGGATTTAAAAAACAAAAAACAAAAACATACTCAAGGGAGAAAGAATGAGATTTGATAAGGATATATATTGCATCCTTAACTAGACAATTACATAGTTGTATATTACATTGTTTGTGAGTAATTAATTATTCCCTCAGAGTATAATAATGCATACTTCCATAATATTGTATCGTTTTTCATTGGTGGCACGATTATTAAAAAAAAAAAGAAAGTAATTCACTGTTGGCACACAACATTGTCAATGACTTATTGTTTTTTTTTTTTTACTAAATAAGTCAAGAGTCACAATATTTTTCACAATTGTTAACATGATCTATTGTGATTAGTGATTAATAAAAATAGAGTTAATGATGAGTTCTAGTTAGTTCAACTAGTAAACTCTCTTTTTATTGAATAAATTAAAGGGTCTAGGTTTAAGTCTTGTGTATACCAAAAAGAATCCAATTAGTGTTTTGGCTTAATGATAATAAAGAGTAATCATTATAAAGTTGATGTCATATGTTCAAATTTTATCATATCTTTTTTCAACAAAAAAAAAAAAAAAAAAAGTGGTGCCAATGGTGGACTCAAGTAAAATTGTTGTTGCTCAAATCAAAACTTTCCAACTTAACAAGTTGTGAAAAAATTGTATCCCTAAAATTGCTTGTAATCTTTTATCAATTGTCACATAATGTGGTCTCTCTCTCTCTCTCTTAGGAAATTGAATATTGAACCATATATAATTATATATAGTTTCAAAACCCTAACCATGAACTTTTAAATCCATTTCAATTTAAACCCTAACCAATGTGATCTAAATCAGAGAGAGAGAGAGAGAGAGAGCATAGTTTGTAAAAGTATATGATTTAATTTGTAAATTATCAAACAATGTGGTTTAATTTGAAAGCCTCCAAATTATAGTTTTTAATTTGTAACTTATGAGACGTGAAGGTTTAATTTGAAACCCTTCCTAAATCCTCCATTTTTAATAATCAATATTATTATAATTCCATAATTACAACAATAGGGCACTACAACCAAATGTATTTTTAGCAACGAAAATTAGTAAGGAAATATTCTTCATCGCTAAAAGTATAGTTTTAGCGACGAAATATGAATTTCATCACTAATAATGAAAAAAAAAAACATTTAACGACGAAAAATAATTTTCATTGCTATTGTGATTTGAAAAATGGGCACCAGCAGGAGAAACTTTGGCGTGAACTTAATTAATCTATAGCGACAAAATATTTCTTCGCTAAAAGTTGAAATTGTTAGTGAAGAAATATTTCGTCACTGTAGGTATTGCTGTGGATAGTATTCGTGATGAAAATCCTTTCGTTGCTATAAGGAAGAAGTAACGACGGAAAATAATCGTCACTAAAAATAATCATGGTTTTTCATTCCATTGTTTCTAAAAGTATGCTATAGCGACGAAATATAAATTTTGTCTCTAAAAATCCAACAAAATCTAGGTTCTTTAGTTATTGTTGAATTTGAATCTTGATTCTCCTCGTAAAGGAGAGCTATTGAGTTACAAATTTCTTGACTTTTAGTAACTAATAAAAGTTATTGTTGTTGTTGCTGTTGCTGTTATCATCATCATCTTACAACAAAGGGGATTCGAATCAATATTCTTCATAGAGGAAGTATTATAACCACAAAAATTTTGCCTAACAATTAGATAACTCTATTAATTGGTCAAATATGAAGGTAGCATGGATGAGTTATTTTATAATTTTTATTTTACGTGTATGATTGCTTCTTAAAAAAATATAATTATATAGGTATGATTACTATATGTCATATATAATACTTTATTTATTTTAAGGTATCTATATATATTATGATGCGCAATATTTTTAAAAAAAAAAAAATCATTTGTATTCACAATTTAACAATTATGTTGTTTCTCAAAAAAAAAAAAAAAAAAAAAAAAAAAACAATTATGTTGGTAATAGATCCAGGCCACTACCTAGGATTAGTGTAAGAAAAAATCTATTTTTTTGCTTTATTTTTACGTGATTATGGATGGTAGGAAAGAAATCAATATTTATAGGTGATAAAGCGGATCACTTCCAATTGGAAAGAGACATAAACAGGGCTTCTCTATTTATCAAAAAGGAAAAAGAAAAACAGGACTTCTCCAAGAGCATCAATTAACCTAAAAGGGATATCAAATGGAGTCAAAAGCCTTAAAAGTGTGGGCTCCTCCCCATCTTAATGGATAAAACCAAATTTTGATGTTGCATTGAAAAATTACAAAGTAGTCCATTATGCTTTGGGAAGAAATTGAGCTAGCAACATCACTAGAGGTTGGTTGCGCGAAGAAAAAGGTGACTCTCTTCCTTGGGTAGAGGTAGAGAAAGCCTCTACAGGAAAAAAAAAAAAAAAAAAAATCACATCTAGCTAATGTGATAGATTGTGACATTTTTTGTCTATAGCATTACTCGATTAGTCGCCCTTCATGCGATTTTATTTGTGCTCACAAAGCAGATCGCACAATGCTTGAGGAGGTACCAACTCACCCAAATGGTGTGGTGGTCTAATTGTCCTAAAAATTTGTACAAAGTCCTTTGCTCTCAAGAGGAGCAAGCCTCTTTTGTAATTTCCTTTCTTTCTATTTGTACCTATGTTTAGCAAAAATTTAATAAATAAATAAAAAGGCTAAAAATTTAAGACATGACTGGACATGTCCAGTTTTGAATATGAGTCTGAATCTAAACTTTTTCAATGCATTCATTCACCGACACAAGCTCCGTTCCAAAATTAAAGCTGTCCTAAGGATGTTACTCACTCTAGTATTTTTTGCTAATTAAGCCATACAGAGACATGACGACAGTGATGACACTCCTAAAGATGAGCATTGCTAGTGCTACAACTTGTGCCACAAGTTACATGGGCGAGTTGTGGCACTAGAATTATCCCCTAAAGATACATTCATTATTTCGCAAACCCAACCACGCCCGCACTTCAATTCAAGCACAGGGTCCACGACCCAATTGAAGTTTATCCCATAATAAAACACTAAACAGTATCTATCAACTATCCCACTAATAATCCTTTCAAAAAAAAAAGAAAAGTATCCACTAATAAATTGTGTAGTCTCTTTTTTGTCAATCTTTCAACTATGTATGAGTCTATGACTTGGCAATTTTTTTTTGTTCTTTTTTTTTTCAAGTCCATATGTAATTTGGTGGTGAATTTTTAATCAAAACCTTTTCTAAAAGTCCTTTAGCACCATTGCATCTGCTGGACTTGTTTAAAACTTTAATTGCTTATGAGAATGGCTTTTAATACTTTTTTTATAATAATAATAATAATAATAATAATAAAAGCTTTCAAAACTACTCTTTTCAATTTAAATTTAAGTAAAGATAATTAAAAAAAAATTTTGATTTTCTATAAACTAAAAAGTTAAGTCAGGGGAATTAGGATCTTTCTATATGATTTGAAAGGAAGGAAATCTATGTCATAGTGAAGATTAATCTATAATATATTCAAATGAATACATGGTATCATATCATTTAAAAAATCTCACTCCATCAAATAATGAATGATTATTGATTTCAAATAACATGACATCGCGTTCATCTTTAGATTTGAGAAATATTAAATCTTCATTTTATAATGAACTTTCTTTACAAACATACACCAAATGGGGCAAAGTTGAAGAGGAGATATGACTCATGTTTGAGAGACTTGACAAACTTTCTTCATTTCAAAAGCAAATGAAAAAAGATTTTTTTTTTTTTTTTTGGGAAGTAAGGGTGACAATTCATATTGATGGGTCAAATGTATATTGTGATGAGATGTGAAAATTTAATTTTAGGAAAAAAACTTAGATGTTTCGGGAGCAATTCTCTCTCCTCTCATATGAGGGGTGGGCCCCACATGTGGATCTCACCATGGGGCCTACCCCTCTTTTGAGAGGAGGGAGAATTGCTCCTGGAGCATATAAGAATTACCCTTAACTTTATATGAACATTTAACTTTATGGACCAACACAACCATTACTCATTTAATAATTATGTTAGGCCCAGAACTCTACATGTCATATTTATTGAGTGATTTGACATGATATGATCCATGTTGTCTACTTAATTAAAAAGTTTTGTTAGATTAACACCAGAATGATCATTTCAACATATGAAATGAGACATATTGGATTAACATTAATACATTACATACAAAATTAACCTTTTACATTTTATAAGCATACAAACAAGCCTACTTTGAAGTTGTATATGTATTTGCTAATTAAGACATCAATTTCTTTTTGATTATTCAATTCTTTGCTTACAATTTATATGTACATTGTGTATGTAAGTCAACATGAATTTGACATATTATTAAGAATGTTTGATAGGGTAAACATGTTTTTTTTTTTTTTTTTTACATAAATACAATCACACCAAATACTAACTTGTTTATTTCGTGTTGTGTCCATGTCATATTTGTCAATCATGTCAAACATTGCCACCCCTAAGAATAAATTATGAAAACTATTAATATTGTATTCACAAACTCTTCAAAGAATCATATTTGAAGACATTATAAAATAAAATAGAAAACCACACAAAAAGATAATATTGAAGTAATATTTAATAAAGCATGAATCAATTCATTTTATTTGAGAGAGAGGATAAATTTTATGGTGAAAAATTAATTCTTAATCGTCCTGGGTATATATAATGGTCATTTTATTTAAAATCTTATTTTACCAAATTCGAATGATAGTACTGTATTATTTTTAGATACATTATAATAAATATTCATCTTAAATGTATCTAAATGTTCTTAATCGTTTACCACTAAGGGGCGATCATGCAACAATTAGCCTTAAATTAAGGGTCAACCTTCCAATTGAATCAGCTCTAATAGGTGAAGGGTGCCTCTACTCACTCTTGACTAAAGGATTGGGTGAGACTACCCATAAATTGCTTTTGGGTGGATGATTAGTTGTCGAATGGGTCATCAAGTTGGGAAGATTTAACCATTAGTACAACAAAATACTACACATTATTAGGAATCAATAAAAATTTGTTAAGGGTGATAAATCAATCACGAAAAGAAAATCATATGAACCAAATATGCTACTTATAAATATAATTTTATCTTTAATGTAAGCTAAACAAAATAAAAAAGCCAAGAAACTCATTTAAACAATAATCTAATCTCTAAAAGTTAAGATCTTTGCAACAATGCTAAGATTTGTGCAAGTGATGATTGTTAAGATCTATGTTGGTGAATGAGAGGATGAAAGGTAATGGATGAGACTTGAGGTTCACATTGGAGAGGTTGATGAATAAGGTCTCATTGCTGTTGGTGACAACTTATTTTTGTACAACACCAACTTTCTTTCTTACTTAAGGTGGCCAATTTTTAGAAGGGTTGATCATCGATTGGATGATTGAAAATCGAGAGAGAGAGAGAGAGAATAAAGTGCCTTATCACATGGAAAACAATAATAATTAGCCACATGTGGGGGGAAAAAGGCTCAGCCCAACATAATGGGCCGAAGGCCCATAGGAGGGCTATTTTGCGACCGAGAAGAAGAAGATGGAAAAGGCAGGGCCCATCTGGAAGTGGGACCCTCAGAAGGAAGAATTATTACAATTCGAAGAGGATATCTTCTATCCGAAGAGGTTGTAATCCTCTAACGCAATATTTTAAATCAATTGAGTGTGTGAAAGGCCAAAATGACCTTCTGAGGACTCCACCTGATCAAGATAAGCTCTGAATATGCTATGAAACAATAAGGATGGAGAAACATCTAAGGGGAAAGCTGCTACCACCGTATTTAATGCACTGCAATGACTTTTCTGGCCGCATTTATGTGGAGAAGATCCCTGAACAGTGCATCCTAACCTACCGCTACTCACACAGAGCTAAAAGAAGATGCTTGACGTGACATGTACTCAAGCAAACTCATGGATGAGGAACAAGTGGACGATGGAGATGAGAAGAAGGGTGACTATATAAAGGAAGGAAGCTCCTAACAAGAAGGGGAGAGGAAGAACAAAAGAGAGAAAAAGAGAGCATGATTGTAACCCTAAGACCTTTGTTCATCAGATAAATAATAGTATAGCTCTTCGAATTTTCAGGTTTTATGTGTAAATTCATGTTGGCTTGTGTTTGAAAGTTGTGATCCATTGTTATCAATCTAATACTTAACCTAGCTCTTTCACCCATACTCTACAAATTAATTATTTTGGGCTTAGGCCACGAATGCCAACCCTACAATTGGCGCCGTCTGTGGGGAGAGCTTGAGTGTAAAGGGAAGTAGCAGTAGTTGATCATGGCTGAACAAGGGCAACAACCGGCAGAGTCTGGAGCGTCCCAACATATTGATCCTTTCCTTAATTTGGAGTGGAGGCAAGACCGTGAAGGCAGTGTGCATACTACACACATTGAACGAACTCAACCTCGTGGCGGAAGTCATGTCTCTCATGCAGAGAAAAACAACATGCAAATAGAGATTGAAAGGTTAAGAAGGGAGCTGCGTCATGCGAAGACAAAACGTGCTGCCTCGCATTCTGATGATGACTCGGATGACGGACAGGACATCACCTATGAGCAGAAGTCTTGAACTCCAATCAGCGAATCTTTTTCATATGAGGATGAGCACCCTCGTAAGAAGCAACCTCAAGGGCCACCACATGGAGGGGTGGGCAATGATGCCATAATTAAGGCTTTGAATCAAATCTCCAAGTCACCTTTCATCGACCCTGTGGAGCATGTCAGCCATTTTAACCAAAAAATGATTGTCTACTCTAGAGATGAAGCTCTGATGTGCAAGGTATTCCCTTCTAGTCTTGGACCTGTGGCCATGAGGTGGTTTGATAACCTGAAAGCAGACTCCATCGATTCTTATCAAGAGCTCACTCAAGCTTTTGGTTCATGTTTCGTCACATGCCGAAGGGTGGCTAGGCCCTTGTCTTCTCTGCTATCCTTAAGCATGCGTGAGGGCGAGTCACTTAAGGCGTATTCGGATAGATATTGGGAGATGTTTAATGATATGGAGGGCAAATTTGATGCAATGGCCTTAGAGACGTTCAAGCTGGGTCTCCTCACTGATCATGGTTTAAGAACATCCTTGTCCGGCAAGCCTGTCACTAACATGCGTCAGCTTATGGATCGTATTGAGAAATACAAAAGGGTTGAAGAGGATCAGAAGCAAGGGAAGGGTAAGGATAAAGTTACCCCCCAAGACAGGAAGGACTTTAGGTCGAATCGTTATAACAACAATAAGCCGAGAAAAGATTTCGCTGGGCAGTCAGGCTCAGTAAATGCTCAAGCAGTTAATACAGTGTTTAAAGAGCCCGTTCATCAAGTCCTGGAAAAGATCAAGAACGAGCCATTCTTTAGGTGGCCGAGTAAAATGGTAGGGAACCCTGAGAGACGCAATCACAATCTTTATTGTCAATACCACCAAGACCATGGGCATGCCACTAAAGACTGCAGAAGTTTGTGGGATCATTTGGACCAGCTAGTCCGTGAAAGCAGGTTGAGGCATCTTTTGCACCATTCTAGTGGTCGAGGAAGCCAAGCGAATTCTGAGTCCGAAAAGAGAGATTCTACGAAACCCCTATTGGGTACTATTAACGTCATTTTTTGCAGCGCCAGGAAGAATAGGGTCCTATTCGACCAAGGTTATGTTAGTGGCTCGGCTGCCAATAGGGGATATTGGCTGAGATCCGAGGAGCTCTAGACAGGCTGCCCCGCCCATTTTAGGCTTTTCGGATGAAGATAAAGCTAGGACCATTCAGCCTCACGACGACGCTTTAGTAGTCACACTCAGGATCGGGGGATATGATGTGAAGAGGGTGATGATGGACCAGGGCAACGCAGTGGAGATCATGTATCCTAACCTCTTCAAGGGG
Source organism: Quercus variabilis (assembly GCA_030445155.1). NCBI lineage: Eukaryota > Viridiplantae > Streptophyta > Magnoliopsida > Fagales > Fagaceae > Quercus > Quercus variabilis. Next base: position 83,498,499 of record CP129446.1, on the reverse strand, counting down.
CTGAACCTCACACTTGATGACTTAACTCCATACTGTTCTCCCCTGGTCAGCTTCGAGGGAAGGATTGTTACTCTGAAAGGACAGATACTGCTGCCTGTACAGACTGGCTCAGAAGTAGTTGAGGTGGACTTCATTGTGGTAGATGTCTATTACCCTTATACGGTGATTGTAGCCAGGCCTTAGTTACATACACTAGGGGCTGTTTCCTCCACTCTGCATCAGAAAGTCAAATATCCTTCCGAAGGGCGCGTTTGTGAGATCCGCAGAGATCAATCCTCAGCTAGGCAATGTTTGGTAGCTGCCATACGACACGAGCTTGAGATTAAACCCTCAGCCAGGGTGGAAGGAGACCTATAGCAGTTAAAGGGTTGGTTGTCACCCGTCGAGGACCATGATGAAGGCGTTAAATGCGAGGACTTAGTACAGGTTTTAATTGGGACCAATCCTGAGAGATATTTTCAAATTGGATCTCAAATACCTCAACCAGAGAAAGAAGAGCTAGTTAACTTCCTTAAAAGAAATATTGATGTATTCGCTTAGAGTACTTATGAAGCCCCAGGAGTGGACCCGAAGTTCATTTGCCATCATTTGAGGGTTAACCCTCAAATTGTACCAAAGAAGCAACCTCATCAGCGGCTATCCAAAGAGCATGCTGAGGCAGTCAAGGAAGAGGTGATGAAGCTCAAACAAGCTGGGGCTATTAAAGAAGTTTTTTACCCCGAATGGTTGGCAAATACTGTGGTGGTAAAAAATAAAAGTGGAAAGTGGCGAGTTTGTGTGGACTTCATAGACTTGAATAAAGCTTGTCCTAAGGACCCTTTCTCTATGTCGAATATTGATCAATTAGTAGATGCTATTGTTGGCCATCCTCGGATGAGTTTCTTAGATGCCTTCCAAGGTTACCATCAGATACCATTAGCCCCAGACGACCAGGAGAAAGCCGCTTTTGTTACCCCCATTGGTAATTACCACTATAAAGTGATGTCGTTTGGTTTGAAAAATGTAGGTTCTATTTATCAACGAATGATGACCAAGATGTTTGAATCACAGTTGGGCAAAAGAATTGAGGTCTATATAGATGATATGGTGATTAAAAGCAAGGTTATTTATGATCATTTGAAGGATCTTGATGACGTTTTTGAGACCCTGAGAAGACATAAGTTGCGCTTGAACGCGTCGAAGTGCTCATTTGGTGTGAGATTAGGCAAATTTTTGGGTTACATGGTAACGCACAAGAGAATTGAGGTCAATCTTGATCAGATAAAGGCTATTCAAAATCTGCAGCCTCCTCGGAATCCGAAAGAGGTCCAGAGGTTAATGGGGATGACAGCGGCTTTGAACCGATTCATCTCCAGGTCCGCGGACAGATGCAAACCCTTCTTCTCACTGATCAACAAGTGGAAGGGATTTGAATGGACTGAAGAATGTATCTCAGCTTTCCAACAACTTGAAGACTACTTGTCTCGGCCACCAATTATGTCTAGCCCTGAACCAGATGAGGTCTTATTTGCCTATATCACAGTGGTCCCCCATGCTGTAAGTTTAGTGCTGATAAGAGTGGATCAAGGTGTACAAAGGCCGGTCTACTATGTAAGTAAGTCTCTACATGACCATTGGAAAAAGCCATTTTGGCCGTAGTACTTGGAACACAAAAATTGCCCTATTACTTCCAAGCACAAACTATCGTGGTGCTCACGCAACTCCCACTTAAGATAGTACTTCGAAGTGCCGATTACACGGGGAGGATAGCCAAGTGGGGCACTATTCTAGGAGCTTTTGATATCAAGTATATGCCTCGCACTTCAGTCAAAGGGCAGATCCTTGCAGATTTGGTGGCCGAGTTCACGGAGCCCAGTTTAGAAGAAGTAACGGTAAAAAGGGGCATGGATGAAAAATCGGTCGGCATGATTTCTCAACAAGATCCTGCCCGATGGGAAGTGTACGTAGATGATGCTGCGAATCGGAAAGGTTCTAGAGTGGGGCTGGTCTTGATATCTCCAGAAGGAATCATCATTGAAAAGTCGCTAAGGCTGGATTTTGGCGCGACCAATAATGAGGCAGAGTGTGAAGCCCTATTGATGGGAATGGCTATGGTCCGAAGAATGGGAGGAAAGGCCGTGGAGTTGTTCTCGGACTCAAGATTAGTTGTGGGCCAAGTACAAGGAGATTTTGAAGCAAAGGATGTAAGGATACTTGAATCGAGTCAAACGTCTGCAGGTGGAATTCGAATTTTTTAGCTTGCTACATGTTTCTAGAAGTAGCAACGCACACACAGATTCTTTGGCCACACTAGCTACCTTTTCGGAGCAAGACTTATCGCGAGTTATCCTAGTTGCCATAAGCCCACCGAAACAGGAGGGGATGCAGTCCGAGTGCACCAGATTCGAGAAAGTTCCTGCTGGATGGATCCCCTAATCAAATTCTTGAGGGATGACACCTTGCCAGAAGAGCGGGAAGAGGCTGACAAGATCCGAAGGAAGGCTACCAGGTTTTGGCTATCCAAAGATCAAAAGTTATACAAACGTTCCTACTCAGGACCATACCTATTGTGTATTCGCCCAGAGGCAGTTGAGTTGCTACTAGAGGAATTGCAAGAAGGAATTTGTGGGAGTCACACTGGAGGCAGGTCATTAGCCCACTGAGCCCTTACTCAAGAGTCTTGGTGGCCGAACATGCAAAAAGAAGCCCATAACTACGTGAAGAAGTGTGATTAATGTTAGCGATTCGCACCGAACATACACCAACCAGGCGGAGTCCTCAACCCACTATCTAGCCCGTGGCCGTTTGCCCAATAGGGTTTGGACATAGTGGGTCCATTCCCCAAGGCTGCAGGAAACAGGAAGTACCTTCTGGTCGGTACAAACTATTTCACGAAATGGGTCGAAGCCGAGCCTCTGGCCAATATCCGAGACGTGGATGTGCAAAAATTTGTGTGGAAGAACATTATCACCCGTTTCAGAGTTCCTCATACTCTCATTTAGGACAATGGCTTACAGTTCGACAGTAACGCATTTCGAAGTTATTGTAGCGAATTAGGAATTACGAACAGATACTCTACTCCTTCCTATCCTCAGGAGAATGGGCAAACTGAAGCAGTTAATAAAGTCATAGTTAATGGGTTAAAGAAGAGGCTGGACGACGGGAAGGGTAAGTGGGTCGAAGAGTTGCCACATGTGCTCTGGGCTTATAGAACTACACCTCGCAGATCTACTGGAGAGACTCCTTTTTCAATGACTTATGGGGCTGAAGCTGTTATTCCTTTGGAAACAGGTTTCCCAACTTTAAGAACTAGCTTGTTCATTCCTGCCAGCAATGATAAGCTCTTAGAAGCAGGCTTGGATTTGATCGAAGAAAGAAGAGAAAGTGCAATGGTTCGGCTGACACATTACCAGCAGAAGCTTAGGCAGGACTATGATGCCAACGTCAAGCTAAGACCCTTAGAACCTGGTGATTTGGTACTCAGGAAAGTCGTCGGCACTGCGAAAAACCCAGCCTGGGAAAAATTAGGACCAAATTGGGAGGGACCATATCGCATTACTTCATGTGCTGGCATTGGGGCATATTTCCTAGAGGACTTGGATAGTTATGTAATACCACGCCCATGGAATGTAAATAATCTTAAAATGTACTATTATTAATCGAATCGCTTCTTTGTTCATTATGATAACTTGTCACTCCTCACTGGTTCTCTAAGTTTTTAAACTTGAACCCAATCATGTCTGTAGTCCTCGGACCAGATGATTTTGGGTTAGTTAACACTCCTTACTGGTTCTCTAAGTGTTTAAACTTAAATCCAATCATGCCTGTAGTCCTCGAACCAGATGATTTTGGGTTAGTTAACACTCCTTACTGGTTCTCTAAGTATTTAAACTTAAACTCAATCATGCCTGTAGTTCTCGGACCAGATGATTTTGAGTTAGTTAACACTCCTTACTGGTTCTTTAAGTGTTTAAACTTAAACCCAATCATGCCTGTAGTCCTCGAACCAGATGATTTTAGGTTAGTTAACACTCCTTACTGGTTCTCTAAGTGTTTAAACTTAAACCCAATCATACTTGTAGTCCTCGGACCAGATGATTTTGGGTTAGTTAACACTCCTTACTGGTTCTCTAAGTGTTTAAACTTAAACTCAATTATGTCTGTAGTCCTCAGACCAGATAATTTTGGGTTAGTTAACACTCCTCACTGGTTCTCTAAATACTTATGCTCAAACCCAATCGTGTCTGTGATCTTCGGAGCAGATGATTTTTAGTTAGTTTATACTATTGTGCTGTTAGTAATACTGAATTATTTTTAGAATTAATCTTGCCTGGCATTACTGATTGTGTTTAGTGTCAACTTTAAACCTGTGTTAACGTTCCTAAGTATACATGCAAAAGGATTTGTCCACTCTTATAATATTTGTTACGGCCATCCTTCAACAGTAACCTCTATGTATTGTCTTCTTCGGAACCAATTTTAATTGCATATATTGTCAGCAAGACAGATTAATTATGTTTGCCTCTATTGCTATAAATTGAAGTTACTTGTAACAAGAGAAAACCATACAGCAAGCAACAAATACACAAAAGCTAAAAGAAAAACTATTTCATTGATCAAAGGAAGATAGTTTACAACTCCCTGCAAAAAGGGGAACAAAAAAAAAAAAAAAAAAACAACTAAAGCCTAAGTTTTTGTTGGGGCTTGGTCTTGGGGATCCGAGGGCGTTTTCTTTCCTCCCAAGACCTCGCCCTTTTCCTGTTGTGGCTCAGTAGGGGGGCCCTGATCACCTAGCGAGTTGAAATCCTTGGTAGGCTCAAGGATGACTGGGGGAGCTGGGTCAACCAAAGGCTACTCCGAGACCTCTGGGAGTTGTGTTGGAGGAGGGGCATCAGCCTCTGGAAGCTGTCGGATGTCTTCGTCATGAAAGATATTCTCTGGCAGCCTCAGCTCTGAATCAGCAGACACTCCAGCAGCATCCAGCGCTTTGCCCTAGGTCATATCATAGTAGTCTCGAGCGACTGAAGCGAATTGCTCGGTAAGACCTTTCTCTGTCATCTCCACTCCCAGTTGATAAGACGCTTTCTTTTCGGCCTCGATCGCCTCCTTGGCTAGCTGAGCGTCCCTCCGAGCCTCTTTGGCAGCCTCCTTAGCCTTCAGGAGCTCGGCGCGAAGCTCCTTCACAAGCTCCTTCTCAGTTGCCAGATTTCTTTAGGCTTTGTTCAGCAGCTTGCGTTGGGCTTCGGCCTGGGTCTCAGCATTTCTAAGACCAGCACGGAAGCTATCCCTTTCTTGGGTCACTCCCTTTAGCTGGTCCAAGATCTGAGAGACCTCGTCCTTTAGGCTGCCCAATGCCCTTTCCGCCTCGGACCTAGCCTGGGCCTCTGCTTGGGCTTCCACATAAGCCTTATGGTTTCATTCTTCGGCCACGAAGACCTGCTGGGTGATCTGAATAAATAAGGTAATAGTGTTAGCATAAAAAATATAGGAAACTAATACTGTGACTAAGGAGTTGAATGAGTATGCTTACCATGGCCAAGTCCCTCTTCAGGGACATAAAGAGATCATACTGGCTGAAACGCCTGTATGACTCCATGTCTCGGGGGAGGAGCAGTGGTTGCTCCAGCGCTTCGGCTATAAGTCCAGCCCTACCCCCATTATAATTCCTGATAGAGGCCTCCTAGGAAAAAGGAACGCCATCAAGTTTCAGCCTGGGAGACCACGTGCGTTGCCCTCGGCACACGTTGACCATTGGGGGTTCCTCCTTGCTCTCCACAGAAGAGGCCCTTTTGCTGCGGTGGTCCTTTCCCACCTTCTGCTGCTTAGCCTTTGGTGGTAACACCACCTCTCGCTCCTCGGGTTCGATTGGTTTCTTTTTCTTCAAATTCGGTATCGGTTTCAGAGCCGGATCAGAGACCTGAGGTGGGGGTGGAGGTGGAGGCAGATTCACCGCTGGCCGAGAGGTTCCCGTCCCCTTGGACTCAGCTTTATTGCCCCTTTTCTTCAGAAGGAGTTTCAAATCAGACATTTCATCTTCCTCCTCCAAAGAGTCCTCAGGGACTGTAGTCAACAGCAGGGGTGGGCGGATGCAGGATTGCCTGTCAGGTTCCTCCTCGGAATCTGAAGAGGGTATTATCTGAACCCCCCATTCAGTGTCCCCTTCAAATTTAAACTTGTCGATTTGCTCCTCTAATGAAGTGGATGAGGAGCCGACCCTTTCTCCTGCGGCCGCCGGTTCGAGAGGGACTTGTTGAACTGGTCGGATTAGCAAAGGAACGCCCTGGGGGTTTGGGTATGGAACAGGTGCGAGGTCGTATGGGGCCAAAAAGTTTTTCCGAGCAACGTCTATTCATCGCAGCCGGTGATCACCTTATGTGATGGCGTTACCTGCTGGCTGGATGTCTGCTTTTTTAGGCGTGTAGCCGAGTATGAGTGGGATGGACCGCAGCTGTCTGTCCTCACTGACGAATATCTCCGAGCGTAGTAGGCAATTGAGGGCGGGGGCGTTAATAAGGCTGAGCCGAAGAGCAGTATGTGCCTTATCTGTAAAATAAACAAACAGGTCGGGTCAGAAAATAAAAACAGGATGATGTAAAAAAGAAGCAGCTATGGAGAATGAAAGCCCTAAAACTATTGTTAGAGACCTTAAGTCTAAGAAGGCACACCTGGCTCTCCTAGCTTGGTCGGACAATGTAGACCGTCATGCCATGCGCCTGAGACGATCAAGTAGTCATCTTTCATCCCTTTATTTGATTTGGGAAGGCAGGAGAACAGTCTAACAACGTCAGAGTGGGATTTGAGATAGTATCCCGCCCCTTTTTGGCTATGACACTCATACATGTATGCTAAGTCATGCCAGGTTAGCCCTAGTCCTAACTGTGCGTTCAAGGCATCGATGGCCCCTAGTATCCTAAAGGTGTTGGGCGCGCACTGCTCAGGAGAGAGCCTGTGGTTGCAGAGATAGTTTAAGGTAATGGAGCCCATTGGGAGGGTCATTCCCCCTTCAATGAAGGCTATCATTAAAAATTACGACCTCTCCTTCTCTTCGGGCCGTTAATATCCTCTCTGGAGGGCAATACCTCAGATTTACCCCCCGCGGGATATCGTAATTTCGCTTGAATTCCTCTATCAATGCCAGACTATCGACGAGATATTGGAATTTGCCCATTTCTAAGAGAGTGACTGAAGCAATGAACAGAAGAAGGTTTTTGAGGGGAGAAAAGATTAGCCGAGAAGAAAATAAAGGATTAGGAGACGCCGAAACTTACACAAACAGGATTGGAGTGAAGTCCCTAAACTCGAAATGAACTCTTTATAGATCTTGGAGGCAAAAAACGTAGAAATTCGAAGAGGCGTGAAAGGCTTTTGAAGGAAGGGACTCTTTGGGTGCTCTGAGAATGCTCTGGGTACTCTGAGAATGTGTTAAGTAAAGAAAAATAACCTCCTTCAGAGGTTTATATACGGAGACAGATGAAACGGTGTCATTCATTCCGCCTAAATCCCGAAGACGAACCCTGGCCGTTTGATCAACAACCCACCATTGGATACAAAAGACAAAAAGCCACCTAGAGTAATTGATACAGCGCTTTGGGAATATGGGACTTACAGCGGCAATAATAAGGCGCGCGTCTCTATGCCGCGCGCGTGTAAACAGGGGTATTTATGACTTCCCACTTTTAAATTTCTTAATTTTTCTTATTTTTATCTCTTTTTCCTTGCGTGGCAGATCAAAATCTTATCTTTTCTCCTCAGATGCGAGGGAAAAACTAAAATTTTGAGGAGCTATTGTGGGGGGAAAAAGGCCCAGCCCAACATAATGGGCCGAAAGCCCATAGGAGGGCTATTTTGCGACCGAGAAGAAGAAGATAGAAAAGGCAGGGCCCATCTGGAAGTGGGACCCTCAGAAGGAAGAATTATTACAATCCAAAGAGGATATCTCCTGTTCGAAGAGGTTGTAATCCTCTGACGCAATATTTTAAATCAATTGAGTGTGTGAAAGGCTAAAATGACCTTCCGAGGACTCCACCTGATCAAGATAAGCTCTGAGTATGCTATGAAACGATAAGGATGGAGAAATATCTAAGGGGAAAGCTGCTACCACCATATTTAATGCACTGCAGCAACTTTTCTAATCGCATTTATGTGGAGAAGACTCCTGAACAGTGCATCCTAACCTACCGCCACTCACACAGAGCTAAAAGAAGATGCTTGACGTGACATGTACTCAAGCAAACTCATGGATGAGGAATAAGTGGACGATGGAGATGAGGAGAAGGGTAACTATATAAAAGAAGGAAGCTCCTAACAAGAAGGGGAGAGGAAGAACAAAAGAGAGAAAAAGAGAGCTTGATTGTAACCCTAAGACCTTTGTTCATCAGATAAAAAATAGTATCGCTCTTCGGATTTTCAGGTTTTACGTGTAAATTCATGTTGGCTTGTGTTTGAAAGTTGTGATCCATTGTTATCAATACAATATTTAACCTAACTCTTTCACCCATATTCTACAAATTAATTGTTTTGGGCTTGGGTCACAAATCCCAACCCCCCACCACATATGAGATGAGATTATGTGCAACTAATGAACTCTAACCATATGCAGAGCAAGTATATAGTTAAGCTAGTCAAGTATAGAGATGACCATAGATCTGAAAACTCAATTATCTCTATCGAAATGGTCAGCTCCGATGGGTTGGTGGTTTCAACTAGGGAGGGCTATCAAAATCAGATTTTAAGTTTAAGATAAATCAAGTATTCTAGTAAATATTGAGATGTCAAAAATATTGATGGGTTGGGGATGGGTTTAGTTTGCACCATCCCACCCCAACCGTGCATATATATGTTTTTATTTAATATATATTTATGCTATTTATATATAACAATCAATCTTTTTTATTATTAAATACATATCCAATTTATAATTTATTTATTTTGTACATACTCTATTACCAGATAGGCAGATACTAGGTTTTAGGGGAAAATAACATAAAACCTAACCTAATCTAAGTTTTGATTCACATACATATATACTTGTTTTGTTTCATCCTTCCCCTTTAGATTAAATTGTTGATTGCCTTCTGTGTGTGTGTGTTATTCGTCAAGTTGTCAATCCATTTATCCCTTTTAGCCCAAAGAATTAATTGTCTCAATTGCTCTATCAAATCACTTGTTCGTCATTCATTTTCATCACTAAGTATGTTTGGCTTTAAATTAAAAAGTCATCTTATTTTACTATTTAGCTTATTTTTGCTACAATTCGTGGGCCTCATTGCACTTTTTGGTACTATTCATGGGTTCTACTGTACTATTTTAACTAATTTTTACCTTTATCTACAGTACTTTCAACAAAATAAACGGATCCCAAACAGACCATGAAAGGTTTTGACTCTCCATCCACAACTCAATCTTGTCGTTATTCCTCCTATATTTGTATTATACTATGATGGGTGTGGAGGTTTTTATTATTATTATTATTATTTTATGCTATTGGATTGTTTGAATTGTACTTGTATTGTATTGGGTTGTATATTTTTCCTTCTTCTAGCTCTTGGTTTATATTTTTACAATTTTTATTTTTTACTTCTTTTTAATATAATTAATTTAATAGTTGAGGTTGAAAATTACTTTTTTCAACATTAAACCTCAGTCATTGATTACAATTGCATCCAGTGCACCTAATCTCAATCCATAAACCAGGTGTTTGGCACATGGCAAGATCATGACCTAACTCCAAAGTGGTTCTAAACATACTCAATCCCTCTCTCCGTCCGTGTCATTTGACAAAAATCCGGGTTTCTTTTTGTCTTATCCCTAGCATCTAGGACGCAACCAAAACTTTCACCAAACAAAATCACCACACAAAGCACAAAACACAAACACAGAGACCGATAAACTCACAAACAAAAGTTCTTTTATCTCTCTGTCTTATCTCTTCGTTCTTGTTCTGCGACCTCGACCTCAGCCTCGTCCACTCCTCGTTTTCACCACAGCACACGTGGGCTTCCCTCGTTTCGGATCCTGAATCGGGTACCCAAATGCCTTCGTGGGTCTCCAATTAGGGTTTCACAGCTCTAGTATATTTTTTTTTTCTCCTCGCCGGAGCTGCTACTATCCCATTCAGCCTTTTTGACTTCGAAAATTTCTTTACATTTCAGGTACTCCGATTTCTTTTCTAATAGTTTGTTTGGATTTGATTTTGAATTGTGGTACTGATTTTATAGTACCAATTTAGTTTTTTGTCTTAGCAGCAATACTAGGAGCTAGCTAGCTTCATAAATTTGATGTTTAAGTTCCAGTTTCAGAAAATTGTAGATGGAACTAATTTACTAATGGGAAATTTAGTGTAGAACTGTAATTTGGAGAATGGGGTTTTGTATTAATTGAGTATGTAACTTTGCATGCAGACAGCTCTTGATGAATGGACCACAATAGGGGTGGAAGTGCTTTTCCAAGGAAAGTAATGTGAAAGGGAATTCGGGGTTTTAAGTTTTTCTATTTTTCGGTTGGGGAGGAAAAAAAAATTTTTTTTGAGTAGATATTGGATGATTTTTTCGTTCATTCTGAAACTGAATCGTAATGCATTTGTTAATTGTTTGATTGGATGAACCGTGGGTGCAGTTTGATTTATGGTTTATAATGTATCTGTCATGAAATGTTGCCATTGAATTTATAAAACTTCTTCTTGTTATTAATTCTTAAAAACTTGCTCCGTGGTGGTTATATGTTTTGGAGTGCGTTTTAGATATGCTTGAGCTTCTTTTGGTCTCTTGTTAACAGCAATTCAGATGATGATGATAATTGGTTGTGAATTAGTGCAGGATGAAGAGTATTAGGGATTGGGTTTTTTCTCATTTAGTATCCATGTCATTGGTCTCATCTAGACCATTGTCGGGCAGTGACAGTTTTTTTAACGAGGGACGTCTTGATGAAGAACTTGATGACCAAGGTATTACCTTGCCCTATTATATCCCTTTTTGTGTATGTTCGAGCATTGATTTTTTAGTTAGAATAATTATAGATTCACACACAATTCATGTTTTCCAGTCTCCTTCTTAGTTATTATAGGAGAGAAGAAAGACCAATTCCTTACATAGAAAGCCTCCCCATTTCTCACTTTTTCATGTTTGCAAAAGCTTCTGTGATTTGAACTTGGAATTGTAGATACACTTCATTTGTGATGGCAAGGATGGAGAAAGTAAAGATCAACTTTTAGAGATGATAGTGGTAAAATTTGCTAAGGAGACCATTAGATTTTCTTGGGCAATAGCTGTAAAGATACATTTTTGGAGTTTATCATGAGAGAGCTGATCATTTTAAATAATGGGGGAATGAAGGTTGCAAAAGTTTATTCATTGACATTATATTTTTAAGAGGGACTTATCATCATGACAGGAGGCTAAACCTTTGGTTGTCTGAAACCTGTTGAAGGAAAGGTGAAGAACTGTAATGGGAAAGGATAGTTACGTAATAATCCAGCTCCATATTGTTTAAATTTTTTATTTGACTATATCAACTTAGTGCTAAGTGGTGAAGTAAATGTCATAAATACTGTGTTAAACAATCTCTGGCCATTTTTGGTTCAATTTGGTCCCTTTGTATTGATCAAATGGACTCCTGTCAGTATATATAGTCGAGATTACTATAAGAATCACTATGTCAACTTGTTGCAATGATTAATTGCTAAGTAAGGTTAATTTTGATATAGATGGAGTTTTAGGTGAGTTGTAGTAAATTGTTTAACTGAATTGGGTCTATTATAGACAAAGTTTAGCTACAAAATCAGTTGTAGCCTTAGGCTACAAACTCACTCGATATCTTTTTATTGGAGGTGAATTTTGACAAATCCACCATTGGATTACATATTCTTCTTATATTCTCCATGTTTGCAAAATTTCAAGAAAATTAAAGATCAATAGCTATGTTATCAATATATTTTTAAATTGCAAGTTTTTGTAATTTAAAATTATGCATAAAATATAAGTTTATTGATTATATAGTAAATAATATCCGATTGACATAAAATTTGACATATGTATTAAGAGCATAAAGAATATGCAATTCAACGGTTAGATTTTCAAAATATGAAGTAATATTTATTTTATTGAGTGAGTTTGTAGCCTATGGTTACAACCAATTTTGTAGCTAAACTTTGTTTGAATTATTATTCTCTTCAAAACTAAAATCATTATTGTATATCCAGGTCTCAGATCTCCAAGCAATGAAATGTTGACTATTTAGTTGCAAGATTGATGAATACTTGCTTCCAATGCTGGAAACCAATTCCCAATCTTAGATTTGAACTTGTCTTATCTTGTTGCATTTTATTAGAGAGATCACTTATTGTCTTGTCACTTGCTAGGTTCAACTCATACGGCCAGTTTGGTTGCACCACCGGTACTTCCTGATGGATCACATGCTTCTTATGGTAATCATGAACATCAGCATAATCCTTCCCTGCGGCAGGATTCTGTTCAAGACTCCTACCCTCATGGCTCTAATAAAAAAAAGATGGATCCATTGGCAAAGATTGAGGATCTCCAAGTAAAGTTTTTGCGCCTTCTCCGAAGGCTTGGGCTGTCACAGGAAAATATTCTGGTTGCAAAAGTTTTATATCGGATACACCTGGCATCCTTGATACAAGCTGGGGAATCAGATGTGAAAAGAGTTAACCTTGGAAGCAATAGAGCCAAAGCAGTTGCAGCAGAACAAGAGGCAGCTGGCCTGCGTGAATTGGATTTCTCATTTAGAATACTTGTCCTAGGAAAAACAGGGGTTGGCAAGAGTGCTACCATAAATTCTTTATTTGAAGAAATGAAAACTGTGACTGATGCATTTCAACCAGCCACTGATCGCATCCAAGAGGTTGCAGGAACTGTTAATGGGATTAAAATTACTGTGATTGATACCCCTGGTCTGTTGCCTTCTTCTTCCAGTAATGTGAGAAGAAATAAGAAGATTTTGTTATCTGTGAAGAGATTCATAAAAAAATCACCGCCAGATATTGTTTTGTACTTTGAACGCCTTGATGTCATCAACATGGGCTATACTGATTTCCCTATTTTGAGGCTTATAACTGAAGTTTTTGGTACTGCAATTTGGTTCAACACCATCCTTGTAATGACCCACTCTTCCTCAGATCTGCCCGAAGGTCCCAATGGTTATCCTGTCAACTATGAGTCATATGTGACCCAATGTACAGATTTGGTGCAGCACTATATACACCAGGCAGTGTCTGACTCAAGACTTGAAAATCCTGTCCTTTTGGTAGAGAACCATCCTCAATGTAAGAAAAACATTATGGGGGAAAAAGTACTTCCAAATGGACAGGTTTGGAAATCTCAATTCTTGTTATTATGCATTTGTACTAAAGTTCTTAGCGATGTCAATTCCCTCTTGAAGTTTCAAGACAGCATTGAACTGGGACCATTAAGTACTGCCCGGCTGCCCTCTCTGCCCCATCTTCTCTCATCTCTTCTACGACATTGCTCTATATCAAGTCCAAATGGAATGGATGACGAAATTGATGAGAATTCACTTTTAGGCACGCAGGAAGAAGATGAATATGATCAATTACCTTCAATCCGAATCCTGAAAAAATCTCAGTTTGAGAGATTGACAAACTCACAGAAAAAAGACTATCTTGATGAGCTGGATTACCGGGAAATCCTTTATCTGAAGAAACAGTTGAAGGAAGAGTACCAGAGGCGAAGGGAGAATAGGCTTTCCAAAGAGGAAAATTTGGTGAATGATGATAATTCTGATAGCCAGCAGGTGTCTCCAGAGGCCGTTTTGTTACCAGATATGGCAGTTCCCCCAAGTTTTGACTCGGATTGCCTTGTGCATAGATATCGTTGCCTTGTCACAGGTGATCAGTGGCTTGTGAGACCTGTTCTTGATCCCCAAGGGTGGGATCACGATGTGGGCTTCGATGGAATAAGCCTTGAATCAGCTTTGGAACTAAATAGGAATGTCTTTGCCTCAGTCACAGGTCAGATGAGCAAGGACAAGCAGGATTTTAGTATACAGTCGGAGTGTGGTGCAGCTTACACAGATCCCAAAGGGCCTACTTATTCTGTTGGTCTTGATGTTCAATCTTCTGGTAAGGATATGATATATACAGTTCATAGCAACACAAAGTTGAGGAACCTGAAGCACAGTGTTGCTGATTGTGGACTTTCTTTGACATCTTTTGGGAACAATTGCTATGTTGGTGCCAAGCTTGAAGATACCATAACAGTGGGGAATAGGTTGAAGTTTATGGTGAATGCTGGGCGAATGGGGGGTTCTGGACAAGTGGCATATGGTGGGAATATTGAAGCTACTTTAAGAGGGAGTGACTACCCAGTGAGAAATGATAATGTCAGTCTGACAATGACAATCCTCTCCTTCAACAAAGAAATGGTTTTAGGTGGAAGCATACAGTCTGAATTCCGGCTGCGCAGAGGCTTGAGAGTATCAGTTAATGCCAATTTAAATAGTCGCAAAATGGGACAGGTTTGCATAAAAACAAGTAGCTCTGAGCATTTGCAGATTGCTCTGGTTGCGGCCTTCACAATTTTCAAGGCTCTACTACGCAGAAAGGCAATTGAGAGTAGAAGTAGGGAAACATTAGAGAGTGGATAAGTAGCTGATGCTGTTTTGCTGCTAGATAGTTTTGGTCTTGAGAAGATTCTGTAGCGGCAAATCAATCTATATGCGGAACTAAGGCATGGACCTTTTGCTCGTGAGGAGGAAAGAAAGACATGGGCATTTTTAAGTGGCTATTTGATATTATTCCGTGTGTGTAAGATGCATACAATGGAAGTATGGCAAGGAAATCTAGCAAGCTGTAACTATTATGCCATCAAACCAGGGTTCTCAATTTCATATCGCTGCAAGTATCCAGTCAAGCTGATAGCCTTGGCCACACAGGTTTTAAATCAAGAGGTAATAACTGTACAGAAAATCATAGAAGATGAGGGTTTTTCTCCCCTTATCTTTTTTCTTTCTGGTAATTCTTAAATTAGACCGACTAGCACATCCTGACATTTCTAATGGATGTTTGGGATTCAAAACGTAACACCCCCCCCCCCCCCCCCCCCCCCCCCAAAAAAAAAGAAGAAAAAAGTAACCTATATATATATGTTTTTTTTTTCTAAATCAAAAAATTAGAAATAAATGTTGTTGAGCTTCAGATGCTTTGTTAGTTATGTTTACCAAACCTAATGATCATTTTCAATAATTCAAGACTTTTTCTCTATCCATCTTTGACTATGATGTTAGCATTAATAATAGTTGGAATCTGAGCATGGCTTCAAATAACTAACTTATAGTCACCGGTTTTCAGGACGTCTTTGCCATATGCCATGTTCCAGCTTTTCAAGTGTAGCATTTGGCATTGGTATTTTCTAAACTTTTTGCACTAATCAAAAGAGAAGGAACAATAAAGCTCCATATAAAATTGACCACATTCTACTGAGGTATGATTAGAGCAGGATTTATTTTTCTGGTATTTGTTTTTGTTTTTAATAATAAATAGAGAATCCTTCACCATCAAACTTGAGTAAGGTTTTTTTTTTTTTTTTTTGATAAAAACCTGAGCAAGTTTATATACAGTGACTCTACTTCACTTGCTTGTTCACTTCACATCACTCTCACTAAGGTGGAACTAGAAACTTGGAACAAAGACCTTTTCCATGCCTTCATCAATTGAGAGGAATTGTGGCCTTGTGGACAGGAGAAAGGAAAATCTCTTGTTTGTGTAGCTTTTATCGGTCGTGGCCTTTATGGACCATAAATTAAACCAGCAAGTGAATAACATTGAATAAGCAATCATTTTAGTAAGTTTTAGATGGGGATTGCGTCTCTAATCTAGACCCCTAGGCCCTAGTTGGCTGGTCATGAAAACTATTCCAATCAAGCTCCACCATGATAATGTCTCAGTCTCACTTTTAGTCTCTCTCACTCTTAACTTTTCAAAGACGTTCACACACTTTAACTTGTGTAAGCCACCCTCCTAGTATGCGGTATGCCCAAATAAATTCCAACCTAATCATACTTGTAGGTCACCAAACCAATGTAAAGTTGTAAACATCATGAGGGAAACCAGCACAAACCATCAAATATTAGCTTTAGAATTGGTTGGTTGGCAAGGTTCTATGTTTCCACATCAACATAATTCTGTCTTTTGCTTCTTTTCCGAGTTTGTCTTTTGGTATGGATTGGAAAAAAAAAATGTACAATACTTTATGGACCACGCTTGTGCTATATAGGTAAAGATCTAATATGTGAAAATTAACCAAATTTTAACGTGGGGAAAACTTAAAATTGTAATTACTTGAATTTCATTTTCATAGATTGTAATTACCAGGAACGTTTGCCAAAAGTGGATGCCTGTGGCCCTAATGCCAAAAATGGATGATAGTGACTGACTAAGGAGCAGTAGTACATTGGAAAATCGAAAATCAAATAAACCATTGACCCGTTAAAATTGCTAGGGATATCCATTAAGTCTGCTTGGTAGATAAAATTGCTTGGGAAGTTGTAAGTATAATTATAAGAGCCCGGATGTCTTTAGTGACCTTCAACTCAGGGGTTCGAGCCCCTGCACAAACAATTACCCAGCAAAAAAAAAAAAAAAAAAAAGAGCCCGGATGTCTGGACTTCTCCACCCCGGGATTCGATTAGCTATTCTTTAGAAGTTCCACGATTGTCTATTGCTCCAATAATTTACTCCTTTTTTTTTCTTTTGATTTTTTTTGTTTCACAATCTTTCTTTTTGGAAAGTGTCTCATATGTTGAAATTCGATAATTATCTTGCTCAAACAATATATTGCTAGTTGTGCCTTCTATTGTAAATTTGCTGCCCTCTAATTTAAAAGAAGGGTAAAAAAAAAAAAAAAAAAAAAGTAAGATTAAATTCTATAAGGATGTAGTGTAAAATTCATGTTTACCCTTCTAATTTCAATATATCACATCATCTTATCACATGTTTAAGAATAAATACAGTTACACCCAATCAATTCTATTATCCATATACCACAGCATACTCTTGGTGTAATAGTCACTCTACAAATATAAGTGCTCGTGCAGTGTGAGGACAATGGCTGGGGTTGAACTTTCTAGGAGCGAACTTCACACACAGATACATTTAAATTAGGGTAAAGTATAATTTCTATTCTGTATAAAAAAAAAAAAAAATTCTAATATCCATATATAAATCCAACCAAATTAGGAGTTTACTGAAATGTTATTATGTGTGATAGGATATATTGAATTTTTAAGTAAAATGCTGACATGACAATTTCTTATTGAATAGTGTAAAACATGATTTTTACATCTCATTCTTCCTAAATTTGGATTTCAAAAAAATAAGTTATATTTTTCTTTTCTCATAAAGTGTTTTTAAAAATATTTTCTAAATCAATACTGTTAAAGCATCTGTTAACTTTTTTCTTAAATTAATTTTTGTTATTTTCTTCCTTTGCCTTAAAATTTAAAAAAAAAAAAAAAAATCACTCTTAACATCTCTTTATTCTCTTGGTTATTATTCTGTCTCTTTATTTGGTTTGAAACTACAAGTTGCAATGAAGTGTCAGATTTTGGAATAATTATTTAGTATTTGAAGAACAAGGCTAACACAATCAGACTTATAATAAGTTAGATTCACCTCTAGAATGTTAATTAATTTTCCTAAAATATTAAACTCTTTTCTCTCAAACAAAATGTTATTTTGAAAACTATTTATATGAAGAAGTCATTTTTAAAATATTTACATTTTTTAGTGAGTCATGCTACATACACAAAAAGTTTGATAAGATTTTTTGACAGACTGATATAACAAGCTTATAATGGTTCTTATATAAGAAGTCACCTACATTTATTTTTTATCTTCTACTAATAACAAATGTCAAATTTGTTGCGTCTGCACGGCTTTCTCTTTATTGGTGGCCCAATCCTCTCTTATATTCCGAAGTAAGAGCTCCGCTTTCTCTTTACTGGTGGCCCAATCCTCTCTTATATTTCAAAGTAAGAGCTCCGTCATTTGAGTCTTATGATTGCTTGGGCCTCTCTCTCTCTCTCTCTCTCTCTTGGTGACTTTGGTCATGCCATAATATTGGTAATCCAAAAAAAGTCATACCATAATTATTGATAGGTTATGCATATAAGTGCTTTTAGGACATTAGTTAATAATTTATTTTAGAAAAGTTTTGACACCACTTTTATAGAAAATGAAAAAAACTGTCAAAACATTAATTTTTTTTATATAAAAATTTTCTTTAAATAAATTATTAACCAATAGTTTAAGAGCATTAATTAGCATTTTATATTATTAATATATTATTCTCTGGCCCAACAGCATATACCAATAAAAGATTCCTCCTAAATAAAAATCCTCAGTCGCCGTGTGTGTATATATATATATATATTTTTTTTTCAACTTTTCTTCCTTCCCAAATTACGTATGTTATTATATATATATATATATATAGATAGAGTAGCATTTTAATATTTATATGTAATAATCCAGTTACCCAAAGTTCCCCTGGTGGTCCCCATCCACCAAACTCAACCTCCCAATAAACGAACCACATACACTCATTACCATCTAATCCATTAAACCCCTCCAAACCCAAACATGAACATATGATATTTCAACATAGCGGGGCATAATTAAATCAACTAATTATATCAAAAATTCAACTTAATCATCAATTTCTTTACAACCTTAAAAAAAATACTTACATAATTACAAGTAAAAAAAAAAAAAAAAAAAAACCTAGAAACTACTATAAACAAATTGAATCAGAAGTTTCTAAGGTGAAGACCCCCACAAAACCTCAGCAATAATGGTAGCAGCTTCAGCATCAGACACACAAGCTTCTCTCACTCTCGCCAATATCTCCTGCTTAAAAGCTCTCCTTTCTCTTTGCCTCAGCCCCTCTCCTACTTCCAATTGCACTGCAAATCTTGCCACACAGTTTGCAAATGGATGCATTTCCAAGAACCTCTTTTCCCTACTCTCCCTTTTCCCTTCAACCCCACCAACCCCAACACCAACACCATCACCATCACCAACCCCTTCATTATTCTCAAATTTCACATTATCAATTGTCCCACCGTTCCTCCCCATATCAATCAAATCCCCACCCAATTCTGACCTTTGTAGCTCCACTAGCTTCTTTATCAAACCCTCTTTAAGCATTGCTTCAATCGCTTCTTTTCGCCCAAAATATCCAATTTCCAACACACAATC
Organism: Quercus variabilis; assembly: GCA_030445155.1. Taxonomy (NCBI): domain Eukaryota; kingdom Viridiplantae; phylum Streptophyta; class Magnoliopsida; order Fagales; family Fagaceae; genus Quercus; species Quercus variabilis. The sequence goes on along the minus strand of CP129446.1, from coordinate 83,479,289 downwards.
CATGGCTAAAACTTTTATTTCCAAGTCTTGAGAATCTAGAAACATTATGATTTTGGGTATGTTCCCAAGTGACTCAATTTCGTCCACAAGTGGAGATTTTATAGACCTTATCAAAGAACAGAGTACTTTTATTGAAGCCGAGGAACCCATTGTGACCAAGGAACCAATTGTTGGACCCATAAGTACTTGTCCCACGAACACATCTTTGTTAAACCTTATCAATGCGCCTATAGCGAAAGCGCAACGTTCTCGTATTCGCTTTGAGCAATTTGGGTCGCATAGAATTGTTTCGAGGTACGAGAAAAGCTTGGACTTTAGGACTAAATCTTGTAACTCGCGGTTGAAACCTTCGGAAACTCGGTTCTCGAGCTGAGTCAAGAGCTTGATCAACTCGTCCTCGTTGTTGAATTTTGGTTGCTCGCGTAGTCCACGTGTCAAGGTCTCGATGCTCTCGCGGTCGATCCAGGCTTGGATTTCGGACTCAATGGAACCGGCGACTCGGGAGATGGAGTGAGTTGAGACTCGGCGAGTTAAGAACGATCGGATGCTGTGGTGGCGGCGTGAATTCTTGAGGGTCTCGACGAGGGCTTTGAGGTTGGAAAGGTGTTGAGAGAGGGCAGAGAGATTTGGGTCTTTGGAGAGAATTGTGTCGGACTCGGTTTCAAGCTCCAGGAGAGCGTTAATGGCGGAAGACGAGTTGACCTCGTCCGAGTTGGGACTCGGGTGGGCTTGTAACTCATGCGAGGCTTGTTTTAGAGCTTCTAAGACTTCGAGAACTCGTGGGCTGTCGCCTTTTGATGATGGGTCTTCCATGGTTGATAGAGTTTTAGAGAGAGAGAGAGAGAGAGATTGATTTTGTTGAGAGAGTTCTACTAGGAAATGAACTCAACAGCCAGTCGTTGCGTCTAATGAAAATATATGTAATACCAAGTAACCAAGCAACCACTCTCTCAAGAAAGACACTAGTGGCTTTTGAACTTGTTTGTTTTTAATTAATGGAATGAATAATGATTTGCCTATTGACAAAAGCATATACCTTTTTTATTCGAATTTTTAAAATTCATGTAAAATTCAATAATCATAAGCAATATAGTAGGAATCATGTAAAATTCAGAAGCAATTTTCCATTTTAAAAATTGGGAAAAAATTATATATATAAAAAAATGTTTGTGTCCACTATTTATGTCATATTATGGCATGTGGTTAAAGGAATGCACTAGAGTCTGCATACCGACAATTGTGGGACTGGGTGTAGGTTCTGTCTGTTGGAATTTGATGAGGAATTGTCTGCATATTTGATGGTGTTACTGCAGAATGCAGAATAGTAAGCACATGGACTTGACTTGGTGGAATACGTATACCTCTCTAGAAGTAACGTCACATGATAGACTCCTTTTGTCACTCTTTTTTTTCAATCAATTGTTGCTATTTTCTGGAAGTGTGTTGGATACATCAGGGGCGGAGGGAGGGGGGGGGGGGGGGGGGGGGGGGGGGGGGCGGGGGGGGGGGCGGGGGGGGCCAGGTGCCCCCCCCTGAACTTCCAAATTTTTTACTAATAATGCTAGTATATTGCATTGAAATGTATTATTTGCCCCTCTACACAAAAGACAAAAAACTTTTCTATTTATTCAGAACAACCTACTGCTACATGGTTTAGAACTCAACAACCTTGCCTAAGAACTCTGAGACTACTATAACTCTAATATAAAACTATGGCTCCTTCCTAGTAATGATTAAAAAAAAAAAAAGCTACTGCTAATACCATACGCCAATACGGAATAGAAATCACAGCAGCCTAATACTAATAGAACTCTGAAAAAAAATAGTGTATATATAATACAGTATAAAGCACACCTCTCATTAAAAAAAAAAAAAATTTAAAATTAAATAAATAAAGGAGAATAATTAGTTTTTTCATAGTTTGTAATTTGTTAATATAGTAAAGAAAAATAACTAAATTCATTTGGTCAAACATTTCTATACTCTACTCTCCCTCCAAATCTTTCTAATTTGGAAGAATTAAAAATGAGGGGTTAGAAGTAGTTAAAACCCCTCCGAATCCCTTCCTTTCCTCCCTTAAAAAAAATCCAAATAAGGTAATTTAACTTACTCTCTCTCCCTCTGCTCTATACCTTTCTACTCTCCCTCCATTCAAACAAGCTATTAGAGTTTCTATTGAGTTTTTAAAAGCATTTAAGCTAAGTTTTTAAAAGAATTCAAGTTATTGAGTCACATTTAAATATTCACAACTATATTGCATACTCTTAATATAGAAATGTTTGAGTCACAGTTATTGAGTCACAGTTATTGAGTCACATTTAGATTAGTTTTTTGCTTTAAATCTTGTCTTTTAATCTTGCCCCCCCTGACCTAAATTCCTGGCTCCGCCACTCATACATGCGAGTGCTTGAGTAAATTATTTGAATGTTGAAGAAGAAAATGAAAATGGGTGGTTTATTGGATGATTTATGTGTGATTTTTGAACATGATCCCAAGTTAATGCCAGGTCAAATTAGTGATGGCGGTTTGCTGTCAATTAAATTGCACAGCAAGATCAAGTAATTCCCCATTATTTGTACAAGATCTATCTCTAATTTGATCATGCAAACTAGAAATATTCAAACACCTACTTAAATAGACCTATCAGCTCGACCCAGGTTGATTTGTCGAGTTTCAACTGATTTTGACACCTGTGATCGGCAGTGACTTGAAAGCTTCGAAGCTTAATTTTATCAAGTTGACACAGTGACCCATCTAATAAATAACTCGAATGGCCACCTATTTGTGGTGAAGGGGAATGAAGATTTCTAAATCTCTATTCACCCCCAATCATTGTGATGCCACAGTCTACTCCTTATTGCTACCATGTCACACCCAAGAAAACCACTCATCAAAGGGTACTAGCTACTTGAACAGTCGAGTGTCAATGGTCTACAACAAGTTAACTATTTATGAACCCGAACCCGTTGGCGAGTAGAACAAAAACCCACCCGATCTCGATCTATGAACACCCTTAATGCAATCACTAATTTTTAAAGAGTGGTTTATATATATAATTTTCCATGTTTTTTAGAACACTTGCAATTTATTTTACTGGTAGGACTAGATTCATATTATGCAGAACTAACAAATATAAAAGATCGTATCTAATGCACAAATATCCTAACTTAACATACTTCCCAAAAAAAAAAAAGTTAATGCATGACAGCAACTCAAAATTTATCTAGAAAAAACAAAACTTACTTGTTGCCGTGATAAACAAGCGACAAGCTTATAATGATTTTAATTTTTACATATCTGCTAACAAATGCCGCCAAAAAAAAAAAAGGTGTTTAGGTCAATTTATTCTACATTGGCTGCTGAACTTCCTTTCCGGGAAAGTATTCAAGAACTCCCTAGTCACCAACCTTTGTAGGTGACTAAAATATTATCATTATGCAAACTCATTAAAAAGTTGACCACGTAACCAATGAGAATCAGCAAATTGCATGATCTAATATTATTATTGGAAGTAAGCATATTCGGGTCTAAGCATCCAGGCTATGGAATTTTATATAATCACCAAAACGTTTTGAGTATACAAATGGGAGTTAAGGTCTGATTGGATACTGCTTATTGGCTGAAAACTGAAAATTTATTATTGAAAACATTGTAGCAAAATAAATTTTAAATATGAATAGTACCATGTGGGACTTAGAAAAATACATAATCTGTGTTTAAAGTAGAGTTGGCTGACAAGTGCATAGTTGCCATGGGACCTACCTTTTAAATGCCAAACTTAGACGTGCTGAGAGAAACGCTTTCCAAACACACACTTAGTAGTTAAAAGTTTCTAATTTTATGACATACTTCTGCTATCATGTGGGGTTGGACGAACCCATCATAAGCACGAGATTATAATTTTTGTGGCACAGGCTAAAACTTAGCCCACATACTTAATGTGTTTTATTATTAGATAAAATTTAGTTACAAAATTAGTTGTAGTTTAAGGTTACAATCTTACTTAATAAAATAAACATTACTATATATTTTAAAAATCTAGCTGTTAAATTACATGTTTTTTATGTTTTTAATATTCATGTCAAAATTTTGTATTAATTGAATATTATTTATTATATAATCTATAAGTTTATATTTTATTCATAATTTTAAACTACCAAAACCTGCAATTTGAATAATTTATTAATGACATAGCTATTGATATTTAATTTTCTAAAAATTTTGCAAGCATGAAGAATATAAAAAGAAGATGTCATCCAATGATGGATTTGTCAAAATTCACCTCCAATAAAAAGATATTGAATAAGGTTGTAGTTTAAGACTACAACTAATTTTGTAACTAAATTTTATATTTTATTATTTAATAATTTTGTAAATTTTTTTACTACAATTTTATTTATAGGGAAATGGTAAAGAATGCTCTAAAGGTATTAGTTGAGGAACCATTTTTAGAAATATTTTATGCAAAAATGATAAAACAATTAATTTTGTTGACAATTTTTTGATTTTCCATAAAAGTGATGTCAAAAGTTTCTTAATATTGTTTATTAATGTAAGGTCAGGATTTGCGGCCCAAGCCCAAAAACAATAAAATTTGTAGAGCGCGTGTGATAGAGCTAAATTAACTATGGAGCTAACAACAATTGATTATGACATGTAAGTATAAGCCAGCACAAATGTATATGCAAAGACTAAGCGAGTTTGAATCTGAAGAGACTTCTGATAAATTGAATACATGTTACAATTCTTAGAGTTACAAATCGACCTCCCTTCTCTTTTAGGAGTCCTTCCTCTTTATATAACATCCTCCTCCTTCATCTTCATCGTCCACTTGTTCTTTACCTAGGTTCTTACTTGAGTGCCTGTCATGTCATGTCATGTATCTTCTCCAGCTTTTTGTGAGTGGTGGTAGATGAGATTACCCTATTCAGGACTTTTCTCCACATAAATGCAGCTAGAAAAGTTGTTGCAGTGCATTTAATACGGTAGTAACAGCTTTTCCTTTAGATGTTTCCTCATTATTATCGTCTCTAGATATACTCAGAACTTATCTTAATCGGTAGGAATGCTCAGAAGATTATTCGGACCTTCTACACGTTCGATTGATCAACACTATTCGCGTCCGAGGAATAGAATCTCTTCGGACGGATGGCGACCTCTTCAAAATGTACCCATCTCTCTTTTCCGGGTATCCTTCTTCCAAATGGACCTTGCCCTTACCACTTCCTTCTCTTCGGAATTACAGTAGTCCTCAAATGGAGCCCTAGGCCCACTACGTTAGATTGGGTCTTTCTCTCTACAATTAACAATTGCTCTAAAAGCACCCATTAACATGACCCTTATCTATATACATTAAGAGTAATGTTACAAATACAAACTATTTTACAACATTTTTATAAATTGTTGATGTGTCTTTAGTATTTTCCAAATAGTTATTGTAAGTAAAAATATGATCTTAGTGATAGGCCTATATTAGAATTAGTAAGAATTTGCCACATCAGCAGTTTGTAAAATAGTTTATGTTTATAGTATTACTCATATATTAATAGGTAAAGATTAGAGAAAATCCAATTAGATTCTACAATTGAAATTCAACTTTGTGTCATGTGTTCTAAATTATTTATTTTTAGAGAGAGTTTTATTTTTTAATTTTGGAATAAAATATGGGATCACATTATAAATATCCATCCAAGTGAGTTATTGCCTACAAAAACAAAGAGTATAGAATTAATGAATATAAAAAAAAAATTTAAATAGAAAATTTACATTTTTTATTTAATAATATTCTTACGAGACTTTTTAAAGAGTTAAAAAAAAAAATATATATATATATATATATATATATAAATGACTATCAATAATATTTAAATTATAAATATAATAATTATGCTATGCATCTTAATATATATATATATATTTTTTTTTTTTTTTCAAGTATATCTATAAAGTTTTAAGCTAGTTTATATAACAGTGAAAGAGATTACACATATCACATTTGCACATAATAGCTTCTCTCGAAATTTGGGCAATCAAGCAATCTATAACTTATTGAGTTATTTTCTTGACCCAGTTTCTTATGAAAAAAAAAAATTGTTAGTGTTGTCTCTCGAAAGATGTTTCTACCCAAAAATTTCCATATCATTTCTTTTAATTCACACTTTTTATTCAAGACAAAAATAGCCAAAAATTTCAAAGTATGACATTGATACAAGATGTCTATGTATCAGGGCCGGCTCAAGGCCTAGGCAAGTTAGGCCTAGGCTTACGGCCCCACCAAAAAAACAAAATTTTCCTTAGAAAAAAAGGCTCTACTTTTCATAGTTAAAGGCTCAAATTTTTATAAAATTATATATATTTTCTAAAGATTGTACATTTTTTTTTATTAGTGATGTTAAGAATATTACAAAGTTTACTATTGACTTACAAATTGCCATGTTATTAATCACAAAAAAGTGATATAAACATTCATTAGTTAAATTGATGAAGTTCATTAATAAGAGACGATGTCACATTATATTTTGAACATTTTATAGTGGTTTTAATTAGCGCATTTTTCTTATTCATTTTTATTAAGACTCTCAAAATACAAGATTAATAGAACCTTAACTCAATTAAAACCCTAAAACATTTCAAAAAGATGTTGCAAATGTGTTAAATCATCAATTATAGATTAATCTCCCCTAATAGTTTGAGACTGATTTTTGTAAACTAATATCCTACAAAACCACACACCAACTAATATCTCTCTCTCTCTCTCTCTCTCTCTCTCTCTCTCTCTCTCTCTCTTAAAATCAAAATATAAAACTAAAAATTAAATTACAACTTTATTTAACTATGCATCGTCTTATATTCAAAATAAAGTATATTTTTCAATCGCAATATATTTTTATTTCTTTTTATTAATATTTATAGTTCAACTATAATATTCAATTCTCTATATGAAATTAACATTAGTCTAGTTGGTATTATTTATGTATTTAATGTATCAAATTAACCTTAATTTGATTAATATTAAATAATTTTGTTTAATTAATATTTTCGTATTAAAGGCGCCGCATAAATTTTTCGCCTTAGGCTCCAAATTATGTTGGGCCGCCCCTGCTATGTATGATTGACGTCGATTACTAAAGCCCTTAAGTTGGGAAAATAATTAGAAAACCATGTAGATTTCAGTTGAAAATTTTGAATATTTCACAGGTTGGTGGTCGCATCAAAGATCTGAAGAACTTTGTTTTGATTATTTGTATAATCCACCACGACCATTGTTGGAGGAACTCTAGACACAAAAGGTGATTTCGGAGTATGCTCAACAGTGGTGCTCCACGAGTAAAATCCATTAAATCCACATTCAATTCAAGATCTATGAAGAGTATCAAAATCATTATAGAAAGTCTCAAATAAATCTTTTAGATTACCTCTATTATCTTCATACATTAAAATTCTAATTCAAACGTGAAATTATATAAAGATAAGTAAGAATACTTGAACAGTAATTCTTGACAATATGAGATTCTTTACCGTGAAAAATGTCCAGAGAAGTTCTTTAAGAGTGACTAACATCAATCTGTACTTCCATAAGTGAATTTAAGTTTTCTAATGTATATTTATCGAACAAATCACTGGATAAGAAATTTTTTGGAGACTAGTGAAAGGAGCTTGGGAGGAGAAATTTCCACCTTCTGTAGATTCATTAAGTAGCATTGGAGTAAATTCAACTCCTCAAAGGTCTGTCAATCCAGCAGAAAGCTTGTTCATTGACTCATCATCATCAAATCTGGCCTCTAAAATGTCAAATGTTTTGAGACTTTGGAAATTGATGATCGAAGATAGGGGAAAACAAGAGATAACCTTCTCAATGTCCTGCAGTTGAATAACCTAGACGGCACATATCCATCAAGAAGTATACATAGATCTTCTACATTTCACCTAATTGCCACGGAATTCCATGAAATAATTAAATCTATCCGCATCAAACTCGAAAGAACAAGATAGGCTAAATTTGATTGTGCTACATGCCCCACTATTAATTAAAACCCATCCACGAAATTCATAAAATGCTCTATTTGAACACCCTTGTCCAAGTTTGGACCTTGGTCCACAAATATTTCCAATCCTTCGAAAGTACAGTAGTTCTAATTGTCTCTTTCATTGGAAGAAATTTTAGAATTTGTACAACTCCTGTGGGTAACTCATCTAAAAGTTTTTGGTGCCCATCAGTAATATCTTGTAACTCTTATCCCTCTTGTTTTTTGGATTCCCTTTCATTCATATTGACCTCTAATATACTCATGATCCCAATTGGTACACAATTCGAGTAATTATAATAAAATTTGGACCGTTCAATTTAATTATACTTACAATTTGGTGACTCAGATTTACACAAAAAGTATTCTTTTAAAAGTCTTGTTCCGTGAGACATATGGAGGTCCCACGGCTCTCAAATTGCATAAACCAGCTTTGTTGCAGTAGCCAAGCCCAAGCTAGCAGCTTTGGCATGCTCCAAATCTTTATTATTAATGTGTCTTTATTTAAACTAGGTGATGTACTGTAATGCATAAATATACTATAGATTTATTTTAAAATATTTTGTAGAAAATTATCAATGTACATTACTGTGGGGCCACAAAGAGTTAGCATGACCGGCCCACTTTCAATCAAGCCCCAAGGCCCACGACCGAGGATCGCCTGGAATCCGAGGACGCACCTCAAGTCCGAGGACAAGGCGCAGATGACTCGCTGCCTATGAAGACTCGCCGAGGATGGGTGCATCCTCGGAAACCCGAAGTAAGGAAACGCACAAGACGCCGCCCGTCAAGGAGAACCTCCCAGGAGACCCGAATGGGACCTGGCGGGCGCCGAGTACCGGACACGGAGGCATGGTGGGGGTGCAAGTCCCAGACAAACTGTCACCTCCACATTAAATGCCCCCAACTAATGTTCTGGCCGCATTAATGAGGATAGGACCCCTGAGCAGCGCCACCTTGGGCGCCGCAACCCGCAGAGAGATGGGAATGCGGCTGACGGGACAGGCACTCGAGTGGGAACCGGATTGATCGACAAATGTAGGGCTGGGATCATCTGAGAAAGGGATATATAATGTAGGGAGTCCCCACAGAGAGGGGGACGGGGGGGGGGGGGGGAACCAGGGAGAAGAGATACTGTAACAGGGCCTTTTCTTTAATAGACTGTGAAGCTCATTTGAAGAAAGGAGGAACCATTACCGCCTTTCCAACACGTCCGAGGATCCCTGTTGTGCCTTCCTAGTTAGTACTAAGATTGCCACAGCCCACGAATAACCATGCATGGCTGTTGCGTCCTTCACTAGGGCCTAGATCTTGAGCCCACTCTCTATAAATTCATTGTCGGGGGCCCACCTCCGAAAAAGGAGCCCCTACAATTGGCGCCGTCTGTGGGGAGAACTTGTGCGCTAGCAGGAACGACAGTCAGGCATGGTAGGATCAGGCCCTCACCAAAGTACTCCCAATCGACCCGAACCGGCGAAGTCGCGGCATCAGGGCAACTATGGCGACCCGGGAGGCGGTCAGAACGACAATGGGCGATTTCGGGAGGGAAGCATGCACACCTCAACGACGGACGGAAGCCAAACCCGCCGGGAGGGGCGTGTTCCCCAGGAACGCGGCGATGGCCAGGCCGCGCGATCGCAAGAAGCCCACAGCCACGCCTCTCAAAGAAGGGATGACAAGGTGGCCATGCAGCGTGAAATAGATGACCTCAAAAGGAAGCTACGCCGCGTGCAGCGGAGAAGGTCCGAGCCAAGCCCTGACCCATTCTCCGAAGACGAAAGCGACAATGAATACAGACAAAGGTCAAGGACGCCCCCCAGCGAGACTTTCTCCCACGAGGACGAGCGCTACCAGAGGCGTAGGCGTACCAACCCAACACCCAGGGGCTTGGGAGGCGACGCCATGAGCAGGGCGCTGGACCAGCTCTCCAGGTCGCCTTTCACGCGTCGTGTAGAGGAGGCGGAACTTCCTCGGCGGTTCCAGCAGCCGACCTTCATCGCCTACAACGGCAAGACGGACCCTGTGGAGCATGTGAGCCAATTCAACCAAAGAATGGCTGTCCACTCCAAGAATGAAGCACTGATGTGCAAGGTCTTCCCGTCCAGCCTGGGACCTGTGGCAATGAGGTGGTTCAACGGTCTAAGGTCGGGCTCCATAGACTCGTACAGGCAGCTGACCCAGGCTTTCGGCTCCCGCTTTGTTACAAATAGCAGGCCTCCTCGGCCCATGAGCGCATTGTTATCCCTGTCCATGCGCGAGGGGGAGACCCTCAAAGCTTATTCGGACAAGTACTGGGAGATTTACAACGACCTGGATGGCAAATACGATGCTGTCGCAATCAACACCTTCCAGAACGGGCTACCGATGGGACACGGCCTGAGGAAGTCCTTAACTGGTAAGCCCGCCACCAGCGTGCGACAACTGATGGATCGGATCGACAAGTACAAGTGGGTAGAAGAGGACCTGCTACAGGGCAAGGGCAAGGAGAAGGTTGTCCCCCAGGAGAGGAGGGATTTCAGGTCGGACCGTTATGATAACGCCCGTCCGAGGAGGGACTTCGGTGGGCAGTCTGGAGCAGCTACCACCCAAACGGTCGGCGCTGTGTTCCGAGAACCCGTACACCGGGTGCTGGAGCAGATAAAGAACGAACCGTACTTCAGATGGCCGGCCAAGATGGCTGGGGAGCCCGCCAAGCGCAATCAGAGCCGCTACTGCCAGTACCACCAGGACTACGGACACAATACGGAGGACTGCAGGAACCTCTGGAACCACCTGGACCAGTTAGTCCGGGAGGGAAAGCTGAAACACCTCCTCCACCATTCCAGCGGCCAGCAGAACCAGAACTTCCAAGAGCCCCGGAGGGACCTCGACATGGGGCGACCCACGGGAACGATCAATGTCATCCTGGCGGCGCCGGGAAGGACAGGCACGCGGCCCACGAGGGTGCTGTCTATAGTCCGACAGCCCGCCGAGGATTCCTGGACGGGGCCGAAGAGGGCTAGGAGGAATTGCCCACCGGTCTTGAGTTTCTCGGAGGAGGACAAGACGGGGACCACCCAACCCCACGATGACGCTCTAGTCGTCACACTCAGGATTGGGGGATACGACGTGAGAAGGGTGATGGTAGATGGGGGCAGCGCAGCCGAGGTCATGTACCCAGACCTCTACAAGGGGCTGGGGCTAAAACCAGAAAACCTGACACCCTATAGCTCCCCCCTAATGACCTTCGACGGAAAGCTCGTCACCCCAAGGGGCATGATAAGGTTGCCCATACAGACGGGCCCAGAGGTGGTGGAGGTGAACTTCGTGGTGGTGGACACATACTCCCCCTACACAGCCATCGTGGGGAGACCCTGGCTCCACACCCTAGGGGGAGTCGCCTCCACCTTACATCAAAAGGTGAAATTCCCGTCCGGGGATCAGGTCTTGGAGATCCGAGGATGCCAACCCACGGCTAGGCAGTGCACGGTCGCCGCCGTATCCTGCCGACTTAATGCGCAACCCTCGGCTCACGCCGAGGAGATTTTATAGCAGTCAAAGCCCCCGGCGGTGCCTCCCAACGCGCCCGCCGAGGGTGCCATGTGCGAGGGCCTGGAAAAGGTGGTGATCGGCGATAGCCCGGAAAGGTTCTTCCAAATCGGAGTCCAACTGCCTCCACAGGAAAAGGAGGAATTGCTAGAGTTCCTTAAGAGGAATCTTGACGTGTTTGCATGGGACCCCTGCGATGCTCCGGGGATTGATCCCACTTTTATCTGCCATCACCTCAACGTCAACCCATCCGTGATTCCGAGACAGCAGCCGCCTCGGCGCCCGTCGAAGGAACACGCCGACGCGATAAAGGAAGAGGTCAATAAGCTTAAGCGTGCAGGAGCCATCAAAGAAGTCTTTTACCCTAAATGGTTGGCCAACACAGTGGTGGTCAGGAAGAAGACTGGAAAGTGGAGAGTCTGCGTGGACTTCACCGACCTGAACAAGGCATGCCCGAAGGACCCCTTCCCAATGCCGCGGATAGACCAGCTGGTGGACGCCACGGCAGGTCATCCTCGGATGAGCTTCCTCGACGCCTTTCAGGGCTACCATCAGATACCGTTGGCCCTGGAGGACCAAGAGAAGACAGCCTTCGTTACGCCCATCGGGAACTACCACTATAAGGTCATGCCGTTTGGCCTGAAAAACGCAGGGTCCACTTACCAAAGGATGATGACGAGAATGTTCGAGCCAATGTTGGGTAAAGTTATCGAGGTCTACGTCGACGACATGGTGGTAAAGAGCAAGCAGGAATCCAAGCACTTAGAGGACCTCGGCTCCACGTTCGACGTTCTCAGAAAGCACAAGCTGCGCCTTAACGCATTAAAATGCTCTTTTGGAGTCAGCTCTGGCAAATTCTTGGGGTACATGATCACCCACCGCGGCATCGAAGTTGACCCCGACCAGATCAAGGCCATCCACAGTTTGAAGCCTCCCCAGAACCCCAAGGAGATCCAAAAGCTTGCAGGGATGATCGCAGCGCTGAACCGGTTCATTTCCAGGTCAGCTGACAGGTGCAGGCCCTTCTACCGCCTGATCAACAAATGGAAAGGGTTCGAATGGTCCGAAGAGTGCGCCGAGGCCTTCCAGCAACTCAAGGACTATCTGTCTTGTCCGCCTATCATGTCCCATCCAGAGGCCGATGAGGTCCTATACGCGTACCTGGCCGTGGCACCCCATGCGGTAAGCCTAGTATTGATACGAGAAGACGGCGGCGTTCAAAAACCAGTTTACTACGTCAGCAAGTCGCTGCACGAAGCGGAGGTGAGATACCTGCCCCTGGAGAAGGCCATCCTGGCCGTGGTGCACGCCACTAGGAAGCTCCCCCACTATTTCCAGGCTCACACCGTGGTCGTCCTAACCCGATTGCCTTTAAAATTTGTGCTGCGAACCGCCGACTACACTGGAAGAATCGCGAAATGGAACACGATCCTAGGGGCTTTCGACATCAGGTACATGCCTCGGACCTCCATAAAGGGCCAGGTTTTGGCAGATTTGACAGCGGAGTTCACCGAGCCGGCTGGGGAGGTTGCGGCCGAGGAAGGAAATCATGATGAAAAGCTGGTTGGGGCTGTCTCCGCCCCTAAGGCACCTTGCTGGAAGGTATACGTTGATGGCGCGGCCAACCAACGAGGCTCAGGGGTGGGACTAGTCCTGGTGTCCCCTGAAGGACACGTCATAGAGAAGTCCCTAAGACTCGGATTCGCGGCCACGAACAACGAGGCCGAATACGAGGCATTGATACAAGGAATGTCCATGGTGCAGAAGATGGGAGGAAAGTCAGTAGAAGTGTTCTCGGATTCCGGGTTGGTGGTAGGACAGATGAATGGCGAGATGGAGGCCAAGGACCCCCGAATGCAAGAGTACCTGAGCCAGGCTAAGCGCTTGCAGGCGGGGTTTAGCCCCTACAGCTTATCTCACATCCCAAGGAGCGGGAACAGCCACGCCGACTCATTGGCCACGCTCGCAACCTCCTCGGCAGGATCTCTACCTCGTACAATACTCGTGGAGCATTCGGGAAGGACAAGTGGGGCACCAGGGGGAGGGATCTCCATCCATCAGATTGAGGTGAGTCCCAGCTGGATGGACCCCATAGTGGGATTTCTCAGGGACGACGTCCTGCCTGAGGACAAGTCAGAAGCTGAAAAAATCAGGAGGAAGGCCACTCGGTTCTGGCTGTCCGAGGACCATAAGCTGTATAAACGCTCCTACTCTGGGCCGTACCTGCTATGCGTCCACCCCGAGGCAGCGGAATCGCTACTCGAGGAGTTGCATGAGGGAATATGTGGAAGCCACACAGGAGGGAGATCCTTGTCCCACCGAGCCATCACGCAAGGCTACTGGTGGCCGGGGATGCAACAGGAGGCCCAGGAATATGTCAGGAAGTGCGACCAGTGCCAGAGATTCGCCCCGAGTATCCATCAGCCAGGAGGGGTCCTAAATCCCTTGTCCAGCCCATGGCCGTTCGCCCAGTGGGGCTTGGACATTGTGGGGCCTTTCCCCAAGGCGCCGGGGAATAAGAAATATCTGTTGGTGGCCACGGACTACTTCACCAAGTGGGTCGAGGCTGAGCCGCTGGCCAATATCAGGGATGTAGACGTTAAGAAGTTCCTTTGGAGGAACATTGTTACGCGATTCGGGGCTCCTCACACCCTCATCTCGGACAACGGGCTCCAATTTGACAGCAAGGCCTTCAGGGAGTACTGTAGCGAACTCGGAATCACAAATAGATATTCGACGCCGGCATACCCCCAAGGGAACGGGCAGGCCGAAGCCGTCAATAAGGTCATCGTGAATGGACTTAAGAAAAGACTGGACGACACCAAGGGAAGGTGGGTAGAAGAATTACCCCACGTACTATGGACATACCGAACCACGCCTCGGCGATCAACAGGGGAAACGCCTTTCGCCATGACTTATGGCGCCGAGGCAGTGATTCCCCTGGAGACAAACTTCCCGACACTAAGGGCGAGCTCCTTCACTCCAGCCAGCAATGACAGACTGCTGGAACGGGGCCTGGACCTGGTGGACGAGCGAAGGGAACGAGCAATGATACAATTAGCCCATTACCAGCAGAAGCTCAAACAGGGGTACGACGCTAAAGTTAAGCTCAGACCGTTAGCGCCGGGAGACCTGGTGCTAAGGAAAGTTGTTGGGGCGGCCAAGAATCCCTCTTGGGGAAAGCTGGGACCCAACTGGGAAGGGCCCTACCGGATCACCTCAATAGCCGGGATAGGGGCATACTACTTGGAGGACCTAGATGACAAGCCTGTACCCCGACCGTGGAATGTAAATAACCTGAAAAGGTGCTACTATTAATAAAGGAATTGTTTCAGTTAATATTGTTGTCCTCTCTTGCTTACGTGCTTCACCTACTAACCAATTTAAAAAAAAAAAACTAAGTGTTAGACAGAACCAAGGAACTGCATGGTCCTCGGACTCAGTCCTATGGGGAAGCTAACCAATTTAAAAAAAAAAACTAAGTGTTAGACAGAACCAAGGAACTGCATGGTCCTCGGACTCAGTCCTATGGGGAAACTAACCAATTTAAAAAAAAAAACTAAGTGTTAGACAGAACCAAGGAACTGCATGGTCCTCGGACTCAGTCCTATGGGGAAACTAACCAATTTAAAAGAAAAACTAAGTGTTAGACAGAACCAAGGAACTGCATGGTCCTCGGACTCAGTCCTATGGGGAAACTAACCAATTTAAAAAAAAACTAAGTGTTAAACAGACCCAAGGAACCGCATGGTCCTCGGACTCAGTCTTGTGGGGAAACTAGTCACTTGAGAATGCTAAGCGCTAGACAGAGCCAAGGAACTGCATGGTCCACGGACTCAGTCCTATGGGGAAACTAGCTGCTGCAGAAAACTTAAGTGAATAGACAGAACCAAAGCACTGTGTGGTCCTAGGACTCGGTCCCATGGGGAAGCTTTCTACCTCAAAGGAACCTTAGTGCCTACTTCATAAAATCTGCCTATTCCTTAGGATGTAGTGTACGTTATAAGCCATTTTGCAAATAAAACTTGTCCCGTTTCAAAGTCTTAAGTTACGAACCACGATTGGCAAGCAAAAAATGAATAATATACAAGCAAGGAAACAATCACAACGCAGAAAAAGAAACAAAGCTTTCATTTCATTAAGTTCAAAATATTACACCAAAAAAGGGGGTTCCCTAAAACAAAAAGAACAAAAGAAGGGAAGAAAAGAGGAAGGGACGCCTCCGTCTAATCGCCCGCTTCGCTGGGAGGCTCGGCGGGAACAACCACCTCCTCAACAGGTGGGACCGGGGTGTCAAGGACGGACCCCTCGACCTGCTGGGGATTGTCCTCATCAGAGCCGCCGCCCAATTCAATCACCGGGGGGGAATCACTCCCTTGAACCGGCTCGCCAATGGCCTCAGCATCCAGGGCCCCCTCCCCTGGAGTTGCAGGGGTTTCCATGGTGGTCTCCTCGTCCCCTGACCCACCTGCCGCGGCCTCACGGATGGCGAGGGGGTAATACACACCCTCCTCCCTCCACAGAACGGAAGAGGCCTCCACCCCGGCTTGCCTCAGAGCCTCGCGCCAAGTTTCTGAGCAGTAGCGCCGACATAACCCGGGGACTTGCAATTTATATTCAGCTGCTGTCTCGGCCGCCCCTTGCTCAAAAGCGACTTCCTCAGCAGCCTCCTTGCTTGCTAGGGCCTGCTCCCTTCCCCTCTCCGCTTCAAGCTTGGCCTCCTCGGCAGCAGCCTTCTCCTTCTGGACGTCGTCTATCAGCTCCCGGGCGATCCTAAGCTGCTGTTCGGCCTCATCGAGGCGCCTCGTCTGCTCCAGGGCCTGTCTCTGGGCGCCCTCGAGGCCGGCTTTCGCGTTGTCCCTTTCCCTGGCCATCTCCTTCAGCTGCTCCCTGGCTTTGGCAAGATCCTCCTCGGAGACCTTGAGGACGTTGGTGGCCTTCAGGCGCCTCTCCCGCTCAATATCCATGGCCCTCCCATGGTCGTTGGCCGCCTCCTCCAACCTAAAGGTTGCCTGGACAGCCTGCCCAACGAAGAAGGTACCAAACGAAGTTAGCTCACGGAGAAAGAAAGACAAAACTAAAGGGAAAGAAGAAGGTAAAACACGAGTGTTCGAAAACTTACCATCCCCAAGTACCGCTTGAGGCAGAGGAAGACCTCCCTACTCCTCATGGCTCCAAGCTGCGCCATGTCCGCAGGGAGCAGTAGGCACCTCTCCACCGCGTCGGCCACATACGCGCCCTCGCCCTCTTTGAAATCCCTGAGGGAGGCGTCGTCCCTCAGAGGGTTCCCGCGGAGCATTGGGGCGGGGAGCCACGCCTCGGCCGGAGGCGGGTCCTCGACCTGCCTCTCCTGGTCCTTGTGGCCGATCTTCAGCTGCTTCGATGGCCGCTGGCCATCGTCGCCCTCCCGCGTGGGCCCGGACTTCTCCTCCATGATCCTCTTGCCCTTATCCTTCTTCTGCTTGGGGTCGGCAAGTTCGCGCCCTGACGGAGAGGTCGTCTGAGGCGGAGGAGGGGGTAGCCGAGACTGAGATGAGCTCGACCTGGTATGGGCAGTACGGGTCTTGGGGGAAGGAGGAGGCAGCTTCGGCTTGGACTTCCCAGGCTGTCCCTCAAGCAATTCAGACAAACTGGGTCGGGGTTTCTTTTTGTAACCCATCTTGGACCGAGTAGATGGCCCGGATTCCTCAAGCTCTGCTTCGGACAAACGAGGATCGCCCAAGTCTCCGGAGGGATCCTCGGACTCGTGGAGTTGCTCGAAGACGCTGAAATCCTCCTCGGAAAAACCAGGGCCGGCTGCTTCTCCCTCTCTCTCTATATCCTCTCCCTCGGCCTCTAGGGATGTAGGGGAAGGTGGGGGGACCGCTACGGTGACAGCTTCGGAAGAAGAGGGATCCTCGGGAAACTTAAATCCGTCCTCGGTCACTTCTATCTTTGATAGCCGAGGATCGTTTGCCCTGATTACGTACTTGGGGGCCGCAAACGACTTTTGAATGGGTTTGTACTTCAAAATCTTGTGGGCCGCCCTGACCTGGTGGTCTGCCTCGTTTTCGAAATCCGCCGACCTGAGCACCTTCTGTAGATCCTCCTTGTTGACCAGACCGAAGTTGGGCTCGAGGGTGTGCGGATCTGCAAAAGGAAAACACATCCACGATTAGTTGTCAACTGAGGAAAAGGGAAAAAATGCGATGAACAGGGAAGAACCCCCAAATCCCCTCCTACTCCCACTACCCCACCTGGTGTCCCTTCTGTCGTCGGACAGTGAAGGCCATCATGCCACTCCCCAGACACAATGAGAAAGTCTTCATTCATCCCCTTGTTGGACTCGGGGAGACACTGGATGAGCCAGACTCTGTCGTCCCTCGTCCTCATATAGTAGGACTTGCCCTTCAAATGTTGAAGATTGTAGCAGTAGTTTACGTCGTGATGGGTCAGCCTCAAACCCATCTCGTCGTTTAGGGCGTCCACACAGCCCAGAATTCTGAACATATTGGAGGCGCACTGGGTGGGAGTTAGCCGGAAATATATCAGATAATTCCTCATCACGGGCCCCATGGGGATCTTCAGCCCCCCTTCAAGGAAGGCGATGATTGGAATCGCCACCTCGCCCGTCCGCCTATGGAGCAACCACTCCCCATACCCGCAGTACCTCAAGCCCACGTTAGACGGTATCTTGCATCGTTCGACGAATTCCTCCATCGCCTCCTCAGTGAAAACGTATTTCTTAAGTCTACCCATCCCCAAACAACGCCTTAAGGGGACTAAAAGGGGGAAAGCAAATCAAAGGTGGAAGAAAGGAAAAGAAAAAGCTCAGAGAGGGATAGAGCGACTTACAGGAATGAGGAGGAGCTCCTCGGATTGACTTTTTATGCTGGGAGTGTAGGTGAAGATTTGGCTGGACTCTGATAGAAGGCGCAAGAGCTTGTGACTGCGAATGGGAAGGGAAAAGCAGTTCGAACGGGTATTTATACCCTAGGCGGAAAAACTGCGCATGTTTTCCCGCCTATAAATGCCAGGTTCATCCCTACCGTTCGATCGCAATCAGCCCGTTGGACGTGGGGGGCATAAAGCCGCCCGAATTTAATGCAAGGCACGACACCCACGACGAAGCGCCAATAACGCGCCTTGAGCAGGCGAAAAGTCAGCAACGCTGACAGAGGGCAGGGTCCGATGGGACATGTAGTAGATCCGAGGATGTCAAAATCCTCCTCTCCGCCCGAGGATGCGGACAGCAAGATTTTGAGGGGCTATTGTGGGGCCACAAAGAGTTAGCATGACCGGCCCACTTTCAATCAAGCCCAAAGGCCCACGACCGAGGATCGCCTGGAATCCGAGGACGCACCTCAAGTCCGAGGACAAGGCGCAGATGACTCGCTGCCTATGAAGACTCGCCGAGGATGGGTGCATCCTCGGAAACCCGAAGTAAGGAAACGCACAAGACGCCGCCCGTCAAGGAGAACCTCCCAGGAGACCCGAATGGGACCTGGCGGGCGCCGAGTACCGGACACGGAGGCATGGTGGGGGTGCAAGTCCCAGACAAACTGTCACCTCCACATTAAATGCCCCCAACTAATGTTCTGGCCGCATTAATGAGGATAGGACCCCTGAGCAGCGCCACCTTGGGCGCCGCAACCCGCAGAGAGATGGGAATGCGGCTGACAGGACAGGCACTCGAGTGGGAACCGGATTGATCGACAAATGTAGGGCTGGGATCATCTGAGAAAGGGATATATAATGTAGGGAGTCCCCACAGAGAGGGGGACGGGGGGGGGAACCAGGGAGAAGAGATACTGTAACAGGGCCTTTTCTTTAATAGACTGTGAAGCTCATTTGAAGAAAGGAGGAACCATTACCGCCTTTCCAACACGTCCGAGGATCCCTGTTGTGCCTTCCTAGTTAGTACTAAGATTGCCACAGCCCACGAATAACCATGCATGGCCGTTGCGTCCTTCACTAGGGCCTAGATCTTGAGCCCACTCTCTATAAATTCATTGTCGGGGGCCCACCTCCGAAAAAGGAGCCCCTACAATTACTTATTGTGTGCTACTGTGGTTTAGTTTTTGAGGAATTAATTTTAATTATATTAAATATAATTAAAAATATTTTTTCAATAAATAAGAATATAGACATTAATTATTTATTTAAGTTCATATTATGAATTATTGAGATTATACCATATTGAAGTTTTTTGTGTTAATTATTTATTTAAATTCATATTGAATTATTGGCATTGGACCTGCCCTTAGGCTTGTATCCAGGAGGATAGCCATGCAATTTAAAGCATTTCTCCACTGTATGCCCAAGCATATTATAATGAGTGCAAAAAGACCTCTCTTTCTTGTTGTTGCCCTTATTCCAATTGGAATTACCAGAATTTCCCTTAGAATTGGCATACATTGCCACTGTGTCCGATTGTGAAGAGAAAGAACCTCTATGACCAATGCTCTTGTTTGACTCTTCTTAAAGAACAAGAGAATAAACCTTGCTAGTTGAGGGAAAGGGCTTTGTCATGAAAATTTGACTTCGAAGAGTGTCAAAATTCTCATTCAATCCCATCAAAAACCTCATGACATAGGCTTTATCATGACTTGCACTCAAAATCTTCATAGCTCGACAAGAGCATTCTGGCAGAGGCTCAAAGTTGAGTAATTGATCCCACAAACGCTTAAACTTAGTGAAGTAATTAGTCACTGACATCTGATTTTGAGAGATATGAGAAATCTCCCTTTGCAAATTGTAAATCTTGGGACTATTACCTTGAGAAAACAAATTCTTCAATTCAATCCACATTTCCCTCATAGTTTCACAATACATGATGCTGCTAGAAACATCTATATGCATGGAATTGATCATCCATGAGAGAACCATAGTGTTGTAGCTCTGCCAGTCCTCGTACAGTGGTGAATCAAGATCTGGCATAGGTATTTTTCCATTGACAAATCCAATTTTCTTCTTGGCAGTGAGAGCCAACACCATAACTCTAGCCCAAGAATGGTAATTCTTCAACCTTAGCAGTGGTTGAGTGACCAAAATGCTTCCTGGATTCTCACTAAATCTAAGAAAATAAGGATTGGAAGGAATTGGATTGTTGCTGGAATCAAAAATGGTTTATGCAGATTGATCATTCGAAGAATCAGAGGGATTTGTTGCTTCAGTGGTCGCCTTTGATGAAGCTTCGAAGCTTTAGAGCTTTGATACCATGTAAATTTCTAGAACACTCTAATTTAAAACTCAAATTTTATTGAATGGAAGAGAGAAATACAACCAACTAAGTTTTGATACATAACATTACACTTATATATACAAGCTCTAAGAAGGAAAAACAGAATAACAACCTCCTTGATTTAATGGGAATTTGGAGGGAAAAACAATTGTACCTCCCTAATTTAATGGGAATTTGGAGGGGAAAATAGTTGTAACTAACTTCCATGTACACGTGTAGCTTGGTGATCCTAATCACTTAACTAACTACTCTAGCCATCTGATATCATCACTAGGGATGTATGAACTATTCATGAAATGGCACAACTTCAATCAAATCCATTAAGTCTTTGCTAGCCCAAGCTACCTATGAGGCTTGACCTATGCATCCACCTTCTGCATTAAGCTTAGGTCTGCTCTGTTGTACAAGTGTTTTAGCTTGAAGCTTGCTCTAATGTGCAAACCTTCTTCTTTATTCTCAACAGTAACTTAGTCTACTTAGACCAAAAAAACCAAAAAGAAAAAGACACAAATTACTAAATTAACAATTTACTTTGATCCAACTTAAACAAAAAAAATAAAATAAAATAAAAATAAAAATAAAAATTCATTAACCACTAAGAAACTCTATGCGCATATCAAGAGTGACATAACAACCCCATACTACAATTAAATTTTATATATCCGCTTTAGCAATAAGCTAAGAAAAGGAAGAAATATCATGGGAGCGAATTTCAAGAAAAGCAACGACTTGGGGAAAAAAAAAATCATGTTGGAGTTTTGGCATTTTTTTTTTTTTTTTTTTGGTTAAGAGGAATCTGCATTAAAATTAACTAGCCATGAAAGGCGATGTTCTAGCTAAGAGCCTTAGAGTATACAAACCATCAGCATCCGCATCTAAAATATTACATAGACTGTCATTGGGCGGAGCATTAAGTACAACAAAATTTCTAGAAAAAGAACAGCCTACTCTAGCAAGATTATCGGGGCATCTATTCGCCTCCCTAAACACATGGGTGACCTTGACATGCTGGGATTGCTCCAGGAGGTACCTGCAATCATTGAGCAGAGCATTTTAAATCTCTTTCAAAAGAAGAAGCCAAGTGAAATAACCTCTGGTCACTAAAGATTGTTGTGTATTTTGTAGTTTCCTCCAATATTTTAATAATTTTCTTTATAAAAAATGTAATTCTTAATATTCTATTTTATAGGTAAAATAGCATAACAATAACAGTAGTATAGTGATTTGGTCATATAATAGTTGTTTACAAATTTGAAAATTGCATGATATAGTGATTGATAGAAATAGTATGCTATTATGCCTATGCCTACCAAAGAATGCAAATACTGTTTTGATAAAATAAAAATGCAAATATCCTTCAATTTTTTAACTCCTGATTATGTGTTATTAATTTTTTTTTTTTTTTGGGACTTTGTTTCAAATGTTGCAATAGTAAATAAATTTGAGCAAGAATATTATATTTCAAATAAATTTTTTCTCATATAAATCTTTAAAAAATGACATCAACATTTCATTATACTTTTTGTACTGAAAAAATTCATTATACTTAAATAATTAATATAACAAAATAAATGTATCTATCCTATTATTAGTAATTGTAGGGACTGGTTTTGCGACCTAAGCCCAAAAGTATGGGTTAAAGGCCCAACGTACTCTAGACAATAAATTTGTAGAGAGTGGGTGAAAGAGCTGGACTAGGTCTGAATTTAACAATGGTGGGTTGAATTACGTTAAGCAAAAGTAACACAAAATAATGCCAAGAAAACTCTTAGGTCAATGTCCGAAGAGGTGTTTCATTGAACAATCAGTGATTACAAGGTTCAGGGCTACAGTAAAACTATTCTTCTTCTTCCTTTCACTCTTTTCCGATCCCCCTTCTATCAGGATCCCTTCTTCTTTATATAGTCCCCTCCTTCGTCATCTCCATCGTCCACCTGTTCTTCATCTGTGTATCTACTTGAGTGCATGTCACATCATGGGCATGCTTTAGTTATTTGGGAGTGACGGTAGCTGAGGTTGTACTACTCAGGGGTCTTCTCCACATAAATGCGGCCAGAAAAGCTGTTGTAGTGCATTAAATACGGTGGTAGCAGCTTTTCCTTTAGATATTTCTTCGTTCTTATCATCTCCAGCCCTTGCTCTGAGTTTATCCTGATCAGGTGAAGTCCTCGGATGGTTACTCTGGCTTTTCTCGTACTCGATTAGCCTGTGATATCTTGTTAAAGTGAAACGTCCTCCTCGGACAAGAGATACCTTCCTCGGACAAGAGACATCCTCCTCGGACAGCACTGATCTTTCATTATGAAGATCCTACTCCCCGCTGGGTCTTGTCCTTTTCTTCTCTCCCTTTTCGGTTTTCAAATGTAAGATAGCCGTTCGTGGGCCCTCGGCCCATTACATTAGGCCTGGCTCCTTTTCCTCCACAATAGCCCCTCAAAATTTTATTTCCTTCCCACGCAAGCGGGAAGAGAGAATAATTTTGATTTGATACGCGGGAATGAAAGGAAAATAAAATAGAAGGAATAAACAAAAGTAAAAATAAAAAGTCTCTAATACCCCTGTTTGTACGCGCGAGCTTGTGGAGACGCGCGCCTCATTATTGCCACTGTAAATCTCCCATTCCCTAGGCGTTGCATCAATTATTTTGGGCGGCTCTGTCTCTTGCATCCAACGGTGGATCGCGGATCAAACGGTTGGGGTTTGTCTTCGCAATTCGTGCGAGATGAATGATATCGCTCCGTCTGTCCCCATATATAAATATCCGTAGGCAGTTACTTTTCTCACTTTACACACATTCGTAGCATTCAGAGCATTCAGAGCATTTTTAGAGCTTCCGGAGAGTTCCTTTCTTCAAAAGCACTTCACACCTTCTCGGATTTCTGCGTCTTCTGCTTTCAGGATCCTTCTCAATAGTACATTTCAAGTTAGGGAATTCGTCTTTCTTGTGATATAGTAAGTCTCGGCGCACCTTAAGTCTTTATTTTCTCTTCGGCCACTGTTTTCTTTCATTATTTCGTCTATTCTTTTAGAAATGAGTAAATACAAATATCTCTTCGATAGTCCGGCGCTGATTGAGGATTTCAAGAGAACCCACCATATCCCACAGGGGGTAAATTTGAAGTATTGCCCCCCAGAGGGACTATTACTAGACCGAGAAGAAGGAGAGGTCATAATTCCTATGATCGCCTTCCTTGAAGGGGGAATGACCCTTCCAATGGGTCCCGTGACCCGAAATTACCTCCTCAACCATAGGCTTTCCCCCGAGCAATGCGCACCCAACACTTTTAAGATATTAGGGGCCTTCGATGTTGTAAATGAGCAGTTAGGCTTAGGGCTAACCTGGCACGACTTAGCATACATGTATGAATGTCGTAGCCAAAGGGGAGGGGGGTATTACCTTAAGTCCCGCTCCAATGTCGTGAGGCTGTTTTCCTGCCTTCCTAAATCCAATAAGGGGATGAAGGACGACTATTTGGTTGTCTCGGGCGCATGGCACGACGGTCTACATTGTCCGACCACGCCAGGAGAGCCAGGTGTGCCCTCTCGGACTTAGGGTCCCTAACCCTAGCTTTAGGACTTTCTCTTTTTGCAACTAATCCCTAGTCTATCTTTATATCTGCTTTCTAATTTGTTTGCTCTGTTTGTTTTATAGATAAGGTACATACTGCTCCTCGGCTGAGCCTTATCAACGTGCCCGCCCTCAACTACCTACTGCGCTCGGAGATATATGTCAGCGAAGACAGGCAGTTGAGGTCTATTCCCCTCATACTTGGCTATACTCCAAAACCAGCCGACGTCCAGCCAGCAAGGAACGCCATTATTCAGGGCGACTATAGGTTGCAACGCATAGACGTTGCTCGGAAGAGTTTCCTTGCGCCCTTCGATCTCCCACCGGTTCCACACCCAAATCCCCAGGGTGTTCCACTGCTCATCCGACCAGTCCAGCAAGTTCCTCTTGCACAGCCGGCTGTGAGAGAACGAGTCGGATCTTCGTCCACTTCTTTGGACAAGCAAATTGACAAGTTTAAGTTCGAAGGGGAGACCGAAGGAGGGGTCCACATTATTCCTTCGGATTCTGAAGAGGAGGCGGATAGGCAGTCCTTCATCCGACCACCTTTATTGTTGACAGCAATACCTGAAGATTCCTCGGAGGAAGAGATGTCTGATCTAAGACTACTTCTTAAGAAGAGGAGCAATAAAGTGGAAATTAAAGAGACAGGGACTTCTCGTCCAGCTGCCAATGTGCCTCCACCTCCTCCCGCTTCACAGGTTCCTGATCCGGCTCTCAAACCTATACTAGATTTGAAGAAGAAGAGGCCGATGGATCCTGAAGACAAGGAGAAAGGGATGCCGCCCAAGACCAAGCAGCAAAAAGTGACCAAAGAGCCCCGTCAAAAGAGGGGTTCCTCAGTGGAGAGCAGAGAGGACCCTAATCTGGCCGAGGTGCGTTGAGGACAACGCTTATGGTCCCCCCGGCTAGAGCTCGACGGTGTTCCGTTTCCCTGGGATACCTCGGTCAGAAACTACGACGGGGGTCGGGCGGCACTGATAGCTGAGGCGCTGGAGCAGCCCCTACTTCTGCCCCGAGATATGGATTCATATAGGCGTTTCAGCCAATATGAACTCTTTATGTCTCTGAAGAGAGACTTGGCCATGGTAAGTATATCCATTCCACTTCTTGGTTACAGCATTGGTTTTTTATGTTCGTATACTAACACCGTAATCTTGTTCAGATCACTCAGCAGGTGTTTGTGGCTGAAGAGTGGAACCGCAAGGCCCATGTGGAAGCCCAGGCCGACGCCCAAGCTAGGTCCGAGGCAGAGAGAGTCTTGGGCAACCTAAAGGAAGAGACCTCGAAGCTCTCGAACCAGCTAAAAGCAGTAGCCCAGGAGAGGGATAGCCTGGACGCTGGTTTGAAGAATGCAGAGTCCCAAGCCGAGTCTCAGCGCAGGCTACTGAACGAAGCTCAGAAAAAGTTAGCCGCTGAAAGAGAAACCATCAAAGAGCTTCGCGCTGAGCTGCTGAAGGCCAAGAAGGCTGCC
Source organism: Quercus variabilis (assembly GCA_030445155.1). Lineage (NCBI taxonomy): Eukaryota > Viridiplantae > Streptophyta > Magnoliopsida > Fagales > Fagaceae > Quercus > Quercus variabilis. Next base: position 83,453,472 of record CP129446.1, on the reverse strand, counting down.
GAGGATGCTCAGAGGGACGCCCAGCTGGCTAAGGAGGCCACTGAAACCGAAAAAAGGGCGTCCTATCAACTGGGGGTGGAAGTAACAGAGAAAGATCTCATCGAGCAATTTGCCTCAGTTGCTCGGGATTACTGTGACCTGACTTGGGGCAAAGCATTAGATGCCGCTGGAGTTCCTCCAGACTCAGATCTTCGACGGCCAGAGAATATTTTCTATGGCGAGGATATTCGGCAGTATCCGGATGGCGATGCTCCTTCTGCACAACCCCCCGAGGCCTCTGAGCTACCTCTGGCCGAGCCGAATCCCCCGGTTACTCTTAAGCCTAACCAGGGTCTTCCACCGCCAGATGACCAAGTCTCCTCTACTGAGCTCCAGAAAGAGAAGGGTGAATCTTTAGAAGGGGAGAAACTACCCTCGGGTCCTCCTCAGGAAGTCCCAACATAGACTTAGTTTTTTTTTTTTTTTTTTTTTTTTTTTTTTTTTTTTTTTTTTTTTACCGCTGAGAAAATTGTAAACTATGATTTTTTATCAATGAACTAGTTTTTGTTTAGACGCTGGTGCTTGCAGTTTAATATAATCTTATTGTGTTATAAGTGATTTCACTTGGTACTTATAGTCATAGAGAAACAAAATTGCTTTGCTTTGCCAATAATTTGTACAATTAATATCGTGTATGAAAAGTGACATTAACCATTTAACCGATTAGTACTAACTAATCCGAGATCAACTGGTCTGAAGATCACAGGCATGATCAGATTTAAGTTTAAACACTTAGAGAAGGAATAAATGGTGTTAACTAATCCGAGATCATCTGGTCCGAGGACTACAGGCATGATCAGATTTAAGTTTAAACACTTAGAGAATGAATAAATGGTGTTAACTAATCCTAGATCATCTGGTCCGAGGACTACAGGCATGATCAGATTTAAGTTTAAACACTTAGAGAAGGAATAAATGGTGTTAACTAATCCGAGATCATCTGGTCCGAGGACTACAGGCATGATCAGATTTAAATTTAAACACTTAGAGAATGAATAAATGGTGTTAACTAATCCGAGATCATCTGGTCCGAGGACTACAGGCATGATCAGATTTAAGTTTAAACACTTAGAGAACGAATAAATGGTGTTAACTAATCCGAGATCATCTGGTCCGAGGACTACAGGCATGATCAGATTTAAGTTTAAACACTTAGAGAATGAATAAATGGTGGTATTATAAATAAACAGGAAAACAACTCGATTAATAATAATACCTCTTGAGGTTATTTACATTCCAAGGGTGGGGTATTACATGACTGTCCAAATCTTCAAGAAAATATGCTCCAATACCTGCACATGACGTGATGCGATATGGGCCTTCCCAATTTGGTCCTAATTTTCCCCAGGCTGGGTTTCTTGTGTTGCCGACAACTTTTCTGAGCACCAAGTCACCGGGTTCTAAAGGTCTCGGTTTGACCTTGGCGTCGTAGCCCTGTCTAAGCTTTTGTTGGTAGTGAGCCAGCCGAACCATGGCGTTTTCTCTCCTTTCTTCGATTAAATCTAATCCGGTTTCCAGGAGTTTATTATTGTTGTCCGAGCAGAACAAACTGGTTCTCAGCGTTGGGAAATTGGCTTCCAAAGGAATTACAGCTTCGGCTCCATAAGTCATTGAGAAAGGAGTCTCTCCAGTAGACCTGCAAGGGGTGGTTCTATAAGCCCAAAGCACGTGTGGCAATTCTTCGACCCACCTTCCCTTTGCGTCGTCCAACCTCTTCTTTAAGCCGCTGACTATAACTTTATTGACTGCTTCGGCTTGGCCATTACCCTGAGGATAGGAGGGAGTAGAGTATCTGTTCGTGATCCCAAGTTCGCTACAATAATTCCGAAACGAGGTACTGTCGAACTGCAAGCCATTATCTGAAATGAGGGTGTGTGGAACTCCAAAGCGAGTTACAATGCTCTTCCATACGAATTTTTGTACATCCACATCTCGGATATTGGCAAGAGGTTCCGCTTCGACCCATTTCGTAAAATAATCGGTGCCGACGAGGAAATATTTCCTGTTCCCTGTAACTTTAGGGAATGGACCCACGATGTCCAAACCCCATTGGGCAAACGGCCATGAACTAGACAATGGATTGAGGGTTCCCCCCGGCTGATGTATATTTGCTGCGAATCTCTGACATTGATCACATTTCTTTGCATAGTCTCGAGCTTCTTCTTGCATGCTCGGCCACCAATATCCCTGGGTAAGGGCCCGATGGGCCAATAATCTGCCTCCGGTGTGACTTCCACAAATACCTTTATGTAACTCTTCTAGTAGTGCCTCAGTGGCTTCTAGATGAACACATAACAGATATGGCCCCGAATAAGAGCGTTTGTATAATTTTTGGTCTTCGGACAACCAGAACCTAGCGGCCCTCCATCGGATCTTGTCAGCCTCCTTTCGCTCTTCTGGCAGGACATCATCCTTCAAAAATCTGATTAGAGCATCCATCCAACATGGACTTTCTCGAATCTGGTGTACTTGAATTGCGTCTCTTCCTATTCCAGTAGGCTCGTGAAGATCCTCCACGATGATAACTCTCGGCAAATCTTGATCCGAAGAGGTGGCTAATGTGGCCAAAGAATCGGCATGTGCATTGCCACATCTGGAAACATGCATCAGACTGAAAAATCCAAATTTCTCTTGCAGGCGTTTGACTTTGTTCAAATAACCCTACATCCTCTCGTCCTTAGCTTCAAATTCTCCTTGTACTTGGCCCACAACCAGTCTTGAGTCCGAGAACACCTTTACGGCCTTTCCTCCCATCTTTCGGACCATAACCATTCCCATCAGTAGGGCTTCGTACTCAGCCTCATTATTTGTGGCGCCGAAATCCAGCCTTAGTGACTTTTCGATGATGATCCCTTCTGGAGATGTCAAAACCAGCCCTATTCCAGAACCTTTCCGGTTAGCAGCACCATCTACGTACAACTCCCAATGAGCAGGATCTTGTTGAGAAACCAAACCAACCGATTTTTCATCCATGCTCGGCATTATTTCTACATCTTCCAAACTGGGCTCTGTAAATTCGGCCACCAGATCGGCAAGGACTTGGCCTTTGACTGACGTGCGAGGCATGTATTTGATATCGAAGGCCCCTAGAATAGTGCCCCACTTGGCTATCCTCCCCGTATAATCGGCACTTCGAAGTACTGTTTTGAGTGGAAGTTGCGTGAGCACCACGACAGTATGGGCTTGGAAGTAGTGAGGCAATTTCCACGTTCCTAGCACTACGGGCAGGATAGCTTTTTCCAGCGGCAAATACCTGACCTCGGCTTCGTGCAGCGATTTGCTTACACAATAGACCGGCCTCTGAACTCCCTGATCCACTCTTATCAATACTAAACTTACAGCGTGAAGAACCACTGCGATGTAGGCAAATAAAACCTTGTCGGGTTCAGGGCTGGACATAATCGATGGCCGAGATAGATAATCCTTAAGCTGCTGGAAGGCCGAGGCACATTCTTCATTCCATTCGAAACCCTTCCATTTGTTAATTAGGGAGAAGAAGGGTTTGCATCTGTCCGCAGACCTAGATATAAATCGGTTTAACGCAGCCATCATTCCTGTTAGCTTCTGCACCTCCTTCGGATTCCGAGGAGGCTGCAGATCATGGATAGCCCTTATCTGATCAGGATTAACTTCAATTCCCCTGTGCGTAATCATGTAGCCCAAAAATTTGCCTGACCCAACTCCGAACGAGCATTTCGAAGCGTTCAAGCGCAACTTATGCTTCCTCAGGACTTCAAAAACGACATCAAGATCCTTCAAATGCTCAGCAACAAGCTTGCTCTTAACCACTATATCATCTATATAAATCTCAATGGTCTTGCCTAACTGTGATTCAAATATCTTGGTCATCATCCGCTGATAAGTAGAACCTGCATTTTTCAGGCCAAAAGGCATTACCTTATAGTGGTAGTTGCCAATGGGGGTAACAAAAGCGGTCTTTTCCTGGTCGTCTGCAGCGAGGGGGATCTGATGATACCTCTGAAAAGCGTCTAAAAAACTCATCCGAGGATGGCCAACAGTAGCATCCACCAGCTGGTCAATCTTCGGCATAGGGAAGGGATCTTTAGGGCAGGCTTTGTTTAAGTCGGTGAAGTCTACACAGACTCGCCACTTTCCACTTTTCTTTTTTACCACCACAGTGTTTGCTAGCCATTCGGGATAGAAAATTTCTTTAATAGCCCCAGCCTGCTTAAGCTTTCCTACCTCCTCTCTGACTGCTTCAACGTGCTCTCTGGATGGCCGCCGAGGAGGTTGCTTCTTCGGTATGCTTAGAGGGTTAACCCTCAAATGATGACAAATGAATTCTGGATCCACCCCCGGTGCTTCATAAGTGCTCCACGCAAAAACATCAATATTTCTTTTAAGGAAATCAATTAGCTCCTCCTTTTCTGACTGAGGTATCTGAGCTCCAATTTGAAAATACTTTTCAGGATCGGACTCAATCATAACCCGTGCTAAGTCCTCGCATTTGACGCCCTCACTCTGCTTGTCGACAGGCGGCATCTGTTCCTTTAACTGCTATAGGTCTTTGACCACCCCTCCCGAAGATTCATCCTCAGACCCATGCCGTATGGCCGCCACTAGACATTGCCTAGCCGAGGATTGATTCCCGCAGATTTCACAAACTCGTCCCTCGGAAGGATATTTGACCTTTTGGTGTAGAGTAGAGGAGACAGCCCCCAGTGTATGCAATCAGGGCCTAGCCACAATCGTCGTATAAGGGGAATAGACGTTTACCACCACGAAATCCACCTCAACAATTTCCGAGCCGGTTTGCACGGGCAGCCGGATCTGTCCCTTCGGAATGACCATTCTTCCTTCATAGCTAAATATAGAGGAGCAATATGGAGTTAAGTCGCTGGGCGTGAGATTTAATCCCCTAAAAAGATCAGGGTACATGATTTCCACCGCGCTGCCCTGGTTTACCATTACCCTCTTCACATCATATCCCCCAATCCTGAGGGTGACTACCAATGCATCCTCGTGGGGTTGAATGGTTCCAGCCTTATCCTCGTCCGAAAAGCCTAGAATAGGGGATATTGCCTTCCCAGGGCTCCTCGGACTCCTATCAGCATCTCCCACCGGCAGACGAGCCACAGACATAACCTTCGACGGACGGGATCCTGTCCTTCCTGGGGCTGCGAAAATAACATTAATAATTCCTAGAGGGGGTTTTGCAGAATCCCCCCTCTCGGCATCAGAGACTGGTTGCCCTCGTCCGCTGGAGCGATGCAAAAGGTGGTTCAGCCTGCCCTCGCTGACCAGTTGGTCTAGATGGTCCCATAGACTTCTGCAATCTTCAGTCGTATGCCCATGATCCTGATGATATTGACAATAGACATTATGATTGCGTCTCTCCGGATTCCCCACCATTTTATTCGGCCATCTGAAGAATGGTTCATTCTTTATCTTATCCAGGACTTGGTGCACGGGCTCTTTAAACACGGTATTAACTGTTTGGGCATTTGCTGAACTTGAGTGTCCAGCGAAATCTCTCCTCGGCTTACTATTGTTATAGCGATCTGACTTAAAGTCCTTCCTGTCCTGGGTAGTAGTCTTATCCTTACCCTTCCCTTGTTATCGATCTTCTTCTACCCTCTTATACTTTTCAATGCGATCCATAAGCTGGCGCATGCTAACAACGGGCTTGCCGGACAAAGACATTCTTAAACCATGATCAGTGGGGAGACCCAGCTTGAACGTCTCCAAGGCCATGGCAACAAAGTTGCCTTCCATCTCGTTAAACATCTCCCAGTATCTGTCCTAGTACGCCTTCAGCGTCTCCCCCTCGCGCATGCTTAAAGACAGAAGGGAGGACAAGGGCCTGGGCACCCTTCGGCAGGTGACAAATCGTGAACCAAAAGCCTGAGTAAGCTCTTGGTAGGAATCGATGGAATCGGCCCTCAGGTTAACAAACCATCTCATGGCTATAAGACCTAAACTCGAGGGGAATACCTTGCACATCAGGGCCTCGTCCCTGGCGTAGACAGCCATTCTTTGATTAAAATGGCTGACGTGTTCCACAAGATTTGTCTTACCATTATAGATAGTAAAGGTTGGTTGATTGAAACGCCGAGGCAGCTCCGCTCTTTCGATCCTTCGTGTAAAAGGTGACCTGGAAATCTGATTCAGGGCCTTACTCATGGCATCGTTACCCACCCTTCCATATGGTAGTTCTCGTGGTCGCTTCTCACGAGGGTGTTCAGATTCATACGAAGAGGTTTCGCTGATTAGATTTTGAGAGTTCTGCTGATAAGTAATGTCTTGTCCGTCGTCCATGTCATCATCAGGATGTGGTGCAGCACGTTTCCTCTTCTCCAGGCGTAACTCCCTCTTCAACCTTTCAATCTCTATTTGCATGCTGTTTTTCTCTGCATGGGAAACATGACTTCCGCCACGAGGCTGGGTTCGCTCAGTGTGTGTAGTGTGTACACTGCCTTCACGATCCTGCCTATGCTCCAGGTTAAGAAAAGGATCAACATGCTGGGAGGCCCCAGATTCTGCCGGTTGTTGCCCTTGATCAGCCATTACCATCCACTGCTATTCTTCCCCAATCGTTCAAGCTCTTCCCACAGACGGCGCCAATTGTAGGGACTGGTTTTGCGACCTAAGCCCAAAAGTATGGGTTAAAGGTCCAACGTACCCTAGACAATAAATTTGTAGAGAGTGGGTGAAAGAGCTGGGCTGGGTCTGAATTTAACAATGGTGGGTTGAATTACGTTAAGCAAAAGTAACACAAAATAATGCCAAGAAAACTCTTAGGTCAATATCCGAAGAGGTGTTTCATTGAACAATCAGTGATTACAAGGTTTAGGGCTACAGTAAAACTATTCTTCTTCTTCCTTTCACTCTTTTCCGATCCCCCTTCTATCAGGATCCCTTCTTCTTTATATAGTCCCCTCCTTCATCATCTCCATCGTCCACCTGCTCTTCATCTGTGTATCTACTTGAGTGCATGTCACATCATGGGCATGCTTTAGTTATTTGGGAGTGACGGTAGCTGAGGTTGTACTGCTCAGGGGTCTTCTCCACATAAATGCGGCCAGAAAAACTGTTGTAGTGCATTAAATACGGTGGTAGCAGCTTTTCCTTTAGATAATTCTTCGTTCTTATCATCTCCAGCTCTTGCTCTGAGTTTATCCTGTTCAGGTGAAGTCCTCGGATGGTTACTCTGGCTTTTCTCGTACTCGATTAGCCTGTGATATCTTGTTAAAGTGAAACGTCCTCCTCAGACAGGAGATACCTTCCTCGGACAGGAGACATCCTCCTCGGACAGCACTGATCTTTCATTATGAAGATCCTACTCCCCGCTTGGTCTTGTCCTTTTCTTCTCTCCCTTTTCGGTTTTCGGATGTAAGATAGCCGTTCGTGGGCCCTCGGCCCATTACATTGGGCCTGGCTCCTTTTCCCCCACAGTAATCTTTTTTAAAATACATAGAATATATATATATATATATATATATATTACATGTCACTAAAAATATTTAAGAAATCTAAATGGTTAAAACTAATTTTAGTGAATTCACAAATATTTAATTTTTGATGGCTTTTGTATCAATTGTTGTCAAAACAACTAAACATGAGGACTAATGTTAAATTCTAAATCATAATTATTGTTGTTGTTGTTTTTTAAAATAATTTCTTACATAAAACTTATAAAAATAATCATATAAATTCCTCTAATATAAATAATCAATACACAAATATAGATAATTAATATATGCATTTACTCCATTGGCTAATTCAATAAACTAATATTTTGATATAAATGCAAACTTAATTGAGGTGTAAGTCTAAATAAATAAAATTTCAAGAAATGTATCACATGACAGAACCTAATGTTCTCTTATACAATCTCTTTGCTTATATATATATATATATAGATTGATATTGATATTAATATTGGTTGATTGATTTTTTGAAAAGATTATGTACAAATCTAAAACATTTTGAGAGAGAGAGAGAGAGAGAGAGAGAGAGAGAGAGAGGGAGAGAGAGAGAGAGAGAGAGAGAGAGAGAGAGAGAGAGAGAGAGAGAGAGAGAGAGAGAGAGAGAGAGAGGATTTTTTTTTCTTTTTCTTTTTTTTTTAAGCAGAGAGATAGGATTTAAATCAATAAATTAAGTGATACAATTTTTTTTCATAATGGTTAATATAGCTTTGTTTATTGTTATGACTAACACATAAGAGCAATTACATTAGTCTTCTCATATTTTTAGTTAAACTAATCCAAAAAAAACTCTACATTTTCTACTTTAGCTATTTATATTTTTTTATATAGACTACATTAGACGCAATACTCTATTTTTTACTTCATTTAAATATTTATTCTCTCTCTCCTCTCTCCTCTCAGCTTATACCAGTATGGTAACATACCATCATCAACATAACACCATCATCAGAAACCCAACAAAACCCACATCAAAAACCCCATCACAATCACAAAACCCACATTAAAAAAATTCCATAAGAAAACTAAACAAACCCAAACCCAAGCACCACAGAACAACCACCATGGCACCACCACATCACCACCTTAAAAAACCATACAAACCTAAAGCCAACAAAACCCACATCACCCTCCCTCCACCACCCCCCCCCCCCTAACACATAGACAGACTCAAAAGGAAAACCAAACAAACCTAAACCCAACCACACAGCACCACAACCACGACACCACCATTAGAAACCCAACAAAATCCACGTCAGAAACCCCCATCACAATCACAAAACTCATATAATTAAGAAAACACACATCAATTTCCATTTGACATCGAAAGCCCTAACACCATCGCTCTCTAATCTCAAACCACCACTGATAACTATAACCTAGCGGATTTGCTTTGATCTACTCCGACCTTGTGGGTTGCTATAAGATGGAGAGGACAGAAGAGAGAGAGAGAGAGAGAGAGAGAGAGAATTGAGTGAAAAAGAATTAAAATATGATTTTTTTTTTTTTATCACTAATGAGAAGTAGTACCATGCTACTTGTGGCGTGGTACTATTCATTGTTAAGATTTTTGGACTAGTTTGATGAGATTGATGCATGTATTTTTTTTGTGGGTCTTTAGCTATATATTTGTTAAAATATTAAAATAGCTACATTGATGCAAATGCTGCTAATAAAAATGTCATTAAGAGTGATTTATGTGAAAATGATGTGACTCCAATTAACATTTTTTATTTTTTTACAAATTATAAAATTAAAAAAAAAAAAAGGTAATAATAGTCATATACTTGGTTTTATACACTCATCGTACACACACTCCTATATGGACTAATATAGTATTTTAAAAACACAATTTAAAAAAAGAGTGTATACGGAATGTATAATATAGAGTGCATAATAAGATTTTTTGTTATAAAACTTGTTGATGATCTAATTCTATTCTGTTGGGGAATTTACAAAATTAAGAAGTAACAATGAGAGAACAAATGAACACATCAAGTATATAGAATTTAGTGATTGACTTGGAGGCACAGTTGAATGTTATCCTTAGACAATATTTGTCCCCATACACAAGTTGCTAAAGGGTTTTTACAAACTTGTCCCCTAGGATACAACCAAGTTTATTAGGTTCTACAAACATAAGATTTCTTGTGTTTCTTTGTAACTTACTATTTTCAAGTGAACACAAACCTCTACTTATACCCATAGGGTCATAACCCTTCAAAAGGTACGTATGGAGAGTTAAAATTTTTATTAAAATCGTTCACAAGACTTGAGATGTTCTCAAAATTTCAGAACAGTCACTTTATAATTCTGCAGAAAATTTTGTTTTGTGATTTTCAATCGATCGAGAGTTACTTTCGATTGATCAAATGCTCTTTTTCGATCGATCGACCAGGAATCGAATACCGATCGAATCTTGTAGAAATTCCAACATTATTTCCTTCAACATTTCGATCGATCAAACAGAAGTCTCGACCGATTGAAATTCCTGGAACTTGAATTTTCACAAAGAAAATTCCAAATTTTGAATTTTCACTTTATTCATTTTACAAATGAATACTCTCCAACCTTATATCATTATTACAACTTATTCATGTATATACTTATATATACAACATATTCTGTAGAGGCATGAACTAGGAGATTGAAGCAATGATGGGATGTTTAAGAAAATACTAATGAGAATAAGTATAGATTCTTTGTCTCAAAATTAGCTCATCCCAACTCTATCTCCGAGATTAAAAGTAGAATGGGGCTGAAGAGAATGCATGCCAATTGATGCTAAATACCTTGGCAACCCTATGTTCCTATCTCTAGAGGAAAATGGATGACTTTCTCATGGAAAAACTGGATAAAATTGCCAAATGCCCTTTTCGGGCAAAATAGCAACTCTTTGCTCCATTTTCCAAACTAATTAGGGAAATGCCCCTCCTTTGTAACTCAATTTGTGACAAATTGAGTTTTTAAAAAAAAAAAAAAATCTGGAGCCTAATAATGGTGTTTTTAAGGACCTATAATAACATTTTAAGGACTTATAGTGATGTTTTGTAACCCAACCTCCATGAAATCGAGTTATAGGCTTTTTTTTTTTTTACCTATAACTCGATTTCATAGAGGTTGAGTTACAAAACGCCACTATAGGTCATGAAAACATCACTATAGGCTCTTTAAAAACGCCGCTATATGGCCTAACTCAATTTATCACAAATCGAGTTTCAAAAGAGGGGCATTTCCCTAATTAGTTTTGGAAAAGGGGTAAAGAGTTGTTATTTTTTCCATAAAAGGGCATTTGGCAATTTTTTCCTAGAAAAACTAGAAGCTAAATTAACTGGATGGAGAGCAAAAAGCTTCTCTTGGGCTAGCAGATCCGCAATTATAAAACCAGTTGCAATGGTGATATCTACATATACCGCGTCCACTTTTTATGATCCCACAACAATTTTTTTTTTGGGTAAACCAAGATAACCTCATAAATTACGATAGAACAAGTCTATTACAATACATATTAGCTTTATCAAAAGCCAAAATACTCTCCACCACAGGCGGGGGTTACGATCCCACAACAATTATGTGTTAATAAGGTGATTTTGGTGGTGCCCAATGAAGAAGGAAGGTAGATAGATTCAGGGCTTGGAAAGCTTGGGAATTCCTCTATATCAACCAGAGCTGAATAGGGGTTGGGTTTCTGGCGGTTCAATTTTGCTATGTAAACCAAGCCTGTGGGGGGAATATATAGCTTCAAACTAGTGATCCTTATGCATGGATTTATTAAAAGGAAAGTATGGGAGAACAAGTGGCTGGTTTAAGGGAGATAAAGCCAAGAAAGCATAAGAGGTTCAAAGGGGTATTGTAAAAACAGACATGAGATTTTTAGATTTTTAGTATTTTAAATGAGAAATAGAGTGAAAACAGATCAAACTCAGTATTAATTTTCTTCTCTGATAGTATATTAAATATGGATTCTTTCGAAAGCTCTATATTAAAGAGAGGGATTTAAAAATATATAAGAAAGAAGTAAAAAAAAGAGTATTTTCACTCTCAAAAGGGTGCCATTTCCCCCAATACACCCCTAAAAACCATGTACAAGCTGTGTCCAACCATGTTTGAAGCCTTGATATTTTGATTTTGAAAAATGGCTTTTAGGGTTTTCACCACTAGTTGCGTATTCACCATCGGTCATGCATACATACTTACCACCTTCTTCTTCTTCTTCTTTTCTTTTTTTCTAATTTTTAAATTTAGTAGTCTTGAGTCATGGTTATTCTAGTTTCACCAAGAATGATTTTTCCATTCCAAAAAATAGGTTACCATTATTTCATTAGGGTCAAGGACATAACTGGTATAGCTTGGTACAGAATAGAATTAATGTCTACAATGTGTGATTAGAAATATGTAAACAATAGTAGAATCAACTTCTATAATAATATATGAATATCCCAAATAGCAAGCAAGTTGTAGGCCCTCTGACAATCCATAACTCTGCCATACAACTGGATGTGTAAACAATTTTCATAGAATAGTAAACTAACCAGTTGCTTAAATGGTCTCTACGATCTCTAGAGATACCTCTTTTCCTTGATGCCAGTATTAACATTAGGGTTTTGTATTAGCTAGTACAACCCAACAAGGATGGAATCCTTGAGATCCATCATAGGGTTGTAACTGGACATAAATTATTACAATATGCATAACAAAAGAATTCAAAAGCACGCTGAATAGAAGAGTTTACAATTTGTATGGCTATACGCATGACATTTTGTTGGAAAATAAACTTATTTTGAGCCAAGCAAATATTCCAGATGGTAAAAATGAATATCAGTGGGATGCATGGGATGCCCTGATAAAGGGATTTGGAATGCATATTAAGGTGACATCAATCAAAAATGGAATGAGACTAAAAAAATTAATGGGCCGGGATTGGATGGTTGCAATTGATGATGGAAATTTCTTAATAAATGAAGTGGTGATTCTATTAAGGTGCAACGGGTGCAGACTTATGAATCAGAAGGTGAATAGAAAATGATAGATTTGGTTGGTATACTATCGTACGTACTTCACTAACATTTTTTCTTTTTTAAAAAGATTTATTTATTAACTAAGGAGTTCTATTACAAGTATTGTTCATTGGGCACTCACGAGGAGTGTCTAGCTACAAATTATCACACACATATTTTACATAAACAAAATTTAGACATTTATTATATTCTCTGACATTGCATTAGTGCTCCCGTTCCCTCTTTGCTAATTCATCTGCCGCACCATTTGCTTCACGTAGAAGGACAATGCATTCTTAACCGAACTACATCCTATAATCCAAAATCAAAACAAAAAATTCTAGTTCCCTAACATTATTTTGCACCCGTATTAGCAAGGTATCTGCACATTGATTTGCCCCACAATAGACATTATCCACCTTGCAAACAATGTTCTCGTAATAAGAAAGATAGGGTTCCATCAACAAAGTTGTACTAATGTCTCTATGCTGCAAATTTACGACAATCTTAGGATCCATCTCTATATGCAAATTTGCAGCAGCACACTCCATAGCAAGGGCAAGCTCATTCAAAGCCTATAATTAAGCAATAACACTTGATTAAACCAAGAAAAAAAAAATTAACAGATATTCTAAGCAAGAGCATCATTTTATTAACTTTTTGAATTTTTATTATTATTACAATTTTCATAAAATAGTGTCAAAACTTTTTAAAAATTGTTTATTAACAATTGTCTTATAAAGACAGCTGCTAACATAACTATTAGGTTCTAAATATTTAAGAATAAATATTTAAATTCTAATTTAATATATGTTGGCAAACCGAGTACAATAACATGTCTAGTATCAGATATTTATGTCTTAGGATATTATTAGACATTGCTTGAGTTGATATAAGTCAAGATTCAAGAACATTCAAGCTACATAAAGAAGAATTGTGAATTTGTTTGGCTCAACCGATCGAGAGAAGACTTTCGACCTATTGAACTGCAATTTCTGTAGAATTTAAATCAAGCCCAAAAGCCTCCGAAATGCTTAGGGTACGTTTGAGTCTAACACTGCTAGGTATAAAAGAAAATTCCTAATGCACATTTTTCAAGTCTTGTGAGTTACCCCTATGAGATCTATGAAATTTTGTAACCTTCTAACTCAACAAGCATCTACCAAAAAGAAAATCCAAACACAAGTACCCGTGGAGATAAGTTGCTGCAATAAGATCAACTACTACTGATGAGTTGCTTATGGTCATGTGAGCGTTTGTGTGCAACAAATTCATAATAGAAGAGTTTGTGGATTTAGAGTTGCTTATGGTTATGTGAGTAAGTACTATAAAATGTAGCATTAGATTTAGGGTTAAATCTATTATAAACACTTCTATTCTATTTAGTGAATTTATTCATTGTGGATTGTTTACGTCAAATCCTCCTTAAGTTTTTTACCTTGAAACTAAATAATTTCATTTGTTTTCTTGGGTTATCATATCACTTATGTTCTTTACTTTTTCACTTTTAGTGATATGATTAATTGTTAATTGTTTAACCTAGATCTGATTAATTGAATGAAGTAACAACTTGACTTTAATTAGGTTAAACAATTTGGTTTCCACAGGTCTAAATAATTAACAATAACCCTTAAACTAATTGATCTCGAGAAACCCCTCCACCAATTATAAAATGTTGCTCACGAGTCCTTCTCCTAATAATATTACTACAGACACACCTAATTTCACAATAAATTGAAGTAATAAAATAGTGGAACCATCTAAAAAAAATAGTGAGCAAAAAATATCAATTAGTAACACTAACCTTTAATTCTGGTCCTCCATCGGTGAAAGCTTGTCAATAGAGAGACAAATATGCTTGGCCCTTGGGAAGAGCAATTGTTTAGCATTTAGCAATAGACAGCATGGTTCTTTGAGATGGACTTCACGTGTATACGTAACACTTTATTGAATAAATATTATTAATTTATTATCCGGGGGATGAATCTCACGTGATAGTTTTGTCTGATCTGATCTGACATGGATCATTATGTGGGCCCCACCGACATATAAATACACCAATAACATACCGCCAACGCATAAGAAATATCAATAAACTAATGAGATGAAGAGATTTATAAGAATTTGTTTATTTATTTTTGTTGAATAGTGGAGTTAAAAGTTAACAAAAAAAAAAAAAAAAAGTCTAGTTTATTAAATTCTTTTTGAAAAATTATAGGAGCACAAAATTTTTTATATAATTTTTTGCCAAATTATGATGGGTGAAGAAAAAATAATAGCTCATGTGTAAATGATGGTTAACCACTCAAAGTTTGTTACATCAGATTTATGATAAAAAAGTTGTAAAATAATTTATAATCCTATAAATACTCATTATTTTTTTAATAGATACACAAACAGACCTATTAATAAATGTCTTTAATGTTTTTTATTTTTTGTGAATTAATATTATTAAAAATTTATATTCTATTTTTTGTGTTTCACTTTATAATAAGTTTCAGTTTTTTTGTATAAATTAATTATTTTTAACAATTCGATTATTAGTAGAGATAAATGTTTATTTTTTATATTTTGAGGTTGAGCTCTATCAACTTTGTTTTTTTCTTTTTTTGAGAAATAAACACACATAAGGAAGAGGAGAGGGAGAGAGGTTCTAGTATAAAGGTATATTATAACTCCACTCAAAAGTCATGGTAATTTTTAAGAAAAAGTGGATAAGTTATACTACACAGTACACACAACATACTCTTTTAAGCAATGTGAGATAATTATCTTTTTTTTTTTTTTTTTTGAGAAACAAACACACACGCACAAGAAGGAGAAAAAGAGGTTCTAACACAAAGCCACATCACAACTTCACTCAAAAGTTATAGTAACTTTTAAAGGATGGTATGACAAATTATACTACATACAGCACACTTTCTTAAATAATATAAGATAACTACCTCTTTTTTATTTATTTATTAAGAAACAAATGTACACGTAAGAGAAAGGAAAAGGGTAAGCTCTATCAACTTGGTCAGCAAAACAAATTTGGTAGGTAAAATCTGACTAATTTATTTCCATTTAGAACTTTGGGTTACTCTTTTATAAAGCCAACTAATGAGCCACGCGAAAAAAACAATATGCATTTGTCTATTTTACACCATGCCACACCGCCTTTCTATCACTACTGCTAACGTGCGCCTCCCCCCTCCATTATTCTTATTTTTAAGCTCTATCATCTTCGTAGCTATTAATCTCCACTACAAATGCTATAAAGGTTCTCTCTTTCTCTCTGTCTTTCTTCATAATGCTAGTATCATTTTCCTGTGATGATTTGTGCTCAAGTTTTCAGCTTCTACTTCTGTTGCAATTGATTTCTTAAATACTTCTAATCTTGATTTTTTTTCGTTTGGACATGTTGTTTTGATGTTAATTAGATAGCCTGTATTGGAGAAACTATGAATTGAGTACCATGATTTGGTTTAACATGTGTAGAAGTCTGAAATAGTTTTTAAGAGGAGTGTTAGTTATTTGTTGGTATCACATGATCAAAGATTTTATTTTGATTGAATTTGAAGCTTAAGAATTGTGCTTGGGAACAATATGAATGTTTTTTCACGTGCTGTTTCATTAAAATAATGATGGGTTTTACTTAAATTATCTGGATTTTTTTTTGTTTGGTGTTATGTGAATAAATGGGTGTTGGTCATGTTTATGTGGTTTCGTTTTGATTGGACTATGCAGTTCTGGGACTGAGCTTTGAGTTTGAGAGGGTTTGAGATGGAAATGGATTTAGCTATTATTGTAAAACCAATCTGGGTCATAGGAAGTGCAGTTACGGTGGGACATCTGGGTTGAAGTCTCGGAAAGGGAAAGTACAAATCTTAATGAGAGCTGGTGCAAATTAATAATCTGAACTTGCTTGTTAATCTCCCCTTAATGCCAATGAGGAATCTTCTATCTTTTTAGATTAATTATTATTTGTACTTGGATGTTGATCTTTTTTAAAATGCTTTTTTTTTTTTTTTTGGATAAGTTTAAAATGCTTTTTATATTTACTATTTAGCACTTAAAAAGTGTATCACAAAGAGGCACTCTTTGTTGGGCAAGGTTTGGAGTTTGAACCAAAACATACGTATAAAAAATAAGAAATTATATTAATTTGTTGGTCATTTACTTATCGCTTAAATGGGTAAATTTGCTCATGATGCAGTTGATTATACTTTTGTCGGGGTGATTGATCAACAATCATGCCAGAGTTTGCTAGGCCACAGTCCTTGTTACTCCAACTCGCTTTAACTTCCTTTGTCTTTTTGAGCTTTGTGAATACTGGGAATGCAGGGATCACTAGCACTTTCATTCGTTCAGAATGGCCATCTGTTGACATTCCTCTAGATAATGAAGCATTTGTAGTTCCAAAGGGTTATAACGCACCACAACAGGTAAGCATTCATACTTTTTAATTATTGCAATTGAAAGCTCTGTTAATTCCTGGAAATAGGAAAGATCGAAACTTGCATTTTGCATTTTTTTTTTTTTTTTGTGAATCCACAGTGGCCATTTAATGACATATGGAAGAACCATATGCTTCTGCTAGAAAATGAAAAATAATAAAAAGAGAGAACTGTGTATTTGATTCTTCATGTTTTTCATCTCATTCTCTAATTCATGAGTTACACTACACCCATCGATATAGAATGTTCTCCCACTGGGCAAGGACTTCTGTTGCAATTGAGTATATGGCACTATCAGGATTCCTTTCCCAGAGCAAATCAGAGGTGCCATTAATCAAGTGGGTTCAAATCCCCTCTCCCCCCCCCCCCCCCCCCTCCTCCCTCCCATTGTTGTAACTTTTTACTATCAAAAAAAAAAATTCAAGTGGGAAACAATTTATGAACTAACAAAATTTGTAGCATTTTGAACATAAAGGCTTGTATTCTACTGATTGATGTATTAATCCTATGAGATATTTCAGTTCTCTTAGAGATTGGGCCTTGGTGCAAGGAGAATCCTTCCACCGAAAAGGACATGTCACGGGTTTGAGGTTGGGAATCAGCCTCTTAAAAAAGGAAAAAGAAAAAGAAAAAAAAAAGAGGGCTAAGGCTACCTACCAATCGCCTCTTCCAAACCCCGCAAAAATTCAGACTTTTGTTCTCTTTGTACAACCATTTATTACCAAACTAAAATGAAGAAATTTGTTTAAAGATAGGACTGACTTCTATCGATGAAAAAATGAGGAAAAGTTGCTTGAGATGGTTTGATCATGTGGATGCACCAGTGAAAAACAGTAGTTTGATTCAAAAGTTGTGGAACAAAGAGAGGATGAGGTAAACCTAAAATAACACTTAATCGAAGTAGCAAACAAAGACATGTTAATTAATGAGGTAACAAAGAGTATGATTTTGGACGGGATTGAATAGTGAAGAAGAATATACGTGGTCAACTTCAATTAGTGTGTTGAGGATTAATAGCTGAACCCAGTAGGTCTTAAACTAATGACCCCACCAGCCATCACATTATTATAGGAGGAAATGCCATTTGAAGTAGACTCAATGGCAAAGAATGCCTTTTATTTTAAGATGGTTGAAGTACTTGTAATGAGATGGCTTACAATTTTTCTATGATTATATTGTGTTCCCTTTTGTTCAAAAAAACTTCATAATCCACTGTATCCTATTTTATTTTTTTTAAATGGTTCATAATGTCCGTGTCTACTTCTATTATTCAATTTTAGGTGCGTATCACCCAAGGTGACTATGATGGAAAGGCTGTAATCATCTCATGGGTGACAACTGATGAACCAGGGCCCAGTAAAGTACAATATGGTACATCACAAAATAGATATGATTTAACTGCCGAGGGGTCGACAACAAACTACACCTTTTACAAATATAGGTCAGGGTACATCCATCATTGTCTCATTGATGGACTCCAGGTAAATACTATTATTGTGGAAATAGTATTATCGCCAATGGCGTAATTTCTCTTTAGGATGAATTACATCAGTTTCTGCAGGTCCCAGATAAAAAATAACTATATGGTTGCATTACTGCATGATCACATATTACACAAATGTACATTTGTGGTATGTAATATACTGGACTTCTTGATAGTAATGAAAATTGTATAGTTCTGGGTCCAATCATGCCTAACTTAAAGGAATTAATAATTGGCGTGTAATGCCTGAAACACACTGTGCTGGGTATCCCAAAGAATTCCACCACTTGTGTGCTTTCTAGCTGTGTATTTAGACTTCTCTCACCTTTTGTTTTGTTACCTATTTCCTTTCCTGGTTTAATGGTTTCTTGTTTTCAGTATGACACCAAGTACTATTACAAGATAGGGCAGGGTGATTCTTCTCGTGAATTTTGGTTTCAAACACCTCCAAAGATTCATCCAGATGCTTCTTACAAATTTGGGATCATTGGTGAGTTGTTTTCTTTCTATACAGGGTATCCTAGCAGAATTTTGGTTTCATGAAAATCCTTCATAATGATGAATTCCTTGGTCTTTGTTGCACATGATCAACCATCTACTTAAATTTATCCTCAATTGTTGCCACCTCTAGCTTCTATAAATTCATTTTCTTTCATTCTGCTTTTGCTGGATACAGTTGTTTCTGAGAGTTCTCACTGGCATGTTTATCAAGCATTTTTAATTCTATGATTTTATTAATGCACTTTTATTTTTTATGTTGCAGGCGATTTGGGACAGACATACAATTCTCTTTCTACTCTTGAGCATTACATGCAGAGTGGAGGGCAGACTGTCTTATTTGTTGGAGATCTTTCTTATGCTGATAGATATGAGTACAATGATGTTGGTTTACGGTGGGACACGTGGGGTCAATTTGTTGAAAGAAGCACAGCATATCAGCCATGGATTTGGTCTGCTGGAAATCACGAAATAGAGTACATGCCTTTTATGGTAAAGTGAAACACATACAGTCATTGTTGAGTTACTTTGATACCCTGATCCTCTTTCAATAATGCATACTGTTAGTCCATTGCAGAAAATCATCTACAGAATGAAATAGTGAATAACCTCAGGAACATTAACAAACCATTGTGTTGCATTGGATAGTGCCCTGTCTCCTCTTTTTCAAAGCCTAGAATAGTCTTCAGGAAGTATATGTTTCTTATACTCTTTGTTTCCACATATTTAGATTGCTGTTTTATTATAATCTTTTAGTTTTTCATCTTGAACAACCTTTTTTTGTTGACTCATTGAATTAAAGTCAGGCAAAAGCATAGTCTGGCTAAATTGCAAGGCAGACGGGTATCATCCTGATGTGTGTTCCTACCTATGGGAATGTTTTAGCCAATTATCAGACTCAACAAATAGACTTCCATTGATCAGTTATATTGAATTCATTTCCATTTGATGAGCCCTTATAGCCAATGGTCTTTAAAGCAAATGGAATTTACTCTCGTTTTAGCAGCAGCCCCTTGACATGGCTAGATCTCAGTTCATGGCAGGTCACTGCTCATTCTTTATGAGCACATTTGCCCAAGTGAGCTCTGTAATAATAATTTTAATAAATATGTATATCTAGATCACCAGGCACATATAGAGACTTGTAGTGATGTCCATAGCTTGACAATTGCTTGGCATATCCGGTTCAAATGGTACCTCCCCTCCTTGTAAGAGAAAGGTAGAGGTTGAAGTTGTGGGTTCAAGATCGACTAGGTGCATGTAACATACCTATATATATATAGTTGTGATCATATGTATGGTTTTGAAATTGCTCCAACATTTTAACCTATGATATATCTACTATCATATATATATAGTTGCTTCTTTTTTCTTTTTAAATTCATTTTCTTTCTACTATATAATCGAGTTATACATGGTCATTTATGTGGAAAATTTTCATATTCTTAGCAGCATAACCTACAAATTCTTTTTGTATGATATTTGAACTTTTCTTTTCTTTATTAAATACTTATGCTTAGGGAGAAGTTCTTCCTTTCAAATCCTATCTCCATCGATATACTACACCTTATTTGGCCTCTAAAAGCAGCAATCCTCTTTGGTATGCCATCAGACGTGCATCTGCTCATATAATCGTGCTATCCAGCTATTCACCATTTGGTAATCTTTCATTTCCTTGTCTATTGTTAATTTTATAAATTGATACTAGTCAATTACTTCTGTAATAATAAATCCAATCAAGGAAAATCTTCTCTAGACTATTAACGACTTCATGAGATTTTTTTTTTTCTTTAATATGAAGTAATTTGAGTGTAGAACATGAATTTACTTGTCCCTCTGCTTTCGTCTCAATTTAATATTCTACATTCTTAATGTTATAGTTCCAATAATGCTGATATCATATAAACCCAACCAGTGTGATTAAAGACCTTGCTTAAAAAGAAAATGGAAAAAGAAAAATTTAGGCACTGGTAAGATAAGTGAGAGTCATGATAAAGTGGATTATAACTTTATATGAAGTTATAACAAACTTTTTGCCTAGAATTCAAGTATAAATGCCATGCTGTATTTTCAGGCCAGTTACCCTAGAATTACTAGGGAAATCTTTAAGCAACATTGTAGTTTCCCTGCCAGATCTAGTTACCATTTCACTTGTGCTTCTTTCAAGAGGGAAGAATTTTGCTCCATTTCCACTTGAGTACCATACCTATTCTTATTTTATGGCCGGAATAAGAATTTCCTTAAAAGTGTGTTCTGTGTAGTATAGTCTGTTCCACCCTCCCTTAAAAGTTACCATGGAACAGATTGGGTTCAAGTCAACCCATAAAGCCGAATACTCATGGCTCGACACGACACGAACCCGACCCCGCAAACACGAATTGCCACCCCTATATGCACATGCTGACACCATTAATGCAGGAGAAAAAGATAACCTGCTCAAAGTCTTCTTAGCATTAAGTTTTACACTCTCTTTCCTGCTTGAATCATCTGGTTTTTTACATGACAGAGCATTAAAGGACCACTCTGTAATGCAGAAAAAGAGAGATAGACCTGCTATTGGTTTAGATTTTTAATCCCACTTGAAAACAAAATTATGTGTAATCTGGTTGTCTTGCAACGCAGTACCAATGTATTATATTGCCCTAATTGTAAATATTTGGTCTCCATTTATAGTGAAAGCTTCACATACTGGTTATCAGGCATTGGCTTGTACTAAATGTATTATGCTGGAATGCTAGATTTCACACAGAATATCGATTATTACTAAAATGGAATGTTAAATAACTGAAGCAATTGTAAGTTCTATCGACTCTAGTTGTTGCATTAAAATGATCTGGACCCATGATGAAAAATATCTTCACAAAAGAGAGATGGATTCTCAGGCATGACGTCCAAAATAGCTGAACAAAGAATGCCTTCTGGGACCCATACAGTTGTCTGTGATTACTTCAAACTTTTGGTTATCATTTAAAGAGTATATGTTATCTCTTTTTTGTCTTTAAAAGGCAGAGACTACCTTTCTTGTGTCTGTATACTGTATACTTTACATCAAGATTGATGGATATTTTTTACACAGTGAAGTACACACCTCAATGGGTGTGGCTTTATCAAGAATTTAAAAAGGTTGACAGGGAGGAGACCCCTTGGCTCATTGTTCTTATGCACGTTCCCATCTACAATAGCAATGAAGCGCACTACATGGAGGGTGAAAGTATGCGAGCAGAATTTGAGAGTTGGTTTGTCCATTACAATGTCGATGTAGTCTTCGCTGGCCATGTCCATGCTTATGAAAGATCTGTATGGTTCTCACCTCTATATTATCATGTTGTGTTGCACTATATGAAGTGATGTGGTTTATTTAATTTTATGGTTTTCAGATTTCAGTTGTTTTTTGGGGTCTGTCCATCTCTTTAAATGCAAATTATTATCATTGCTGTATCTAGATTTCATTGAGTCTATGATACTTTAAACATCTAAGACTTTTGGTGCTAGGATATAAGAACTTGTAATATTGGTGCATTCGTTTACATATTAAGGCTTTAGACTCCAGGTTGAGATCATAATGCATTGCCCAAAATTTCACGTTGAATTTTGACTTAAATATGCAGTAGTTAATTTTAATTTCTGTTTCAAAGGAATTGCAGTATTGGAAGGTTATTGACGCAGGATATTTCTTTTTTATTCAGTATCGAATCTCAAATATACACTACAATGTAACAAGTGGTGAGCGGTACCCTGTACCAGACAAATCAGCGCCTGTTTACATTACAGTTGGAGATGGAGGAAATCAGGAAGGTCTTGCTGGAAGGTGAGTTGAGCTGCATGATTTAGTAAACTTATTTTCCTTAATTAATTTCTTAAAATATTCACGATGAATAAAAGAGTCAAGTTCCACTTGTATGAGAAATTTCAAATCTTTTCCTGTTGTGCATAACAATTGTTGGTCATGCAGGTTTATAGATCCACAACCAAATTATTCTGCATTCCGGGAAGCCAGTTACGGACATTCTACATTGGAGATTAAAAATAGGACACATGCATTCTACCATTGGAACCGTAATGATGATGGGAAAAAAGTGGCAACTGACTCATTCATATTACACAATCAATACTGGTGAGTAAAGCATTCCTTGCTTTCATCTGCTGGTGAAAATCATCACTCCTACTTTGGGACCACCAAGACTTAAACCAAGTACCTCACAGATAACCAATCTGATACCATGTTAAAAAACATCACTTCCAAAGGCTTTAGCTATTAGGAAGTGAGCCGAAGATGCATGTTGAGTTCACACACCCAGAAAGTATAGGAGTCAACAAGAATTTCCTATGCACCCCATATTGAATAGTTTTAATCAACTATGTAGCAAGAAATGCCAGCTTCCCAATACATGACCTGTCTGCCTTGTTGAACCACAAAGGTCCAATAATTTAGTTGTCCATTGCTTCTCTTCAGTTGGTGAGAGCCATGAATGGTTCTGAGATCAAACATTCATGCTCTGCTTTAAATGAGACATAGTTGAAAAAAGCACAACCCAAAAAGTTGTCATACTTGATTTGGTGAACCAGAGTTATGGGCTATGACGACATCATAACTATTTAATGGTAAAAATAGTCAAGATGAAGAGTATTAATTGCCCTCAGCTTTGTTTGCTTTGTATCATATTATTACATGAAGAGATGTAGCTAGCTTTTAGTTCCCATTAGGCACAGCATAGTGATGCATATACTAAACAAGTGTGGGGGTATCTCACTTTTTGTTGGTCTCGGCAATAATAGCCTGCACTAATGTGCTACAACTTTGCCTACTGTTAAACTCAACTTTTTTTTTCCCTGTCTTTTTTGTTTTTGTTTTTTTAAAACATGCTTGATTTCTGGTAATACAGGGGAAGCAGTATGAGAAGGAGAAAACTGAAGAAGCATTACCTAAGGAGTGTTGTTGACCCAATTACCAATTATTAATAAGAGTCCAACCACCTCAAATAAGATGCCTTTATATAGTTTCAGAGGGAAATGAATTTGCTGAGAAAGATTTATTTGACTGAGGATGTATTATTTGCTTTCTGTAGAAAGATAATCTGGCATTTCTTAGCTAATGATTGCATCCCTCCTGAAAGGGAAAACCGTGCATCTTCATTGTGGAACTTCCAATTCTAATTGTTGAATAAGATACCATTATTCCATATGATCAATGTTTCTGATAGAACGAAATTATGCAGGTTATATATATATATATATAGACAAATTTACGTGTATCCAGGTGAAAACGTGCAATTTATACATGCATTATTTAAATAGAACCAGCAAGCCTATTTATAGAACTGTTATATGATAGGGTTTGCATCATACGGTTCTCATCTGGAAATATGTAACCCTTTCTTTTCTAGGTGACAAGAATAAATTAAGTGGTGAAAAGGGCTCATTGGGGGCTAATTTCTATTTGCTACGCAGTTTACTTTCCACCTGGAAATCTAGCATTCTTGCACCCCAAAGTAATGTATAATTTGAGGAAAGCAGGACCAGGGCTACAAAGATCAATTATCTTTACTAGTATTTTAAATAAATAAATAATATATATATATATATATATATATTTAAAGCATGATAGAAATATTAAAGAGGAATATGAAATATTATAGTGAACTAAGAAAATACGTAAACTTAAAAGTAAAATGCAAATATCTTTACTGAACTGAAAGATTTTATTGAAGAAATTGAAAGTAATTACAAATGTAGTTAGACTAGTTACACTTGAAATACTTGTAATGAAATCACTTGAAATGAAAACTTATAACTAAATTACATGTTCTTGGATGAGATGGATTTCAGAAATGTATGTTGGAAAAGATACAAGTTTATAGAAGAAAGCTATGGGTTTTTCATGTCTAAAAATTTGCTCTGCGATTGGATCTGACTGTCTTAAAGGCTTCACCTTCTATTTATAATGTTGGAGATTTTCTCGTATATGGTGAGAATGGGGACTCTTCTTTTTGAATAATGGATGTCTTTTTTCTAATACTGGGGTGTCCTTGATAATGGAATGTAATGAGATTTATTTTTGCCCTCATAGGATGGAGTGATGTCTTGTCTTCTTTTGCTTGGTGGAATGGGTGAACCGGTGGAATATTGCATAGTTGCATGATACACTACATTGGATGATGAAATGTGCATGGTGGGATATACTATTTTGCAGGATGCATAATTTCTAGAATGATGTACTATTATTGTCGTGTTGTGTCAGCAAACACTGTTCAGGGTTTCTGTTGTTGATGATGTTCCCAGATATTCCCAAGTTTTACAGAGGAACTGGTGAGTTTTGACTGGGGTTGCTCCCTCTAATGCTCTACAAGATCTGCAAAGGAATTTTGGGAATCTTGGAAAAGAGAACTGGCGTAGGGATTCGTCGTTTGACTGGAAGTCGATGCTTCAAATGATGTGGGTGAAGCACGTTCTAGTTGCCCCATTTGGGAAGCCTGGGCAAATAATTGTCTTGCCATCTCTGAGTTCAGTAGGTGTCTTTCCTTCAACTGATAGAGGGTGGAAGATGACTGTGTGAGTGGCCTTGTGACTGAGATCCTTTGGCGTGGAAATTCTTTATAGACTTGATCAATAAATCCGTGTTGTTGAGATTATCCCACCATTTCACAAAGATCTGTCTTGGTAACTAATATTGGATCCCTATTGCCATTAAGAAATCCATGGAACTTTATATTTACTAGAGAAGAGTAATATGAGTGGAAACTCAGAGCTGTAAATGAACCAAGCCGATCATGAACAATTCAAGCTCGGTTCAATAAAAAGCTTGTTCATGTTTGTTTGTTTATAAATAAGCCAAGTTTGAGCTTTAGTTTTAGGCTCGTTTAATAAACAATCAGAGCCAAAGCAAAAAAATTTGTTCACGAACAAGCTCATGAACTATTAGGCTTGATACACAACAATTCAAGTATAAACTCATTTATAAGTTTATATGTGTTAGCTAAATATACTCGTTACACATATCTTTATAATGACATGGCCAACATGAAATCACTACCTATATTACCTTAATTTTTTCCTTCCCTTTAAACTGATCAAGAACCACTTTTTTTATAAAAAAAAAAATTAAAAAATTAAAAAAAACGATCAAGAACCACTTTAGACTATAGTTATATTTAAAAATAAATAAATAATTAAGTAGGCCACATATGATACTTCCCTATCAATCATTTAAAATAAAGTTATGAAACATGTTAGTATTTTCTCATACATAATAGTCACAAACAGGTATTTTTCTAGTCCCTCACCATCTGACGTGAATGTAAAAGTTGTATTTTGAACAATTGTTGAAGTTGTAGACATTGAATAATGAATGAATGAATTTAATTATGTAAATTATTAATTTGAATAATAGCTAATCATAAGTAAAACTAGATGCATGATAGAATGAGTATACTATTTTCTTTTTATTTTTTCTTAATTTTAGAGATTTAAACATTTAATAATGTAATTTTTTTAGATCTCAAGCTCAAAAACTTAACTTGAGCTCGAGTTTGAACTTGCTATTATGCTTGAGCTTGACTTGACTAATTAATCAAGCCAAGCTCAAGATTTTTTGGCTTTCTCACGAGCTCAAGCTCAGACACTATTTTTAGGCTTGTCACAAGCTTAAACCAAACTCGAGCTTTTGATTTTTCCTGACAAGCCAAGCTTGAACATGCACTACTCAACAAAACTCGGCTCGTTTACAGCTCTAGGAAACTGTGACTGGTGCTCAATTACCTTATAAACTGTTGAGAAATATCTAATGGCTTTAGAAGATTTTAAGGAAAAATCTCTAGAATATATCTATATATGTATATATATATATAAATACAAAATTCAGCACAAAATTCAAATATCAACACAAAATGGATTACAACGGTAGAGCAAGTTATCAAACAATGCATCCAAAATAGTATTTCAGCTAAATAGGTCATTCCTATTGAACTAGAAACATAACGATACTACTGGGAAATTATTCATAAAATCAGATGGCTAAGACAGTCACCTCGAGGCCTGTCATGATATTGTAAAGGGATTTCAAAGAAAAAAAGATGTACACCACTTTTTATAGCTTTTAAACCTATCCACAACATCCAACTGAGGTTCAGCCTTTAACAGGATGAAAATTTCAGGTGCCAAATACCAACGTCAATGAACGCATCAGCAAATATCAGATGTGAGTGAAACTAAAGGTACCGCTATGTAACAATCTCATGCAACAATTTTAGCTCTTTTCTTTCAACCCACACGGTGTATTTTCTTCAAAACTTCACTACTTACATTCAGCCTTAAGTTATGAAACAATTATGTACAATGCTCTACTTTTTACTTGAAAATACATGGTGCAAGGTTTATTAATTAATTAATTTGTGTCAGTGTCAGCAATGTTCTTGTATAAATTTCGCAGGCTGCAATGTTCTTGACTTAAGGAGTTACTGTCAGCAGCAGAACAAAAAACACTCAAGTATCGCGGTAAATTGGCTGTGGCATCCACTTGAGGTGCAAATTCAATTTTCCTGATTTTGCTTCATCTAGCTGGAAGCATTCTTTGTATTCCCCTTCCAAAATAACCCTTGTTAGGGTCAAGATGCATCTCCCCATATAATCCTGCATGATTTAAAAATAAGTGTTAGTACACTTACTATAAACGCATCCAGATTAAAACATTGTAAGCTGCAAATTTTAACACTAGCTATGTTTGAACGCATTCACATTTTCACAACTTCAAAACCAGAAATCAATGGGAAGTTCTAATTTTAAACAACCGTTTTAATGGTTTATATAGCCTAGAAATATATCCAAGCAATCCAATTATATAAATACACAAAGACATGCATACGTATAAACTTTTTTCTTTTTTCTTTTTGGCTAGGATACCGAAACATACACATGCATATGTACAGTTGTCAAATGATTTCTATTCTTCCTAATATTCAAATAGGTACCATTAAACTACAGTACTTGACACAAAACTCATCAATCAGCATAATTAGGTCTACTGATCCAGTTTAGATGCTGCCAACGTTTAAGAAAGATCAAATCACATGATCCTAAATAAACAAGTATAGACAGTTACTTCAATACATTGTTTAAATCCAAATCTCACTCTGATGGAATGCTTAACATCAGAAAGATAGCCCCTTCAAAAGCTGCCAACATGTTTAGGTAGAATTTCCAATCCACAGGCCCCATACAAGGGCCAGAGTTAATAAGCATGCTTTGCACTTACAGTAATCAGAAGAACATCCATATGAAACATACAAAAATTATTGAAGAAATAAATTGCAAAACATTTTATACCTTTCCAAATGTGTCGTGGTCCCAGACTTCAAGGATTAACATATCATGTAATCCATCCTCAACAACAAAGTCGAAAGTTTGATTCCAAACAGGATTTAAGCACTCATTCACAACCTGCGTGACAAAATAAAAATAAATCATTTAAGGATCAAGTGAATTTATAAACTGTCTAATTAGAGATGACTGCACTCCACCCACAAGAATCTAAGACTAACTACTGGACATGCAAGGGGCAAGGTGTCTCCCCAACCCCCACACGCAATAGACAACAAATGAAGGGAGAAAGAAGAAAGAAGGCATGAAATGCCATGCAGTTTGATCTACAAACAGGGCTTCCTAAGGATTTCCAATCTGTGAGAAAAATTTAAGCAACCAAGACGTTACCCTAGTTTTGTTTCTAATATCTGATTTCTTCATGGTGAGTACAACATAGGGATCAGCCTTCCCCATGAGATCCACAGCAGGCAAGTCTTCAGCAGATATCACAGTAACAGAAAGTACTCCTCTAATAATAACCTCCCTTTTCTTCTGTATGGCAGCTTTCTCATTTTCATGAGATTCTGTTCCATTCACCCCACTTTTGAAAACCTTCTCCAAGGAGGTCATTGAAAAATCCTGGGTAAAAGGGTTGGTAAATCCATTCTCCATGCCAGAAGGACAGTACAAAAGCTCCAATTGCACCTAAAGTACAAAGAAGAAATAAAGTTAATATGCTAAATATCCATATTGCAGAAGAAAAAAAAAAAAGAAAAAGAATGCCAAGTTAACAATGGGAAAACTTACAAAATAGTGCTAATTTCAATCTAGTTTGAGATCTATGTTCTAAATTCATATCCCATAAAAATCATTCTCAAAAAATTATTTAAGCATTACGTGCCCAACTCACTCAACTACAGACCAAAAGTTGTCCACATGATAGTCAAATGTATGGGGTTGTGAAGGTCAGTTTCTATGATTTCTAACTGGGCTCTCTTTAAGGGAGAGAGACAGAGAGAGTATACAAATATCCTCTTGAGATAAGAAACCTGTTCTTTAAATCTTCACCGGTGTGGCTTGTTGGCCAATCTATAATTTGCTTCTTTTCTTTCAAAATAAAAATTTTCCAGAAATTATACCTCTCAATTGAATATAGATTTAAGTTTAAATAAATACTTCTTTGCAACACTAATTGATAAGAAACCTTATATCTTAAGCTTTAAATAAATGATTCACCAAAACATTTTGAAGGCAAAAAAGAAATCTTTAAATTATTATCAGCAGATAGTTCACTACCAGATAAAAGAGGTAGAGAAAGGGTTGGGGAGAAAATGGCTGTTTTGACAATGTAGCTATTAATATGGATAAGACAATATTGGGTCTTATAAATCTCATCAGTGCCAACTCATATAAACCAGTAGCCCTGGTAGCATTGGGGTAACACTGTCATCCAAGTTGTGGATCCAATTCCACAAGCACCATTAAAAAAGCTCTTGAAACTATAAAGCAGCTCCAAATATTTTCTAGATATTAAGTCAGTCATTGTCAATTCATAGAGTACCCCAGTTCTTAATAGAGGCAAAGAAATCACCTGCCCCCGATTTTTATTATCTCTCTGGACTTCCAAATCTTTAACAAGCTTCAACCACACATCCTTAACTTTACCAGGCTGAAGATCACGCAGCAGCACTTGAGCACACCCTATGAGTTCAGATCCCTGTAACCCCTCATCATCGTAAACTTTTACCACCAAATGTTGAGTGGATGCATCTTCAACAACAAATTCGAAGTGTTCATTCCAGATTGGATTTAGATCATTGTTCTGAAGAAACAATGTAGGATTTCTTTCAAACCCAAGTGAAAAACAAAAACAAAAACAAAAAAACAAAAAAAACCAAAAAAAAAAAAAACAGAAACAAAAACAAAACAAAACAAAAAACAAAAACGAAAAAACCCAGAAATAAGGAAAAAGCAGAACTTACAATTGTTTTGCTGGTTTTCATTCTGTCAGGTAAAGGCCGTACATATAACACAGCGAAGGGATCTGACTTTCCAATGATATCTTTATTTGTTAGCTCCTTTGCTTGCACAAGCTTCACCTCTAATATCCCGACAGGCTTTAATTCCAGGTCACTAAACGACAATAAACACCAATAATTAAACCAAATGAAATCACAATACAAATCAATTAGCAAAGAACACTACATCTCTCTCTCGCTCTCTCTCAACACCTTCATTTAGTCACTCAAGGCACATATGAAATGCCGCTGATTAATTATGATAATGATCATCAATGAGCAAAGACCACCACCAGCATCCCATGTGTGTGTGCGCACGTGTGTGTAAAGATTAAGCCATTGGGAGGCACCAGCAATCAGCATGCCTTTTCATGCATTTGGTATGCACAATGATGCCAATGGTAACAACAAGAATGATAGCATTTTTTTTGGATCGAGTTAACAAAAATAATAGCAATTTTCTAAAGTTTAGTTCATATCGTTCTCTATATGCAGTTTTACCTATAATCCCCAGGCAAAATAGGTATAACTTTCCGTGCAGGCCACATAATAGAATCTTCTATAGCATCTCGTATTGTACCCTGTATAGACATTTATACCTCAGAGTTATACAGGGGATTTATAATAATGCAAATCGTGACAACATTTAAAATAGGATACACCTACTCATAGTGCAGAAAGACTAAAACTGAGCGTGTTGTATTAATTTTGCAAAAAGAATGTACCATGCCAACCATGATTTTCTTTTTTTTTTTATAACTCAACTGTTACAAAAAGTGGGGGAGGGGGGATTTGAACCTTGGTTCTCATTATAAAGTAGGCCAAGCAATGCCATTGACACAGGCAAACATTAATTGGCACCAGTAAACATTTAAATGCATACATATACTAAAGAAATAAAATATGATATTCATTTCATCAACTAATTCCTCCAATGGAACAAACAAAGTTCAAATATTCGTAAATTTGACACTTCAATATAAACCCAATAAACAAGAGCTGATCTTTTGCTCACCAGTCATCAGACATACGAAACTCAGCCCAGACTTTTTAAACATAACGCTAGGAGAGCCCACCTAAATATCTTTCTGATTTTTCTGTAAACAACTGAATAAATCCCAAACCACATTAAGCTTGAGTACATATAGTCAAGTAGAGTATGAAATATGCTATCATTTTTATGAATCACCAATTTGAGACCATACACGTTTTCTTATTGCATGACTCTACTTGCAAGGATGTATTGAACAAAGCCCAATATCCACATGTCAAACCACAAGAATTGGTGGAGACTGAGGTTGTGGGTTCAAAACTCATAAGGTGTGTGTTTTATGTGTAACATCAAGAAGAACAAAACTGTCCCAAAACTTTAGGGCTAGCTATGGATCCTCAACAAATCAATCAACGTCTACAACTTGTACTCTTATCCACCATTTTGTCCTATCCAAAACCAGACTTTTTGTTATCTCATTAACTAAAATGTCATTTTTATCACTTCTGCTAATGTTATTTTAGGTCTTCCTCTGCCCATTTGCATTCTCTCAACTTGAATCAAATCACTCTTCTCATTGGTGTGCTAATTACCCTTCTTTGCACATGGCCAAACCATCTTAAGCAACTCCTACATCTTTTAATCAAAATGAGCCACCCTCATTTTTTTTTTTTTTTAAATTCTTCACTTCATATCCTATATTTCCATTTATTCATCTTAACATTCTCATTTCAACTAGTCTTATTCTATGAACAATGTGCTTCTTAATAACCCAAAATTCAGTACCATATAACATTGTTGGTCAGTTGGTCTTACAAAATTCTTGTAAAACTTTTCCTTTAACTTAATATGTATTCTACAATCACAAAGTTACTACAAAATACTCCCAATGCGCCTTTCCAATTCATCCACCCCACCCTTATCCTATAATTTACATCTCTTCAGTCTCTCCATCCTTATGAATTATTGATCCAAGATATCAAAAGCACAAACTCGTTGGTATCTTTTGAAAATCAAGTTTTAAAACCCTTCATCTTTATTTCTCTTTATACTAAACTAAAACTCCATATATTCTGTTTCAGACCTACTTAATCTAAAGCATCCCTTTAGATTTCTATCTTGGCTTTAACTTGAAGTCTAGTTTCATCCACTAAAACTATCCATGTAGCAAAAGCATACACAAAGTGACTTAATCTTGAATTAATCTAGTGAGTTCATCGATAACCAGCGCAAAGAGATATAGACTTAAAAATTGATCCTTAATGCAAACCTGTTGTAATAAAAAACTCAATTATGATGCCTCCACTTGTTCTTATATTAGTTACAACTCTATCACACATATCATTACTAAACTCCTTTCTTT
This sequence comes from Quercus variabilis, assembly GCA_030445155.1. Taxonomy (NCBI): domain Eukaryota; kingdom Viridiplantae; phylum Streptophyta; class Magnoliopsida; order Fagales; family Fagaceae; genus Quercus; species Quercus variabilis. The sequence goes on along the minus strand of CP129446.1, from coordinate 83,420,902 downwards.
TCTAAAACCCATCACATAACCTCTCTATGTATTCTATCATATGTTATTCTAAATCAACAAAAACTTTGCACAGATCTTTACAGACTTCTCTATATTTCCCCATTAGATATCTAAGTAAGAAAATTGCTTCCATGGTAGACCTTTTTGGCATAAAACCAAATTGATTATCCAATGTTGTTGTTTCGTATCTAAACCTATATCCAATCACCTTCTCTCAAAGTTTCATAGTGCGACTCGGCATGTCATGTACAAATTAACATTATCAAAATTTCAAAAACCTCATTTTGAGATCAAGGCACCTCAATTTTTAAGTCACTGTAACAGCATTTTTTTTTCATTAAAAAAAATGCTTACAAATATTGGTGTCTAACTGGACCAGCCAGACTTAAATATGACAGGCCTAAAAGTAAGGTTCAAAACTCATACCACTCAGATAAGATCTTAGTGTCCAATAACAAAAATACAATCAAGAAAAATTGAAAGAGCAGTGACATGTGATGGAATTTGCTCAAACCTCTATTGCACCATAGAGCCCAGGAATTGCTGATATGTCGCCCCCAATAAGTTTAAGTGTAAAATCCATATTTTTCTGCACAAGAAAAATTAAATGTTTACAAATCATGTGTTGCTTGTGGGTGTATGTGCATACACTTCTGTGAGGTTGGGGGAGAAGAGAAAGATGAATATTTCCTTGAGCCTGTAATAGCTAATTAAAACACTGCCAAAGACTATCCCCCAAATCCCTTTCCCTCCAAAAAAAGAGAAAAAAAAATCCAAATGACAAACTGTTGAGCTGAATATACAACCCACAGACAGGATACCTGCCCACTTCCATCATTAAAGACCTACATGTGTGTGTGTGTGTGTCTAGACTAGAGGCATGCACGTGCTTACACTAGTGTACATCTGCATTTCCATCAAACTCTCTTTTGATGTGATAGATGTGTGCATATAACTTCCCTATTTCCAATATCAAGGATGGCTTTAAAAGTAGATACAGTACCTTTTGTTGTAGAGAACAACAAACAGCTCCAAAGCATGGAAACTCATCAACCAGCGGCTTAAAAATTAGCCTGAAAACCCCAGTAAATCCAATATCTTTGACCTAAGCAGAGGAAAAAATATTAAAAATCAAATTAAAGCATTCAAAGAGGAAGCTAAATATAAACATTATTGGTGTACTCCAATAAGTAAACCAATTTCAAAACATTACAAAGAGCCTTTAGTGACAAGAATCCCACTTAATCTCTTTGCAGATTCACACATGAAAGAGGGGGAAAATCATTTTTAAGGTTACCCAATGGGTCGAATGGGAATTTTCAGAGAAAGTCATGCTTCCCAGAAAAGATAAAGTTTCTAATGAACTTTGCAAGAACAAATGTGGTGGAAGCTGCATGAAATAGAGCCACAATATTTTGCACTTTCTCACCATGTCCAAATTGGAGATATCTCAATCTACATTAAAAACAAAGGTTGTAAAATACATGCTCAAGCTCATCCCCAACAGCTCTCTCCCCCCACCCCCCCTTTCCAAAAAAAAATTAAAAATAAAACACAGACATGTAAAGAGATTACTTGTTGCTTACATGAGTAACCAAATGAAAAGATGCAGATTTCAATGCAACAAGAAATTAGCAAAACATTTGACAGAAAAAATAAATTTACAGGATAAAGTAGATATTTAAATCATTCTGCATCTGAATATTATGGTTTAAGTTATATCAGTTCAATTGAGTTATCTTCCAAACAATAAGAATATATAAAAAGAACCCAAAAACATATTTAGGAAAATAATTAAATCGTGGGACAGGAACCATGAAAAGCTTTGCATGGTCACCATTCACATGATAAAGATGTGATTGGCCAGGTAAGAATGAGTTTGACAAAATTCTCAGACAATGGGCTAAAATATAGGTATAACAGTCCTACAGTTGGATAGGAAAGGCAGACTTCTGATAGTAGTGATATGGAGATCAAATCCCAGAATGATCTCTAAGCTTAACAATCAATAACATTAGGATTCAGGAATACAATCATAGACAATATGAGACATTCATTGGACCACTCAAAATCAATCAGTCAGTTACAAGTGAGAAAAGCAAGTAGGCAGTAACGTTTACATTACCTGCACTGGAAGTGCTAAACCAACTCTAGTTTTAATATCAAGTATTATACTAGGATTCCCATCCCAGTTCATTTCCAACTCCATGGTGATACCATCTTCTCCATTTTCAATAATAGAAACTCCTAGAGAATAACATCAATCAGTAAGAACCTCAAGATAAATATTTAACTTTCAATCACAGTATTACCTAAGCAAAATTAAAGACAATAGGCATAATTTTTTTTTTTTAACCTCAAATGGGCTGTCAATCATTTTAATTGATCCCACCCCCCAAAAAGAAAAAGTTGAAGAAAGCAAAACAGAAAGTAACGATGTGGCGAATTTGCACATATTAAACTCAGGACCAAGTTTGGCTATAAATTTGGTTGTAGCCTTACGTGGACAACCAACAATAGGAAGACGACATGTGTTCCTATCATGTGCATTGAGCACAACTCACTTAAGATGATTGTATATTTTGTATACAATCACATAATTGTGCACATAAAAGAAGCACATTTCATCTTCCTATTATTAGTTCGTTTAGTTGTAGCCTTATGCTGCAACCAAATTTGTAACCAATGGCTAGAACTCCCACTAAAAAAATTAACATGACTACATATTTTGAAAATCTAATAGTTAGATTGCATGTTCTTTATGTTGTTAACATAAATGTCAAATTTCATGCCAATGAGATGTTATTTACCATTCGATTATTTTTTATGCATAATTTAAGACTACAAAAACTTGAAATTTAAGCATTTGATTGATGACATAGCTATTAATCTTTGATTTTCTAGAAATTTTGCAAGCATGATGATAAAAAAAGAAAATGTAATCCAACAGTGAATTTGTAAAAATTCACATTCAATAAGAAGATATTGATAAGAATGGTAGCCAAATTTTGCCCTTAATAATCACACAACCAATTTAGACGATGACTTAACGATCGCATGATAAAAAAACACACACACATAAATAGCCAGATAAACCGCCATGCAATTAGTTGAAAGGAAAACACTATTAGTAACTCACACTGACCAAAAGAAACGAACCCAGATAACAAAATCACCTGTAAATTGAGGTGCAACAGTACCAAGAGTGAACTTGGAAAATTTGAGGGAAGACAATATAGCGGGTCTGTATTGTTCCAGCACCGGCTCCACCGATGCCTTAATCAGCTCAGACGCTGCCTACAACACCAATTAACTCACTCTCATCACCATTCACCAACTCAAAATGAAGAAAATCAAGCAAAAAATACCTCATTAACATAGGGCCAGATCTTTGTAAGATGAACATTAAGCCAATTCAACTGTAACAACAAACAAGAACAACTATATCAGTCTCCTTTATTATATAATCTATACAATCATTATTAGAGAGAGAGAGAGAGAGAGTGAAAATAGAAAATAGAAGACTCAACTTCTGGCGCTGAGAGAAGACGAGCCAGGAAGGGTAGTACTCAGGAGTGAAAATCTTTCTAGAATCTTCGACTGTCATCTTAGAAAAAGCAGCTACGATAGTAGCAAGCTCCGACCGCCGCTTAGACCGGGCATTCTCGGACTTCACTAGTCCCACGATTATCGCCAGCCCCACTGCTATTCCTAGTATCAGTCCCATAAAGAAACCCATCTTCTTCTTCTTTTTTTGAATTTTGGGTTTGAAGTGAAGAAGCAGTAGCAGAGTAGTTCGATGAGCCTGGGGATGAGATGAGATACAGAGATTAATGCCGATTTTGGATTTCTCAACGTTGTCGTTTATCTCTCTAGATTTGTTGGGCGGAAAAAACGCTGTGAAGTGTGAACAATTTCTCGTTTTTTCTTTTTTCTTTTTTCTTTTTTTTTTTTTGAGTAAATTAATTTTTTCTCTTCGGGTCCACTTTTTTGCTGCTTTTTAATTGTGTCCAGGCCTCCGAAACTACAGGACAAAAAAAGGTGTTTGCCGACAAAATATATATAAAAAATAAAATCAATAAAAGGAGCTTTCATTTAATTTTTAAAAAAAGTAAAAATAAAACAAAACAAAATTTGGGCATATGGCGAAATTTTTGGATGTCGACTTGTAAAAAAGATTGAAATTTTAGGTGGCCAAGTCCCAAGGGAATTTTAACAAGTCAGGTCAGGTCATTGTATTGGAGTGGATTTGAATCATTGATTTTGAATTTGAGTTTTGAAGAAAGATAGACTTTATCGGTTACCAGGTAAGGTTCCAACTTCCATCACTACACACCACCTAACTTCAGCCCCACTTTAGGCTTGATGTCGGCCACATCGACCAATTTCTTGATTTGCTAACGTGGAGAATGGTTTGGTTGTTCATATTGTTTCATATGATATTTGTTAAGATCAAGAGTTTAAGTTGTTTGAGTCGTAATACTACAACAAATATGTTGTATTCATAACAATAAGTGTCAAATCTCTAATAATGCATGTGATATTATCATAATGTAATATGTGGTTGCTGAGTTTATGCTAAAGATTAGAGATTTTAATTTTTTTTTTTATTTAGCAAAAAAAAAAAATACTCAAACTAAATTTTAGTTTGAGATCTGCTATAAATGGTTTTTTTTTTTTTTTTTTTTTTTTGGAGGGTGAGGTGGGAGTTAGGACCGTTAGGTTTAAAGGTTGACTATTTGATTTGATTGAGTTTGAGTCATACAGGGTAGGCATGCGAATTAGTCTAAAGGTAATTAACACTAGAAATGATTAAAAAAAATGCGAATTAGTGCCAGTTTTAACTGTTTAAAACCCCTTTTTTATTTTTAATTAAGATTCACAAAATGTTCTACAATTGTCAATGTGCCAAGCTGACAGGTTGTTAATTTATCAATAATTAAAAAATCATATCAATAAGGAAAATACTAACGAGTGCCCTTAAACACTAATTAATAATTCATTCAAAGAAAGTTTTTATGGGAAATGAAAAAAATAATTAATATTTTAACTGTTTTTTTCATTTCTCATAAAAGTGGTATCAAAATTTTCCTAAAATTTATTATTAATGAGTGTCCTAAAAGTACTGTTAGCATGACCCTATGAATTTAAAACACATGTACCAAACCTAACCTTGAATTCACAAAATCACCATGACGAAGTTCCACTCGTACCTCCTGAAATCTCATCTCCAAGCCCAAATTGGGAGCCCAATATGTAAGCTAGATCAAACAGGAATAGAAGACAATTAAAAGAATTTACATGTTATCAATCCACTAATGGTTTAAATTCCTTTGCCTTCCTCTTATTCTGTTTATGTTTAACTCTAGGATCGAATCTCCATATTTGTGCTTAGTAAGAGCATTCATATCAGCATGTGTATTTTACACATCTATTTTTACACTCAAAACCTACTTTTTTTTATTTTACACATTCACTTTTACAAAACACCTACATCAATTCATTTATTTTACAAGTTATTCCAATAAAATATACATTATACTCTATTTTTTTAATTATTTCTCGCCAACCAATTCTCTTAAATACGCGCCCTCTCTCTCTCTCTCAATACCCATTTTCTAATTTCTCACTCTCTCACTCTCTCTCTCTCTCTCTCCCTCTCTCCATCTCTCTGGCCTTCCTCTTCCAGATCACAAAACACCATATCTCTGCTCCGCTCCGCCCCGATCCGATTTGCTCTGATCCACCAAACTCTCCCTCTCTCCATCTCTCTGGCCTTCCTCTTCCAGACCACAAAACACCATATCTCCGCTCCAATCTGCTCCGACTCGATCCGCTCCGATCCACCAAACGCCACATCTCCGATCTCCGCTCCGATCCACGCTTCGCTCCAATCTCCACTCCGATCCACCAAACGCCACATCTCCGATCTTCGCTCCGCTCCGTTCTTCGCTCTAATCCATGCTCCACTCCGATCTCCACTCCAATCCACGCTCCGCTTCGATCTCCGCTCCGATCTACGCTCCACTCCACCAAACGCCACATCTCCGATCTACACTCCGCTCCATCAACGAGTTCCGATCGTTCCAGTCAAGCTCCGATCAGTATCTTTGTTGTTTGTCCATGTGGGTTTGCTTGTGTGTGGGTGTGTTTGTGTATCTCACGTTTTTTTTTTTTTTTTAGCAAGTGAATCTGTGTTGATCGGAGCTATGTGTTGATGTGTTTGTGTGTGAGTGTGTTTGTGTGTATCTGAGGAAAAAGAAGAAGATGAGAAGTGGTGAAGTTACTGAGGTTGTTGAGCCTGGAGAAGAGAGAGAAAAAAAAAGGAGTAAAAGAAATTAATAAACTAATCTATACACGATTATAGTAACCGTGTAAATTTACACGGTTACTGTAGCTCGTGTATAGATATACACGATTTTAGACATTTTTAGAAGGACTGATGTAGTGTAGTTTTGAGGCAAAATGTGTAAAAACAGTTTCTTTTTCTATTTTACATGATTTTACATACACTGGTGCGAATGCCCTAACAAAAGAATAATTTACATATTAAATAGTTTTTTTGAGGGGATAAAAACGAAAGTTTTGAAGTTAGGGAGCAACGGAGTCACAGAAATTTCCATATTGATTGGTGCTTGAGCTCAATTTCCAATTTTGGTGATAAATAATTCTTGCATTTGAATTCCCGGCTTCAACATTTTACTTGAGATGGTATAAAAGTCATAATTTGAAAGATACAAATGCGAGTGTAAACTATTTAATTTTTTTTCTTATTTAATCAAATAAAACAATCATGTGAAAATCAAGTTGAATTGATGATTTTTTGGTTTTTTTTTTTTTTTTTTTTTTATAAAAGATAGAATTTTTACTATAATCTAATCTAAGTATATATGTTTATGAAACTTCCTCCTAGAGACTTGAACTCCAACTCTTACACCCACACCCCCACAAGCATTTAAACTTATAGAGTGACTATCATATCAAAGGTGCGTGGTGGTGGTGGTTGATTTTTTGGTAATTAAGTCTAAATCGATGACAACAAACTATGATTACAGTTAATTTTTCAAATTGATTTTGAATACGATAAAGACTTATAGAAAGTAAATGATGTGGTTAACAGCCATTTTTCAGTTACCTTTTTTTGACAAAACAAACCCTATCTAATTGACATATAATTGAATGCACTTATTGTAGGTGTTTTTTCTTCTATCAATGAATGAACATTCTCCGATGCCTTGTTGTTAAGTTGCAATTTGTCCAAAGTTTTGTTAGTCAACTAACATTGCATGATTTTTTCAACGAATACATCTAGTTTGTTTAGATTTCATATTTAATAGTTACAACTTATTATTCCATCTTTCTATCATCGTTTCTTAAGTGAATGTTTAGATTCAAACTAAGTTGGTGAAGGTAGTTGACTCTAATTCTCAAAGTCTATGAGAAGCAAAAATAGAGATGAAGACACAAAGAATAATCACACAACACAAAAAATGGGTCTCAACTTTTTTATTGTGATGTTTGTTATGATTAGTGTATAATAAAAGTGATGTAAGTAATTAATCTATACGAAGGAGATATTGCTCCATCGAAAAAATGTTGCTCCATCAAAAATATGATTAATGCTTTTTTTACGGAGTTGTAGCGATTTTTATTATGTCAAAAAGAATAACATAAAGGCAACTTAGAGCATTGGCATCAAGTATGCCAAATGCTAAAAATGCTAAATTTTTAGTATTTAACACACCAAACACCAAAAAAACACTTCTCATTAGATGTGTCAAAATATTTTTTAAAAAAATTGCAACATGCTACAGTAGCATGTTGTAAAATCAAATAATAATTTTTTATTCTCTCTTCTCTTTGCTCCCTCCTTTTTTTCTTTTTTTTCTTTTCTCTCTCTTCTCTCACATGGACATATTCACCAAGCCATTTTTTTCTCTTCTCTCCTCTCTCTTCTAGGTTGAGATCAGAATTCTCTTCTCCCTCTTATATTTTTCTTCTCTCTTCTCTCACACTTGTAGAAATTTTTTTTTTAGATCGGCATTTCCAATGGTGGTGGGGCTGAGATTGACGGCTTTTTGCGATGATTTCCCTCTCCTACACACCAACAAAGCCACCACCAATGGCCACCGACCTCTCTCTCTTCTCTCTCTTTTATCTATTTCTCTTCTTCTTCTTTTTTTCTATTCCTATTTGCCTCATGGTGTTTTTGTTTTGGTTTTGGGATGGGTTTTGTGGTGGTTTTGGTGTCTCAGGTGGTGGGTTCCAATGGTAGTGGTGGAGGGTTGTGGAGGTGATGGACAGTGGTACTTGGATTGGTTTGGTTTTTGTTTTTATTAATTTTTTTAATAAAACTGAGTTATTTATTATTATTTTAATGTGGTGTAATGTTAAAATAGAAGATGTGATGTATAAAAGCATCCGCATTTGAGTTTGTATATGCCAAATGTTAAGAATATTTGGCATTTAAGCCCCAAAACCCATCAGCAATGGGAAGGCCATATCCCATATGCAAAAAAAAAAAAAAAAAAAAAAAAAATTGGGATTTAGCTACAGTACTATCTCAAATGTAAGATAGTACTGTAGCTAAATGTTATAAAAAAAATTAATATTTTAATGCTCTCATTTCTCTCTCCTCTCTCATTTTACCCGGGCAAATTCTCTCTCCTTTCTCATTTTTCTCTTTCTTTCTGCTCTCTCTTCTTCTTGCTCTCTGATTCTTCTCAATGTCTTCACTCTCTCTGGAAACTCTCTAGATCGGCGTTGGATCATCTACCATGATTGGAGAGGATCGGCGTTGGATCGTCTACCATGATTGGAGAGAATCGGCGTTGTACCAAATCTAGATCAATGGCGGGTCTTGAGATCGGCGGTGGGTTTTTAGATCAGTGGTGGGTCTCGAGATCGTCAATGGGTTTCTAGATCGGTGGTGGGTCTCCACTTTTTTCCTTCTCCGGCAACTCCTCTTTTTTCCTTCTTCGAGCTTCGGCGGTGGTGGGTCTGGTTTTTGACCGTAGGTTGCTCTGTATTTTTTTTTTTTTTTTTGTGGTGTTGATGGGCGAAGAGGGTGGTGGTGGTGGTGTTGACTTTTTTTGACCGTGGGTTGCAAGGCTTTTTGTTTCTGTTTTGGCTTGAATCTGCTTTCTTTGAGCTTCGGCGGTGGTGGGTCTGGTTTTTGACTGTGGGTTGCTCTATTTATTTATTTATTTATTTTTTTGTGGTGTTGATGGGCGGAGAGGGTGGTGGTGGTGGTGGTGTTGATTGTTTTTTGACCGCGGATGTTTCTGGGTTTTAATTTTATTGTGTGTGAATTGTGTGTGAATCATTTTATTGGAAATATTATTGGAAATATTGTGAATCGTTTGTGAATCATTTCTGGGTTTTAATTTTATTGGAAATATTGTGTGTGAATCGTTTGGATTTTAATTTTGTTAATCTATGAGTTTCAGGGTTTCAAAGGCCATGAGTTTTGGGTATCTTCTTCGTGGTAGTGGTAGCAACAGGTGATTGCAGAGGTTATTTGGGTAATGGGCTTTTGTTTTTATTTGGGTTTTAGGATATATTATTTTATTGTGTAAAAATATTATTTTAATAAGTAGAATAGGAAAATAAAAGTTGGGATGCTGGGTGTATTGAAAAATGGTATGGTAAAGTGATAAAGTAACTTTTTGAGATTGTAAAATAGGATGAGATATAAGATCCAGATGCGGATACTCTAACGTATTACAAAATATTGTGCTAAAATTAATAAAGTATGTTTTAGCGTGGTAAAATAGCATTTGACATAGCCTGCGGAGTGCTCTAACAAAAACTCATTTAAAAACATAATGCTCTCAAATTGGATAGGGTCCAAACTGGATCCACCACAAAACCAGGCTCCTCAAAGCCTAACAGTTGGGATCACGGGCTTGGTTTATCTTTTGGAAAAATGAAGTGAGACGGATAATGGTCCAGGTCCAGGCTGACAGTCCAGTCAGTGAGACTGTTGAACATTATTAAAACGAGCCTGGAGTCATATTCAATCAGTCCGCTTTTGGGTTTTACAGGACTATATTGCTCAGGCCCTAACAATTGAAACCCATAATATAAATGAAAGCCCATTAAAAAAAAAAAACAAACAGGCCGAAAGAAGGAGAAGATCCATTACTTCTATGGTACACTAGGCACCACCTAAAAAATCATGTCATTTCTAATTTCTCAAATCAAGTGCATTGGTTCCGTTGGACTAGCTTTTCACAACATTACTTCGTCACTTGTATTGTATCTCAACTGTTTCCCTAACATTTCCATCCTTGTGTTCCGTTAAACTCTCATTTGATCTTACCCATATTTTACAAATCCTCGCTCTAAGTCTAGAGATGCAAAATTGCTCACAACTTTTACAATATCTGTTGAGATTAATGTATGATAAAAGTGATATAAATAATTAGTTTATACAACTCAAAAGAGATATTGCTCCATGTGAAAAATGTTGTGTCCCTAATATTACACTAGAGTTATCTTAAATATTCGAAATGAATCATTTTTTTAAGTTTTTAGTGTGAGAGCATTAGCATTGGCAAATGCTAAAGCCAAATCTAAGGGACATTTAGCATTTTTGGTCTCAAAACCAGCTGCATCAGAGGATTGCAAACACCACTATTGCAAATTTTTTTGCAATAGTGCTACAGTGTAATTCTAAACATAGAATTGCATTGTAGCAAGTATTGTATCCAAAATATTATATTTTACTAACTCTCTCTCCTCTGTCTCTCATCTCTCGTCTCTGTCTCTCCATCGCTGAACCGAAAAACCACCCAGCACCACAGAGCACCATATCACGCCACAGAGCACCACGACGAAACAGCCACCATATCACGCCAACTCAAAAACCGAAACAGCCACCTGCAACCCAGCACCACAGAGCACAACCAACCCAGTACCATATCAAGCCATCGAGCACGGCGAAACCAACACGGCGACGCCATATCACGAATTTGCGATCCACGGATCACAACCATCGAGCACGGCGAAACCCACCGGATCACAACCATCGAGCACGGCAAAACCCATATCACAAATTCGCGATCCACGATCCACGATCCACAACCGGAGCAGTGCGAGTACGAGTTCGTCAAGGAGCGAATGAAGTTTTGGGTTTTATTGAAGCCGAGTTTTGGGTTTTATGGGAAATGAAGGCTCCGGCGAAATTACAGAGGGAAGAGAGTTGAAAATGAGAGAGAGGAGAGAAATGGGTGAGAAAAAAAATATAATCTTAAGATATATTATTTTATTAGGTAAATATATTATTTTAATGAGTAAAAGTGAGAAATAGAAGTTAGGGATGTGGAAGAATTGTAAAATTGAATGGTATAATAAAATTGTGGGTTTTTAGAATGGTAAAATAGAATAGCATTAGCATTTTCCAATGCTAATGGTCTGATATGATAAAGGATTTTGTACCTATCGTACTATGCCACAATCTTTGAGTGACCTTTAGACATCTCTTTATATATTAACAGGCATTATAAGGTGTTTGTTAACTGCAGCCTTTGTACTTCTTCTTTTTTGAGCTTTACTGTAGTTTTGTCATATTTTTGCAGTTTTTAGGGTGTGGGATTAGCTTTATGAAGGAAAAAAATATTAAAATAAATTGTGAGGTCAGTTTTATGTTTTTTATTTTTTTCAATTTTTTTATCAAATGGGACCCATATGAATACAACATTAACGGACATTGCACGTTACTTGCTAACATTTGCCCTATTTGTAAATTCCTTTTTGGAGACGGAGATAAAACAAGCAAAGAAAGTCTTCACTTACCACTAAAGAAAAGCGGGCACGAGGAGGTTCGGTACTTTTTTATCTTTACATAGATTTGGACAACCATGATTGAAGTACTTGAGAAAAGTAGGAAAACAACCACTCCAAAGTGTGATGCCATTGCTTAGCTAAATCATCAAACATGGATACGTTAAATTGAGGTGGGCAATAGTGCAAAGTCTGCAAGATGCTTTGGTCGTTTACTTTTTGGCAGAGATGAAGATGGGCTTTGTGAAAGTAAAGCTGAAAAAGACCTATTATATCTACATCTTTTGGCTCGTTCCAGCGTCAGAAAATGCGTGTCCCATGCCTTTTATATTGCTTCCAAAGAAGTTCAAACTGTTCATGTCTCATCTCATGATCTTATTAATAATTATCACCATAGGCATTTGTTTTAATTAACCTCCAAAGTTGTAGTCCTTTTTACCCCACTTTTTTAACTGGCTGTATATCTATTTTCTATAATATCTTTTATCATGCAAAATTTATCATTCCTCGAAAATAAAATAATTCATTCCTTTCTTCTTAATGATGATTTGATTTTTATTTTATCTTTTTGTTTTTGGTAACAATGAAGTGAGTCTATTGCCTGCCCACTGAAGTTTAAATTCTTGATATCTTTATTGAAAATACAAGGCTATCTTATTGAATTACAAAAGTCTTGGTCATATATTATTTGATATTTAAACATAAGTAGAATAGAAAAACACTAATGTATGGTATGAAAATATAAAGAGAAGATCAAAAGAGGACGGCATTATCAAGATCAAGGCAGTGTATCTGAGCATGAAGATCAGAAGAAGTAGCAGATGTTTGCTGTGTATCTAAGCATGAAGACCAGAAGAAGTAGCAGATGTCCAAAGCTGTTGTAGTTTAGCTTTCTTATATGTATTATAGGTAGAAACGACTTGTAGCTTCCTTTCAGTTCTGTTATAAGTGTTGACACGTGAGTGAGGCACGTGAGAGAGTTTGTTTTTCTGTTATTAGGCTTAACCGTTTCTGTTATTGGTGCTTGGTGGAACTAATTGTATATAAGGCACAATTAAGCTAATACAGATTGATAATTCAGTTTTTCCCAATCACATTTCTTCATATGGTATCAGAGCTCTCTAGAAACAAAATTCTAGGGTTCAATATTTGGGAATTTTCTTGTACCTCTGTCCGCCATTGTTGCTCATCTTCGAGCTTCTCATACTCTTTCAAAGCTTTTCTTCCTTCTCTTAAATGGCAAACACCACAGATCCAAACGCTTCCACCACTGAATCATCACCTTCTTCGCAAGACTCATATCTTTTCAGTGATCCTCTGTTTCTACATCCTGGAGAAAATCCAGGTGTTGTTCTTACCTCCCAGCCTTTAATTGGAGAAGAAAACTACTCTGCTTGGGCAAGGTCAGTAAGGAAGTCTTTGATTGGCAAAAATAAACTTGGTTTTATAAATGGTTCCATTACCATCTCTTCTCCATTGTTAAATTCATCTACTGCAATGCAAGCATGGATCCGAGCTGATAATATTGTTGGTACGTGGATCATTAATTCAGTGTCACCAAAGCTTCAAGGCAGTATTATATACAGGGATACTGCATTTGAAATTTGGACTGAGCTCCAAGATACATTCAGTCAAGGAAATGGCACAAAGATCTTCAACATCCAGAAACAAGTAGCTGAGACTCATCAGGGAGAACAATCGCTCACTGAATACTTCACTCAGCTTAAAGTTTTGTGGGATCAGCTTCAGAATCTAAGTCCATTTCCTCAATGTACTTGTGGCAAGTGTGCATGCAACATCAACCAGAAATTGAAAGATCTTTAAGCCAAAGAAGCCACAATGAAATTCCTTATGGGAGTCAATGATGTGTTTTCTCAGGTTAGAACACAAATTCTCCTCATGGATCCATTGCCTTCTGTTAATAAGGCTCATTCTCTGTTTGTTCAAGAAGAAATGCAAAAGTCAACTACAAATTCTGTTAGAGTTGAGTCTACGATCTTGGCTACCAAGAGCTCAGGAAACAATTCAAGAGGAAAGGAAAGACCATTATGTACCCACTGTGGAAAGTTAGGACACACAGTGGATAAATGTTACAAACTCCATGGTTTTCCCCCGGGTTACAAATTCAAGAACAGAAACATGATGGCTCATCAAGTTTCAACCCTTGCAAATCAGTTTCAAGGTTTTTGCTTGACTCCAAATGCTGATCACAATCATGCCCCAAAATTTGTCAATGCTCAAGCACCTACATTTACTCCTGATCAGTACTAGCAGCTTCTATCCTTAATTGGAGTTCCTCACAATTCCACAGCTCAGGAACCTCACATGGTCAATGCTGTCTCATTACCATCCAATGCTATAGCAGGTAATGTTTCTAATTCACCACATTCAGTTTTTTCTGCCAAAGTTGTGAATAGGAAAGCCTTTGGTGTGGAAACCTGGGTTATAGATACTGGTGCTACAGATCATATAGTCTGTTCAGTGAATTTATTGACTTCTTTTGCTGCAATTACACATACTGTGGTTGAACTGCCCAATGGGGAGACTGCTCTTGTGACTCATGTTGGTACAATTAAACTTTCCCCACATATTACCCTAACCAATGTTCTGTGTGTGCCTTCTTTTTCTTTCAATTTGATATCTGTTAGTGCTTTAACTCAGTCTCAAACTCTTTGTGTTGTCTTCCTTTCAAATTACTGCTTTATACAGGCCCTTACCTCTTGGAACATGATTGGAATGGGCCAAATGCATGATGGACTCTACCTGTTACAAAGATCTAGCCTTTCCCAAGCCTCCAAGTCTCTTAATAATTTCTTCTTACAAAATAAGCTCAAGCCTTTTACTGCTTCTTCATCTACTGTTTCTCATGCAAATTTGTATTCTCTATGGCATTCTAGATTAGGACATCACTCGGATATGAAAGTTCATTCCTTAAGTCATCTTTATCCTTTCTTACAGAATTGTTGTACTAAAGATTGCCTTGTATGTCCTTTGGCCAAACAAAAGAGATTACCATTTCCTTTTGATAATAAAAGAGCTATTCATTCCTTTGATCTTATTCACATGGATGTTTGGGGGCCATTTTCCATTTCTACTACTGCTGGTCATAAATATTTCCTTACAATTGTTGATGATACATCAAGGGCCACTTGGGTTTTCCTCATGAAAAATAAATCTGAGGTTAGACCTTTGATTATCTCCTTTTACAACATGATAAACACTCAGTTTCAAACCAGAATTAAGGCCATTAGAACTGATAATGCTTTGGAATTTAATATGAGTGAATTTTATAATTCCAAAGGCATAATTCATCAACAAAACTGTGTTTACACTCCACAACAAAATTCAGTTGTGGAGAGAAAACATCAGCACATTCTAGCAACAGCCAGGGCCTTACAAATTCAGTCCAAGATTCCTCTTATCTTCTGGGGAGACTGTGTACTCACTGCTGTCTACTTGATTAATAGACTTCCCACTCCTCTTCTGCAAAATAAATCCCCATATGAGATGTTATTCAACAAAATACCTTCTTATTCTCACCTTAGGACCTTTGGCTGCCTATGCTTTGCTACTAATGTCAATCCTCATAAGAATAAATTCACTCCTAGAGCTAGGAAGGCAGTTTTCTTAGGATATCCTTTTAACATCAAAGGTTACAAACTATTTGATCTTCAATCTCACTCTATTTTCATTTCTAGAGATGTCATATTCCATGAACAAGTTTTTCCTTTTGATTCAAAACACTCCAACACTCCTTCTGCCTTAATTCCTTTACCTAGTTTTCCTTCCATTTCCCATATTCCTCCTGCTTCTATTCCCTCTGACAGTGGTGATTTTCTTCCCACTGTCAGTGCTGATTCCTTCATCCAAATTCATCATGATCTTGACACAGATGACCAGGCTTTTCCTGATGCCTTTGATCATCTTACTACTGATGTTCTTGATCATGATATTCCTGTTGTTCCAAGTGTGCCCTCTGATGCTCCTAGAAAGTCTAGTAGGATCTCTAAACCTCCATCCTACCTTAAGGCTTATCATTGTAACCAAGTTTCCTCAGCATCCATTGCCACTCAGTTCCAGTCAGGTACTTCACACCCTCTTTCTTCTTATCTCTCTTATGTCACACTATCTCCTTCCTACAAATCCTTTTGTTGCTCAATTTGTACCAACACAGAACCACAGTTTTTCTCACAAGCAGTGGTTGATCCTAAGTGGCAAGCTGCCATGGATGCTGAAATTGCTGCCTTGGAAGCCAATAACACATGGACTGTCACTCCTTTGCCTCATCATAAACAGCCTATAGGATGCAAATGGGTCTATAGGATTAAATATAAAGCTGATGGGTCTGTTGAAAGATATAAAGCTAGGCTGGTTGCAAAAGGTTTCACTCAAAAGGAAGGGTTGGATTACCTTGAAACCTTCAGTCCTGTTGCCAAAATGGTTTCTGTGAAGTGTGTGCTTGCTGTGGCTGCTGTGAAAGGCTGGTTCCTTAGCCAACTTGATGTTAACAATGCGTTTCTTCATGGTGACTTACATGAAGAAGTGTACATGGCTCTTCCACCTGGTTTCCACAGCAAGGGGGAGCATGGTGAGCAACTTGTTTGCAGATTGAACAAGTCCCTCTATGGCCTTAAACAAGCCTCAAGACAGTGGTTCTCAAAGTTCTCAAGCACACTGATCCAGCTTGGTTTTATTCAGTCCAAGGCAGACTACTCACTCTTTACTAGGCAACAAGGAGACTCATTCATTGTCTTGTTAGTATATGTTGATGATGTGCTCATAGCCAGCAATGATAAGGAGCAGGTTGATCAATTTAAACTGATGTTGAATGAGAAATTTCAGCTAAAAGACTTGGGAGCATTAAGATATTTCCTTGGTTTGGAAGTAGCTAGGACAGAAAAAGGCATCTCCCTATGTCAAAGGAAGTATGCTCTTGAAATCTTAGAAGATGCAAGGCTTCTTGGATGCAAACCTGTCAAAATTCCCATGGATCCAAATCTCAAACTCAGCAAACATGAAGGATTATTACTTGATGACCCAGGGCAGTATAGAAGGTTGGTGGGAAGACTACTGTACTTAAGCATCACCAGACCAGATATTACATTTGCAGTACACAAGCTGAGCCAATTTATGGCTAAACCAAGAAAACCACACCTTGAAGCAGCAATGAAGATTCTGCAGTACTTGAAAAATGAACCTGGCAAAGGCATTTTCTTCTCAGCCAAATCAGAGTTGCATGTGAAAGGCTTTACAGATTCGGACTGGGCCTCATGTCCAGACACCAGAAAGTCAATCACTGGATATTGTATGTTCATTGGAGATTCCTTAGTTTCCTGGAAATCAAAGAAACAGTCTACTGTTTCCAGATCTTCTGCAGAAGCAGAATACAGGGCAATGGCAGTTTCCACTTGTGAAATAGTTTGGATTCTCTACCTGCTAAAGGATCTTCAGGTCAATCACAGTAGAGAAGCACTCCTATTCTGTGACAGCCAGGTAGCTCTCCACATAGGTACTAACCCTGTTTTCCATGAACGAACGAAGCATATAGAAATTGATTGCCATGTTGTAAGAAATAAAGTGTTGGAGAAGGTTATAAAGCTGATTCATGTTAGAACTCAGTCACAGCTAGCAGACTTGCTTACTAAGGCCTTAAGTCATAAACAGTTCTCAGAACTCTTATCCAAGATGGGACTTATCAACATTTATCAACCTGAAGTCCATCTTGAGGGGGAGTATCAAGATCAAGGCAGTGTATCTGAGCATGAAGATCAGAAGAAGTAGCAGATGTTTGCTGTGTATCTAAGCATGAAGACCAGAAGAAGTAGCAGATGTCCAAAGTTGTTGTAGTTTAGCTATCTTATATGTATTATAGGTAGAAACGACTTGTAGCTTCCTTTCAGTTCTGTTATAAGTGTTGACACGTGAGTGAGGCACGTGAGAGAGTTTGTTTTTCTGTTATTAGGCTTAACCGTTTCTGTTATTGGTGCTTGGTGGAACTAATTGTATATAAGGCACAATTAAGCTAATACAGATTGATAATTTAGTTTTTCCCAATCACATTTCTTCATAGGCATGGTTTATGCATGCAAAGGAGGAAAAAAGAAAAAGAAAAAGTCTTTGCACTCAACTTGCAATTATCCTGGCAACTTTAATAAATGTTTCATATGATCAAATCCGAACAAAGTTCCTCAACCTAGAATACTGTGATTCTCAGCTCCAATCAATGTGACAGCAATGGGCAATTAGGCAAAGTTGTCCTTCACAGTCACTGGCTTCTTACTGAATGTAAGTGCAAGTTACTTCTATGATTAAGGGTCATTATAGGAAAAGTTGGCTCTATGATTTGAAGTCAGTGTTCAAAATAATTTGACATATACTTTTTCTTCTCCTTTGATTTGCTTTTACAATAATAATAATTTTTTTTAAGTCCTAAACAGAAGCCTCTCTTCTTGAGGAAGTGATCAACTGTTATTGTGATCAACAAGCCCCTTTTGCTTAGAGAACGGTATGAGTATATGTAACATATATAAATGATGATTTACTTCTTTTTGTACACATTTTAAATCACAACAAAACCACGATTTGCTTTCGGAGTCTTGGCAATTAAACTTGGATGAATGATCTATCTCATGAGTAAAACATTTGATCATGGAACCTTATTTTATATTCAAAAAGTATATGTCCTACCATAAACTATACTGTCATGATTCTTAGATTTGAGCAGGAAAATATGCCTTGGACTTACAAATCACTCTTGGTATCACACAATTATTAGTTGAATTAGATGCTAAATTAACTATTCTTTTTTGGGCTAACTTTATATCTGTTCAAAAAACCCAAAAAAAAAAAAAAATTGTGCTCATGTTGTAAACAAGTGGAAATCTTATATCATGATATTGATATATCACCTAGAACTTTTTTTGGAATTTTTTGGCTAGACATTGATATTGATATTGATATTGTATGATGATCAAGATCGGGATTCCAGATTTCAACCCAAAAAAGACAAAAAAAAAAATGGTTTGGTTGTTGCAAAGACTTTAAAGAGTAAGACTGGTAGCTAAAATAAGCCTTTAAACGGGGGGTTGCATGCACACATGCTATGCCAGAGATGGACCAAACGTCATGTCAGCCGTACATTTATTCAATACCCAGCAGATCATGCGTACATATAATTATGATCATGCTAATTAGTATCCTTAAATCATTCATTACTTTTTCTTTTTTTTATAAAATTTTTTTTTAAATAAATTATTAATTAGTACTTTAAGAACATTTATTAGCATTTTTCTATAATTAATAGCGTTCAGCTTGTATCTCCAATGACCACTAAACCTATTAAGATACAGACACGTATCTAGTCTTAAACATGTGTCCGCATCACAATATTTTCATGTATTTTTTATCGGAATATACATTAATTATTCATTTAAAAAATATGTTATAAAAATTGAAAAATATATATTTTTTAAAAAAAGTTAATCACTTTGCTTATAACACAGAGCACGTTTACAGTGTGTGTACAGCTTCAACGGTCAGCAAGTGGGTGCCAACAGGCCCACCAGGTTAACTACCGGTTGAAAAATCGAAGGTAGTATCAAAATTTGTTTCAAGAGCCAATTTTAGCAGAAAAGTGGGCCACATTGTTACAACTCTTATAAATAAATTAAATTAAATTAAACCGAACCCTAGGTCAAGAAAAAGCAAATTGAGTTTATTCAATTAATGGGTGAAGATGAAAGGATTAATGTTTAAGGAGTGGTTCTAGTCTTCTAGGACCACAAATTATTCTACAATTTTTAATCAACATGGTAGTTTGTGAGTAGTTGTCTATCACTCATCAATCACACTCTTTCACATCAATTTTTTTTTTCATGTTTAATACTCTTCTAATCTACTACTTGTGTGGGTTCTAATTAGCTCAACTGGTAAAGTTTCTTATCGTTGAATCAAAGATCTGGGCAAAAATCTATTACTTGTTAAAAAGAAAGAGATAAGATTCTCAAGCAAAAAAAAAGAAAAAATAGAAGAGAAATTGATTTTTCTTTTTTCTTTTTTTTGGGTTGAAAAGATGCAATAGGGGATTTGAACCTATCAAGTATCAATTTATCATAATAACTAGTCACTAACTTATGCGATGCACAAGATAGTTAAATTTAAAATCACATATATTTAAAAAAAAAAAAAAACAAATAGAAAGTCCTATATGAAAAAACTACTAATTAAAAGTTAATAGAAAAATTATTTTATAATTAAAAAATATATATTTATAGGATATGAACAAATAAATTGTAGTAGTATTTGAATAGTTTCACATAGGTATTGTATAGGTATCAACCAAGTATGATCCATATTTTAAATTAAAAAAAAAAGGAAAAAGAAAAGAAAAGAACATAATGGTGGACGGTGGCTGCTTTTGTTTTATTATTTATCCAAAAAAAAGAAAAAGAAATAGAATTTGATATGATATGAACAAATAAATTGTAGTAGAATTTGGATTGTAATCAAATCACACGGTTCTACATGCAAAATATATATATATATATATAATTATTTTAAGCTAATATATTTTGTGACCAGCCTGACTTGAAAATAATTTATATATATATATATATGCTTTTAAAATATATATTATATACTAAATTAACTTATTTTGATCAGTCTAATAAAAATGTTGAACATCTTTACTTGAGAATAATAAGAATTTGAATTCAATAAATATAAAAATATGCTACATTCACAACATTTTCACAATAATTTTACAATAAATCTTATATGGTAAGTTGTTATTAACTCTAATTCGGGTTCAATATTGATATGTTTTACCCACTAATAATAGGCTAACAACTTGTTGCATAAGACTTGTTATGAAATTTATGTGATCACTTTATTATTCTCATATCAGCATTTTCAATTTGCACTTTATCTTTGTATTGGTTTTTTTTTTTTTTTTTTCCTTATTCTCTTTGTTAGTACAAAAAAAATTGTAATATTTCATATGTATTTGCATGTTTTTTTTTTTGTGACATGGATATATTCGAATTGTCTCTTTATTTAGTTTTGTATAATTTAAGTTTCTTAATGACCACCTTAAAAAAAAATTCTAGAGCCGCCATTGAATCAAATTAAGATTTTTATCAACTTAGAAATTATAGGAGAAGAAGATAAGGCTAAAAAAAATTATAAAATGATAATGATGTAACAAGTTTTGGAGAGGTCAACAAAAAGTTAAAGGTTTCGGTTTTATATATATACTAGTTATAGGCTCGTGTGTTGCACAGTTTCATGAAAAAGCCTTAAAAAATAAATATATAAATAATTATATATTTTAATAGATTCAATAAAGATAAAAGAAAAAAATTATCAAGTGTAAATAATTATCTCACTAAAATAAGGAGTAAGATTTCTTCCTAAAACTAAATTAAATTGATAATTCCAAATTGAATTTTAAATTGATAATTATTTTAAAAAAAAACGTTCTAAACAATTGATAAATATAAAATTAATATAATCTTGATAATATTATAAATTAAAATTAAAGTTAAAAATTCAAGAATACACGTGTAGAACATCTTGATAATTTGATGTAACATAAAAATCAAATAAGAAAATTATTAAAATTAATCTATTAATTCTAACCATATTTAATCATTAATTCTAAGACCCTAACCCTAAGCATATAAATTAGATCAAAGCTAAGAAAATTAGTTTAAACAAAAGGAAACCAATACACAAAACCTAATCAATTTAATAAAAACAAAATACAAAAACAAAGAAGGAGGTTTTAGAAACTTGACAATGTTTTCAAATGTTTTGAATTCGTTAATTAAAATCACATGAAGACAAAAAACCAATAATAACACTAAAGAAAATAAACAAAATGAAAATAATAATAATAAAAGAAGAAAAAATGCATACCTGCATTGTCATGAGATTTAGGCATTCACATATTGAAATAAGCTTCACTCCAAAAAGGATATATAGGGTTATATATATTGGTAGAGTTCCATTTGAAATATAATTTATTTAAATCTTATTGAAATTAAAGATATCTAATCAATGTGTTTGTTTTTATCCCATAAAAATTGGAATTAAAAAAAGGTCAAGAGTTGATTCAACAAAACTTAACTTATAAAAAATTTAAAATTAAAAAAAAAAAAAAAAGAGAGAGAGAGAGAGAGAAAGAGAACATGGTTGATAGCTATAAGGAATTTTGATATAAATATATATATATATATATATATATATATATATTAAATGTCATCAACGTAGAAATTATCAAATTAAGAGAGATATATATTGTTTTTTGGAATAGATAGAGATTATCAAATTATTGGAGATATATACTGTTTTTTGGGATGGATTTATATTAATCACCTCTTGAAGAATTTGGATTGTGCTTATCCCTTAATAATCAAGTTTTGTAGCTTGATATTCTAATAAAATAATATTAATTTAATAATATTAAAATCTTGAAAATTTAGATGATAAATATTATCTAAATTAAATTTTTTTATGTTAAATATTATCCCCTAATTTAAGAAATATATCCTAACAAATAAAAAAATAATGTTAATTAGATGATAAATATTATCTAAATTAAATTTTTGTATGTTAAATATTATCTCTTAATTTAAGAAATATATCCTAACAAATAAAAAAATAATGTTATTCTAATTTTATTCAATGATAAGAATGAATTAGAGTCCTAGTAGTATACTATTCCTTTTTAGTTATTTAAAAATCTAAACATTTAATAAAATTTTTGCAATATGGTGAAGCCACATGGCGCAACTACAGTGTTTAAACCCAACTTTTATTATATTTAATAATATAATAATATGATATCTAACAATAATGATAATAATTATTATTATTATTATTATTATTATTATTATTTTTGAAGAAGAGATTTATAATAGGCTAAAATGCATAATAAAATTAATTTGAATTTGTAATTCCTAATTATTAGTATTTAGGACAATATAAATAATAACTATTTCTTTCACAATCTAAAAACATCTAAGATTTTCTAATTAGGAAAACACGTCAAGTTTTCATTGATGCAATATTGCAAGTGATTTACCAAAGGAATTTTTTTTTTCTTTCTTGTTTTTATCAAATTTATCAAATATAATTTGTCAATCATTAAGAGTTTTGTGACTCTATAGGGGTTTGATTCCCCTTCTTCCATTTTTTTGTTATGCATAAATAAACTTGTCAACTTAAATTTTATAATACTTTATAATTATTACTATATTTAATTTCCTTGACTTCCTCCCTCAGTTAATTCAAGTCTCAACCATGTCTCTGCTCAGATTCTTAAAAAAAAAAAAAAAAGTCTCTGCTCACAGCCTCACATATAGTTTGCAAGTTTTAAGTTTTTAGCACTTTTCTAAATATGCACAAAAACATGTTAAAAACTTCAAAGTAAGAAACCATGTGTGCCTACTCATGCATGAGAAAGGTGACTACAAAAACAATTTTATACCCATGATTATTTAGAATGTTAAGAGTCTTGTAGTTTAATTATTTAGAATGTTAAGAGTCTTGTAGTTTAATAGTATTGTAATTTTACAATTTTATACCAATGATTATTTACAATTTTATACCAATTTTATACCAATGATTAAATCAAATTTCACTTTTATCAAAAGTCAATATATGCATTAAATTGACTTCAAATTGAGAGAGGTCAAGATAAGAGCATATATCTTAAATATGTATTACATATTATACAGCCCTCCTTCCTTTAATTTTTATTTTATTTTTTTAGAAAATTGATAATTTGATAATTTACAATAGGGATTATGGATATGAACTTTTGATATCTTGGAAATATTAGGAAGTACTGACTAGTTGAGCTATGTTGCTCTTGACATAGGAAAGAGCTACTCATGGAGCATAACTTTTATCTCATATTTACAGTAGACTCTGCTACCATAAATCTAATAAGCAGACTCCACCATAAATGTGAGAAAAAATAACACAATTCTCCGTACTCCAAATTTAAGAATTACTCATAAATTTTAGGAATTACTCATAAATTACAGAGGAGGTTAAAGTTTGATCAGTCCCTAGGTAGATAAGACTAGACACTATCCAGATGAGATGGGGACGGTTGCTTGACTGAGCTCTCTCTGTGTCAAATCCCACTTTCCTAAGTTGTACTGTTTCTCCAGGAAACATCACAATTTTGAGAAAAGGGGCGTGGCGAAACGCGAAGTCACCTGCTAACCTTTGGCTTTACACGCCAAAAACCCCACATACGAAGTTTCGGAGGGTGGAATCCTCGTGTAAGTGTGAGTGTGAGGACAACCACCATAATTTGCGAGTACAATCAATCATGTGAAATCTAACTCTTGGCGTATCAAATCATGAGCATAACCAAAACTACAATATTCTAAATAAAAATAAATAAAGAAAGAAAAAATTGATGTGCAATACATTCCTAGCCCAGGATTTTGCCCCCCTCCTCCGGTTCCTAGTTTCCCCCCATGTACTTCATCTCCGGTTGTCGTTTGTCATAACAATTTATTTGTGATTATTATATAGACGATTTTTTTTTTTTTTTTTTTTTTTATGAATTATATAGGCAAAATTAAGCTTTTTAAAATATGACATGTTATTATATGAATATTTTTACGCAAACCGTAATCATTAATCGAACTGCCTCTCAAAACCATTTAAATAATTTTTTTTTTAAAAAAAAATTGTAGAAGAATTTGTTATAGAATTAAATTATAATCTAAAGTATCTAATAAAGTATAGGTTAGCTTATATTTTCTAAAAAGGTTTGGCTTCAATTATATTTAAAGTTTTGGGCTCTAACCATCAATAAAAATATAACATGTATTTTAATATGAGCAATAAACATTATCTACTGAGTTAGTTGGGTTAGGTGAATCATGTGTAATGCACATGACAATAATTAATGTCAACTTACTATTCATGATTGGAGCTCAAGGCTTTAAACATGTTTGAAGTCATACTTTTTATTTTCTAAACATTTTTAAACTTTGTCATTTTGTCATTTTTTTTAAATATTAGAAATGAAAAATTGTATACAACTTCTTAAAAATCCTCCCCAAGAATGGAGTTTACGTAGTTCCTTAAATAACAGAGTTTAGCTCCAAACATGTTTGGATGTAGCCAATGACTCAAACACCACTCAATATTTTTTTTAATTGGATGTGAATTTTGAAAATCTCATCATTATATTACATTTTCTTCCCATATCCTTCATTCTTGCAAAATTTTTTAGGAAAAAAAAAATCAATAACTATGATATCAACAAAAGTTTAAATTTCAATTTATTTATTTATTTATTTTTTTGAAATATAAGGTTACGCATACAAAATAAGTTTATGGATCAAATAGTAAATAATATTCAATCAGAATAAAATTTGACATACTTGTTAGGAACATAAAGAACATGCAATTTAGCAGTTAGATTTTCAAAATATATAATTATGTTAATTTTTTTAGTGAGCATTGGAGCCAAACTTTGTCATTTTTAAACATGTTTTTAAAAAAGAAAGATCAAACATTTTCTCATTTTGTGTTCTTCATTCTTGATTACAAACGTGTTCAAATGAGGTTTTATGATGTACTAGACGTTACCGATTGAGTTAATTGGTATCCATACATGAATGACTTTATATTTAACTTATTTTTGTTTATTTAATTATGTACATATTTTTAAACATTTTTTTCTTAGAAATAAAACAAAAATTGATTTTCTAAATGAACTAACTGTACCCCACATTTGAATGACCTTGTTTTCAACATTTTTTTTATTTAATTATGTAGATCTTTTTAAATTTTATTTTTTTAAAAGTGCAATACAGTTTTTTAAACAAAATAAACTAATGAAAACAATCTCATTTAAACACTTCTTAAAATTATCATTACATATACATACATGCAAGAAAGTGAGACATGAGAGATTGATTAATAACAAAAATAATGTTTTCCATCCATCTAGTTTGGGGGAATTTCCTTTAACACACTTAGTAACAAAAAGAATTTTTTAACGTGTATTATATATAACTAGTCAATAACTTAGTGGAGTGTATGGAAAAGTAACATTATATAATTTTTCTTTTTCCTTTTTTTCTTTCTTTATCTAAATACTGAATTTGATCATTATAATAGTTCTTAATAGGTATTTATTATGATTGTGTTTATATATAGAAATATATATTATAATATTAGACATTTATTATGATTATTTTTGTATATAGAACTATATATATATATATATATTTGGAGAAACAAACTATTTGCTAAATACACACACTTTAATTACTAAAGAAAATATGATATACCAATATTTTTTATTGAAAATTTAAATATAGAATAAAATTTAAATTCAATTAAAACTATATATGAAAATTATGACATGTAGAGTTGTGAGGCCTCAAACACTTACATGGCTAAATATTATGTGAAAAATATTAGAATATGAACAAAAATTTATCTAAATACAGAATTTGATCATTATGATAGTTATTAAAAGATATTTATTATAATTGAATTTGTATATAGAAATATATATTATAATATTAGGTATTTATTATAATTATTTTTTTACAACAATATTTATTATGGAACTATATAAATATTATAATATTATAAATTTATAATTGTGTTTACATATGGAACTATATATTCTCATATTTAAGAAAATATGATATCCCAAGATTTTAATGGAAACTTTAAATATGGAATAGAATTTAAATTCAATTAAATATATATATATTCGAGAATTGTGATGTATAAAATTGTGAGACCTCAAAACTTATGTGACAAAATATTAGAATGTCAAAAAAAAAAAAAAAAAAAAAACATCTTAGATCTTATCTAGATTATAGATTATAAATTTTGAATATGTTTTTACTCAAAAAAAAAAAGTTGGATATGTTATAAATAAAATCAAAGCAATTCGACTTTTGATCTGTCACATAATATTATAGTAGATAAGTTTTTAAGATCTCATACTTTTACATGTTATTATTTTAATTTTTTTGAGAAGTTGTAATATATATTTTGATTGAATTTATAATATTTTGAATATTTATACCCTTCATTTGTTTGTTTCTCAAAAAAAAAAAAAAAAAAAAAAAAAAAAACCCTCCATTTGAATCTTAGAACACTATTTTTTCTTTAAATATAAAAAGAGATTAAATTCTATAAGGGTGGGGGTGTAAAACCTATGTTTTACACCATCTAATAAGTGATTGCCATATCAGCGTTTTACTTAAAATTTATTAAAATTCAATACATCCTACTACACCTAATAACATTTCAATAGATTTCCAATTTTGTTGGATTTATATATGGGTATTAGAACTGATTGAGTGTGATTGTGTTTATTCTTAAATATGTGATAAGATGATATGTCATGTTGGGATTGAAGGGATAAAACATGAGTTTTACACTACGTCCTTATAGAATTTAATCTCATATAAAAATATATACTAATTTCCTAAACAATCACAAATCACAATTGTAATAAATGTCTAATAATAATGCAAGAATAAATGTATATTAAGAACAGCCATTATAATCAAAATTTATATTTAATAAAAAAAAATGAAAATTAAATTATGTCAAACTTGCCTGTACAAATACATTGCACAAGTTACCGGTTAAAAACGTTAAAT
This sequence comes from Quercus variabilis, assembly GCA_030445155.1. Lineage (NCBI taxonomy): Eukaryota > Viridiplantae > Streptophyta > Magnoliopsida > Fagales > Fagaceae > Quercus > Quercus variabilis. The sequence goes on along the minus strand of CP129446.1, from coordinate 83,393,447 downwards.
GACTCGTTACGTTAGTTTTTCTTTAATTTCTTAAAAAAAAAAAAAAAAGAAAAAAAAAGAAAAAAAAGAAGACTCGTTACGTTGGTTATGGGGGTAATAGGAATTTTTTTTTTTTTTTTTTTTTTTGAGAAGAAGGAAATTTTCGTTTTAGTAAGAGACATTTATCTGTCATTCACAAATCTCAAAACTAGTAGGTAGATTGTTTTGAAAGAAGAGCAAATTCTACAATTTTTGCATAATCATGGCTGGATTTCCTTAATCATTCTCGATCTTGCAATTTTGTGGCGTGTGTTACGTGAATATGTAACATTATCTACGTGCCTACCCAACAGTCAAACAACAAACCTACCGACGTTCATTTCAGGACAACCAAACCAACATTGTTTTTGTTACGCAACAAGCACGAGCCTAATCATGTCCTGTCATAGATTTACAAAAAATCCTCAACCGTCCACTGCACTAATCATATAATCAAATCAAACTCTGCATCGTTAGCTTAGAGCATCTCCAATGGCCTATGTAAAAGTAAAATATTTTCTATAATAAAAAATGAGACAAAAAAAAAATCATTCCGATGGATTTTTTATACCTGAATTTATTTTTCAAGTGCTTTTTTTCTATTATAATAATTAGGTGTTAAATAAAAAAATGTTGGAAGATGTGTAGTTGTTAAAAAAAGAATAAATAATGAATGAAGAAATAATATTTAAATGAGATAAAGAATGGAATAAAGAATCTGTTGGAAAATGTATTTGAAAAAGTGGGTAGATAAAAATTAAAATCATTGTTTATTATCCAAACAGTACAAAAATTTGATAAATTTATTGGAGATGCTCTTAATAGTGGTTTACGAGGTCGAAATTTTTTGTCAGTATTTTGGGACCATCTAATGAGATTTTTTCATATAATAACTTGGTGCAAGTGAAACAATAGAATATAACGCTCAAGAGAACGATCAGATTCGAAGTGGTTTGGATTCTTTCATTTGTCATCTTTTCCAAAAAAAAAAAAAAAAAGAAGATACTTTCATTTTTCATGAATATTGCATATTGGCATGAATAGTAAATAACATTATTTAAAATTATATAACTTAAATCCGACCTGTTAGACTTGCTATACAGTACCAAGTTGTTCAACAACCCCAACATCACTCTATCATTTCCCTTACCAATATTTAATTTTAAAAAAGTAGAGGAAAAACCGAAAACGGAAGAGAAGGAAAGAAAACAGAGATATTGCACTTTGTGACAAACACAACTACCTTTTTTAGAACAATGAAATTGAACTTAACCATGACTCTTTCTCTTTTGACTCTCTCTCTTCCTCTTTAACTCTATAACTCAAACTCAAATTCTCTCTCTCTCTCTCTCTCTCTCTTTGTGTCTGGATTGTTCACCATACAATGCTCTAAATAGAAATTGAAGAAAGAAGCAGTTCCAAATTCACCAAAAACCAACCATGGCCACAATCACCATCAACAGCAACGCCAATGGGGACCAAGACTCCGTCATAGTGCCTTTACTCTCCGTTCAAAGGACCACTCCAAACTCTACCTCTCAAGTCGCCATCGTCGGCTCCAAAGTCTGCCCAATCGAGAGCCTAGACTATGAGTATGTTTCTTCTTCTACCTTCTTCTTTGAAAGAAAGAAAGAAAAAAAAAAAAACAATGGCAGAAATTGTGAAAATTTTTGTGTTTGTTTTGTGTGTTAAAAAGGATTTTCGAGAACGAGTTGTTCAAGCAAGACTGGAGAGGGTGTAGCAAAGTGCAGGTTTTCCAGTACATATTTATGAAATGGCTGCTGTGCTTTTTGATCGGTCTGATCGTCAGTCTAATCGGTTTCTGCAACAATCTCGCCGTCGAAAATCTCGCCGGCACGAAATTCGTCGTCACCTCTAACATGATGTTGGAGAGCAGGTCTATTTTATTTATTTATTTTTCTTTTTTTCTTTTGATTCGGTTCTGTTTGGTTTGACTGAAACTGTACAAATTTTCCCGAGAAAAAAAAACTGATAACTTTGATTGAGTTTTTATGCTCAGCTGAGTTATTGTTGAAATGTGGAAATTGAAGGGATTGTTGAAATGTGGTGCAGGTATGGGATGGCATTTTTTGTATTTGCAACGTCTAATTTTGTTCTCACTCTGTTTGCGGCTATAATTACTGCTTTTATATCACCGGCGGCAGCCGGGTCGGGGATTCCGGAAGTGAAAGCTTACCTGAATGGCGTGGATGCGCCCGGAATACTTTCTTTGCGGACTTTGGTTGTAAAGGTAGAAAATTTATAAGTATTTTGGATATTATGGCTTACTCATGCTTTACTTTTCCAATTAGAGTGGATACATGGAGTTGCTGATTTGTGTGGAGATTCATACAATTGAGTTCTTTTAGCGAAATTCTAGGTTCATATGGACTCACCATTTTTTCCACTACTCACAGTCGACCACTTCAAGTTGTATCCATGTGAACTGTTTCTTTTATTGTTGGGTCTCATCATGTTTTGTGTTTTGTAATTAATGCAAGTGGACTTGGTTGTGCCAACCTTCTTGATCAATTACTCTATGAGATTTAAGTGTGTAAGGTTTCCCTAACCAGTTCTGTTCACTAATATTGTCTACTTGTGTTAGTTCTAATTCTGATATAGTTATAGCATATAAATAAAATATAATAATTAGTGGATTTGTGTCATGCATATATATTTAAAAATTCATAAGATATGAGGAAAAAAAATACTGTTGATTATATCAAAATTCAGGGGCAACAATAATTGTAGTTTATCATGGGTGAAGACACTATAGCTGATAGAATGCTTCTATATGCACTGCTGACATGAATAGAAAAGGAACTGCTGGAATACCAGCTACTAAAATCATAAAAAACCTTGTTAAAATACTATGAAAAATTTTATTTTACAGAATCACATTTAGCCACTGTTTTGGAGAATGGTAAAAATCTCTTATTTGTGTCTCTTTAATGTACAGATAATTGGCAGCATTTCTGCAGTGTCATCATCTCTTCTTGTGGGAAAGGCAGGACCAATGGTCCATACTGGAGCATGCGTTGCATCATTGCTGGGTCAGGGTGGGTCAAGGAAATATAAGTTAACATGCAAATGGCTACGATTTTTCAAGAATGATCGAGACCGACGAGATCTTGTAACATGTGGAGCAGCAGCTGGAATTGCTGCTGCTTTCCGTGCTCCTGTTGGTGGCGTGCTGTTTGCTCTTGAAGAGATGGCAACCTGGTATGCTATGTTAACCTATGTAGCTGATCTTGTGTGTTCTCTGTCACAGTAATTTAGTGTATCTTAAATTTTCATGTGATGGTTGGTTCTGGCCCATAACCCATAATTTTATATGAGAGTGCTCAAAATTTAATTGTATGTTATTTTTTTGTGTATAAAAAGAAGGCTATATAGTTAGAATTTTGACAGTATTTAAAAACTTGGAGCTGTCATCATAGGCGCCCTTAGTGATGCCAAAATGTCCATCCTTGTTTGACTTGTATGTATTTGGCAGCTGAATGGATGAAGTAGCCAAAATTAAAGCACTGTTTTTGATATTTATATTGAATTTGTTTCTACAGGTGGAGAGGTGCCCTTCTATGGAGAGCTTTCTTTACAACAGCTATCGTTGCTATTGTACTTCGTGCTTTCATTGATATTTGTTTAAGTGGCAAATGTGGCCTATTTGGTACTGGGGGGCTGATAATGTTTGATGTCTATTCAGCAAATATTTCGTATCATGTTGGGGATTTGCCTTCTGTGCTTGCCCTTGGAGTTATAGGGGGCATATTGGGAAGTTTCTATAATTTTCTTTTAGATAAGGTTCTCCGAGTATACAATCTCATTAATGAGTAAGCTCTCTTTTTATCTTTGTGATGTTTGCACTCTGTTAGAGTTATGAAAATACTGTGGAGTCATATTTGCTAAAATCATTTTGTTGTTTTGACTTTTCCAGAAAAGGCATTGCTTACAAAATTTTTCTTGCTTGCTTGATCTCCATTTTCACATCCTGTCTTCTTTTTGGATTACCATGGATTGCATCTTGCCGACCTTGTCCAGCTGATGCATCTGAAGCCTGTCCTACAATAGGTCGCTCTGGTAACTACAAGAAGTTCCAATGTCCTCCTGGTTACTACAATGATCTTGCCAGCCTCATTTTTAATACAAATGATGATGCTATCAGAAACCTTTTCAGTAAAGACACCAATGCTGAGTTCCAACACTCCTCAATGCTCATATTCTTTGTTACCTGCTTTTTCTTAAGCATTTTTAGCTATGGGGTTGTTGCTCCTGCTGGTCTTTTTGTACCTGTTATTGTTACCGGTGCATCTTATGGACGTTTTGTTGGAATGTTAGTTGGTCCACACTCAAATCTTAACCATGGCCTCTACGCTGTGCTGGGTGCTGCTTCCTTGCTTGGTGGGTCTATGAGAATGACGGTTTCTCTATGTGTAATTATCCTTGAATTGACCAATAATCTACTATTGCTACCACTAATAATGCTAGTGCTTTTTGTTTCTAAGACTGTAGCTGATGCCTTCAATGGCAATATCTATGACCTTATTATGAAAGCCAAGGGGTTCCCTTATTTGGAAGGTCATGCTGAGCCTTATATGAGGCAGCTGACAGTAAGTGATGTAGTCACAGGCCCACTTCAGCTCTTTCATGGCATTGAGAAGGTCAGTAATATAGTACATGTTCTCAGAACTACAAAGCACAATGGCTTCCCTGTACTTGATGAGCCTCCACTTTCTGAATCCCCAGTATTATTTGGTATAATCCTACGAGCTCACCTTATTACATTGTTAAAGAAGAAAGCTTTCTTCTTTCCTACCCCTGACCGAACAGGAATGGATGCCTTAAAGCAGTTTTCAGCAAGCGATTTTGCAAAGAGGGGTTCAGGCAATGGTGACAAGATAGAAGATATAGAATTGAATGAGGAAGAGATGGACATGCTCATAGATTTACATCCTTTTACTAATGCTTCACCTTATACTGTTGTGGAGACAATGTCACTAGCAAAGGCTCGCATACTTTTTCGAGAAGTTGGTTTAAGGCACCTGCTGGTGATACCCAAGATCTCTAGTGTAAGTAATGCTGTCTAATTTTTTATTATGGAGATTAGGTGATCTGAAGGCACCCATAGGTTATAAATTATAGTGGAGTTGATACATAAATTCATAGAGCTGTAACACAGTTTCATGATTTTTCTGCATACTTGGTCCTGATGAATTGGCTATGTTTTTATTAATCGATGGAATTTAATTTATGTCATATATTCAACAATTCACTAATCATTTTCTGTTACCTTCTAAATTCTGGATAGTTTCCATCTTCCTTCACTGATTGAACTTCTATGAAATTTCAGGAACATTCAGGTTTTTTTGCCTATTTTATCTATCTAAATATCATTTATTTCTGATGCTTAATATTCATTTGTCTCATTACTTTGCATTTCATTTAATGGGCCTTATTATTTGCTAAAGCGGGTAGAGCTTGGGTCCAGTGTCTAGTTGCACTAGACCTGTCTCGATAGTGACACGTGTCCATTTTGGCCATGTGTCATCATCCCAACAGGTCCAGTGCACTGGACCCAAGCCAAGTCCTGCTGCAGCTGGTTTTGGCTGATTTGTTGTAATGACTAGGTCGTCTGTCCTGAGGAACTACATTTCTTCATTATTGTTCCTATTAAATATTCTTTCTACTATAGTATTTTCACTATTTTGCTTACTATCTTCATCTAAATGCAATGCTGCTCAATTGCAGAGATCTCCTGTGGTGGGTATATTGACAAGGCACGATTTCATGCCAGAACACATATTGAGTTTGCATCCTCTGCTGGTAAACAGCAGGTGGAAAAGATTAAGATTTCGGTTTCCGACTATTAGAAAATTCTTTCAGGATATCTCAGCAAGCATCAAAAGTTACCCACGAGAATAAGTTTGTAAATAGTCTTATTGGAGCTGCTCAAGGTTTCAAATTCATCAGAAGACCAGCTTTTTCCTTCCTTTGTCAATATTGTTGCTAAATTTAGAGCTGAAGAGGGCCAGATAAGCACGAATCATGTTTCATGAACCATTAATTGTGATAATTCTTGCTCCAGTTTTGCAGTACACTGAATAAATTATGAATGCCTTTTACTTGAAAAATTGTTCTTCCTGAGCATGGGGCAGTTGAGTTAATGGGGGTATGGTTCAAGTGGCTTGCTTTCATCTGGATGACAAATTGCCATACAGGTGAATCTAATTTAAGGTTAATTTTGTTGATCGAATTCACTGGTAGATGAAGAATTCAATAAGTTATAGAAAATTTCTGGGAAGTGCACCGTGGGATTTGATGATTTGTCATTCTTCTTTGACTCTCAGCATATCATCATTATTTTTCTATGCAGTGAAGCAGAAGTTTGTTTGGGAGTTCCATTCAAGGCCATTATAAGGGTTTTGGTACTGGATGCTATAGAAATCTTCAGACTGCTACCTGGTACGGGATTACAATTATAGGGCATCATTATAGTGTGCATTATATGTTGTAGTACCCAAACATTTTGACATCATTGCAGCCTATTTATTTATTTTTATAGTTTTCTCATAAACTGTTTCAGGAATGAAGTTAAATTATTAGTAACAGCTTATTGGAGTCTTGGAGTTCTGTCAGCCACTGTATTTTTTTAAAATTGTATCACAAGCAAAGATAAATCAATGCTAATAATTTACTACTTGTCGTCTTCATGTCTTTCTTTTCGTAGCAAGTTCAGTCATATTGTTAGGTTTGGAAAGATCTCTAATTAGTACCATGGTCATCCTGGCTTGATGTAATATACCATCTTGTTGGATACCATAATGGGGATGGGTGTGTATATTATAATTTTGCCTCTTGAAACTTTCATATGAAAACCTGTGAATGAGAATTTTCCTGTGCCCAACACAAACGAACTTATTCCAGTGTAACATTTTTTCCCAAGAAACTTATATATAGCATTAAAAAATACTACTTCCACAACATTTTCACAACAAATCTTAAGTGGTTGTTACTGAGGGGCAAAAAAATAATTTTAGTAATGACAAAGTTGGGTTTTGGGGAGAAATGGAGGAAGTTGGTCATGACATGTGTTACATCGGTTTCCTATTCAATAAAAATTAATGGGAAACTAGGGGGTCATATCATACCATCTAAGGGAATACGACAAGGAGACCCTTTGTCCCAATATTTGTTCTTATTGTGTGCTGAGGGATTATTAGCTTTAATAAAGAAGTTAGTGGATGCGGGGGAGATGGAAGGGATTACAGTATGTAGGGGTGGTCCTCGCTTATCACACCTCTTTTTTGCAGATGACAGTATTATTTTCTGTAAGGCCACAATTGGAGAATGTAACTCTTTACAAAGAATTCTGGAGGTTTATGAGCATGCTTCAGGCCAACAATTGAACCAAGCCAAAACTACTTTATTTTTTAGCAAGAACACTCCTGAAGATGTTAAAGAAGAAATAAAAAATAGATTTAGGGCTCAAGTGATTAGACAGTATGGGAAGTATTTGGGTTTGCCATCTTTGGTGGGAGGAATAAGAGGAATACTTTTAATGATATTAAGGAAAAGCTTGGCAAGAAGCAAGCAAGGTGGAAAGAAAAACTCCTTTTAAAAGCAAGCAAGGAAGTGTTGATTAAGGCTGTAGCTTAAGCTATACCAACATACACTATGAGCAACTTTCAAATACCTGATTCTCTCTGTGACGATCTGACTAGTATGATCTGGAATTTTTGGTGGGGTCAAAAGGGAAAGGGGAGAAAAATGTCTTGGCTTAGTTGGGAGAATGTGTGAGCGAAAGGCAAGTGAAGGTTTGGGGTTTCGACAATTAAAACAATTTAACCTTGCTCTTCTTGCTAAACAAGGTTGGAGGCTTCAAGTAATGCATGACTTACTAGTCTATCGCCTCTTTAAGGCGAAATACTTCCCTCACACAGACTTCATCCAAGCATCAATGGGAAATAATCCATCTTATGCTTGGAGTTTCATGGTAGCTCAACATTTGGTGAAGCATGGTCTTCGAAGGAATGTGGGGAATGGAGAATCTATACGAGTATGGGGTGATAAATGGTTGCCCTCATCATCTTCGTCCAGGGTGGTGTCTCCTCAGTAGTTTATGCACGTTGATTTACGGGTTAGTGAGTTGATTTCACATGAACCTGTGGGTTGGAAAATGCAGGTGGTAGAGTCACTCTTCCTTTCCCACGAGGCAAACATTATCAAGAGCATCCCCTTAAGCATTCGTTTACCCCTTGATAAGATTATATGAGCTGCGACTACTAATGGTTTATTTAGTGTTCGTAGTGCATATAGGTTAGCGATGGAGCTCTCTCGGTTTGACAATTTTGGGTCCAGCTCAGATGGCAGTGGGCTTCGAAGGTTTTGGAGGCTATTATGGAAGATACCAGTCCCTCATAAATACAACACTTTACTTGGAGAGCTTGTCGCGAGATCCTGCCCATGAAGGTGAATCTGAAGCGGCTTAAGGTGTTAGACGTGGATTGGTGTGAGGAATGCAATGATGGGATGGAGAACTCAGGTCATCTTTTTTGGAGCTGCTAGTGGGCTAGACAGATATGGCAATGCACCAAACTCCAGTTTTCTTTTGACTCATCCACCATCTCTTCGTTTTTTTGATCTATTATGGCACTTGCTGATGTTGAAAGTATATGATGAGGATAAGGTGGCGATGGTGGTCACTATTGCATGGTCAATCTGGACAAGCTGTAATGAAGTTTGCCATGGAGGTACAAAGAAGACTGGTGAGGCTATAGTAAAGTGGAGTTCACAATACTTGGCTGAGTAAAGGATTGCGAACTGGCCATTAGAACTACCACCAAGGACTCAAGTTGTGAGATGGTCTCCCCTACCAACGACAAGATATAAAATTAACGTGGATGGAGCAGTTTTTAAAACACAAAAATCAGCAGGGTTTGGGGTTCTCATCCAGGATGAACAAGGCCAAGTGGTGGCAGCATTAAGCCAAAAGATAGATGCCCCTTTAGGAGCCTTGGAGGTGGAGGTGAAGGCAGTTAAGGCAGGGCTTCATTTTGCAAGGGATGTAGGTATCTCTGATTTCATTATGGAAGGGGATTCTTTGGTGGTATATAATGCTCTGAGTGGTTAGTCTTCTCCCCCATCCTCTATGGCATCTGTCATTACAGGCATACTAGATTTTTGTGGGGGTTTTTGGCCAAGTTGATTTCTCACACATTCGTAGACAAGGTAACAAACCAGCCCATTTATTGGCAAAACATGCTATAGGCATTGTTGACTATTTAGCCTGGATGGAAGAGACTCCTTGCTTTTTAATGCAAGCTCTTAACCATGATGTATCTCTTCCTATTTGATTTTGAATAAAGTAGCAGGTTTCCCATTAAAAAAAAAAAAACTTACCGCTCAAGATTTGTTGTGAAAATGCCGTGAAAATATTGTTGACAGTTGCACTTTTGGTCTAACATTTGAATGCATAATTTGGAGTGATTTTTTATATTTCCAATCAATGAACTAATTTTAGGTTACGTGTAATTTACATCTAGGACCAAATAATTTAGGCAGAACTATATTATTGGTCCTTGAAATTTACCTACTGAGCGCTTTTAATCCCTCAAATTTCAAATGAGCTCTGTTGGTGTCTATGGTTTAAATTTTTTGTGCTATTGGTCCCTTCATTAACTGTTGTTAGTTTCATTGACTATGTGTTTAATAGAATAATGATGTTGCATTTTTTTAATGAGGTGGTTGCTAGAGATGGCACAATAGTTTTTAAAAAACTAAATTGCCAAATCAAATTTATTTATATTAGCCTCATCACACACCCTTCACATGAATGACGAGACTTTTTTTTTTTTTTTTTGAGTGGTTTTATTTTTTTAATAGGAACTTGAGATAGTTTTATACATATAGAACATGGGGTAGTTTTTTTTTTTTTTTTTTTTTTTTTTTTTTTTTTTTTATATAGAAACATGGGGTAGTTTTGGTTGTGTACATGGGCAGTGGGAAGTTTATAGAACATGGGATATGTTTTTTGTTTTTAATTTTTGTTAATTCCTTTTTTATGTTTTAAGATAAGGATAAGTTAATTAAATTAGCAGTATTTTTAGAAATTAAAAAAAGATAATAACTAACTTTCTGAATCATTTTAATATATATTTCTAATATATGGAGATTAATTCATTTTAGTTTAAAAACTAAACAGAAAAAAAGTTCAAAGATTAAATAAAATAAAAAGCTATCTTTGAAAATTCCCAATCTCATTGTTCATATCCAGATTTTCTCCTCGTTGCGGAACCAATCTTGAATTGCACACAAATTAGAGGGTGTTTGGATTGATGAAAACTGAGTTATATATAACTCAGTTTTCATCATCCAAAACTCAAAAAATGTGAGACCCACTGAAACTCATCTTGTATGGACAAATTTTTTAGTTAAGTTTCCATAATTCAAAAGTCAAAAATCTGAATTAGAGTCATAAAAACTGAAAAAACAATTAAGGTGTTTTCAAGTTACGTGAGATTTGAGTTTGAATAGCAGTAAATACTTCAGCCTTGATGGGGCCTGTGACTCTGTGTGGTCAAAACAGTTTAAGTGAGACCATTGGGCACATTCACTGCTCTTTCTTTGTTCAATTTTTTCGTTCTTTTCAGATACGCACAACAGCTTTCTCTTCTTCACCAAAACGACAATAAGTCATTATCTTAGAACCAAAATCAATTTCGGGGCAGCATCCATTCTGGTTCTTATTTGAATATTATGCCTATGAGTAGCACTTGTTAATGAGAAAGCAAAAAATGGATGGTACACTTTATAATCTTGAATAATTATCAACATCTATCCTTATGCCTTTAGGTGCCTATATCATCTAAATAGTTTGAAAAAGTATAAGGGCACCAATGAGATTGAATCTTAGCGCGATTCAAGATTAACATTGGCGGTGTGAAAGAAATCTAGAATGGACGATGAGATTGGGGATTTTTGGGAATTGGCTGTTTAGGTTTTAATCTTTTTCTTTTTAATTTTATTGCTGTATAGTTTTTAATAACTAATGTGACATTTGCAATGTCATTAAAAATATGTCAAGTCATTGTTCCGTTAGACAAAAACAATAAAATTAACAAAAGTTAATAAAGCTCATTTTTTACATCTAGAGGTCAACCTACCAAGTAAACTCCTTGGAATATTTTTTGTCAAATTTTTTCATTCTCATCTCCAAAAAGTTGAAAATTAAAAATTAAAAACAAAAACAGCAAAAATAATTGAGACCTAAAGGTCGGAGAAATGTGGTGCTGTTTTGTTTCAAATGTCATTCTGGGGTGAAGAACCTTGATACCCAATTAATAAATACAACATTTTAAAACAAAATATTAATCTAAGATGAAACAAAAATCTTGTAAAAGGTTTTTTTTTTTTCCAAAGAACTTTAATCATAGAGCAATAGAAGAATAGAAAGAAAGAGCATGTAAAACTGTGTATTTCGTATTCAAGTAGAGAATAGAAAGAAGAACGGGAGATTAAAAAACAGTTCGGTATTGCATTTTCATAGGAAGCATTCTTCATCAACAATGCAACAAAACAATGGTTAAAAGTCTCAACAAAAAGCTGCATGAGTATTTCAATGTTGTGTTGTGCCGCGGCTGCTTTACCGAGAAAGTTTAAATACAGGAGAACAATAATTGATTCTTTTGATAGCAAAGTTCAAGATGAAGATGTCTCACTCACCATCTGTTGATACTTGTCACAGTAAGGCATTCATTTGCAATAACAAAGTTGAAAAATAGTACACAACTGAACACATTCAAGAATGAAGAAAAATAAACAAGAGAAAGGAAAGGCAATGTCAAAATGAAATTTTCACTTCTGCAGCTGAAGAAAACACAATTTGATTTGTAAAAGACAACTATCAAACACAATTTGATTTATAAAAGAAAACTATCGGATATCAATCAAGGCCCTTTCTTTGCACTCTTGAGGTAGTCTGCCCTTATTGCCCACAGCTGTTCTCCCACCGATTTCATGTCTGGCCGATCAACTCGAACAGGTGCTGCACACAGGAATGCCAAAGAAAACATTTTCATAAGTACCTCTGCGTCCACGACTTCCTCCATCAAAGGATCCATCAATTCCTCCACACTTCCTTCATCGTATTTCTTGAAGGCCTGCACAATATCAAATTTGCTTGACCTGAGAACTTATATACTGGATGGAAGGGTTTAATGAGCAACAAGGAAACCAAAAAAAACCTTTGATAAACTGCATTGATTCATTGATTGTACAACCATGCAGGTGTTAGGAGTTGCAATTATGAACAAACCCATTGGATAATTGTTGCAATTATGCATCCCTCTCAACTTTCTTTAGCAGTGGCATCATCTAGATAATCACTGGCTATAGCCTATAAAGTCTACAAATGAGGTCTCCGAATTTGCCCCACTCAGGGTGAAAATTATTAATGTCATTGACACATTTTAGACTTTCAATTCAGGTTTGCACCAAGATTAATCATAAGGGCAAAACGCACACCCAAACATGGCTGCAATAGTCTTCTTGTATAAAGGAAAGTTCTTATATCTATACTAGAGAATCACATATTAACCATAGTCTTCTTGTATATAGGAAAGTTTTTATATCCATAATAGAGAATCACATATCAACCGTGGAATAACATTATAATAGGATAATAATAAATAAATATATAAAAATCAAACTATTTAACGAGTAGAATTAGCTGGGTAGGAGTCAGGAACCTTGTCACATCCATGGACAGCCTAATTTACAGCTTTTAGTTACATCCAAAGTATCAAAAAATTATTCAACACTCTAGGAGCAATGCTCCATCCTCTCACAATAATGGTGGGTCACACTATTAATTTAGTTAGTAGGATTCACTATTATGTGAGTGGAATGACTAATGAGCATTACTCCCAAAGTACTAGCTAATTATCCCAAAACACTTGCTATGAATACCAAAATTAATGCTAATTTAAATTTGAATTTCCACTTATGTAATTTTATTATGATCGAGGATTAATCGGGATTAGGGTTTAATCATTTTCCTTGTTGGACATAGGCAAGAGAGTGATAAGGAAGATCTAGAAGAACTAGTCTACATGCCTAACATTGATGACATTCGGGACAAAGATGAAGAGTGCAAGGGAGAGACCTTAACCTAGGTTGCATTCGAACTTTACCACCTCAAGTTGAAATCCCTTAAGTTCTTGAGAATCTTGATTCATCTAACGTGAGTGAGGTTGAGTTCATGATAGTACAACCAAAAGAGGCGATAGTGAAAAAGGGCCTAAGCATTTTAAGCCTAAAAGGGTTTAAGAGGGCAACGAGTGATGATTCCATTTCCACTTGAAGTCAAACCTAGGAAGCCTTTAGATCTTCTCCCACTTTCAACAGATGTTACAGTATCTAGGGCAGTAAGAATGATAGAAACCCATGGGTAGAACTTACCCTTGAAAACTGGCTTGCAAGAGAAGGGAGCCCAAGAGCTTATACACTCATGGTTAAGCTTTGTGCTTAAGCCACGTGGGATATTGGATCATAACAAAGAACATAGAAGCATCATGAAATTAGAAAACAACCTCAAGCAAGTGTGATCCGTACAAAACTCAAGCTAATTCACATTATATGGCATTTGCCATAGGAGATTATGTCATGTTTCCAATTAGGCCCAAACATTTTCCCTATAACTTCGTTAGGCAACTGCAAACTTGTAGTGTTGAACCACTCAAAGTGTTGAATTGGGTAGGACCAGATGCATATGCTAATGAATTTCATTTGATTACAAAAGTAGCTCCACCTAATATTGAGGATCTAGTTGCTTATAAAGGTCCAGAAAATATCTCATTTGATACTTCAATGAGCTTTCCCATGATCCCATTACAAACCCATGACTCATCCAACACCACCAAACCTTTTGCCAATACGTAAAAAAACATATTAATGTCATTTTGGATGAGCATGTTGTTTCTAATAGAGGTGGAGGAGTTTAGTGCCACTTAATTCATTGGAAGGGCAGACCAGAGTTAGCTTGGACTTCACCAGAGGAGCTATTGCAATTACACAATCTTCTAGGCACTAGGCAGAGGTATACTCTCTAGTGATAATCTCTCATCTTTTCATCAATACAAGCCACCATTATTTTTAAGAGAATTTCCTCATTTCGATCTGATCTGGAATCCTATCTTTCCTTGTATCTCTACTTATTTTAGCTATACTCATTTTATGAACATGTTGCTTCTTAACAGCCCTACATTTAGTACCATAAAATTTTCTCTTTTAACTTAATAGGTATTCTATGATGACACAATACCTAATGCGTTTCTCCACTTTATTGACACTACTCTAAATAGAAATCCTTTGTCCCACATTTAGTGCTCCACTTTATACTCCACCAATTGCAGTAAACCATGTGCTTGAATTTATTTATTTATTTCCATTTAAAACTTTGGCTACTTTATAAGGAAAGAAAAAAAATGATATGAGACAAATTGTGATTAGTCGAGAATAAAAAGAAACATCCAAAATGGGATAGAGGATTTTATTCCCCTAATCTTATCCTCATTATTTGGGATTATGTTTACGGTTTGATTATTTTGCTTGTTAATTTTCTTGGAAACCTATTTATAAAGGGCTCCAGTAAAATGTAAGGGACACATATGATGTGATGAAGGGAATTTGATGTTGGATTTTTCCAATAGCAAGGTGCTAATTCCTGGCATGAAAATTTTCACTCCTCCGGGAGGAGTCACAATAACTGTAGGTTCCACCATGAGTCCCACATTGGGGTCCACACTTGTTGAGAGGAGGGAGGACTCCTCTCGTAGGAGTAAATAATTTGTCATTCCTGGCAACCTACATGTTCTGCTTAGTGCTAATTCCAAGCAACTAGGTATTGATTCCACTCCTCTGGGAGGAGTCACAACAACTGTGGGTTCCACCATGTGTCCCACATTGGGGTCCACTCTTGTTGAGAGGAGGGAGGACTCCTCCCTTTGGAGTAAATAATTTGTCATTCCTGGCAACCTACATGTCCTGCTTAGTACTAATTCCAAGCAACTAGGTATTGATTCCTAGGTATATCTTTCCTTTTCTATTTCCTCTCCCAAATTCCTTTTGAACTTGTCATGTATCAGCACCTAGCCTATATCAGATGCAGATTGATGTTTACCCAGCATAATTCAGCCCAAGCGACAGGCCTACCATGAACAATTTGAAACATTTCATCTGATTGTGGCCTATATCAGACGCAGTGTCTGTTGCATTTGTACCTTGGATGTTACCCCATGTTCTAAGAATAATTTGAAGTATTAAACTACTTTATAGGTAGCCTCAACTGAACACCCCCCCACCCCAAAAAAAAAATAAATAAATAAATAAGGTAATGGAAAATAAGCTTACCCATCGAAGTGTCACCCGCTGTTCAGGAGGTCTCTTCAACTCCACAGGACGACGGCCTGACAGAATCTCAATAAGTAAAATCCCAAATGAGTAAACATCACTCTTGGGGGTGAGTTGATAGGTCTTCATGTATTCAGGGTCTAGGTAACCCACTGTCCCTTTCACTTTGGTAGAAATGTGTGTTTGATCAGTATCCAATGGACCAAGCCTTGCAAATCCAAAATCGGCCACCTTGGCTCTCATGCTCTCTGTCAGAAGAATGTTGGATGACTTCACATCTCGATGGATGATTTGCTTCTCTGTAGCAAGATGAACAAAAATTTAGGCATCAATTAGATTTGCAACAAAGAAATGACACATGCCCTAAGAAGTTTATGTGGCATGAAATCATTAAAATGTGAAAATGGCATCCCAAATATTTTGGGTGTTAAAAATTGTCTCAAATTTCTAATTTGATTTGGTTTAGATTTTCTTGGCATGGAAGGAAAGGTTTTTCCTTGGTGAAGAAGGAAAGTTCTTCATTGAAGTAGAAATTGGGTATTCCTTGTCCATCAAGGAATAGAATTGCTGCAATGAGTTTGGTGGCATTTGCCCAAGGGTCCTACCACATGGCTAGAGGAGAAGACCCTAGAAGAACATGGAATTTGTCACTGTGAAGAGTAGTTTGAGTGTTTGTCAATTAGGTGTGAGAGATTTATTAGGTATATTAGGGCTTTGGGATGGCATGAGCCTATGGTGTGAGGTTTTTGAGTTAGTTTATGTTTGTGAGAGGTTTTGTTTGTTTGTTAAGTTTATAAGTGTTGTTTGTGCAAGTATGCAAGATTGTGAGTTTGGTTTATAAGGTTTGGTTGAGAGTGGCTGTAATCCATATTGCTGAAAATCGATTTTGGTCAATGTTGCACATGGCATAGGCTTTGAGTTGGCCGAACCATATTAACTATTGTTGTATTGTATGATTGTTTTTATTTCTTATTCGTGTCAATGCACTAAAACTAGCTCTAAATCACAAAAATGGGCTCATGGTAAAAAGAATGTGTTATGGAGAGGTTGTTAGCAGGAACACACACAAAAGACCAAGTTTGCAAGTGGAAGAAAAGAACATTGTTTAAGTCACATGAAGTTTCCCATGGTCAGAATTTCAAACATGAACCAATGACTGTCTTCATTACCAAAAGAAACCACTGGGCAACACTACGTGAAAATCATGGCTTGTCAGTCTAGTACTTAACTATGCAAACTGATAGATATAGACTGTTTCAGCCTTCCTAATTATCAAAATCACTCTAAACTGAGAAGTGTATCTGAAGTCTATGCCAAAGGAATTCTGTAAAATTTAGCTTATTTGTTCAGAAAATGAAGGAGGAGCAAGGAAGATTTAGAATGCTATTGCAACATTCCAACCCAACTTAGTTGTAACATTGCAAATTTGATTCCTGTCCCCTCAAAGCCAAATAAATAAATCAAGGACTGTTCCTTGGATTGGTCTTCAGAATTACAAGGATCCATGAAACAAGCAAACTGAATGGAAAGTTTGTCACCTGCGTATAGATGGAGATAAGTTAGGCCATGAGCAACATCAATGGCAATTTCAAGTCGCTGATTGAAATCCAGGATTCTTCCACGTTGACCTGCCAGTAATAGCAACAACATAGTTAACACCATTATTGTCATCAGAATTAAGATTTTTTTTCCTGTGATTAAGTAAGCTTACCATCTAAATGTTCTCTCAAAGTACCATTTGGCACATACTCTATGATGATAAGGCGTTCATTTCCTTGGTCAATATAACCTAGCAATTTCACTAGATTCCGGTGATCAATTTTGGCCAGAAGTTCAACTTCACTAGAAAATTCAGTCTGCAGATTCTCAAAGAGTTCCTATGCAATCATGTCATGTGTACAAAGAAAATGCATCAGAATTGTAATTTGAAAAATTTCATGGAACGAGAGATATGAGAAGATAACTGAAATTCCATTTAAGAATTTTTTCATTATAAAGGCAGCTTAAGCTTAAAATGACTTGAAAACTTATAAATTATGAAAACATTGTAAAATAAAAATACTATTTTTCCACCACTTAAGCAGAGCCTCTTTTAGTTTGGAAATCTTTGAACTGCATCATAAACCTACAAGTTTATCATGTTTTGTTCCTATTAGACCCAATGTGAACAGTACATCACTCTCTTTTGTTGGCCATTAGGCACTACTTCTATACATAAAGCTTGCACCAATGTTCTGGTTGGAACCACTTGCACATTCCAGCCCGCCCAACAGAATACCTAAAAACTTGCACCTGGCCCCTTCTTTGATGAAAATAAAACAAGAAACACAGCTGGTTTCTTATTAGGTAAAAGGCTAATCAACTACACACAAAAACTAGCTTTTAATAGTCTAATTTGCTTGAGAGAGCAAGTTGCATCTTAGTCTAATAAGATTGAATGCCATTAATCTGTCAAGTTGAAAAGAGTTGCTGAATGCAGAAATGATCCCTCTAGATGATGTTTCCTTTGCTTATCCTTTATTTACTTTTAGGTGAGAACTCCTTATCCTTATTTTTTTTAATTTCCAAAGTCCATTTTTGCAGAAAGCAACCCATTTCTAATCAAAAGGTGGCTGTATGTTTCTTGATCTGAATGTTCTATCACATTAAATAGCTTAAATGCCATTATCCACAACGTAAATTCTACTGACTAAATGGTGGAGATGATATTGCATAAGTAGTATATTCAGCATCATTTAAGGAACCAGCACTACCTTCTTCGCTCGCTTTATCGCAACCATGTGGCCGTTTTCTAGCTGTGCCTTGTAGACAGTTCCAAAGCCTCCTTCACCTATTCGTAGTGATGGTGAGAAATTGCTGGTTGCTTTCGAAAGCTGGCTCAAAGTGAGTTGCAATGATCCAATTCCTTTGAGTTTAGGTGAAATTGAGAATCTAGAAGGACTAGGTGGTATTGGCATCCGATGTGGACTGGCTGGAATCTTTTCAGGAGCCGGATTCACATCAAAAGAAGAAGCTGAATCTACTGCAAGAACAAAATTAATCACTTGTGAAGTATAGCATTAGAAAGAAAACAAATGAAATCAAGAAAATTTCATCTAATTAAGCCAGAAAAGATTTAACATTGGGGAGAATAATGCCATAATTGCAAAACACTGTAAATCAAGAAAATGTAAAACACTCACTTTTAGTCATCATATTATTAAATTCATAGAATTGGGGAAGCTTAGCTATAACAGTTCATAGTATTTTAAAGTCATAGATGGCAAGATTCAGAATAGAAAATTGTACTCACTTGAGTGTGGATCCTTAGAAAGAACAGTGTGGGAAGTTGGTTTCTTTCTCTTCTGAAAGCAGGCACAGAGGAAAACACAACACAAAACAAAAGCTCCAGTTGTTGCCATGCCAGCTATTGTTGGGTTTGAAATATGATGCCGATGCCGGTCATGGGATTTCGATTTCTCTTTTAAATTTCTTTGAAAAAGTTTTCTTCCTGCCTTAAAGACCAAACCATCTACAAAAGCAGTAACACTTAATAAAGATTCTACGACTTGTACTATAAATTCTGACTATGCTTAATAAAGGTAAACTTTTTACTAATATTTGTACAAACCAGAAACTGGAGCAAACACTTTACATTGGCGCATACCTAATGAAAGGTCCACTTCACAGTGATTACTTCCAAGGTACCCGTCGAATATGCAACCACTTGCATGATAAAATTGGAGGGCTTCACAGAACAGATCTTCGTTGACCACATCCCCATTAATGTAAAACAGTTCATGACCATTAGAATTTGAATATGCTATGTTATCAGTACCACAAACCTTTGACTGGACAAATTCAGAGGCAAAGATTCTTGGCAGTTGCACCAACAGCAACAGACTTAACACAATGATATCCATTCTCAACAAAATAATGAACTTAATTTCCATGTTTGAGAGCTAAATGATAATGCAAGCATCTCTATATTCTGCTAACCACCACCAAGCAAAGCCAGAAAAGGAGATGCACAAACAGAACCTTAAAATACTCAGCCAGTATGCTTCAAATCAAATGAACCAAAGCCTTATTGTAGTTGACCCGGATAGGAAGAGAGCTGGAAATGCAAAGCCCTCTACTCTAATCTTTCGAGTTGAAGAATTCAATTGCTCAAATATTTCGGACTATCATCATGAAAGTTGATCATACAAATTAGCGAGAACCACATAATCTAATTCAAGAATAAGCACAATGCTCCAATACCCAGCGCACCAAATTGACAAAGGAGAAAACCCCTCACAGGGAGTTGAACCAAATAGCAATATAGTTGAAACCGATATAAAAGGAACTCACAAACAAGTTAAACTCTTCAAAGTGCTCTATCCATGTGGATTCAAGTTCAATTACTTTCCAAGTGCTCTATAAATGTAAGCTCAATTTTTGGCACTACCCCTCAACACTCAATCAAAGCCTTCACAACCCAGTTCACCAAATCCCAACCCCAAGAACTGAAAGAACTCAAATTTCTCAAAATCAAACTAAATTGACTGAAACCCAACTCACCAAAACCCGAAATGAAACAAACCCATATCACAAAACACCTAAATATAGCAATACTAAGTTGAAAAGTACAAGGTTCAACCTGGTGATACCTTTGAAAGACTTCCAATGACTTAAGCCACACGATACTACTAAGCTACATGTAAGAGAATCAAACCTGAAAAGAAGGAAGCCTAGGCTAGGCTGTGACGAAACTGGGGTTTGGATATTGGATTCGATTTCTCTCAGTATCAAAAGGCAATCATCATAAATAGAAAGTAAAGTCCGGCCAAAGCCGAGGAGGAAGATGTTGGAATCTGACGTAAACCATGGCCATCTATATAGTCTATTCTCTCTCTCTCTCTCTATATACGCGCAAAATATAATAAGCAAACCGTAGTGTTGGACAATGTTTTTTTTTTTTTTTGAGAAATTAGTGTTGGACAATGTTGACCGTTGGGAACCTATCACCATAGGCGTTTTGGTCATTTGCTTTACCTTTCACATGTGAGCTTTTCTAAAGTATGGTCATTTCTTATGTATGCAATGATGATAAATAGCATGTAAGTTTCTTTCACGTAAAGATCTTGACCGTTAACACATATACATTAGCATTACAGTATATTATTATAATTTATCTATGATCTTACCTTTGGATTCTTGGTACCCTTGTTTGTAAAAATTCATGCAAAATAATCCTTGACAGTGTTTATAGCTCAAGTGACATCTTTTAATATTTTTATTATAGGTGTTTAAAACTATCTGCTTACTTTATTTAGCAAAAAATTTCATGAAAGATTGGTTTAGTGATTTTTAAGACCTACTGAGATCCATAAGGTCTTTTAAGTTTAAAACTCTTAGCATGTAGTTTAGAGTTACTCCAAAGAAATTTTTTTATATGTGGGACAAGAAGGCTATACACATTCAGAAAAATAATCAAGTATTTAAAGAGTTTTAAATAACAAAAATGTGAGATTTAAGCCCATTTGAATTGAGAAATGGGAGAGAAAGAGTAAAGTGGAGTTGACTGAAATTGTAGCGTTGGAGATGGTTTTGGTAGCTATTGATTATATTGGCTACGTTAGTTGTAGCTATTTTTTTTTTTTTGGCTTTTAGATCAAATGGGTAGTATAACCATCTTTATGACACGTGGATAGTTGAGAATGGATGGTGCAGTGAGGAGTTTTTATGCTATACGCACCATATAATATACCCCGCTGAAGTGGCTTGATACGGTGTAAAATGATGTCGCGTGGTTGAATAATTGAACACGTTCAAGGAAGAAACCAAATAGGCTTAATTATATTAATTAATTTATTAAATACTAATCGTTTGTTGGAGTGCAGTACTCACATTTTATATAATAATCACTACTCACCAATTATATGGTTGATCAGCCATCCGCTTTTTGTGATAAAAACTATTGAACCCACAGTATCTAGGCTGAGCAAAAGGGAAACATCTAGGGGGGGTGTTTTTTAGTTAAAACGGCATTATCCTGATTACCAAAAAAAAAAAATACAAAGAAAAAGACTATTGAACCCACACACAAAAAAAGGACAACATATTTAGGGTAAAAAAGAATGAAAAAGAAAAAGGAGAACGGATAATTGCATCATGACACTATAAAAAAGCAAGACCTTCAATGTTTCTTTTTGCTGGAAAAATGACTTCCTTTATGAAAATGGAATTAAGGAGGCTAGTACATTGATTTGTACAACATTCCGGAAGGCTTGTCCGTATTGCCTAACGTTAACGATTGTCACTTGTCATATGCGAATACGGATGAAGTTATATAATTAGAATTTTTTTTTCTTTAGCATAAAAGACAACATGAACATTAGACCATTGATAGTTGAGATGAATGACCACATTCGGTGGTACCAGTCACACAAACAAATAGGTATGTGCAGGGCGGCTCAACGAATTTGAGAGCATTAGGCGAAAGCTTTAAAAAACATGTAGGACTAGAATAATAAAAAGAGTAAAGACTAAAGAGTACAACAAAAGTTAAGCAAAAATGGATAATAAAAACCCAGCAACAAACCATGAAGAAGACTAAAGAGGCAAAGGGAAGACTAAAGAGAAAACAAAAAACGAACCTGAAATGAAAATCTGTGAATACACCAAGTCTATTGCCAACACCAATTGATGAGTAAGCCAACTAAAAAGAGTTTTTTTTTTTTTTTTTTGTAGAATCAAGATGGAGAGAGTGAGTGTTTTTTTCTTCTTTCTTTTTTCTACCTTTTATTACTTGTATATTGAGAAAATCAGTATCTCTCTTTCTCTCCCTCTCTACATTTCAAGTAATAAACATAGGTTTTCTTAATGAAATGTGGTACAAAAGTTTGATCTAGAAGACACTTGAATGTGGTGATTTTTTTTTTCCTGAGAAAGCTAAAGATTTGGTGATTTGATTGGATTTCATGTCCTTTTAGCCTTGTTGCTTTGTGAGAAACGGTTAGAAATAACTTATTTCTTCTCAATTTTCAGTTAAGGGCTTAAATCTTTTGGACGGACCTTACTTTTTTTTTTTCTTTCACAACCTTATATAATATATTAGTACTATTGGGGGCCCTCTTACAAGTGGAGGCCTTAGGTGGTGGCCTAAATGGCTTACAAGTTCAATCGGCACTGGATATGTGAAAGGAGAATGTATTTCATACATTAGATACACATATTCCCCCCCCTCCCTCCCCCCCCCCCCCCCCCCCCCCCCCGTCATATGATTCTTATAATAGTGTATGAAGTATGTGGAGTTCACATATTATGAAAAAAAGAAAAAGAAAAAGATAATGTATATATCTAATCCATGAGATGATTATTAGTACAACAGAAACATGTCATAGAATGAGTAAGGTGCTTTGGGTGGTAGAAGGTTATGTTGCTTTTTTGTGGTGCATGCTTGCAAGAGTTGGTTGAAGTTGTAGGCTGTGTGTTTGTTGTGAATATCATGTGCAGTGTATGTGATGTGGCGACCTTGCATGGGCTTCTCCATGGGCATGTTGATGAGCAGTGGTTGGGTTGCTTGTGTGTAAGGCTAGGCTACTTAGGCGGGCAACATGCTAATTTATGTGAAAAAATGAGTTCGAGTTATGACTTGCTTGGCAAAGAATGGTTGGGCTGCATCTAGGTGGTGATGTTGTGGGGGATGTGCAGCCAAGTCTAAAAGGTGGTAGACACCTGCCAAGGCCTCCAATTGGTGTGTATGGACCAAGACTGAGTGTTAGGTGTTGGTGATGTCAACAACATGTAATTGTGTATTATTATGTATATCTAAGTAATCATCACTAATAGCTATTTCTTACATGTTTAATTAAAGATGTTAAAAGGTGGTAGACATGAGCCAAGCCCTCCAATTGTTGTGCACGAATCAAGACTGAGTGTTAGGCATTGGTGGTGTCAACATCATGTAATTGTGTATTATTATGCGTATCTAAGTAATTGCCACTGATAGTTATTTCCTACATGATTACTTAAACACATTGGTGGTATCTTTAAGTAACATGCTCTTGGAATCAAGCTTCCCATCCTTTGGTATGTATATATATGTTCAATTTATGCAATTTGAATAATCTATTTCAAATTGTATTGCATGGTTAAAACAATGTTCTTCTTAGGGGAGTCATTACAAAGATATGGATAGGTGCATTAGCGGAGGCTAGTCAACTCGACCAAGTGGGTTTGGATGCCTAATACCTTCCAAGCTCGTATCCTAACTTTGAACTCATATTTGATTATATTAGACCATTTACAAGGGTCCAAAAATTTGTTCTTAGACGTAAACCAGGTGGCAACTCCCTTCTTTACCTTAGCCTCTAGTTAGTGGTATACTCTTAAATTCATGTGTAGGATGGATTTTCATCGAGTTGCACCTAAGATTAGCCAATCACACGACACGCCTAACCCAGACATACTAATAGCCTGCAATAACATAGGTCACTCGTAGCCCAATCCATACATTTAAACCCAAGTACCAAACTCAACTAAGCCTAGATTGCAACCCCATGCTACCATAGCACCACCTTAAGACCCATTTGAGATCGCTACGCCCAAATTTCAAACCACCCTGGTCATTCACAAATGGAACTGAGGACCACTCTTAATTTGCTAATTATGTCCAATCACTCCACCCTAAAGTCGACGCCACCACTATAATCATAACCCATTAAATCCAAGTCATAATAACATCTCCACAAGCTCAAGTCACCATTCCTTAAAACTAATCAACATTACTAACACCAAATCAACGAGGAAAAAAAAATTGAGAGGGAAGGGAGGGATTTTGTTGATCTTGGGTTAGTATGGCAGAGAAGCCATGGAAAGAACTATCCTATATGTGGAAGATATAGGATAGGTTAGAGAACTCAGAGACCTAACAATGATAGTGAGTGAGAAAAACTAATGCTTGGATTGAGAGTCTACGCGAAAATGAATGTCTTTACCATCTGATAATTAGCAAGTGTAAAAAGAAAGAAGGAAAAGAATGGAGAGAGAGAGAGAGAGAATTTTTTGTTTTTTGAGTTAGAGAATTGTTATATTTACTTATGTGTATTTTCTAAATGAATTGATAATTTTAATTGGACCATGTGTCATAATTTTAGACTTCAGTGGCACACTAATAGACAAAATGATGACATTGCAAATTATCTCAAACTTTAGATACTAAAATCAATAATTTTAATTTAAAAAATCAAAATCAAATTACCACAAATTTCGAGGATGCAAATTACATTTTAGTTTTTTTTTTCCCTCTCCCTGCAATAAGGTGAAGGACTTTGTCCTATCATAGGAGCAACAAATGTGCCACCAAAACAACATGCTATTGACAAGAATTAATGTAAGTCGAGATACTTTTACAATTCTATATTATAAAATGAAATTCAAGTGCCAAGAGCCTTACAACTTAATTAATTGGTATTTTTTTGTATTTCTAACAGAGGCATCCAAAACTTAAATCCCACATTTTTATTGTAACTATCAAATTGCTGAAATTTAGTGTTATTTTCATAAAATAATTTGTTCCAAAGGAATGTAATAAAAATGTGACACATTTTAGTTTGGAAATGAAGTTATGAGACTAAATGGTTTCTTGTTTTTGCAATTTACGATTAATTATCACATACATCTTCTAAAATTTGATCCATCATAGATATACAAAACAAAAGTCATCATCTTTAATATTTGAAAAAGGAAAACAATTTATTTCCGTAAACTAATAGCTTAATTTCCAACTCTCGTGAGAAGACATTTGAATTAAAAGGAACAATTGGTTTGATTAGAAACAACATAAAAAGGAAAACCAATTGATTGGAAAAGCTGATGTTGACTTTTATCTTAATTCTTTACTAGTAACTAGTAAGTAGTGATTCCACAAGGCAAGTTTTCACACCAAATAATATCAATTCTTTGCTCTTAGTGGTACCACAAGGCTTGTATTAGGTAGCAAAACAAAAAAAAAAAACCAAAAATCAAGGCATGAATTCACACACCTAATTGTCATTTTATTTATGATTCGAAGTTAAAAAAAGATGGAGGGAAGACTTGTGAATTCAGAATGGTCTATGGTGTGAAATGTGGATTAAAGGACAGCATAACGTGTTGGAAGTTGTTGTGAGCGTGTTTGAAGTTGGAACACGCGAGATATACACGATACATATGTATGGGTCAAGGAACAAGGCCCACTGGTGGGTCCAACTCTGATGTCCCTTCTTTGAAGTCTAATTCTAGACCTTTATGTGCCACAGCCCATTTTAGTGTTGCTCTTGTGGGTAGATTTGGATCAAGTGTGGGCTAAAGTTTACACTAGCTGGGCCTGTTCTGGGTTGGCTTTGCCCCAACTCTTTTTTTTAATATTTTGTAACGGAAATTTCTTCCATTTAAAAGTACTAAACAAATGTGGGCTAAACCTTTTATTTTTTTGGGATCAAATGTGGGCTAAACTCTTTCTTTGATGTTTATTGTGGATTTGTAAAATCACTGATTCACATAATTATTGGTTCGACTTGAGTCTAGTGTTTCATGTATTGGACCTGATAAGATTGTGTCATTTATCTAATTACTAGCATTTTGTGCATTGGATCTGATAAGATGCTGCTATTTGTCCAAAATTTGTCATATGACAACATCCCATTGAGTTCACTACATAGAATACATTGGACCTAAACTTTTTCCAAGTTATTATAGCCACTCAAAATTCACTGTACAACCAATGTACCAAACTTTTCATATTCTAATGTTATCAATTTTGTCAATTCCACTATTATCTCCTTCTTCTTCTTTTTTGCCTAGAAAAAGATAGGGCCTGGATTCATCTGGCTTGTTGCTAACTTGTGTGAGTGGTGATGGGTCTTCACATGATTCTAAGGACCACATGGGTTTTCATTCTAACACTTTATCCAAATCCAATTGCCTCGACCGACCTAATATGTGGCTAAATTTTGGCAGATAGAAGAAGCCAATTTAGAATTCTGATTTATGAAACACAAAGTCTTTAAATTAAACAGGCA
This sequence comes from Quercus variabilis, assembly GCA_030445155.1. Lineage (NCBI taxonomy): Eukaryota > Viridiplantae > Streptophyta > Magnoliopsida > Fagales > Fagaceae > Quercus > Quercus variabilis. The sequence continues at coordinate 83,366,994 of CP129446.1, read as the reverse complement.
CTTCTAAGCTAAAGATCTACCATATGAAAAGACAAATATATTCTGCACCAAATGGATAAGGTAGTTCTTCAGCAAAAAAAATGGATAAAGTAGTTCTTTTTTCTTTTCTTTTTTTGATTGGGAATAAAGTAGTTCTTAATTGTTATCATTATGGATTTACAAAATGAGTGATGTTAAAGGTGCTACTTTGAATTAAAAATAATGATAATAAAGAAATTATTTATTACGTTTTTAACATCACATCAATCACACGTATATTATTTTTTTTTCCTTTTTGATGGGACACATGCATATTATTTTGTTTGTAATAAAAGAGGCTCGTCTTGTGTATACGATGTTTTTTTTTTTTTTTTTTTTTTTAATTTATTTTATAACTCTAGTATAAAACTACAAATGTTACGTGATTTTATAGTCGTGCTCTAATTATGTAATATATTATAAACTCGATTTAAAATATTAATATTACTATTTTTATGTGTGTTCTAATAAATATTACCATTTACTAAAAATAAATATTATCATTTACTAAAAAAAAAAAAGAATGTTTATCCCATATTGATTGTGTGTATCTAGTGTTTGCTGTTTATAATCTCAGTTTATAACTACAAAGGTTAGACCCTTTTATAGTTGTACTCTGATTATATAACGTATTATAAACTCAAGTTAAAATACTAATATTGTTAGTTTTGACTATTTATATTGTTTTGTCAATAGCTGTAGTGATTTATGGTCTTATCTCTTTTTGACATGGTTTTCGAAAGTTTGAGGTATCACATATTCATAAGAATGGAAATCATGCAACACATTTGTTAGTAAAACACGTTCAAGGTATTGAGTATTAAGTTACTTGGATTGAAGAGGGCCCTTATTTCTTAGAACATACTCTTTTCAAATGATGTAATTTCTTTTAGTTCTTTTTATTTGAAGTTCAAGTTTCTTATAAAAAAAATATATCTTTTCTGAAAAATAAAATCGGAAAATCCCATTCTTTAATATATATATATATATATAACTCCATTTATTCAATCTTTTTTTTCCTTAATCTTGCCAAAATCTTAAAATATTGTAGCCAAATTTGAGCCCAATTTTGTTTGTACAGAAAACCAATGGAGACCATATATTCGAACGACGTACAAAAAGTTGTGTGGCAAAACTTCGATGTTGCAAGGCAAGGCTGGGTAAGTAAAGCTTGAGAAGTTAATCATGGCAATAAAAGAAGGAAAATATTGGATATTTTTTTTTTTTTTTTGCCGATTGAAAATATTAGAACTAAAGATTTCAAAAAATTTAACATTTAGCATCTCAAAAATCTATTTTATCAATTTTAACAATGATTTAACAATTTACTTTTCAATTCCCAACATCAAAGATTTTATATTTTTTACTACTACATTAAAATATGATTATTTTTTATTCTTACTCTTATCTCTACTGACAAATCCACTGCCACTGCTAATACCCACTGCCATCACTGCTCACAGCCACAACCACAACCACAACCATCGTTGCCAACACCCACAGTCTCCACTACCAACAAGCCCATCCCTTCTTCAACTTTGTAGCACGCACCCACACACACGAAAACAAACCATCAGATTCTCATTTCTTGGTCCTCCCATGGAAGACCCGGATCTCCGTCTCTGCCCTTTCCGCTGTCACTGACGCTTTCCGCCGATCTGACGACACTGTCAACCGCCGTATCCTCTCTCTCCTCGACGTCAAAGCAAGCTGGAAACCCACCTCTTGAAAGGTGTCAAATCTTCAGACATCATGGTTGACCCTTCTCCCTGAACCCACCAAATCAAGACCCAATCTGAACCCACCACAAACACAATCCCAAAACCAAATCAATTCAAATTAAGACCCAAAATCAAATCAAACTCACCTTGATCTGAACCCACCACAAAACCGCAACCAAAACCCACCTTAACCTCTCCGATGACCACCACCCAGCGGCCCAGCCTCTCCGGTCTCAACCCCAACCAAGAACACCGACCATGCTAACCTAAGAATGACGCCTCAAGAATGCTGACTCAACCTGATCTAAACACGGACTCAAGCTTGGGTTTTAGGGTTCGGCCATTGATAGAAGAGCAGAGTTTGGGTTGAGGGAGAACCAACAGGGGATAAGAGCTTGCGTGTGAGAAAGAGAGAGGACACGGGACACGTGTGGAGATTAAAATATAATATTTAGGTTTGACACTCAGCTATAGTGCACTGCTAGAGATAGCAGCGCACTGTAGCTGGGTGTCAAAAAAATTTAGCATTTGCGTTCTTTGATGGAACATGTTTTTTGTGCTTGGAGCTATAAAAATAGCATATCCATTCAGCATCTTTGATAAGAATTCTCTTAAGATTACAACTTATCTTCTGGAACATCTATCTAGGAAATATTATAATTAATGGAGATAGAGATGTATCTACTGTCTACTGCCTTGAAAAATGTATATAGAGAGAGTGGGTTGGTTCACTAAATTTGATTTATTTTTATTTTTTTGTCAAACAAAAAAAAAAATTATTGAAAGGTTTTTTTTTTTTAATATTGTTGGATTACATTATTTTCTTATACCTTCTAGAATTGAAAATTTTCAGAATGGTCAGAAAGACAAAAACCAATATCTATCCAACTATAAAATATTTGAATTGATTTATTTTATTTTATTTATATATTTTAAAATTACACATAAGAGATGACTTATTTATAGATCAACTAGTAAACAATATCCAATTAACATGAAATTAGATAATAATAACGAGAACTAATTCAAAAATAAATGTTCTAAAACATTAAGCCAATAATAAGTTATTGGATGGTTTATATTAACAAATAATTATATTAGATATAACTTGATGTTAACCTCTATAAATAAATAAATATATATATATATATATATTTTTTTTTCCCTTCAGAAAATGATTTCCCATTCACGAAACCACATTTTGAATGGTTCTTCACTCTTTTGAAGAAGCAACTGATTTTGTTGAGGAATATAATTCTAAAGAGTTTACTTACGTAATTTTGTTAGGAATTTAATTCATTTTGTCACTTGAAAATATATATACCCACTTTTATTTCTTTGGGAAAATGAAAATAATCATATTTAATTCTGTCACTTGCTTTTGTGTGCGAATGGGATTGGGGCTCATTTGGTAGAGGAATTTGAGTAATGCTATTTGTAGTTTTTTGAAATACATGTAAGTGAAAAAGTGTGTACAAATGTGTGTAATGTTGTTTAAAAACTAAAAATGAGTGTTTGAAATGCCCTTAAGTACCGTTATTGTTAAGTTTATAGTTATACTACAGATTTTACCGTAAACACAAATGAAAGACAAAAAAATATTTTAGAAAATACTAGTTCTACGTGATAGTTTCAATTTGGTAAGGCAATAGATTTCTATCACGATATTTACATTTTACAAATCAATTGAACTTGGTTCTTGAGAGAAAATAAAGTTGCAGAAAATGAAATGTAATGGAAAATGAAATACAATTTTCTTTTACATGGAAAGCCTCCATGTTCGGAGGAAGAAAACTAGTAGAATATTCCACTATTTTTCTAAAAATGATTACAATGAAATATTGTTTTACAATGGAGAGAGAGAGGAGATGAGAAATACTGGGGAAAAGAGAGAAGAAAAAGGTGGGAGAGGCTTCCACCGTAGCAAGAGAGAGATGGCTCATTAATTCCCCTTTCTTCATTGAGTCATTCATTCTTTAATAGTGGTGTAGGTAAGCATGTGTCACTTTCCCATTGAGTAAAGTGTTGCATTTCCATTTGAAAAGGACAATATAGAGTATTAACAAAATGGGATAGAATGCATTTGGTGCTCCCACGCATGCATGCATGCTTATGTACATGTGGTGGTGCTGTTTTGACATGCTGACCTTTGGCCCACTATCTTGGATGCGTAAATGATAACCAATGGCTTCTCACTTATACATAACTTTTATCTCTCTGACTTTCTTCCTTTCTTATTATTCTGGGATGCCATACAGTGATGGTGGATTAGCCGATTAGGTCATTATAACCGATCAACACCATCCCACACACTAGTTAAAAGACAAATTGGAATAGAATGTAATTAAAAGATGTAGTATAAAATAGTATTTAAAAAAAAAAAGAAAATTGAAATACATATAACTCCATACCCTACGTTTTATTCATAATTAAAATTATTGAAACTTTCAAAACTCATTTTACATTCAAAAGGTTTTTATTTAATTTTGAATAAAAAAAATTACACAATGGAATTCAAAAAGATTAAAAAAAAAAGTCATTATCATCATCATCCAGGCAGAATGACCAAGAATTTAATAATGAAGTCAGGTTAGACCTAATTCTTGGCATCAATGAGGTTCTAACAAGTCATATGATAACATGCACTTTGTACAATATGTGCTTGGAGCCATTGGTCTTTGGACTTAACTCTAGAAGCCAAAGATAAGAGGTAGGATCTCCTTAGTTAGCTATTGGCAATTCTAGTTTAGGAATCAATTTTGTATGACTATGGCACCCATTATGCACTCCTTCATCTTTCACATGATTTTTTGGAGTCTTGTATCTTGTTAATTTTTCTTTAACCTTGTCCGTGTCAGGCGTGTCTAATAAGGCGTCAAACTTTAACAAAAGAAGAAATTTTATAATTAAAAAAAAAAATGCATGAATACGGGAATATATATAGTATATTATTAGCAAATAATTATAAGCATTGGAGTTGGGCATTTAAGTGAATACAGCCAAATCCAAGTGGCTTTAAGTCTTAGTGTTGTCTTTCAAAATTTGAGTAATTAATCAATTTATGTCTATGTTGTCATTTGTTTTTTTCCTTGTGGGATCCTCATCAAACCACTTCATTGTCGCAGTCCCTGTTACGTTACTGATTCCTCTCTCCATTTCTTCATAATAAAATTTTGGAACTCACATTTTTCTATTATATAATTTATATCAATAAAAAATAATAATATCATATTTGTTTGCGGGAATAATTTTTTTTTTTTTTTTTATTTATATAAACCTCTATCTCTCTCTCTCTCTCTCTCAATATCATCATTCATCATTACAAAGATAACTCCGCATTAAACAAGACTCCCTCAAAGATAATAATGTAGTGGTTGGTCCCATGGAGTCTAAGTCTAACGTGACCCATTAGACATTTGACATGTATCGGTCGGTTGGGTTAGTCAATTAGCGTGTCAATGCCGATTTTGACATTTATTTATGTATTTGGGTAAGCATTGTTGTAGTGGACACTTTGAGAATTACCTCTCTTCGTAGATGAAAATTCATGAGATACAATTACAAATATCATTACTATCTCTTGTTAAAACATAAGAGAAGAAGGTGAAAGGAAGAGAAGGGGTTAGAGAGAGAGAGGAATTAATTTATTTCATTACGTATCTTATTGCTCTCCAAGATTAAAAAACGTACCCCATTGCCTTTTGCTTGATTTGAGGGGAACACATGATTAATTGAAGTACTAGTTGGTAGTGGCTTCAAAATCTTATGTTCTTTTTGAAACACTTTTAACGCTTATGTTCTTCACTTAATTAACAAGCAAACCCACAAAAATAAAAATTCAAATATATATATATATATAACAAAATATTAAAAAATAATAATAATTTGATAGTATTGAGTTAAGGGTATTTGAAATCTAGATATTTTTAATAGAAGCATCAAGATGTATCAACTGAGTTACAAAACTCTTAGCATATGACATTATTTGCATTCCTCCATGATACCTTGTATTATATGGATTGGATGGGAAAAGTGTTTGTCATGAGGACGTGTGATGAATCCCACATTAAACCTTTACTTGATTGAACTATGCTTTATACATAATTGCAAGGAGCCTCAACTATCATTTAGTTAGTCATTTTGGAGTACAAGCATAAAGGTGGCTAACACTTTTCTTGGATTGTTACAGAGAGTATAAGAGCAAATTCGAAATGCTATGTGGCTTAGGGGCATTGCATCACAACATGTGACCTGAAGAGGAAATTAAGAATTTAAGTGCATGGATATTGCAATACCCTAGATTATGTAGATTGGATTAAATAAGTGTGTGATATGCAAGCGTGTATTGAGTTCTAGATTGAATATTTACTAGGTCTAATTGAACCTAATAAGTGATTACAAAAAATCTGAACTACAACTTAATTATTTCTTTTGACATATAAATCTATACTTGTGTAGCACTTTCTTCAAGTTGTTACACCTTAACTAACAACTCTTGACCTCACTTTTTTTTTTTTTTTTTTTTTTCAATTTTTGTCTACAACTATTGTGGTTGTATTTGCAATGGGGACCGAGGATTGACCATCAGCATGAACCAAAAATCCAACCAAAAATCTAAGTTATATACTTGTGTTTGCAGTGTTTATTGAGATTTGTTGTGATTGTAAAAAAAGTCGTGAAATTTTTGTATATGTAACATTACTTTTTTTTTTTTTATATTGAAAAATGTTAAAATTACAAATTATTTTACAAATCACCAATATGGTAATTATTAATAAATTAATAATAATGGTATTTGTAATCAAACATTTGTAAAGATATTATAAAATAATTAATAACTTAAGCTTTCCTCTATGATATTTTTATCCCTCTAAAAAGTTGACCAAACTGTCCCAAGTGAGCAAATAAGGGTTCTCTATTTGTTTTTTAATATTTTATTTGGGGTATAAAAAATGGAATTCTCAAAAAGCCAAAAGGCAAACAGATCTGGTGTTTTTGTCACATGAGTAGGTAGCTAACGTCAAAGATTCGAAGCATTTTAGGAGAATAATTCCCAATAGTTATAGTTACTTATTTAGTACTCTCTCAAATCATTAAAGCTAAATAAATTATCTGCAAACGCACATCAGTCCATCACAAATCCCACGCTCGAATTGTACAAAAAGTGATACTCTCCATACTTGTTAACCACTTGTCCCCATCCATTCTTTTTTTTTTTTTTTTCTTTTTTGGGTAAACAAAGATATTTGAGATCTCCATTCCATTGTACAGTGATAGAAGTAGAACCGTTTGGCTTTGGTATCGTACTAATACTACTAACCACGGAATAGAATGGAGGTGGAGTTGTGTAGAACTTTACATCTTAGATTTAAATGATGAGCACTTGTTGTGGCCTTGTTGTTGATAGTGACTGGTGGAGGGATCAACTTGACAGCTTGTGACTGCTCATTTTTAACCGTGATAACAAAGATATTTTCCTTGTTAAAGAAAAGTAATTAAAAAAAAATGAACAAACTTTGTTTCATCTTAAGACTGTAACTTTGTTTGTACAGATATGAATTTTGAGATTACATTTTATTTTTAAATTTTTTATGCTATTTGCAAAAAATTTAAAAGATAAAAAATTACTAGTTATGTCATCAATTATATGTTTAAATTTTAAAATTTTATATTATAAAATTATGTATAAAAAATAAGTACGCAGATCGAATAATGAATAATATTTGACTAATACAAAATTTGATATACATATTAAGAATATAAACAATATGAAATTCAAAGATTAGTGGCACATTTGGTACATGTGTTTAAACACATGTTTTCACTTTTTACCTCCTCAAAAAAAAAAAATTTGTTTTCAATTTTTAAACAACATTATACGTATTTTCACACACTTTTTTCACTCACACGTATTTTCAAAAAAATACAAACAACGTTATTAGAACAACATTACCAAACAGACCCTAAATTTTTAAAATATATAGCAAAACTTTTTCTTAAAAAAATATGTGAGAACTCTATACATTTTACTTCTTCTCACGATAAATTATTAAGGATATTTAAACCTTCTATGTTTCTTACCAAAAAAAAAAACCTCTATGAAGCTACATCTGGCCAAAAGGCAAATCATCAGCATTTTTTTAGGCGTAATATTATTGAAGAAGGATTATCAATATATGACTTAGGAAGGGCCGGGCCTAATGTTGGTTTTAGTGTGGTATCCTTTGTCATAGTATTCCTTTTGAGATTAGTGTTGCATGCATTTTTTTAAAATCTTCCGTTCGATTTTTAAAGCAATCTTTGGCTATATACACATAAATTCTGACCAACACTAATTAGTTTACTTCATTTGAAATCAGATTAGAAAACAAGGATTTTTGTTGTTGTTGTTGAAAGAAAAAGGTATTATTGTGTGGGCATTATTAATTATTATGCCTTTACCCTAGATTTTTCACTTTCCCACTATCATAGCGTTTTGACCAAAAAAAAAAAAATTGCAAACGACTATAAATTTTTTTCTACCTCCTAGAATTAAGAAGGTCTCATTTTTTTTAGAGTAAATTACTTATTTGGTCCATATTCTTTACACCATATTTTAATTTGGTTCCTAACATTTCAATTGTATCAATTTGGTTTCGAACCTTTCAATTGTATCAATTTATCTCCAACCTTTTAGTGTCGTGTAAATTTAGTTTCTGTCATTATCTTTTGGATGGAAATTGCCGATGTGGCAAACACCCAAAATAAAAAATTAGTTTTATTTTTTAGAATCAACTTTGTAAATTTATTCAAGAAAACTCAAAAGTCAAGATCATAATCGATTACATTTTGAATGTCAACTAGAACAAATTTCATCCAAATTAGTAATGGAAATGAACATTTTAAATATATATATATATATATATATATTAGAAAATATTTGGAGTTTTTTTAATAATTAACTGAAATTTTCAATTTAAAAAATTCAAAAAAAGAAAAAAATTGGACAATTAACGACAACATTTAGCAGAAAAATTTAATTGAATAAATTTCAAACTTAGAAGATTTAATTGCACAAAAATAAAGTTAGATGTCTGAAATGAATTTTGATTAGACTTAGAAGATACAATTTACATTTTTGCTTAGTAAAAAAATTGTTTCAATGATAAGTTTACGTATAAAAAAAAGATCATTTTTTACTTATCACATTAATAAGTTATGAAAAAATTATCAAAATTGTTACACCAATAACAATATTTATTTAAATTTAGAAAGTACAATTTACATTTTTATTTAATAAAAATTGTGTCAATGGTAAGTTTATGTAAAAATAATAATAATAATTATAATTTTTACTTATCACCTTAATAAATTATGAAAAAACTATCAAAATCGTAACATCACAGTATATTTAGTCAATCAAACTCCTTAGAAAAATATTAAAAATAGAAGCTTACCCATTGCTTTTCTAACAATCTTGGCACGTGGTCAAACTGATTCTAACAAAAAGATGAGTAAGTCCAGTGTTTGTTTGTAACTTTGTCACAACTTTACCACGTGGTAACTTGTAAGTGATGAAATCATAGAGCCATATAGACCGATCATCTTATTCCCACTAATCACAAATTGACACATAACAAAATTATGACAAAATTGTAAAAAAATTTGTAACACTAAACTTACAAAAAGAAGCTATTAAAAGAGGCACGCAATCAAACATACTTTTTTTAGTCTTATTAGAGCATTCGCAGCAATGGTGCTAAATAGCGATATAGCTATTTAGCACCACTGCACACAAAAGAAGCGCACAGCAGTGGAGCTATGAGCAAAAAATTTTGCTTCTCCCCTACAGTGCACTGTAGTTCAAAGGTAAAAAAAAAAAAAATTTATATATATATATATATATTTTTTTTTTTTATTCTGCCTTGCTCCTTTTTTTATTCTTCTTTTCACACCATGCCTTTCTCTCATTCACTCTCATCTCATCTCTGAAGCTCATCTCTCTCAAGCTCACTCTCTCAACTCTGGTCTCTCAACTCCGGTCTGAAGCTCGTCGAAGCTCACCCATGCCGCCTTCAATCATGCACGCCTAAACCTCTTATCTCTTCCTCACTTTCAGATTATCTCTCTGCTTCCTTTTCTCTTCTTTCTTTCTCTCATTCTCTCTTCTTCCTTTTCTCTTTTCTTCGGATCGGCATTGGGTTTGTGCAGTGGGTTTGTGTAGTGGTGGACGGGTTGTGCAGTGGGTTTATGCGGTGGGTTTGTGTGGTGGTGGGTTTTTGTAGTGGTGGACTAGGGTTGTGCAGTGGGTTTGTGCAGCTAGGGTTGGTGTGGTGGATGGCCGTTGGTGGTGAATCGTGGAGACTTGGTGGTTGCTGGGTTTGGTGCTGGCTAGATTTCAATTCCAATATTGAATTGATGTGGGTCCCTTCGGTGGTGGCTAGGTTTGAATCGGTGGTGGTTGTTTGGGTGTTGGCTGGGTTGTTGAATCAATGTGGGCTGGGTTTGAATCGTTAGTTTTGGGTTCATCTGATTTGAGTTTATTTGTTGGTTTTGGGTGATTTTGGAATGTGTCTGTGTTTATTTTGGGTTGGTAGTGTTTTTTTTTTTTTTTTTTTTTTTTTTTTTTTTCCTGCTGTGGACTGGTGGTGGTGGTGGTGGTTGTGGCTGTGGCTAATGGTAGAGATGGTTGTGGTTGGTGTTGTGCATGTTTTTTTTGGTAGTGTGATATATTATTTTATTATTGTGAAAATGTTATTTTATTGTAGTGTTTATATTATTTTATTGTGTTAAAAGCTAAAATAGATTCACTATTGCAGCATGTGTGAAGGTAAAATAGATAAAGTGGCTTTTTGTGTAACTAAATAGCTAAAATTTAAGATTTACTGCTACGAATGCTCTTAGGCCGACACTGGGATCACCAATCACACACTTCCATGACACTGTTGAGATCAGATGCGTAAGGTCTTTCCCTTGCCTAATATGGAAAAATGATTAAGACTAGCATTCGCATTAGCTGTACACTTTTTCTTTTTCTTTCTATTTTAACATAAAAATTTAATTTTTTTAATATTTTATTTTACATACTAACTTTTTAAAATATTTCAAATCAAATTATCTATTTTATACTATATTTTATTAAAATATTAATTATATATCTTTTTTCACAAATAACAACCATTATTCACTATCTTTCTTCATCCTCAAAATACATAAAGATAGAATAAAAAACCAAATGTAAAATTGTATTCATTTCTAAGCAAAATTGCTTAAAATTTACACATTTTTCTATTTTACACTCTTATACACATATTTGCATATGCAACAAGAATTGCACGGGAAAGATAACATGAAGTTGCGATTACAAAAGTAGATAATATCATACTTCTTCATTTCACATAAATAGTGAATACCATTATTTAAGGGAAATTTTAATAGATGCCCTAAGGATATTTGTTAATGAACCACTTTGGAAAAGTTTTTATGGAAAAAAATATAATGTTTTGACAAATTTTTTTTTTTTATTTCCTATAAAAGTTGTGTCAAATTTTTCTTAAAATAATTTGTTAACAATTGCCAAAAGAACACTCATTAACACAACCTTGAATTTAATTAGTAGAAGTGACAATTTTGTGAGCGGAATTAATACCATATTATTATACTCTCCAAATATTGTCTACTTATCTCTGTAACATATAAAGTATAAACTATAAAGACACAAAGACAAGAACAGGGACCCTTCTAGCTTTTAAAATATCTCCTCTCTTTTGTTTTTTATAATTCATATATTTTATTAATGGTCCCCTTATATTCTAGAAAAATTGTGCTACATTTATAATATATATATATATATATATATATATATATATATATATATCTGAGCCCCTTTGGCTCCAGCATTGCACGAAGAGATATTTTTCAATTAAATTACTTTAACATAAACACCCAAGAAAAAAAGAAATTATTCCATTATGCCATCTTTTATTCCCAATCAGACGAAGTCCCCTATATTCTAGAAAAATTATGCTACATTTATAATATATATATATATATATATATATATCTGAGCCCCTTTGGCTCCAGCATTGCACGAAGAGATATTTTTCAATTAAATTACTTTAACATAAACACCCAAGAAAAAAAGAAATTATTCCATTATGCCATCTTTTATTCCCAATCAGACGAAGTCCCCTATATTCTAGAAAAATTGTGCTACATTTATATAATATATATATATATATATATATATATATATATATATATATATATATCTGAGCCCCTTTGGCTCCAGCATTGCACGAAGAGATATTTTTCAATTAAATTACTTTAACATAAACACCCAAGAAGAAAAGAAATTATTCCATTATGCCATCTTTTATTCCTAATCAGACGAATTATCATTCCTAACGTAATTATCATTTAATGTACTACATCCTAATTTCAAATAAATTAGGATGGGTTCCACCTAACGATCTCGTATATAAAACTATTTGATAAATAAAAAAGACAGCATAATATATATCTTATGCAAGAACGGTAATATAGTTAATTATTTCTATTAATATGTTTGGTTGTGAAATATTAATAAAATTTATAAAATCACAAATTTATGTTTTGGAAATATAATGATTTTATAATTATTGTTTCAAAAAAAAAGTATTATAATTATTATGCACATAGAGATAGTTTGCACTTGTGGAAATATAATAATTTATGAAGTTATTACACGTATTGAGGAATAGATATTCATCAATTTATTCCTAATGAATGATTATTACATGTAATAAAAATCCAACCAAATGACAGAATAGTTATTCTACATGAATAAGTATTTCATTATATAATCTATTACAGCGTACCAAAAGTATATTGAATAATTTTATCGATAAAATATTCTAAAATGATTTTAATTTAAATGATACTCGTAGAATGGTAAACGGTAGGTCTATGTGTTCAAAATCTATAAATGCACTAGTCAAAATCTCATGCATCGCATCAGAAAGATTAATGAAATGTGATTTTTTTTTTTAAAAAAAATTTGTCTAACTTAAAGTTTGTTAATTTATGATAATTATTAATAAACATTTATTATTATTTTAGGAAGGATAAATATTTATTATGAATGTATTTGTATATGGAACTATTTAGTCTACTAGAAAATATGATATATATATATATTTTTTTTTTTTTTTTGGATGAGAGAAAATATGATATGTTAAGATTATTGTAGGGCCTAGTAGTGTATGTTGGGTCGGGGGCCCGGTCCGAGGACACCTAGTAATCCAAGAACGGGTAAACATTGTTATGGAGGTCAGCATTAATAAATAAAGGAAGGGATCTGGCCATGATGGTCCAAGATGGTGGTCTGAGGAGGGATGCTTCCTCGGTTAAGCAAAGCAGAGATTAGAAAGTGTGGTTTGCCATCTAGAGCAACGTTCTGGGAGTTTCTATTGATAAGGATGCACGTCATGGAAGCATAGGAGCTATGAAATATTTAAGAGAAAGCTGCTACCACCGCAGTAAATACTTTGTCGCTAATTCTCTGACCGCATTAATAAGGAAGTGATACCTAAACAGTAATTTTCAGTTTTACAGTTACTCCAAAAGACTTCAAGAAGATGCTAATGGGACAAGAATCAACACCAGCAATCTAATCTACAAGTGGAGGGTAGAGATGAAGGGAGGAGGATAGTATAAAATAGAAAGAAAATTCTGAGGGAAAATGATCGAAAAATTAAGAGAAAAATACAGTAGCAATAAGAGTTGTGCTTGTAATCAAATTCAAGAAATATATACAAGAACTAATCTCCTCAGACTGTGTTGAGGACGATTTTCTTTAGATAAAATCAGTCTATCTTTACTCTATTGTCATCGGGATCCATTATAATTGTTACCTAACTCATTAGAACTTAGTTTTTGAACCAGCTCTCTACAAATTTATTGTATTGAGCTCTTTGGACTTAGATCCTTTTTACTTTTTGGGCTTAGGAACCAAAACTTGTCCTTACAATTATAATATGAGGTTTAAATATATACTATAATAAATTAATATATACATATATATAAAACCGAAAATGTTAGATTTTTTATTCACCTCATAATATTATACCACATAAGCTTTGAGGACCTTGTAATTTTGCACGTCATTTTTCTAATAAATATTTTTCAATTGAGATTAAATTTTCTATTATTAAAACTTTCTATATATATATATATACACACTCTATTAAAATCTTGCCATATTGTAGTAGATATTTCCATATATAAACACAATCATAAGAGATGCTTATTACTAAATACCATAATTAGTTTCTAAAAAAAAAAAAAAAACTACCATAATTATACTATTATGCACCATTGGCGCGATTGTCACTTTACAAATACAAGTTCTTGTAGAGTATGAGAGGTAAGGGTCAGGGTTATGTCTCCACGAGATAACTTCACACACATACATTTAGATTAGGCCAAAGCAGGATTTCTATCTCAAAAAAAAAAAAAAGCCATAACTATCAAATTTCATCTTTAGAAAATAGAAAATAGAAGAGAGCATCAAAATTTTTAATTTGGTTTTAAGAGTTATGAAAAATGCCAAACTATGATATTTTATATTATTTAGAATTCACAATCTTTTTTAATAAAGCAAGCAAACTAATATTTGTATAATTAAGTTTGATCTATAAACAAATTCTAATTAAATTAGACAATTTTTCTTTTATACAAAATCTCTTATTTGAATTTTTATTTATTGATACTTATTAATTAAAAATAAAAATATATAATATATAAATATTTTCATTCAAACTTTTCTGTGTAATGCATGTGTTAGTGTCTAGTTTATATATTAAAATAATGATATGTAAAATTGTGAGATCTCACAAGCTCATATAACACAATATAACGAGATTAACCAGATTTTATATATTATATAGGTCTTATAGATGTGAATTTACTAGTAAAAAATAAGTTTAAAGCTTGCAATTTTAATTTTTAAATATAATTTTAAAACTCATATGTTATCATGTTATCATTAATTCAAGAAAGAAAAATGATTTAATCTAGTTGTGAATAAGGTTTTTAATTAAACAAGGTGTTTATGAACAACTCAAACTTGGTTCAGGAAAATGTTTGTTTATTTAGCAAACAAGCTCAAGCCCAAGGTTAGACTTGACTATTAAATGAATCAAACCCAAACATATGTTTGTGAACAACTCGTAAACGTGGGATTTGATTTAACTATATATAATATTATGCTTTTATGTGTACATTTGTTTAGAAATGTATTTATATCAGAGTTTTAAAAACTGGACTGATCAGTTAAACTGATTCAATTGAGAATCAGACACCAATTCGGTTCGGTAAAAAACCCTAAAATTGCCAAAAATCGGGAACATGGAGCAAAAACGGTTCATTAACCGTATCGATTTTTAAAACCATGATTTATATAGACTTGAGATTTGATTGGATAAGTTTGTAATAGATTCATATGATATTAAATTATTATTTGTAGTAAAAATCCATAAATTTATGAAGAAATATAAAATTTTAGTCATGTGTCTATAACACACACAGATGGGTTTAAGTTACACCTAGTATAACTCTACAAAAGTTAAACATTTTTTAGATTGTAGATTTCTAAGAAATCTAATGAAACAAGTTTGAATATGCAATCAAGTATGACAAAAAGAAATGGGATCAAATACATAGAGATGGGTTCAAATATATATAAGTTAATAAAGTAACTCGTGAATAAACCTAGATTTGTTTGACAAAAAGAAAATGAAATAAGTTTGAACATACAATTTTATTTGGAGGTGAACTCACACTGAACTCGTATATGAATTGTGGGTTCTATTTAGTTTAAATGGTAAAATTTCTGATGATTGTACAAGATATCTGAAATTTAATTTCCGTCTATATCAAAAACTGATTGGTGTCTTAGTCTGATAATAAAAAGCTATCATCAGGAACAGACGCTACAAGTTAAAACTCTTTCTAAAAAAAAAAACTTGTATTTGAATTAAAATTAGATGAATAAGATTGAACTTTTAATACTCAGCTTGAATCTTACTCGTTTATTGTAATGACTATAAATGTAAACTTACTTACCAAAAAAAAAAAACCTATAAATGTAAACTTCATGTACATGCATTATATATTATACACATTACTTGTATGAGTTGTACCGTAAATTCGGCAAAAAAAAACAAAAATGCATCCAATGCCTAAAGTTTTATTGATGAAGGGAAATTTTGTTGTAGTCAATTGCACGGCACGGCAGGAGTAGTATCACTCCCATACGACATAAAAAGAGAATCATCCGAATATTTACCTTTTAAATCCCAACTTATTTATTTATTTTTTGAGGAAAAAAAAAAAAAAGTTTCCTCGTAATGTAATGCAAAGCCAAAAACAGTAAATTCCAGAGAAGAGTCCCTCCCATATATAAACACCACACTCTGTTCATAAAAAAAAATTAAACACCACACTCTGTGTCTCTCTTCCTCACACTTACTACTTTGTCCTTATCAATTATCATAACTGCCAAAAAGCATACAGATTTTTGTGTCTGAAAACCAAAAAGAATATCCTTTTTTTTTTTTCTTGGGTTATAAATAAAAGCAGAGGAGAAATCGGAATTGAAGCGAGCTTTGTAGAGAGCTCGAGCTTGAAGAGAAATCAGAATGGCCGGAAATGATTGGATAAACAGCTACTTGGAAGCTATACTGGACGTTGGTCCAGCCTTAGACGATGTAAAGTCGTCTCTTTTGCTCAGAGAGCGAGGCCACTTCAGCCCCACTCGCTATTTCGTTGAGGAAGTCATCACTGGCTTCGATGAGACCGATCTCCACCGTTCCTGGGTTAAGGTACACATAGACTCACTCAAATGTTGTTTATTTTTCTTCCCACTGACTATATCTATGGTTGTGTCTGTGTGGGAATTTTTATTTTTAATAAGTTTGTTCTAGAAGGTTGTTTGTGTCTGTTCTAGAATTGTTGATGATGACGTGGCGTGTGACAGGCTTCAGCGACGAGGAGCCCCCAGGAGAGGAATACGAGGTTGGAGAATATGTGTTGGAGGATTTGGAACTTGGCTCGCCAGAAAAAGCAGGTTTTTTTTTTTTTTTTTTTTAATATTTATAATAAATAATTTTGTTTGTTTAGCTGAGTTATTGAAGTGTTGGGTCTGTTTTGTTGTGAAGAAAAGTTTTGATATTTGTGAAATGGTAGTAAAATTGCCTGATGGGGATTGTTTGCGTTTGTGTAATTTTTTAGTAGTTTGCAGAGTTAGTGAGTGATGGGAGTTTTTGAGGTCCAAATTTGTGAACTGGTTTTTGGTTCTGATTGAGCATTTGGTTATTGTCATCAAAAGGGGGTTTGAATTTCATGTTTAAATCTTTTTATGTTATTTGAAAGCTCGGATTTGTGTTAAAATACAAGAGCATATTCAGATCTCCAATTAAAAATTACGGTTCGATTGCTTTTACTTTAACTTAACAGAACAAGAGTAAATAAGCAATGAACCAATAACACTACCCTAAGCCATATTCATCCATCATCGATAATAAAATGAAAGTTTAAAGATTAGGGAAGGGAGATGCAAACAAGATAACACCGAGACTTGTTATCGAAGAGAAAAGTAAAGAATTCGGTGAAAAACCTCTCTGCGACCTTCTAAGTCGAAATCGATCCATTAGAGAATGAAGATAGAGTGCACGAATAACAAAAAACCCTTCATGCCTAGTCTACCCCATGTACTTAAGCCTTCCAAACTCCTGTTATCAACTGATTTCTTGGAACCTTATTTTTTCTACCTTTTCGAATTCCACAATTCAGTCTGATTGCATGCGCCAATAAATGGCTCCTTCCAGTGCTTTCAAGTGGCACCAAAATCTCACTTTATACTCAGAATGAGTGTGGTAAGTGTTTGAGCTAACTCTTAAGTGTATTTTACACCAAAATCTCACTTTACACCAAAATCTCACTTTACAAGGGAATGTGTAGATGATTAAGGGTATAACAATCTCTAACTCTAAAGTGTATTTTCTAGGGTTTTCTTTCTGAAAAGTACTCCATACAATTTGTGGGTAATGAGAGTATATACAGTGTGGGTAAAAACTTGATAAAGCAAAACACAACTTTTGCCAAACAGAGACTTTTGCAAGTCATTCGCACCCGCGAGATAGTTGCGAAAATGACAGCTTGACATGACTTTTCATCTTCCAGTCATGTGCTCTACATGTGGCTTTTTTGTGGGTTGCTTCTCGCGAGCTATTTGCGATATAGTTGCAAAATCTACTTGTTCAACTTTTGAACCTTGATTCTTTACTGATCTCTCACGCTCATTCCTTACAATTAAACCCACATCAGGGAAAATGGTTGAAGAAATAACAATCAAATTTGGCACAAAATTAAAGCTAATACAATATAGTTGGAAATAACAACTTTACATTATTTATTTTGAATTTCAAAATGCCAAATTTGTGCCCAATACAAATGCTGTTACTAGTTTTAAAAAAATTGGTTGATTATTTAATTATAGGAGAAATCATTTTATTTCTTTGGGTATCTTTGATCTGAGCACTGTGCAAAGTGTGAAGTTCTTGAATTTTTACATTTGAATGCCAATTTATTGTTGCTTGTACAACTATCTGTTACAAATTCTGAGTTTCCTGAATAACAAGAGATCATGTTCATGTCTTATCTATTTTTTTTTTTGTTAGCTTGAGGGAGAAGAAGCCCAAAGGATGGCTAAACGTCGCCTTGAACGCGAACGAGGCCGCAGAGAAGCAGTTGCTGATATGTCTGAAGACTTATCAGAGGGAGAGAAAGGAGATGTTGTCAGTGACATATCAACTCATGGTGAAAGCAACAGAGGTAGATTGCCAAGAATCAGCTCTATGGATGCAATGGAGACATGGACTAATCAACAGAAGGGGAAAAAGCTATACATCGTATTAATAAGGCATGAACTGAACTTTAAAGCTCTACTTTTTCAGATTTGGTCTTCAATGGGATTTTGAATCGAATAGTTGGTCTTGCTGTACCACATTGTATTCAATAAATTGCTTCCAACTTTTGATTTATTTACCTAATGATTGAATTGTAACTATCATAGACCTCAGTTGAGTTACTGGTTATGGGAATTAAAGTATATTAAACATGTTGTAATGATAATTGATGTGAATGTGTTGTTCAATGTTGGTGTATAGTGTATACAAAC
Source organism: Quercus variabilis (assembly GCA_030445155.1). Classification (NCBI taxonomy): domain Eukaryota; kingdom Viridiplantae; phylum Streptophyta; class Magnoliopsida; order Fagales; family Fagaceae; genus Quercus; species Quercus variabilis. Next base: position 83,348,055 of record CP129446.1, on the reverse strand, counting down.
TTTGATTCCTCTATTGTATGTGTGATGGTATTAATTATTTTTAACTACTATCTGTGCAGCCTTCACGGTCTTATCCGGGGTGAAAATATGGAGCTTGGTCGTGATTCTGATACTGGTGGTCAGGTAATATTTTGCTGTAGAAATTCTGTTCAATCAAATCCTAATCATATGATAGTTCTTCTTTTGCTGTTAAATTTTACATCTTATATAGTTGCTTATGTAGATACCCAAATGATCTAGGTTTTTGTTCTTGTAGGTTAAGTATGTTGTGGAACTTGCAAGGGCCTTGGGCGCAATGCCGGGGGTGTATCGGGTTGATTTGTTGACTAGACAAGTATCTTCCCCAGAAGTAGATTGGAGTTATGGTGAACCCACAGAGATGCTGACACCAAGAAACTCAGAAGGTTTCATGGATGACTTGGGGGAGAGCAGTGGTTCCTATATTATTCGGATTCCATTTGGACCGAAAGATAAGTATGTTCCCAAAGAACTTCTGTGGCCTTATATCCCTGAATTTGTTGATGGTGCTCTTAATCACATAATACAGATGTCCAAAGTTTTGGGTGAGCAAATAGGTGGTGCGCAGTCAATCTGGCCTGTTGCCATCCATGGGCATTATGCAGATGCAGGTGACTCTGCTGCTCTTCTGTCTGGTGCTTTAAATGTACCAATGCTCTTTACTGGCCACTCACTTGGTCGAGACAAGTTAGAACAACTTTTAAAGCAAGGCCGCCAAACTAGGGATGAAATAAATATGACTTACAAAATTATGCGTCGGATAGAGGCTGAGGAATTATCTCTTGATTCTTCTGAAATTGTCATAACTAGCACCAGACAAGAAATAGAGGAGCAATGGCGTTTGTATGATGGGTTTGATCCAGTTCTGGAGCGTAAACTACGAGCAAGGATCAGGCGTAATGTGAGCTGTTATGGCAGGTTCATGCCTCGCATGTTGGTAAGTAATGGGACATTTTCTTATATCCTTGTGGAAACTGTAGTTTCTTTAATTGATTTCAATATCATAAATGTCAAAACGGAAGAGGCCTGACCTGTTTTCTAGCTTCCGAGTTCCGATCATAGATCTTGAGCTATCTTTGGAGTGATTGACTTAAAAGAAACAAACCTGAGCAAATTGATTCTTAGTTAAACTAGAAAAATGCAAATTGGAAGGTCTCTTTTTTTTTTTTTTTTAATAATAATTTTATTTGGAAAATAAGATCTAGTTTGTGAACTACATGTGAACCTAGCTTGTTTTGCTGTGTTTTAAAACTCTATAAATAAATGGTTTCCTGTTCCTGTTATGTTATTGCTGGGTTCTCTAGGTAATTTCTTGCTTATTTATTAATATATTTTATAATTTTTGCTCTCTGCAGGTAATTCCTCCTGGAATGGAGTTTAATCATATTATTCCACAAGATGGTGATGTGGATGGTGAAACAGAAGGAAATGAAGAACATTCTGCTTCTCCAGACCCACATATCTGGTCCGAGGTTCAAATTATTCCCTATACACTTACTTTGATGTGCCCTAGACTGAAGCCAATAAATTTCTTGGGATATTCTGCTTAACATAGTATGATTAATGCCAGATGTTACGTTCTCCTGTTTTATTTGGTTTCTGAACTGGTGCGCATTAAACTTGGTATTTTGCAGATAATGCGCTTCTTTTCCAACCCTCGTAAGCCCATGATACTGGCTCTTGCTAGACCAGATCCCAAAAAGAACATCACGACTTTAGTCAAAGCATTTGGAGAATGCCGTGCACTAAGAGAGCTTGCTAATCTTGTATGTTGAAGCATGTCATGACACTTGTTTAATAAAGACGTGTTCTTGATTGTGTTGACTTGCTAAATTATCAAAAAAAGTTGATCTCAAACGGACACTAAATTGGATTTTCTGCACCTGCCTTTGATCATACTTTTACTTTCTCTCTGTACAATGCAGACACTAATTATGGGTAATCGAGATGGAATTGATGAAATGTCAGGCACAAATTCTTCTGTTCTCCTCTCAGTGCTTAAGCTTATTGACAAATATGATCTCTATGGGCAAGTTGCGTATCCCAAACACCACAAACAGTCCGATGTTCCTGACATATATCGTCTAGCAGCAAAGACAAAGGTACTTCTAGTTTCTGTATCAGATAACAATCTAGCTTTAATTAGGAAATGGCATGTTGTTGGAGATAGTTCAATACTGCTAATGTGCATGGCACCATTTGCTTGTATTTCTATATAATGTGTACCATTTTGGAATCTAGCAATATAAATAATTTAATATTACCATCTTTCTTAGTGTTCATCAATTTAGTTAATTAGTGCTGTCATTGTAACATTTATTTTTGTTCATATATTTGTTGTTCTCAATTGCTTTTGGTATTCAATTAATTATACATGTTAAGATGGTTTAAGGATGTTTCCTTTTTGAGCACACATGCACATTTGGTGATGTATGTGCAGGATATTTTGTCGTCACATTTTCATTCTGATCCAATTTTATTGCAGGGGGTTTTCATTAATCCAGCTTTCATCGAGCCATTTGGGCTTACTCTACTTGAGGTGCACGTTTCGTACTTTTGAAGAGTTTATCTTTCACAGATCAATTGTTATTCAAATATATATATATATATATAAGTTCTGCTCTTATCTTTTGACCCCACAGGCAACAGCTTATGGTTTGCCTATGGTTGCGACAAAAAATGGAGGTCCAGTTGATATACATCGGGTAAGCTTACTCATTGGTTGTAATAAATTGGTCAGAAGATTGTATATCTAATGGTCATAAATGGAAGAGGTTCACTGTGGTTCTCCAAATCTGATGGATATGTCTTTGCAGGTACTTGATAATGGTCTTCTCATTGATCCCCATGATCAGCAGTCCATTGCAGATGCTCTTCTAAAGCTTGTTGCAGATAAGCAGCTTTGGGCAAGATGTCGACAGAATGGGTTAAAGAATATTCACCTATTTTCATGGCCAGAGCATTGCAAGACTTACCTATCTCGAATAACCAGTTGCAAACCAAGGCATCCACAGTGGCAGAGAAATGATGATGGAGATGAATCAGAAAATGAGTCTCCAGGAGATTCCTTGAGAGATATACAGGATATATCTTTGAACCTAAAATTTTCATTGGATGGAGAAAAGAGTGGAGCTAGTGGAAATGATAATTCCTTAGATTCCGAAGGTAATGCTGTTGATAGAAAGAGTAAATTAGAGAATGCTGTTTTGAATTGGTCAAAGGGCATTTCAAAGGATGCACGAAGGGCTGGGTCCACAGAGAAAGCAGATCACGCTGGTAAATTTCCAGCATTGAGGAGGAGAAAACATCTCTTTGTCATTGCTGTGGATTGTGATACTGATACAGGTCTACTTGAAACCACCAGAAAGATTTTGGAAGCTGCCGAAAAGGAAAGGAGTGAAGGATCTGTGGGGTTCATATTGTCTACGTCCTTGACCATATCTGAGATACACTCTTTTCTGGTGTCAGGGGGATTGAGCCCTCATGATTTTGATGCTTTTATTTGCGACAGTGGCAGTGATCTCTACTATTCATCTCTTAATCCAGATGATGGCCCCTTTGTGTCTGACTTTTACTACCACTCACATATTGAATATCGTTGGGGTGGAGAGGGCTTGAGGAAGACTTTGGTTCGTTGGGCATCTTCAATTACTGATAAGAAGGCTGAGAATGGGGAACAGCTTGTTACTCCAGCTGAACAACTCTCAACCAACTACTGTTATGCTTTTAAAGTGCAACAGCCAGGAATGGTAAATATTTCTTTACTCGTTGGGGGAATGACTTTTGATATCTGCATGAAATGACTATTATAGTCTAGTCGAATTGAGGGTGAATCTGTTTTCTCAGATTTATTATACTTAATTACTTCCATTGTTTCACATATATTAGGTGCAATACTATTGGGTATACACTGAAAAATCATCTTTACTTTCTTTTTATATTATCTTTGCAGGTACCCCCTGTTAAAGAGCTTAGGAAATTGCTCAGAATTCAGGCTCTGCGTTGCCATGTCGTTTATTGTCAAAATGGAACCAGGCTTAATGTAATTCCAGTGCTGGCATCTCGTTCCCAAGCCCTACGGTATAGTTTTTGTGCTTATTATATCAGTGGCATATGATTTTAGCTAAATTATTTACTTAGTTTGGTAACGTTCTCCCTCTTCATCTAATGGGGGGGAATAAAACCTCTCTTTCTTCATCTTCTTTGGAATTATATTTTTGTGGATGTTCAAGAATTTTGGCTGAATTAAGTGCCTTCTGGCGTCCAACATAATTACAGGATCTCATTGATTCTTGTGCCAATATAACAATTGCTACATTTGTTACATAAAAAATGCATTGCAAACATGTAATAGTTACTAAAAGCTTCAAATGGTGTAAGAGGTCAATGCTATGTGGGAGTGAACAGTTTACAATTAATTTGTATCTATTTTCAATGTCAAACAACGTCCACATTTTTCAACATTCTAAAACTTCTTTTTGTAAGTAATTATACAATTGCTTTCATTTACAATAAAAAGGTGAATTAGCAAATTGGTTGGTCAAATTAAACTGGTAAATGTGATCTGTTCCCTCTTGGTTGAATCAACGTGGTTAAAGATCTTTGGGGACATCTATTGAATGATGGAACTAGACTTTAAATTTGATGATGATGGCTGAGGTATGAAATTGTACTCATGGTTCTCTATAACATGTAAACATGCCTGAAACTTGCAGAATATCTTAACTGCATGTGTCATTTTCTGTAACCACCCTCTTTTTATATTATTCTTCATCAATTTAATCATTTGTCACATTTTCTTCAGGTATTTGTATATTCGTTGGGGTGTAGAGTTGTCGAAGATGGTTGTTTTTGTTGGAGAATGTGGTGACACAGATTACGAAGGATTGCTTGGTGGACTGCACGCAAGTGTAATATTAAAGGGTGTTTGTAGCAGTGCCACCAATCAACTTCATGCTAACAGAACGTACCCACTTTCGGATGTCTTGCCATCTGAAAGCCCCAACATTGTTCAGACAAATGAAGAGTCTGGTAGTGATGATATCCGGGCTTCCTTGGAGAAATTAGGATTTCTCAAGGGTTAGAAATTTACAAGTTTTACAACCGCGCTCTCTTCATTGCCGTTGAGAGCTGCCTTTATCTGTTTTGCTGTTATTACAAATTTCCTGGTTAGCATTACCTCGTTGTCAAGTGCTGTCCCTTGATGTATTTTTTAGAGGTTTATTCATATAACATCAAGGCAATATTTGTCATCTTTTATTTGTTCTCTTCAAAGTAAAGCTTTCAGTGGCTTGTAAGTTTTGGAATAAGAAGCCAAAATTTCTCTTGTTTGTATAGCTGTTGCAACTTGCAACTTTCTTTGTATCAATGGCACCTGAGTTTCTGGGGTGAACCCTCTTTTTTTTTTTTTTTTTTTTTTTAAAATTAATTAATTATTTATTTATTATCATTTTTTTAAATACAGTTAGAAGTATAGCTCAGATTTGTTTCTAAAAACTCTCTCTCTCTCTCTCTCTCTCTCTCTCTCTCTCTCATTTCTTGCTTTGTTGTCGCTTTGCTTCTCTTTGTTCTGCTTGGGTGCTGTGTGTGCAATGTGTCTGCATTGGTGGAAATAAATACCTTACAGGATTAGCATGAGCAACATACGAATCTAGAACATTTAGTTAATTTGAAATACACAGGTACATAAGGTTGGTTGTTGGAAGTTGATTGTGACAAGATTATATGTTTTTCTTGAACAGTCATTTTCCTTAATTATAGATAAATGATATATTGATGTTTTCTTTTCTTCAGAGGGGGAGGCATGGGCAATGGATTTCATATCCCTTGAGGTGGACATGAAAGGAGAGAGTATGTGGAAGAAAAAAAATTTGGGAGCGATTCATTAGGGTCAACAACAATTTGACCCTAATGAGAGGCTAGTCAATAACAAAGACGTAAACTTAATGCATCTTTCAATTTGAGATCACAATTTGAGAATCTCTCTCTCTCTCTCTCTCTCTCACATTTGAGATCTGAAATCTGTATTCTCTTTCTCTTCATGGTTGAGTTGTGTTGCTGTGTGAACTTTTTGTTCTCCTTTTCTTGTTGATGGTTGGAGTAAACGACCATTATACTAACGAAAATCGCCATCAATATCGTTGGAATTTCAATCCAAAAACGCAACTACAGTTTACGTTTGAAGGATTCTGACAATGTTGGCATAGCTCAAAAACCACCTCCAACATCGGCCTCACCGAACTGTGTTCAATCCTAAGTTTAACGGTAAGATATTTTTTAAACCTTAAAAGAGTTTTGTGTATATTTTATTTAAACATTAAAATTTCAAAATATATCATTTAAGCCCTAGAGTTTCAATTTTTTTTTTTTTTTTTTTTTGGTTTAAACCTTCTATCACGTTTTTGTATTAACAACCATTAAACATCACATTTTCAATTGATTTAAATGAAATTTAATTCAAACATTGAGGTTTAAATAAATCTATACTATAAGGTTTAAGTGATTTTTTTTTTTAAAAAAATTGAGGTTTAAATAAAACATTTTGAATGTTCAAGATTTAAGCAAATCATATTCAAAAGAAATTGGTATGCATTGGGTTGTACTGGAAGGGGACTCTTAGATTCTCATCGATGCCTTACGAAGTGGACATAGATCACTAGCACAGTACGAATTATTCATTTTTCTCATATGGTAATTTTGATGAAAGATGTTTCACCTGATGTTGTTTTTGTACTTTAGGCTGATTTTAACCGCCTTAATTATAATATGCATTGGCTTTCTTCTCAAAAAAAAAAAAAATCTAAGATTTTAAAATTAATTTACCATAAGTCAAATGTTTCAATAACTATATCATTTATCAAATGTTTTAATTTTAAGTTTTAATATTTTAAAATTATATGTAAAAGATGAATTTCTTGATTGAATAGTATATATTACTCGTATCTGATTAGCGTGAGATCTAGTAAACATTTAATAGATGATTAGTACTCGCATGTGTGTGTGCATATATATATATATATATATATATATTTCTTTATATATTAAGAGAATTCAGAAAGTTACTGTTGGCTTCAAAAAATGTCAAAATACCCCTAATCTAATTAGACAATCTTTATTTTTAAAAAATAAAAAATGAGGTTAAAATTGTAATTAAAAAAAATTAAAAAAGAAACTATCAAAGAAACTTTTTTTTTCCTAAAAATTAGCATACTCTCTATTTAAATAGAGAAATGATATATCTATAATATTTTCACAACATTTTTACAACAAATCTTAAGTGGTAAGTTGTTAGTGGTTGTTATTGTTGAGGCAATAAAGTAATTTTAGTGTTAGATTCAAAGTTGAACTAATAACAACTAACCACCTATGATTTGTTGTGAAAATATTGTAAAAATATTGTGGACGTAATATCTCTCATTTAAATATATCTTACGCATGTTTGAAACATTTTTTTCCTAAAAAGTAGCAAATACTAAACTAACAGTTTGCTTTATTTCAAATCCTAAATTTTAGTTTCTAAAAAATTTCTTCCTGTGTAACCTTACTAACAATAGATAAATTCAAATTGAAAAATTACACTAAATTAAAAAAAAAAAAAGAGTCTCGTCGCACATGTGGATTGTGTGATGATGCTAGTCTATACTATATATAAGAAGATTCCCCTCTTTTAACTGAACTTTTATGTGATTCAAAAACATCCTCATTAATGAAAAGTAACTTTATTTAGAAATAGAGTCATAAATATCAAATAACAAATTTAGGATTTTTTTTCCCTTTACCTTCAAAAAAGAAATTACAGTTACTGCTTATCTCTAAAATTTATCCATTTAATTTTTTGATTTTTTTTTAAATTATAATAGATGTAAATTATTAACCTTTACTCAAAAAATAAAAAAGCCTCTGAGCACGCGCGTGTGCATGTACTCAGAGGCTAGTATATATAAGAGGATTCCCCTCTTTTAACTGGATTTTTATATAGTTTAAAAATACCCTCATTAATGAGGGGTAACTTAATTTAGAAATAGAATCATAAATGTCAAATAACAAATTTCATTTTATATTCAATAGGAAAATTCATAAAATTTAGGATTTTTTTTTTCCTTCACATTTAAAAAAGAAATTATAGTTACTGATTGTGGGACGAACAAATCTTTCCCCAATCAGGTATTGTCCGTTTTGGGAATGGGCCAATGACCGATGTCATCTTCACGGATTTGTTCAATTCCACATCGAGGAGAGATGCCTCCCACCCTTGCCTTATAAGCATTGAGCCTAAGGAAGGGTGTACATATGATTGGTACACCCTTATAAGGATGGGTGTACACATACTTATAATAGATGCAAATTATTAACCTTTATCCAAAAAAAAAAAAAAAGTCTCTGAGCGCATGCTCAGAAGCTAGTGTATGTGTGTATATATATGAATATAAATCCTCTATACCATTTTTTGTATTCCACATTATATTCCACCAATCACAACTTGCTATGTATTTGTTTAACTTTCCTTAGAAAATAGCCAAAGTTTAAAATGAAAAAAAAAAAAAAAAACACATGACAAATTGTGATTGGTGGAACATAAAGTGAAACACAAAATATGGTATATATATATATATATTGTGAGGGAGTTTTTTGCTCTAAGGAAATTCATGTGATCCTTTTATTGTGGGGGAGTTTTTTGCTCTAAGGAAACTCATGAGTTTTTTGCTCTAAGGAGTACACATGAGTTTCCTTAGAGCAAAAAACTCCTCCACATACATATATATATATATATATATAAGTCTGGTTAACGAGTACTCTTAAAACATTTATTAATAAACTATTTAATGAAAATTTTGATTATACTTTTATGGAAATATAAAAAAATGTAAGAAAAATCAATTGTTTTTTTTCCTTTCCTATTAAAAAGTTTCTAAGAGTATTTCTTAAATGAATGTACTTAGCGCATCCGTTAACAAAATGAATTTGAAATTGTAAATTTGATTATTGAAAATTTGAACACTTGTAATAAAGCTTGAAAGTGAGAATTGAAGATTGAAAGATTTTATGGTTACAAGGAGAGAATGGGAGAAGGATTGAAGAAAGGCTACAAGAGATATAAATAGTAGAATATGGTGGTGCCTTTGTTGGAAAAAATGCACTTCTTAATAGAAGTTTATATCTTGGAATTTTATTTTTGGTTTTTTTTTTTGTCGTTGATTTCTTTGCTTTCATAATTTTTTGGTGACTGATTCAGTCTTTGATTTCTTTTGATCTTGATAGTCATATATATATATATATATATGATTCTGTTTGAAAAAAAAAATTAATTAATTTAATTTTTCTCATGGTCTTTATTTATTATATATTTTTTAATAACAAGATAATTTTTTTAATAAAAGTTTTACAACATTTTACAAAAAAATTTACTGTCGAGTGTGTTTCAAATTTACAATAAAACAAACACAATATGCTGATGAAAATTTTTTCGTAAAACATTTTACAATGGAATAAACTTTACCGTTTTAGCGTGTAAATTTTTTAGGGACGTAACTTGGGTTCAATATCCTATGAATTGGACTTGACAGGCCCATACAATGCAACCATGTGTCAAAATTTCTTACATGTCCACATCGAATCTGGTCAATCCACTGCCCAAGCGTCTCCAATTTTTTTTTCCACACACAATTTAGTTTGTTACGTTGCTATTGCTCTTTCAATTCCTCATGGAAGGAGATGGTAAGGCCTCCATCATTTTCTCTTCAATAAAGTTTTCTTAGTTTTCAGTAGTTTATTTGCATAGTATATTTATTAAAAAATATAATTTTTAATAATTTTTATATTAAATATGTAACAAAAAATTAAAACCTAAAAATATTTCACAAAAACACACAATGATTTTCTCCCTCATTTGGTGGTGGGATCAACGACCAAAGCTGATGATCCAGTTGCCGAATCATGAACTCCGACCATTGGACCAGCTACTTTGCTGGCTGATCCACCGGTTTTGGTGGTGCATGTTTAAAAAAAAAAAAAAAAAAAACTCATCTAAGATCAGGAACCTAAAAATATTTTCAGATGTTTCTTTTATAGCGAAATTAAATACATAAAGTGAAATCCGGGCAAGAGAAAGAGATGAATTGGCAGGCTTAAGCGCAAACGTGGGTTATAATTTTGTTAAGGACAAAACTGTGCAACGTATTTGTGCTTGGTGTTTACGTTTGGTTTTGACGTTTCTTAAGCGCAACCATACGTGTCGTAGTTGATCAATAAATACCGTAACGTACAACAACAGTGCCACGTAGAAATGGTCTTGTCGACTCGACTCCACCAATCAAAACCAAAAAATCGGATGAGAAACAGCTGGACCACTCGTACCAAAAAGTGCGATAAATTTTGCAACTACCCGTTTATGATCTGTCATTCTTCATGGATTGTGATGGGAAGTAAATATGATTACCCTTGAAGATTGTGCTGTTCGGTAGATATGACAAATCCAATTTCTTGCAGTGAAATTATTGATAGTAAATAATGTGAAATTTAATGGCCAAATTGATATATGATTTATATGGAACTTTCTGGATTTAAATTGCATATGCATTCAATAATTGAGCTTTGAAGTTTGAACGTAAGATTTCACACTTTATTTCATCATCATGGGAATGAGAGGATAAACTATAAAGCATCGGTTGAGCTGTATTCGATTGACAATTATGTAGAAATTATTCAAATTTTTAAATGGTCATTTTTCTTTAACAATTCTATAGTTGAGATTGTGGAGATTTAAATTTTAGATGTTAACAATAAAAATAGAATGAAATGTCAATCAGTTGAACTATAAAATTCTTAATAGGTTTTTTGAGGCCATCAGATTGGGAGAATTTAATCGCCTATTGAATCACCCGAGGTGCACTTGTGGAAAACTCTTTACCAAGGTCTTGTGCACTCTCAAGATTAGTCAAGATGACACCTGGTGCCCAAAAAAAAAAAAAAAACCTCTTTAACATATTTTAATTGGTTTTTTGATTTACTCTAATATCAATCAATCTTACCACTTAAGAAAAGAAGAAGAAGAAGAGAGAGCCAATTAAGACAAGTCATATTTAAGTGACAGTTTTATGAAAATAAAAAAGGATCAAGTTACCAATAAAAACAAAATTACACTTTAGGTAAAGGTAGATAAAACAAAATTACAGTTTTATTAATTTTTTTTAATAAAGTTTGGATTTAATAAAACTAACCAATGTTCCGCGTGATATGCAATGCAATATGCAAAGCATTTTAAAGCATTTGATAAGAAATTATATTATGTCCCATGTATAATACTTATTAATCATTTTAAAGCATTTGATAAGAAATTATATTATGTCCCATATATAATACTTATTATATGTATTTGGGAAATCAATTTCAATTATATTACATGTCATCATAAAGAGATAGTAATCAAGAATGTAAACCAATTATCTTTATAGTGTTAGCATATTCTGTGTCAAAATTTTCTTGTAATTAAACATTCATTTATCTAGTAATTTGTACTTTGTGGGTAAATGCTTAATTTGGTGGATGTTTAAAGCAAGGGAGTTAATATCGTACCGGAGACTGTACCGATTTGGCCAGCGGTAAGATATATTTTAGATACCGGTCAATACCGGTGTACCGTTTCGGGTTTACCGCTATTTTTTATATTTAAAATATATATATATATATATATATATATGTATGTGTGTGTGTATATGTTATAATAAATATAAAAGTTTATCATAAAACATTTCCTCAATTCAGAACTAATTATTCATGGTTTTAGTATCAATTAAAAAAAAAAAAAACACAATATAAAAAATAGAAAGTTTAAAAGTTACCATTGCATACTAATAAAATAAATAATACTAATAAGTTACCATTCTGCCTTAACAAAAATTTAAAAATTACAAAACTTAAAAAAAAAAAAAACTTTTTTCTATACCTGTCGGTACGCCCGGTACTGGTCAATATTGCCTGAAATTGGCCGGTACGGCCTGTACATGACCAGTACGGCTGGTATTTTTTCCGGTATGAAATAGGGGGTTATATGTACCGGTTTGCTTGCCAGTACGGTATATTCTAGTTATACCGGCCGGTACGGTACGGAATTGACTCCCTTGGTTTAAAGTGCTAAAATTGAAGTTGCTTAAGCTAGAATTTTGATCGAGTGAAATTGAAGATGTGTCTAGTGAAATGGCTTGTGAGAATATTTTGATAAGCTGTTGAGGCAGTAATCTCGCGAGACACTCGGTCGACCAAAGTTGTTAGATCTAGAATAAACTAGTATGTAAACTCGTGCTACCGCACGGGACTGGTTAATTGTAATGATGCTATTGGCTATTTTTTTTTTTTTTGGGTTTATCACACGGATGATAGAATTAAATCAAACAATGAAAAGTATATATTGCATTTTATTATTTAAGTAATGCTATTAGTCTTTTTTTTTTTTTTTGTTTATCATACATAGGATAGCACTAGATAAAATAATGAATAAAAAAAAAGAGAATATTGCATTTTATTATTTAAGTGATGCTACAATGAAGAAAAAAGAGAATATTGCATTTTATTATTTAAAATATATAAAAGGACATTAAAAAATAAAAATTGATCATTGAGCTTGGAATCTTCTTGGAGGCGCCAATGAAGCGCTAATGTATGAGAGTGTGAAGCAAGGAAGAGTGGAATTGAACATTGTGTTTGAACTTGATCTTGCTTTGAGAAATCCGTAAGGAGGAGGAGGGGGTAATGTGTGGATCTAGTTGGTAGAGGTTGAGAGAGGAGGAGACATGGGATGATGATATGAAATTAGGAGGAGATGATGTTTTACTTTTATAGTATTTCTTGTTGGACTCCTTGGTTCTGGTTGTGGAATTAGAAGAGCTCCGGACTCTATTGAGATTAACTATAAAAGTGTGCAAGTGAGATGTTCTTGCTTAGGCCAATGAGTATTATTATTGTGGTTTTCTTGGCTTTCGTGTTAAATGTTAATGCATAATTTATTTGGGCACAAAAATTAGAAAATTTAGATAACATACATGACACAAAATTGAAGTCCAATTTATAATCTCCATAAAAGTGTGCAGGTAAGATGTTCTTGCTTAGGCTAATGAGCATTATCATTGTGGTTTTCTTGGCTTCCGTGTTAAATATTAATGCATCATTTATTTGGGTACAGAAATTAGAAAATTTAGATAAGATACATTACACAAAATTGGAGTCAAATTTATAATCTAATTAGATTTTTTTTTTGAGTTTTGGTTAGGACAAGTGGCGCAAAATTGAGAATCCCATTGAAATCTAATTGGATTTTCTCTCTGCTTCACCTATTATTATATATATAGATTATGTTACGGTCTTACCTCCCATTCCAGGTAGTATATTCCTCATTTCCCCTGAAATTAAACCTGAATTCCCATGTGAAGGTTGATAGAAACCTAGAAAAATTGAGAGCCAAACACCATTGAATTTCTCTACCTTCTCACTCTACCATTGTCAAATCTTTGAAAGGAGATTATCTCCATCACAATCATCACTACCTTTGAGTTGTGAGTGTTGAGTGGAGTTTTGGGAATCATTAGAGCCCCATAGAATCAACCATGGTAGCTTGAAGTTGTAATTGGAGAAAAATTGCAGATCCGAAAGTTAGAGTAGAAAAAGGACTTACAAGTCAATTGCGAGTAAGAGCTTGGAGGGCTTGAGTACAATTTTGCCACATTATTTGGAGGGCTTTGTAAGTAAATTGTATTACACCTATCTATTCTGGTGAATTGTTTTTGGCAATGAGGTCATAGAGAGGTTTTTTTCGTCCAATTCTCGAGTTTTTCTCTTCGATAATGCATTAGTGTGTTATTGTGCCTTTATTTACTGTGGTTGTGTTGATTTTCATATTAATCCATGCTTGCAAATGTAATTGGCTAATCATATACACAATTAGGCTGTAAATTGTTAGATTAGCTTAAAATTAGCATTAGTCGTAATTGTAACTTGGGATCTAATTGACAATCATAATCGTACTTGAACTTGACTGTGTTTCTCATAATTAAAGCCGCGGGGATCAATTGGGAATAAATGGGTTGGCACGGTTTGCAAGGTTGTTATATCTTCAATCAGTCAATTAACCATTCTATTAAGCATATTTAGTGTGAAAGAGATTTTGATGCAAATTATAAGCTATACCAATACATGACAACCAATGAGATGTTGCCACGTTCGTATTTTGTTCGAAAACGTACCATGATTAAAGGAAATGATTTTTGTCTCATTGTGTACCATGTAGGTGTTGCTTCTAGGATAAATTTAAGTAACCCATTGCACACTTCACGCATCATAGCGATATGACACAAATGTGGAAACACAAAAAACGCTTTCACCAATGCTAACAATTTCCCCCCTAAAAAGTTTTCAATTAATGAAACTTGGTGGTTCATCGTTAGATTATGGATCTCTAAATTGATCTTCTTCTTCTTCTTTTACACATGTTGACCAGAAAATGACACTAAATAATTTTAAGCAGCTAACCAACCACTACTGCTAGAGCTGCAAGAGTAGGCCAACCCCATAGAGATTAGAGAGAGAGAGAGTCTTTATATTTGGCAGTTGGTAGTTGTGAGTTCTCCAATAACTACACATAATACACTCGCACAAACAAATAGAGAGAGAGAGAGAGAGAGGGAGGGAGAGAGCATATGCTTCTATTACATCTTTCATAAAAAGACTTGAAAGTCGAAACTTGAAAACCATCTCTTATATATTCATGCCCCTTCCCCACATCTTTTGGTCACTGTACGGACAATGAGTTTCATTGAAGGAGGTGTGTGGAAAAGAAAAGGAAAAGAAGCAATGGATCAAGCCCACCACAACAACGAGGCCACCATCATCAACAACTCATTTCCTCATGACACAAAGAAGAACAAGAATAAGAATAAGGATCATCATCATCATCATCATGAAGACCGTGAAAAAACAAAACGGTTTGCTCTGGTGTCGTTTTGGGAGTTGCCAGATTACATGAAGGACAACGAGTTCATACACAATTACTACAGAGCCAATTGGCCTCTCAAGGAAGCTCTCTTCAGCATTTTTCGTTGGCATAATGAAACTCTCAATGTTTGGACGTATGTCTAAAGTTTTTATCTTTGGTTTATTATTATTATTTTTTTAAAAACCTAGAATTAATTCATTTCTCTTATTTGTCTATGTCTATGCATGAACTTTGATGTTTATTTTCAGGGTTTGGGCTTAATTATTAGTTTAATTTAGTTCACAATTTACGTATTTTCAGGCATTTACTTGGGTTCATTTTATTTTTGGGATTGACTGTGGCGAATTTGATGGAAGTGCCTCAGGTTGTTGATCTTCTTGGCTTCTTTACCAGGTTTGTTGAAGATTTCTTTTTGAAAATTTTTACTTGTGGGGAATAGAGAGTACAGTTAAATATTGATTTTTCTTTTAGCTTCAAGAAAAGATAAACAGAGGAAAACCCTTTTTTTTTTTGGGGTCAGGATTTAAAAATATAGTACAATTTGAATCTTCGATGGGAATATCCCCTGACATATACTGATTAGAAATAAAGTATTGCATTACTTTAGTAGGTTTGGATCAAAGATTCAAAGTTTTCAACAGTTACATTTGGGGCAAATTTAATTTGAAATTTTAATTCATAGACGACAGAGCGGCCTGTAGAATCAAAACCACATGCGATGGTGCCAATTAACTAGCAGTCAAACATGTGCAACATGTATTTACACGATATGTTAAAATTGATAAATCGTTTTTGATTTTATATGACATTGTTAGGAATATTATTTTATTGTCTACTATTAATAACTTGACAACTTAGTATTGTAAAAAATTTGTTTTGAAAAATGTTGTGTACTTAATTATTAGTTAATCATTTTGTTTTAGATTGTTTGATCTTTTGTCACATATATTGCCTCTAGAGCATTCACCTCAACTCAAATATTATAACTATTTAGTATAAAAATCTACATTTCTTATTTTAGTTAACTTCATTTCAAAATACTATAACATAATCTTATTTTGAATAATGACTACATGAGTTGATGTGGATGTATTTTTTTGGAGTTTATTGGCCAAATTTATGGGATTATGCTATTTAAGCTGGATATGAATCCTTTACAAGTTCGAAAGCTTTTTAACAAATCATTAATGTGGATGGAACTATACTTGTCAATTCAGGATTGAATATAAACTATTCTGATGGGAAATGTAGGCACAACTAATTTTTTGGTCACTAGTCAAGGCCCACTAAATAGAGGTCTAGAGAAAGTTAGGTATCTATCAAATTGAGGTTCTAATGAGCAGAAAAGTGCTTGCATATGTAGTGTCCGTTTAGTAAAGATTATTTTTACTAACTAATTTTACTATTTAGTTTATTTTTGCTATTATTTATGGATTTCATTGCACTTTTTGATAATATTCATGGGTTTCATTGTACTATTTCAACTAACTTTTACATTTATCTAAAATACTTTCAGCAAAAAAGTTTTCAATTTCAGTAAAATAAGAAGATCTTAGACGGACCCGTAGATTATATATACTTAAATGAAAATTTACTGGGTAGTTCGAGAGCATTGTTTTCTCTCACATTAAAAAGTGGGCTCCATATGATGAAAATGGGCAAATCCTTTTCCTAGGTCCTACCTAGATGCTAGGAAAATCTCCTTTCAACAACTAAGAATTTATGATTATTTATGGCACTCTTTTGATGCCAATTAATCATGATGCTACATAAATTTTACTTATGTGTCAGTAATATGAAAAGTAATAATAAAAGCTTTTTTTCCCCCTAGATAAAAGCATTTATTTATGGTTGAATGTTTTTTTACAGTAAAATTTGCAATAATTTTGTCATATATTTATCCTTGATTAAAATTTGTCCTTGTATCAAGTTGAAATCACACGTCCCTCATTATATATACACATTCCCTTTGTAATGTTCTTGCAGGTCTATGCTTAATAGTGCTGAAACAAATATTTCTCATAATTCCAAAGATTTCATTGTAGTAAGTTACCTTATGATCAAATCAGATCACTCCAAGCTATTTTACTTAAAATACATCCCAATTTATTTTGGTTGATTTGAAGAAACAAACATTAATAACACTAATCTTGCAGGAGACAACAAAACTCATTGATTTGAAGCATGTAACATCTCCAGAAATGGATATTGCCACCGCATCACGGTGGCCATTCTTTGTCTTCTTGAGTGGCTCGATGTTTTGCCTCCTCTCAAGCAGTGTTTGCCACCTATTTTCTTGTCACTCCCACCACTTAAACCTCATGTTATTGCGAATGGACTATGTTGGAATAACCATTATGATCATCACCTCCTTTTTTCCTCCAATTTACTACATATTCGAATGTGACCCTCTTTGGCAATTTGTCTACCTTGGTGGTATCACGGCAATGGGCATATTCACTGTCGTTACAATGCTTTCTCCTTCACTTTCAAGTAGCAAATATCGTGGATTTCGAGCTTTTTTGTTCTCATCCATGGGGTTATTTGGCATTGTCCCAACAATCCATGCTCTTATTGTCAACTGGGGTAATCCTCAGCGCAATACTACCCTAACATATGAGTTGGCCATGGCCACATCTTATTTGACAGGGACATTTATTTACGTTACTCGAATTCCAGAGAGGTGGAAGCCCGGTTGGTTCGATTTGGCAGGGCATAGTCATCAAATCTTTCATGTTTTCGTGGTCATGGGTGCATTGGCTCACTATGGTGCCACTCTTGTTATCTTGGATTCCCAACACACACTCAATTGTGAAAGGAGTATGTAGTACACCTATGTTATATGTGACCAAAACTTCGGTTTATGCCTTGATTCATGTACATAGGGACATTATTCATTTGTTGAACTGATTTTTTTTTCTTTTTTTTGGGAGTAATTGTATCATCAAATTGTGAGTGCATATTTATAAAAAAAAAAAAAAAATAGTGGGTGCATATGTAATTTGGTTTATAAGGAGAATATACTGTTATTAAAGATCTGATTTTTTTTTTCTTCTTTATGAAATCATGATTTGTAGAAATTTAGATACATAAAAATGAATTAAATTTATGATTATGCTCTCCAAAAGTGTTGCTTGTGTAGGTCAATAAAGTAACTAGTATCCATGTTGGTACTCGGTACCATTTTTTAATATTTCGAAAATAAGTATTTTTGATTATTTTTTAAAAAATTGCACTTAAAAAAAAAAATGAAGTTATAAAAACCTGAACTTTGAAGTACGGTTTCCAACCACAAAAACAAACATGTCCTTTGCAAGATACATTTTTGGAGGTTACAATTTTACCTTCAAAAGCAGTTTTGTGACCACCTCAACCTTAGTCCCTTCACATATAAAAGCCAAAATTTAAGCCTAATCTCCAGAGGTAAAGACGGCTGCAAAAATAAAGATTAAACTTGAGGATATTCCAATTGTCTTTGCAACCTCTACATTAAATATCCTAGAGAGGTTCTTAATTTGATCCAACCACCTTGATTGCCCACATATGCGTATTGGATGTTGTTCATTGAAAACAAAGAAATGACTTCAAAATCTTCAAGAATCTCTTGGAGTGGTCGAAGGATTGGCTTACAAGTGATGGTTGTTTGCAAAACAGATCACATAAAAGAAACAAGACAGAGTCTGTAGTAACTAGCAAGAGTGAGGAGTTCAGGCACGTAGTTTGTCAACGTATATGACGATGTTGTGTGAGTATAGGTTGTAATGCAAATCCACAACAACTTCTTATAGCCAGATTTACCTTGTGGGGGGGGGGGGGGGGGGGGGTGGGGGGGCGGGGGCTTTTGTTTGTGCTTGAAGTGTTTTTACCTTGATTAGTATTTTTGTTTTCACATTTTGTGAACAAATTCTTATCTCTTTATATGTTTGTGTTTATATGTGTTTTACTTTTAATTTTGATTTGAACATTATGCAAATTAACTTGGATTCATAATTGAATCAACTAATTAAAATTGGTAGATAAGTTATTTGAGACTAAGGTAAGGTATGTTGTCACCCCAAATAGCAGTAGTTATGACTCAATTCAACATTTTCTAGCAGGTGAGTGCCTTAATGATCATGACCATGGAATCTGCCACAATGATCACCCTCACCCACCCATTTTGTTCCAAAAAAAAAGGTCATTCGGGGTCCAACTTGCAATTTCACAATTACCGTCAGCAAAACTGTAAAGGACAAAGCCACCAACATTATTGTCCAAAGCAATCTACCACAAACCCCGCTTCATGATCCAACAAACAAACATACCGATTAAACTACAGTAGGCCTCCACCATAGACTTCCTAAAATCCAATATACCACACGAGCCACCAAACAAACAACAAACTACAATCGAACACCTGAAATAGCCACTACCAAACCCTAGTCAACAACCCATATTCAAAACCAACAAAACACCTACTCAAACCCGAACCTGAATACTCCTCTCCGTCACAAATCCACGACTATACCACTCAAAATGTAAATCAGGTGGTTTCGAAACTAACGAAGCAATGCTTATTAGCTAAAGAGTATTGTTTGTACGCTAGATTTTATTGCACATTTTTTTTGCAATTGTAAGAACAGGCAATTTAGTTACAAAATATCGAAAAGAGGCATAATATATATGGAAGTATCCAACAAAACTATAATATATTAATAATTAATACTAAGAACAACAAAATTGACAAATTATTATTACTTCAGATTCCTATTAGGATTCGGCCTCTTCTATAACTGTCCTTTTAAAGGTTTTCTTTTCTCACTATGGCCACGGGGTTTAATTTGGTTTGATGATATTAGCCTTGGCTGCGTAAAAATATTAGCACTCTATTTGTCAATTAAATTTTGTGCGTTAATTTTTTATAAAACTAATATAAGGTAGGATACTATTTTGATTTCTAAACTTTAGTAAAATTTTATATTTTATTCATAACTATTGCAGAAAAATTATTGTGTACTCCTAGAGTACCATAAATGTATACTCTCTCTTCTCACATAAATGGTAGGTCACACTAATTAAATTAATGGTGAAACTTACTATTCATGTGAGAGGAAGAAATACTCATTTACAGTCTTTACCTAATAATTTTCCACTATTGCATATGTTTTACTTTCTGTCCATAAAGTCGTTCTGAAAAGTTCCATGGATATTAAAGCATCTATGTTCCTTTCTTAAATGCTTTGCTTGACATAGAAAAAAAAAAAAGAAAAAAGAAAAAAAGAGTAGCTTGTCTTGTTATAGAAAAACAGCTTTGACACCCAAAAATAAAAAGATGAAAGCTTTACAGTTCTTCACGCCACCTAACAGTTATCATAGTAATATAACTTCTCTTTTTTAAGCTTTTAATTGTCTAGGTTGTCTGCACTTTAGTGTTTAACTCCAAAAAATATATATTTATATTCATAACCATTTGAGTTATTTTACAACCTCAACTAATACTATACATATTTTTTACAACTACCCTATGTGACAGATTATGATTGATTGTCTGTCACTTTCACATATTTATATACAATTTTACAAGTTATTGCTATACTCTTAACATATTTAGATTGATTTATTTTTTCAATTGAATTTAAAGAATTAAATTAGATATTTAAACTTTAGGTATTTAGATTTTTTTTTTTGAGAAACATGTATTTAGATTAATATTTTACTTTGTTTGTTAGTGACTATGCAACAATTTCAAAATATGAAAAAAAAGAGTCAAAGGCTATTTAATAAATTAAATTAACTTGGAATGAAAAATAAATTATAGTTTACATTTACATTTATATTAAATTTTGTATGACAGTTACAATTGTTTACAACTTTTTATTCATTTGGTTATTGATATTGATTAATTATTTTTAGGTTATTTTTGTTTAATATTTTCTTTAAATCTTGCCTTCCCTAAATTGAAATCCTGACTCCCCCATTGACTTTCACAATTCTCTATTGTTTATTGTAAACTATGATGCTAAAATGAGCAAAATAATGAATTGGTTCAGTTTGACCCAGTTGGAAGGTTTTATTTCATTTTTAGTTTTTTTTTTTTTTGGTGAGAATTTGGAGGGGAGGAGAGGGTTTATACTTTTTGTGAGAATTATCCGCACTTTTTTTCACAAGTTTAGACAATATTTTTTTTAGAGGCAATTTTGTTTTTTCTTTAAAGGATTTTTGGTTTTCTTTTATCTTTTTCAAAGAAAAATTTTCAAGTAGATTTTAAAAATTTTCTGTAATTGAAGTATTTGCAATGTTTTTTCAAAGTTTAAATCAGAAAATTTAAGTTTGACATGTGGAGTGTTGAGTACAATATGGTTGATTGAGTGATCAGTACCGATGATAAAATTTTGTTAGAAGACTGTTGATTTCTTAAAAAAAAAACCTAGATTAGAAAAGAGTGATGTACATACCTATTGACCATGAACAATTAGAAAAACTTGATGAATATGATGTTTTCTACTCTTCTGTTTCTGTAAGTAGAGATTTTTTTTCCTTGGATATTGAATTAAGAAAAGATAATGTATAGAGTAGAATGAAATTGAATAGAGAGGAACTGAGGAAGAAACAAATTGAATACATTTGAAGTTCAACCAACTGGGAGAGTGCTATGATTTGGTAATCCCACATTTAGGAGTCAGATATATATATATATATATATATATATTTATTTATTGATTGGATTGTCCTCTAATTTTGTTTAAAACTATTAAATTTTTTATCCCAAATTGGGGAAGTTGCTTAAACAATAATAATATAGTATAGACAAAACATAGAAGAAGCAAAGAAAACTAACCAATTCATCTAAGTAACCGCCTGAAACTAACTATCTAACAAAATATTAAATCAACGAATTACAGGATGACACGTGACTACTCTCTAACTAATTAAGAGCTAACGACTTGTAGTATAACAGTAGATAGAACCTTAGGCTAAACTACATGTCGTACTGTCGACCATTGTTGAAATTGAACCATTGCTGAAACTTGCAATGCCTTTGATCTTTAACAAAAAAAAGTTCTTATATTTGTATATATTCATAAAAAAAACCCTCATAATTTTCTTTTTATAGAAGGGAAAAAAAACTCATAAATTGGGCATTCCTACTATATATATATATAGTCATCAGGCCTAGAATGACCTTATATTTTCCTACTGTAATATGAGAATCTTTTTTTTTTTTTTCTTTGGTTGGGTTTTTCTTAATTTAGAGCTTATATGCAAAATTCTGTCCGCTTTCTCCCTTTTGACTATTGAACAGTTTTACTCTTTGTTTGAATAATGTAGTAGAACTATGGCCTTGCAGAAAAGAGAGAAGGGTTAACTAAACCCGAATACAATGATTTTTATGCCTTTTGACCTAGCTCACGTGCGACAACATTACCCAACGTATTAACTCTAAAAAGAGATACAAAGACAAGAAAAAAAATCCTTTTGTTTTACAACTTCTACTGACTACATATGACTTTATAATACATGATGGTTACTTCAACTCCACGTTTCATTAGGGGGTCCATTACCAGTGAGGCATCTCTTTCAACTAAAATTTGCTTCCAACTCATCTTATGAGTGAGAATCAATGCTTATTTCACTGCCATAACATCAAACTTTTGAGGTTCATCACAAGGTTTGATGATTTTGGTCCATGCTACCATAACTAGGCTTGATATATAGTTTCTTGCTATCGTTGCTAGGTAATATACCTTGGTTCTCCTTTTTCCATTAGGTCAACATTAATCTTGATCATTGGATGACTTTGGAGTCCTATATTAGAAATATAATCATCCAACACCCCTCAAAAGCAATTGAAGTTCCTAGAATTGATAATAGGAATTTCTTTAATTAGGAAAAGTATTTCGGAGTATCAATTTCAGATCATTTTGAGAGATGTACTGTCTTCAATTAAGGGAGTTTCTTTTATGTTTTCAAGATATTCTTGATTTAGGGAAAACTTTATCATCATTCAACAAAAAAATATGTTTCTAAAATTTATTTTGCTGCATGCACAAAAAATGTATAAAAACTGTTAAAATAAAACTGAAATAGCTTCATAGTATTTTGAGTATATGTGTGTTTTTGTTGATATAGGTGTTCAACATTTTAAAGTATCTGACTAATCTTCGGGCATGTGTAACCATCATGCATCACGCTTATTGGGTACTTACACGGTAACATCGAAGTGTTGGCTAAAATATTTAAATCAACTGCTTCATGGATGAAAGGAAAAAAAAAAGTTAAAAGAAATGAAAGAATACTAGTGTGGGAACAAATTGGGGAAAGCTTTTACTAAATTTGTAATATTTTTGAAAATATTGTGTTTTCTAAAAACATTCAAACGAATTTGTCGATTTTTTTGTGTTCGACTCCAGCTAACAACGCTTATCTAAAAAAAAAAAAAAAAAAAAAAAAAAAAAAAAAAAAAACTCTTAGCTAATGATAATGAAAGCATGTCGTCAAAGCTTTTATTCCTTCAAAATTATTTTCTGAGAAAAAATGCATAAGCTTATAGTAAGCGTTTGTCCTTTTGAAATCTATCATACAAAATATGACAACTATATTTTTTTACTTGCATATAAATTACTCAAATGGTCAAAAGTCTACGTATCACTGACACTGTTTACTCGAACCGGTCGACTATAACCTGTTAGGCTGCGAAGTGGCAACAATCCCCTCCCCCCGGGCGGCAAAGAGAAAAAAAGAAGTTGAAAATCCCCATTGCAAAATGCCAATGCCAATGCTTATTACAATTTCCAAAGCATCTTGACGTAAACTATAGGGTTTCTTCATGATCTGGTTGGACTTCTAGCATCATATAGCTTGCATATCAATCAAACTTCAGCAGTCTCAAGAAGTTTGTGAAATCAAAGTGCAGCAGACTCAAGGAGTTTCTGATCAAACACTTACCTCAAAACCAATTTTTTATTATTATTTTTTTTTTCATGCACCATAAGCTTCACCTTACCTGGTTATTATGTCCTTATTATGCTCAAGGTCATTTGTCTGTTATCTTGTGAAAGCATTAGGACTAAAGAAAGGTTATTAATATTCTCAATCATGCATTAATGAGCGTGTAGGTTCATAGATTTGTTAGCAAATCTAAGTGTTAAATTTGGGTTGTATCAACAAATTGTGGTAAAGTTGAGTATGAGTTAGAAGCTATACATAGATAACAAAATGATCGAGTGATATAGCTATTTGAAGTTGGCATAACTATGTTGAGTCTGAGAATCTTGCTCAAGCTAGAATCAATTTAATTTGATTAAGCGAATAGTCACAATTCGAGTTCCTAATTTCTTACTAGGTTTTAGCCATATTTAAGTAATTTCTTACTCTAAATAAACTATTTGTAACATAACAAAGACAATGAAAGAAAGATATACCAGAGCTAAACATATCTTTTCTTCTCGAGCCTAAACAGAGATAAGGATACCATAATCTATGCTATGTTGAGAGAAAACCTTCGGCCTTTTCTTCTTGTACTTATTGAAAAAACCTCATTCTTTGCTCACTCATCTTATGATGCCAAAGAGTGTTTTATTTTGTGAAAGCACTTAGTTTTATTCCAATGAGGTTCCCTATAGGCGAAATCAACAAGGAGGTGCCTTGGGTGTGCTAGAGGTTTTGGTTCACGTGGATTAAATTGCCATAAAAAGATTTCAGAGATTTTGGGACTATTGCAGTAGAAAGTCAAAAAGGTCATTATTGGAGGTTACATAAAGGGTCTAGGTTACAAAAGTATTTGTATATTTAATGTATACAATATATATATTTTTAACTATTTCTTCGTAGTGGCTTTTCTATAGGATTGTCTTTGCCCCATAGTGTTTTTTTCCTCTGAAGAGTTGTTTCATCGATTTTTCACTTTGTCCAAAATCTAAACTATTGTTTTCTTATTTTCTTACTTTATGATTTGGTGCATGCATTTCTTGGTTATATCATACATCACTTAATATTTGAGATAAGTTGATAATTAATTAATAATTTTGCTACATAATTAACAAATATGGGTCGCTAAAAATCTTGTAGCTCAATTGCCAATTTTTTTTTTAACGAAAAAGTCTAAGGTTATCAAAAATTAAAAAACAAGTGGGTCAAAACAAATTTTTTTCTATTAGCAATTACAACTCGTAATTAAAATTATACGTGCTCCTCATAAGAATGAAGGGTCAGTGTGAAATTTGTCTCTCAGCTGTTGCTTGATTTACAGGGACAGTACAATTATAAATTTTCTCAAGAGTATATATCAAAGCCAACCATCATTCGCGACCATGTAGTTCCAAATGGTTTACTATAGTGAACTTCAGCATAATCAAGTTCTAATTGATTTATATAACTCCTTAGTTTTCTTTTTCCCCAGACCTTTATTTAGTTCCAGTGACGTACATCATGATAGCAATATGGGATTTTTTGGTACGCTATTCCACCGATAGCGCCCATATATAGGGCCAAGTGGCCAACTTTTTTTGTTTTGGCTGTTAAAAACTCATCAATGCTTTACATATTGTGATTATCGATATCAGTGACCAGTCTTTTACTCAAATGTAATTAAATGTAAGTCACATGACTATGCTGGGAGTCATTTACTAGTCAAAATCTTCCTCTCTATAAATTTGGATGTAGCAGAAGATTACAAAAGGCTTGCATGCAACTTCTCCTCTAGCTCACCATGAATTCAGGCTTCAGCTGCAGCTCCATATCTTTAGTGTTACCTCCATCTTTTCTTATCCTTCTCCTCCTCCTTCTCTTCTTCTCCTCTTCCGCCTTAAACGAAGAGTACCATTCCACTCACTTTTATTCTTCTTTCACCCCATTTAATCTTAGAAAAACCAAAAACAAAACCCCAATGCGAGTTTCCCAAGATGGTTTTCTCTCAAATTATTCTATGTATAAAAGCAGTACTCACAAGGCTAGCAGCACCAAAGTAAGCAATTATATTTCTTTGAGTGAAGTTATCTTTGTTCACTTGTTTGTAATATAATGATCACCATTGAATTTTTTAGTTGACATTTTTGCTATGAGCAGAAGAAAACTAGTGTAAAGAGAATTGAAGAAGATTTAGCTAAAGCAAGGGCAGCAATTCGGGAAGCGATTCAGTTGAGGAACTATACAAGTGAGAAGGAAGAGACATTTATCCCTAGAGGATCAATTTACAGAAATCCATACGCTTTTCATCAGTTAAGTTTATAGCATTCAAGTTACTTTAATCCACACCACCATTAAGATTTTACTTTCAGTATGTGACAGTCTATACTGTAATATTTAATATAAAACATGAGATGGTTTCATTTCAAATTAATATTTTCTCTGTAATATTCTTTGGTAATCTTCGAAAGATAGATTCAAATATCTCTCTCGTTTCCAAACAATTCAAGACATTGTCTACTTTTACAGTTTTACTATATCCCAGACTTAATTTTACCTAATAATTGTACATTCGGCATTCAATGATTCAATTTCTTCTAAATAAAGAGAAATGTTAACAAATGTTCTAAGAATATTGATTTAAAGAGCATTTAATTTTAGAAATTTTTTTTATAAAAAAAAAGTAATTAATTTTTTAATAGCTTTTTATATTTTCCATATAAAAATGATATTAAAACATTCTTAAAATAGTTTATTAATATATATCCTAAAGATACCGGTTAATCAGACCCAAGAAATAAAATATAAATTCATGTTAAAAACATACAATTATTCATAAAAGACAAAAATATATATATATATATATATAAAGATTAGTAACAAAGTTTATTTATACGTGATTCTCAAAAAAAAAAAAAAAAGGTTTATTTATACGCAATCACTCCAGGAGCCACATAGAGATGGTGAAGAGGTTCAAGGTATGGACCTACAATGAAGGAGAGCAACCTTTGATCCACAGTGGGCCACTGAACCACATCTACGCCATAGAAGGGCAATTCATCGATGAAATAGAAAGGGATAAAAGCCCCTTCAGGGCTAGCCATCCCGAAGAGGCACACGTATTTTTCATGCCCTTTAGCATAGCCAACATTGTCAGATTTGTTTATATGCCTATCACCAAAAACACTGACTTCTATCGTGATCGGCTGCAAAAGATTGTAATTGACTACATTAAGTTCGTAGCAGATAAGCATTCTTATTGGAACAGAAGCAGTGGTGCTGACCATTTTATGCTTTCATGTCACGATTGGGTACGTAAAGCTCATTGTTTTCTTTGGGGCACATAGCTTTTATTAATTTGAAGATCACATATCTATTAGCACTATACATTACTATTCCTAAGAAGCAAGGCTTTTTCAATGTCAAAATATACATATATGCTAAGGCCAAATGATGAGTTGACTACGTCATTTTTCGTGCTACAGTACAATGTACATTTTAGACTAAAGTGCAAACTAACCTCTAAAGTTTTGGAATTTTTAGATTTTACCAATTGAAATTATATTACGTTTGCATTAGCATCTCTTTATCTATATTTTTCATTAAGTGTCACATAAATTTGCCACATGTATTTAGTTTGTTTAATAAAATAATGCTATATTATTTTTATCATGTGACATATCATTTTATTAGACAAATTAAATATGCGTGACAAGTTTAATGACACTTAACTGAAAATATGAATGAATGGGTTGGTGATGCAAATAAAATATAACTTTAGAGAGTAAAATTGAAATTCTGAAACTTCAAAATGTAAAATCCAAAAACAGAGACTTTAGGGCTATAGTTTGCACTTTAGCCTACATTATACTTGCATATTTATCTTACCCCATTGTTTGTAGAATAATTCTCGAAACATAGAGTAATATCACTTTTACATAGGTCTACAAGTGATACCACTTTTATTAGCACAAAAAAAAAAAAACCCTTACTTTCAAGCCTCCTCAAAATTGACTAGATTGTTAGTCAAGCAATATTCTTCAAAAGTTCAAATTCTTATTTCATAATTCAGGCACCAGATGTGTCAGATGACAATCCTCAGCTCTTCAAGAACTTCATGAAGGTCCTCTGCAATGCCAATACCTCAGAAGGATTCCGACCCTCAAGAGATGTTTCAATACCTGAAATTTACCTAGAATTTGGAACACTTGGCCCTCCTCACCAAGGCCAACCCGCAAACAATCGCCCAATCCTTGCCTTCTTTGGTGGTCGAGAGCATGGACAAATTCGAAAATTCCTACTCAAGCATTGGAAAGACAAAGATAGTGATGTACAGGTCCATGAATACCTCCCAAAAGGCCCCAGTTACACCAAAATAATGGGCCAGACCAAGTATTGCTTATGCCCTAGTGGATTTGAAGTGGCAAGTCCTAGAATTGTGGAAGCAATTTACATGGGATGTGTCCCTGTGATAATTTCTGATAGTTATTGTCTGCCTTTTAGTGATGTCCTTAATTGGAGCCAATTTTCTATACAAATTCCAGTGGAGAGGATACCTGAGATCAAGACAATATTACAAGGGATACCCTATGAGAAGTACTTAAAACTGCAAAAACAGGTATTGAAAGTGCAAAGGCATTTTGTGCTAAATAGGCCTGCTAAGCCATTTGATGTCATTCACATGGTGCTTCACTCAGTGTGGTTGAAGAGACTAAATTTTGCTCTTCCTACTTAATTGGCTGGGGATACATAATCTTAGTTAGCCTAGCAACTTTATTTTATTTTATTTTTATTTTAAGAATCTAACTTAGCAACTTGATCACACTGGCCAGCTATGTAACTTTTTGTTGTTCAGTGAATTTTGCTCTTCCTACTTAATTGGCTGGGGATACATAATCCTAGTTAATTAGCCTAGCAACTTTTTGTGCCCGTTTATTAAAAAGAAAAGATTTGTGTAGAAGTACAGTTGTACCTAGAAAAGAAAAGTTTTAAAAAGTGAAACTTGTACTTGAAGCAATTTCTCAGACCCAGGGATTTTATTATTTTTGGTCAAGAAATTTAAGCTTCGATTGGGTAAGCTGCGTCCACGTCCAGCACATTCATGTTTGCGCTTTTTTTTTTTTAATTTTTTATTTATTTATTTTTTAAATTCAGCGCCTGGTGCACTATTCATGGGACATGAATAGTGCATCAAGGCAAATGCACAGTAAATTCATTAATGAACAGTAATCAAATTTTTTTTTTTAAATTTTCAGTTTTTAGCAATATTAGGACATATGTGTTTTCACTTGCTAAGAACATATGTCACTTATTTATGTAAATTTGCTAAATCTTTTGACAAAATGCACTCTACTTGTAATTGGGTAGTTTTAGGTGGTTTTAATACTTCAAGAAACAATGTTTCAAGGTCAAGTGTTAAAGTCATCAAGTCTGTCCAAGAAAAAGCAAGCTGAAGTGCAAATTCATTAAACCTCGACACTTGCTCGATAGCTACCTCGACACCTGCTATTTGTTGAGATTTATAATTTCAGATTTTTTGATATGATTTTCTTGGGATCCGTGAATATGCTTTTGACCCTCCTTTTCTCCAAATCCTAAACATATAAAAGGATTGTTTTAAGAGCCGTTAAGTTGTACACAAGTTGCAAAAGTATGGAGCAATCTCTGTTCAAGCAAATTGTGATCAAAGACGAAGTTCTTGACCTAGTTCATATTCTCTGAAGAAGTTGTTGTGTATTTGCACCAAAGGGTTTTGTGACCAAGCATTTTCTTGATATTTATCGTGTATGATGAACCAAAGAACTTTGCAGCCAACCTCTCTTCCTTAAGTTGGTGTTTTGAAGTCGCGTACTGGGATCCGCACATTGGTTAGTCACGTATTTGGGAGCCGTGCATTAAAGGTGGAAATTGTCACTACAGATCAAGTCCAATTGGGTATTGGGATAAGGGTTCAACTGTAGGTTGGTAAAGTACTTGGGATTCCTTTACTTGTAACCACTTGATTTGATAATAGTGGAGTTTCGGGAGTGGTGACCTGAAAATCACCCGATGGGGTTTTTGCCGCGAGGTTTTTTCCCATTCGTAAACAAATCACCATGTTATTTAATTTCTGCTGCATATTTAGTTTTTGGTGATTTGTTTGTGCTTTCACGCAATTGCATGATAAATTGATTAATTAATAACTTAGTTAAGTAATTAATTGGTTTAATTACAAGGGGTCATTCAGATTGTGGCCTATCAAGTGGTATCAGAGCGGGTACACTCTGATTAAGTTTAATTTTTGTTGTGTTGATCCATTGACCCCTGCTTGTCATGGATAGAGGACAGTCATTAATTATACCTCCTTTGTTTGATGGCACTAACTATGCATATTGGAAAGTACGCATGAGAGCTTTCTTGCAGTCGTTAGATGAGAAGGTGTGGCAAGCTATAGAGATTGGCTGAACTAAGCCAAAAGAAGAACCAGCCGATTGGGATGACGCAAAGATCAAGGCGGCTAACTTCAACAGCAAAGCGTTAAATGCCTTATTTAGTGTAGTCACCAATGAGAAGTTTAAGAAGATATCCTCAACTGAAACTGCTAAGGAGGCTTGGACCATCCTCCAGACAACTGATGAAGGAACAAAGGCTGTCAAAGATTCAAAATTTTAGAGGCTCATTACAAGCTTTGAAGAAATTAAGATGGAGGAGGATGAGTCATTTGATGAGTTCTATGCCAAGCTAAAGGACATAGTGAACTCAGCCTTCAATCTTGGGGAAACCATCCTTGAACCCAAGGTTGTAAGGAAGGTGCTCAGATCTCTACCTGAGAGATTTCATGCCAAGATTACGGCAATAGAAGAATCAAAGGATATTGACAAAATTCCTTTGACTAAGCTGGTTGGAAACTTGCAGACCTACGAGCTAAGACTATCTAGGATTGGCAAAACGAGTAAAGGCAAAAGTATGGCCTTGAAGGCAAAGAGCAGTGATACAGATGAGTCTTCCGATGATGAAGATTCCAAGATGAAGTCCTACATTACAAGGCAATTTAAGAAGTTTATGAAGAATGCCAATGGGAGGAACTTCGGCAAGGACCATAGACAATCCAGTTCTTCTCAGTTTAAGAGTCAAGACAAAGGGAAGAAGGATACTAAGGATGGTGGTCAGTACACTGTTCTGGCTGGACCAAAGTGTTTCGGATGTCATGGATTCGGTCACATGAAGTATGAATGCCCAACATATCTCAAGAGCATTGGGAAGAGTAAGACACTTGCTGCAACCTTGAGTGACACTGAGCCTGAAGATGATTCCGACAATGAGGATGATGGAATCTTAAATGCCTTCACTGCCACAGTCAATCCTCCTGAAGGGATTGTTGAAGAAGTGGATGAAGAAGAAGAACTGGTGGAGTCCAAATTTGAGAAAATGGATGATCAAGATGATATCCATTCAGCCTATGAGAAGCTTTACAAGCTCTCTGAGAAGCATGAGAAATTATATAGGCTGGCCACCAAAAAGCTCAGTGATGTGGAACTTGATCGTGAAGAGTTGTCCACAAAGTTTGATGAGGTGAATCAAACTATTGGAGCACTGAGGTTTGAGAACAACTTTTTGGCTGAGAAGACCAAGAAGCTTGAAGTAGAGCTGTCTCAAGTCAGAGTTCAATTGGAGAGGACTTCAAGTGCAAAGCTTGATGAGATGCTGAGCAATCAGAAAATTGTTTCGGATCGAACAGGCTTAGGGTATGGTCTTTCTTTCTCTAATACTGTTTCTACTAGTAATACTGTTTTTGTTTCTCCTGCTAATAACACTGAAATTGAGAACACTGATGTTAAAATTGAATTAGCTAGTAAGAACTTAGACAAGGGTAAATCTATCTTAGGAGCACTCCTTAATCAAGATAAGAAAGATGCTAAAAACCCTAGGGTTAAGAAGGCTAACTCTCAAAGGTCTAAACAAAAGAAGCAGCATCTCTGTCATCATTGTGGAGTTGCCGGTCATACTCGACTAAATTGCTATAAGTGGCTAGCCACTCAACAGAGCAATGGCATGATAGCATTTGGAAGCCAAAATAAACTTCAATCCTCTCTTGCTTCTCT
Organism: Quercus variabilis; assembly: GCA_030445155.1. Lineage (NCBI taxonomy): Eukaryota > Viridiplantae > Streptophyta > Magnoliopsida > Fagales > Fagaceae > Quercus > Quercus variabilis. The sequence goes on along the minus strand of CP129446.1, from coordinate 83,316,093 downwards.
TAGAGATCTTCTGAAAGCCCTCATGTTCCTTTCGAACTTGAACGGTTTCAATTCTTCCCCCTCACCGCCGGTTCAAGGGTTCAATCAAAGGAAAGGTTCTTCCAAGGTGTGGAAGAAAAAGGACTCTAAGTGATTTCATCACTTTCTTTTCCTTTCTTGCTTTTTTTGTTTGTTGCATTACTTGTGTGTTTTGCATTTTTTTGAGTCAGTCTAGTTTTATGCTTTGTTTTGTTTAACATGTTTTTGTGTGTTTACTTTCAGTTTTGTTTACTTTTGTTTTTAATATAAAAAAAAAAAATCAGAAAAATACAAAAATAGTGTGTGTTTTGTGTACTTTGGTACTTGTGTACCTTGGATGGCCATTGAAACAAAGTTTCTAAACTTTGTATCTTTTGTAGCTTAGATGAGCATCTCTATGCACAACTAAGCAAGTAAGCTTTGTGGCTTTTGTTTGTGATGAGTAAGATTAAGTTATCTCTTAAACTTAACACTCGTATCACTCTTTTTAACAGGTAGGACTAGAAAATCCTAAGAGAAATGCATAAATAACCATCTCACCACTGTTACTTGCCAATCATAATATGACACTTGTATGCTTTGGCATAGCAAAAGTGCAGTGTCAAAGGCATTCGTATGCTTCGGCATAGCAAAAGTGCGATGTCAAATGCTTAACATCTTGGGTATTTCTTTTCTCTCTTTTTATGCCCATGTATGATATGCTAAAAATAAAAGAAAACATGCAAAGAAGATAAAAAGCAAAAAGATTAAAAATGATTTAAATATGGTTGCAAGCGTGTATTCTAGGAGACGTGGGAGTTATAGGATGTACTTCGAAGGTGATAGTCCTCATCAAACAGTTATGATTGTGTGTGAGTTAAAGTTATTTTCTCATATCTCAGATCGTCATAACATGTATACACATATGCAATCTTGCGATGTTTTTCACACATAACACACAACATTCTTTGCTACTTTTGATACATGTGCAGGTACAATGTGATTTGGCCATCACAAGTGTTTACATGTGCTAATGTATGCTCATTAAATTGTCTTGACTTGTTTTTTAAAAATAAAATTGGTTAGACTTGTTTTGTGTGTGTGTGTGTTTTTAAGGATCCATGTGCTTAATTCCTTGTTGAGAGATGATTTTGAGTGCTTTATATGTTGATTGGATCAATGGTTGAGGTGTATGTTGGATTGCATTCATGTCTATGTTTTTCTCTTCTCGAAAAACTGCTTTTTTAACCTGGCTCGACACCTCCTCGATACCTGGTTATCTGTCGAACTTCTCAAGCCTTTTTCTTATCGCAATCTCGACACCTATTCGACACCTGATGGATTGATCGAGAAAATTCCTGTCTCCTTGATACCTCCTCGATACCTGATCGATCGATCGAGCTTCTGTGCTTTGAAACTGGTTCTTGTTCCTCGACACCTATCGATACCTGTAGCTATCGACGACCATTTTCCTCGACACCTCCTCGACAACTTCCTTGATACCTCTCGACACCTCAGCTGTTGAGATTTATTGAAGTGTCTATATAAGAGCTGTCGCGATTTTTTCTCTCATTCCCTCGATCTCTCTCGATCTGTCCATGGCTGTTCATCTCCCAAACACCCTTTTCTCACTCAAATCTTCAAACCCTCTTGATTTTCAGTCTTCCCTTGGTTTCAATCACTTGGTATGTTCATTTTTCCCTTCTTTTCTCATGCATTTCATGTTTTGAAACCTAGTTTTTGGGATTTTTGGAAAATTTTGGGGTTTTTCAAAACTAATGAGTTTTTCTTGAAATTTTAGGTTGGGTTTTCACTTAAATGTTTTCAAAATGTCATACATTGCATTCCATGTGCATTAGAATGATATTTACATGCATTTAGATGTGTGCTCTATGTTTGTGTGCTGGAAGGATTGGATTGGGTTGGGTTGAGCCCATGATGTTTTTCAATTTGCATGTCACATGATCATGCATTCCCATGCATATGTACTTCTTGTTCATTATATTTGATATATATGAACTGTGTTGGGACTTTTCTAATTATCTCCCTCTCTATCTCTTTCTCCTTCTTTTACGTTAGTGGTATCTATGGCACCTAAACGTAAATCCACTCCGGCTCAGAATCCTCTGCATTCTGGAGCTTCCTCTTCTTCTGATTCTGCTCCTTTTAACCTTCGGTTCCGTGATGGAGATGCCCACAAGGCATTTTCGGAGAACCTTTCTCGACGTGGTGTTCATTCGGAACGCCAAGTCATTTTGGCAGACTTTGTTGACACTGACCTTTCTTCTGTCATTCACAATAGGGGATAGGAGTCACTGCATGACGTCTTGGTCACTTGTCCTCTCGTGCTGATTCAAGAGTTTTACTCCAACATGCACGGGATAGATCATTCAGTACCTCTTTTTTTCACTCGCGTTCGAGGTACGCGCATCCCTATCACACTGCAGCTAGTTATGGATGTGCTTAGGGTTTTTAGGATAGAGTTTCTTGACTATCCTTCTTGTGAGCATTTGAGGACTGTGTCCAAAGATGAGCACATTTCTACCTTTTGTCAGCGCCCTGCTAATTGGGGTGAGCATCAATACACATCATGTAGGCCTTTTGCTAAAGGTCTTAGATTCCTAAACATGGTGATGACATTTGTACTCCATCCTCTCTCTCACTACAACTTTATCACAGAGCCTCGTGCTCGATTTTTGTTATCTCTTTTAGAGCATCTTACTATAGATTTTCCCTCTCATTTTATCTTTTCTATTATAGATGTTCATCTTGATTGTGATAAGCTTATCTTTCCTTCTCCTATCACGAGGATTTTACGCCATTTTTCTATTCCCTTTCTTGTGTTTGACCACTTCACACACATTTGTGCCATAGATGCCGCTACCGGAAAACATAGTGAGGCTCAGTTTAGGTCGAGACAGACAGATTCCACTCCTCCCTCCCGTTTAGCTCCATCTAGATTTGCTCTACCTACATCTGCTTCTTCTTCCTCTTCGGGCGATGTATCTCTTGGAGACATCATGGCGCAGCTGCAGCGCATGGATGCTCGCCTCGATACACTCTCCTTCGAGTTGTATCAGGTGAATGTTCGTGTTGGTCGTATTGCACGATGGTAGGCGACCATTGGTGGTTTTACTCTAGAGGCTACTCCTTCACCACCTTTTCCAGCGGCTTCAGATTCTGAGGATGGTGATGATGATGACGCTTCGGATGATGATGATGGAGATGTTAGCTCTACTGATGAGATGTCTACATGACACTCTACACTTTGTCACTCATGACAAAAAGAGGGAGTAGTTTTGGGTTATGAGAGTAGTTATCTTAGGGGGAGAGTTAGTATAAGACATTTTTGATAGGGGGAGTGTTGATATTTTTGAGGGATGTATTGAGGTTTTGATGTATATTTTCGTTTCTATTATTTATAGATACATTGATCTTGTATATGAAGTCTTTTGACCAGTTTTACATACATTGTACTTATTTTCTTTATATATAGATATATGTTTCTTTCACCTCTCTCTTCATGTATTGTTTCTTTTCTATATTTATACACATGTTCTTTACACTTGTATGCAATCTATTATATCTGTTTCACACAAGATGCCTTGATGAGTTTTGTTTATAGTGTTTCAGAAATACAGGTTATCAAAGCCTACTTGCCATAAACTCTCTTCTTGCAAAATTTTTCAAGAGTTTGTGTTAGAATAGATTTTATTGTATTCAACAAGTGAATTTGAGTTTAGTGATTTATGACTTCTCTCATATGTTCATTTGTTTGTTGTGGTTTTGTCACAGATTAACAAGGGGGAGATTGTTAGGACATATGTGTTTTCACTTGCTAAGAACATATATCACTTACTTATGTAAATTGGCTAAATCTTTTGACAAAACGCACTTTACTTGTAATTGGGTAGTTCTAGGTAGTTTTAATACTTCAAGAAATAATGTTTCAAGGTCAAATGTTGAAGTCATCAAGTCTGTCCAAGAAAAAGCAAGCTGAAGTGCAAATTCATTAAATCTCGACACCTGCTTGATAGTTACCTCGACACCTGCTATCTGTCGAGATTTATAATTTCAGATTTTCTGATATGATTTTCTTAGGATCCGTGAATATGCTTTTGGGCTTTCTTTTCTCCAAACCTTAAACATATAAAAGGATTGTTTTAAGAGTTGTCAAGTTGTACACAAGTTGCAAAAGTATTAAGCAATCTCTGTTCAAGCAGATTGTGATCAAAGATGAAGTTCTTGACCTAGTTCATCTTCTCTAAAGAAGTTGCTGTGTATTTGCACCAAAGGGTTTTGTGCCCAAGCATCTTCCTAATCTTTATCGTGTAGGATGAACTGAAGAACTTTGCAGCCAATCTCTCTTCCTTAAGTTGGTGTTTTGAAGTCGTGTATTAGGATCCGCGCATTGGTTAGTCACGTACTTGAGAGCCATGCATCAAAGGTGGAAATTGTCACTACAAATCAAGTTCAATTGGGTATTGGGGTAAAGGTTCAACTGTAGGTTAGTAAGGTACTTGGGATTCCTTTACTTGTAACCGCTTGATTTGATAATAGTAGAGTTTCAGGAATGGTGACCTGAAAATCACCAGGTGGGGTTTTTGCCGTGAGGTTTTTCCTCATTCGTAAACAAATCACCTTGTAATTTAATTTTCGCTGCATATTTAGTTTTTGGTGATTTGTTTGTGCTTCCACGCAATTGCATGATATATTGATTAATTAATAACTTAGTTAAGTAATTAATTGATTTAATCACAAGGGGTCATTTAGATTGTGGCCTATCAAGCAAAATAAGCGGTATCCAATTCCCTAATTTTTTTTTTTTTGAGTGAATATTAGTGGGAAAAGACATTTTAGCTATTCATAACACACAAATCATACCAATAGTCTTATATAACTTAGTAGAATTGCTTGATCTATCCCATAAGAATAATTTGGCTGCAAAACCTCCCCTCCCATTAAAAATGTGATGTTAATGGTGAGCCTGTATAAGAATCGATAACGCAAAAATTTACTTTTGGTCCTTACATTTTAGACCAATTCTCATTTTGGTCTCTACTTTCTGGTTGCACCTATTTTAGTCCTTGAAAATTGAAAACTGTTTCTATTTAATTTGGTCCCTGTCGTCATCTTAGTAACGGGAAAAGCAAATATGGCAAATGGAGTACCCTGCTGTCATGCTTCACCATTAAAAAAATAATTTATTAATCCTACATATCATTAGCCCACATGCTTGGTTAACTTCCCGCCACAAATATGACCCATGTGACCTTATCATCAACCACCCACATGTGTGGGAGATCAAAAATAAAATCCCAAATTAGATAACAAAAAAAACCCTAAATCCCAATCTCACCATCCGATTTGAGCTTACATTTCTCACTCGTTTACCTAAAAAACCAAAATCCCTGAAAGGAAGCATCAAAATCATTGAACTACAATACCAAAAACTCAAAATCCTAATAAAAAAAAAATGAATATGGTTTAATTAAGGATCTTAAATGGAAGGAACACTGTGATTTGAAGAAGCCATCCACCAGGAATGAAAATGCCCAAATCGAAAGGAATAAACGATTTAGACTCTAGGACATTGAAGTGAGGTTCAAAGGTGCCATCCACTAGTATCCAATTTTAAAAGGTAAGTTTTCTCACTCTCTCTAACTTTCTATCTATACTCATTCATTAGGAACCACTCATTTATAGTGTTTCTTGTTATGCTTTTACATATTTGATATTTGTATAATGTTGTTTGACTGTTTGTTGGTGTTTTTTTGTTTGCTATTCACGGGTCAAGGTGGTCCATGTGTTCCTTGTTAGCATGTAAATATTAGGCTGCTTTACACTATATAAAATATTTTTTTGACTGTCTATTTTATATTATTTACAGATTCTTGGGTAGTATATTATGTCTTGTCCTACTGTTTATTCATTAAAACTGTTTGATGGGCATTGTTATTTGTGAGAGTTGAGTTTGATTACAAATCACCATCACCACCACCATCATGATTATCAAAATACCCATAATAAAAATCATCTTTAGGTTCACTTAATCCCAAAGGCTCTACATCCATAGGCTCTACTTCTACCTCAATGCAATCAACTTCACCCTCCTCCTCTTTAGCTTCATTAAATAGAATAAGATCATCTACTAGATGCTATACGAATACATGAATCTCTTTATGACCATTTACCAAGTTTGTCATGAACATTGCATCATCATCATCATCCACAATCAGGTGGAACAGTGCACTTTCCAGATTCGCCCTAGGCATTTTATACTAGCCTGCTAACAGATATATATCCAAATTCCTTGCAAATACCCTCAATCACAACATTTTTTTTTTAAAAATAAATAAAAACAAAGCCCAACAAACAGTTTTAACAAATAAACAACAAGACAAGACATAATATATCACCAAAAAATCTGTAAATAATATAAAACAGATAGTTAAAACAATATTTTACATAGTGTAAAGCAACCCAATATATTATTCACTTTCAAATGCCAACAAGGAACACATGGACCACCTTAACCCATAAATAACAAACAAAAAGGCACCAACAAACAATCAAAAAACATTATACAAATACCAAATATGTAAAAGCATAACAAGAAACAATATAAAGGAGTGGTTCCTAATGAATGAGTACAGACAAAAAGTTAGAGAGAGAGAGAGAGAGAGAGAGAGAGAGAGAGAGAGAGAGAGGACTTACCTTTTAAAAAGGGATACGTAGTGAATAACACCTCTGAATCTCACTTTAATGTCTTAGATCTCATAAAAAAATCATCTATTTCGCATTTTGTATTCCATTTTATGCTACACTAATCATGCTATGCCATCCAAGTGATTATTATTATTATTATAAAACTTTGGTGATTTTATAAAGAAAATCAAATAAATACATGACAAATTTTAATTGGTAAAATATAAAGTGAAACACAAAAATTTGTATTCGTATTGAAATACCCTCTTTGAGACAAGGGGTTCTCATATTCATCATTAAATAAAAAGTTTGTGTTTTTGTTTCTCTAGCCTTTAATGATAAAAAGATTTTATTTATTTTGTTATTTTGTTAATATGCTCTTTTGGTTTTCCTGAAAGAAAAAGAAAAACTATCTTGATTTTGTTTTGCGATTTTAAAATTGTGTCTCCTTTATTTGAGGTTCCAACAAAAAAAAAAAAAAAAAAAATCATCCATTATAATTACATTTTACAATTAGGCTAAAACACCGATGGTGTATTAGATCAAGATTAAAAAATAGGTCTCCTATTATAATTATAGATTTTATTATCTGAGCTAACTGAAATTCACAAATCTTTACAAACTTTATAAGTCTATTATATCAAATGTTAATACAACAAAATTAGTATAGTAGTATACTAGTATTAGACATAATATCACATCTACAAATTAAAAGTCTTTGCAATAGTAACTTAAAAGTGTTAAATTATTACATTAATAATAATTAGTTGTAATAACTTATAATTTTTAGTTGCAATAAAGGCTTTAATACTAAATTGCATTAAGTAAATTTTTTTTTGGGCAAAGACTTAAATCGAAGAAATTGTTGTAATAACTTGATACTAATTATTTTGCGATCTATTACAACAAAAATTTCAAAGTGACAGTTTATTGCAATAAATATATTATTGCAATAGCTAAATATCAATTATTTTATAGTCTATTGTAATGAGTAATGACAGGCATGAAGCTCCAATTACAATAATCAAGAATCTTACAATAAATAATGACTGCATCATCATTCAGAAAGCTAGAATTTTCTTCCTGTATCTTCGAGAATTTGATGAACCAAGGAACAACATAACTACAAGTATTCTGTCCAGTCTTTGTTTAGAGAGAAAACACATTCTATAGACTTTTGGCAAAGTCTTTTTCATTCAACACAGACAACTTGTAGCTGACTTGAAGATTCTTACCATGATCAGCTACACACTCCAAGTATGCACAAATGACACCGAAGAACATGTAGAGCTCTGCATGATAATGATGAAAGCTATCTTGGAATAAAAAATCATATACTAAACAAAGAAACCAACATCTAAACCAATTAACAATACCATCTTACCAATTTGAAACTTGCAACCACCAATTTCAAATATTTTGCTCTGTAGTGTTTGGGTTTCCATGATTTCCTTTAATGCTAAAAAGTTGCTCAACCTCCATTTGTATGCTCCATTAAAAGCGCTCAACTCTTTGAAACCCTCATTGAACATATACAGTTCAGCGTCTAACACGATGCTTTGATCATATTTATAACACCGCCCCTCATCATATAGGGTGTCAAGACTTATGAAGTCTGATCATCCATATTGATTTCTATCCATAGAAGGGCGTTCTAGTCCATGTCTAAAAATATGCTTATTTTTATCTTTTTGATTGTGTACTAGTAGCCAATAGTAGACTAAGAAACCTCCTTTGAAATTCTCCTTCATTTCTATAATAAAGGAAAGGTCTTTAGGTGGTGTTTGAGATTTCCCTGTTTACATTAAGTTTTAGTGATTATTTAAATTTTTTTACCAAACTTACAACTTTATGAAACACAATTTTAACACAAACTAGCAAATTTAACAAACACAATTTTAACACAAAGTAGGAAACACATACCTCATGGATAAACTATGAGACTAACAGCTAGTGTTTTAAAAACCATTGTCGGAATCTGAAGTCGAGCATCCATTATCTTCTCCTTCTTCAATACATTCTTCAAGTAAGAAAAGTTGGATATTTTCTAGATAATTCTTTAAGGATAAAAGTTCATAATTTCACCTGCCTTTTCTTATTTTGGTAAAAATAGAAATTTCAATAACTAAACAACAAACAAACTAAAACAAATATTACGATCATACAAAGTCCTAGGAGAGTCTAAACTAAGTATCAAAGATGCATCTACTTGTGGACTTCAAAGAAAACAAAAAAAAAAAAATCCTTAGATAATAACCCTCCCCCTTCTAGTAAGTGCATCGGCACACTTGTTAACTTTCCTATAATAGTAATGAATTTTGAATAGCATAATTCTTTTAAGCCATTCTTTGCAATCAGCCATAATGAAATCATTACAATTTAGATTTCCCTCATCCTTCTTCAATAGATCCACAACAAACTTTGCATCCAACCCTATCTCCAAAGTAGGTTAGTTTAGAGAGATGCACAAATTTTCACCATTATGTAGATTCAGCGTACACAATTTTTTAAAGAATGTATACAATTCTGTATATTCAACGTATATGATTTCAAAGAATGTAAGAAATTCGTATATTCAATGTACACAATTCTTTATACTTAATTTATACAATTTTTTTTTTATATAGAATATACACAATTTCAAAGAATTTTCAAAATTCTGTATTTTCAAAGAATTTACAAAATTTTATATATTCATCATAAAGAATTTCAAAGATTGTACACAATTCTTTGTATTTAATGTATAAATTTTCTTATAGAATATACAAAATTTCAAAGAATGTTCAAAATTCTGTATTTTCAAAGAATTTAAAAAAATTTATATATTCAATGTACACAATTATGTATATTTAATGAACACAAATTTTCAAATAATGTATGCAATTTTGAATAATTAACATACACAACTTTTAAAAATATGTACACAATTTTGTATATTCAACATACATAACTTTAAAGAATATACACAGTTTGGTATGTTCAATGTATATAATTTTTCATATGAATGTACACAATTCTGCATTTTCAGTATACACCACTCCAAAGAATGTACACTATTTTGTCTATTCAATCTACACAATTTTTCAAAGAATAAATACAATTACGTATATTCAACACACACAATTCCAAAGAATTTAGAAAATTATGTATATTCAAGTTATACAATTTCAAAGAATGTAGACAATTATGTATATTCAAGGTACATAATTTCAAATAATGTACACAATTCATTATATTCAATGTACACAATTTCAAAAAATATACACAATTTTGTATATTCAATGTATATAAATTTTCAAAGTATATACTCACTTTTGCATTTCAACATACATAATTTTAAATAACGTACATGTACAATTCTAAATATTTAGCATACACTGGTGAATTCTGTTATATCAGTGGGCTGAAAGTCTCGGATGATGACGATTTTGTAATGAGTCCTGAGAAAATAAACACAGAATCAAAGGAGACCGGTGGAAGCCGGCCAAGAATCCTCCGATGGCAAAGTTAGTCTTTTTGTAATTCCAAAAATGTTGGAAGTATCTGAATGTCTTACCCTCTCGTCGGCGATCGTTTATATAGCATGTGGGCAATGGTTACTTATTTGATAACCGTTCCTATTACAGAGTAGTACAAAAGATTTGTAAGTAACTTCCATAACTACCATGGAAGTTACATTATTTGGGTATGCCTTTCACAACAGTTGGATTTGGCTTACAATGGTTTGACTTTTCTCACGCCTGGTGAAAATACGCTCGTCTAAGGCTCAAGGTGCTTAGGACACAACAACCTAGTTCGTCCCTTAAGGACGGACGGATGAGGTCGCTATGGATGAGCACGGGGTAACTTCCTTCCTTCTCTTTAGATGACATGTATGGACGAGACATGACTTGTGGATTTTATTGGATTTTTATTACACCATCAATTGCCCCCTCGTCCATATGGGTCGTCTCAAGGGAGAGAGGTGACCTTGCGTTACTTGGGTGAGTCTAACTGGTGTTAATGTGCCACGTGTCACCATTTCAATGGTGGCCAGTCTCGTTGATTCATTTTTTTCGAGACGAAGACTATGTGTCATCATTTGATTGGTTGTGTCGTTTCATATGCTTAGGTCAGCCATCTATAAATAGTGGAATGCCTCCACTGCCCTCCACACTTCTGAGATTTTCCTTCTTTGACATTCATTGTCTAGAGCCTCGTCTAGTAGTTTCCTCGCGTCCATAGTTTCTGTTCGTCCTAGAGCCGGGTATTCCCTTTTTTCTCGTCTTTTAGGTTTCCAAAATTTTCTTTTTAAAAAATGTCAGAAATAATTATCTCATCGTCTAGCAATAGTACAGAGAAAGCTATAGACGAGTATTATGACGAGAGTAGTGATAGCTCTAGTAACACCAGTAATAGTAGTGGAGGAAACACCACGGACGAGGAATATGTCTCAGGGGTCCCTGGGCTTCCCTTAGAAATAGTGCAAAAACTTTGAAAAACTTGAGGGTCCCAGGCAGGCACCTCGTCCTTCATCCCTCCGTCTAGTCCTCTAGACGAGACGGAGATAACTGTGTATAGTTGTGCTGTAGATATTCCTTCTAAGATGGACGAGGAAAGACCCAACAACCTTAGGGAATGGTACCAAATTCCGGACGAGTTTAATCCTAGATTGCCTGTCCGCGGAGAGTGGTGTTGTAATCCTCATTTTGGGATAGGTGTATATAAGGCTTACCTTCTAGGGGGTCTTAAGTTTCCTTTAAATGCTTTTACTAGGGAGTTGTTAGTTATACTAAGTTTAGGAGAATGTCAATTTAACCAAAATGCATGGAGATTGATTATCTCTATGCAAATTTTGTGGAGGGAAGTGTTTGGAGGGGACCGTCCTATTACTGTGGACGAGTTCCTCTACTGTTACAAATCTTTAGAAATTCATCAACCCCCTGGCTTTTATCAATTCACGGCCAGAGGTAAAGATTGTAGACTGGTGAAATCCTTGGCCTCATTTGACAGAAAATAGAAGACGAAGTTTTTCTTCGTCTCTGGCTTTTGGGCTGAAAATCCTGTAGACGTTAGTCGGGATACATTTGGTCGTTTTATTGGGACCTAGGGAACCTTCGTCCTGAGGGTAAGTCCCTTAGCTTTCCCCATTTTCTTTTTTCTTTATTATTATTATTATTTTAATCTCCCCTTGTTTCATTACAGCCATCGAACAACCTTCCTTAAGCAAGTTGCATCGTGACCGTGTCCACAGGGCTCGTCTACACACAAATAGGGATTTTCATTCCTTGGTTAATCTTAGACGACTTGCCAAGTGGGGGTTAGCCCTAACCCGTCTGAAATAGTACTTGCACACGAGATTACTGTGAGAAAAAGTAAGTTTCAAACTCCAAACATTCCTTACATCTTTTATTTTTATTTTCATTAGTGCCAAAGAAAACTTTCTTCCTCTTTTTTCTTTATAGGAATGGCAACCATGAGAGGAAACAAAGGAAAAGAAGTAAGTGGTGAGGGGGCTCATCTTGAGCCTGAGTTTCAAGCTCGTCCGTTGGCTAGAGATAAGAGGAAGACTTTATCCAAAAACTTAGATTTGGAAAATCTTCCTAGTAGATGTGGCAAGAAAACCAAGCATGGCTCATCCCAAGTAGTCAAACCTACTCCTCCATCGTCCCACCAGCCTGTCAAAATGTTTGATGTTGACTCGTCTACTCCTGTTGAGACCACTCCGTCCAAGACTCCACTGTCTAAAACAACTGTGTCAACATCGTCTCAACCTTCTTGAAAGGTCCCTTCAAATATTATTGAAAATGAAGACCTAGCCTGGGAACGTTTCAAGAATGCTGTTTCTGACAAAGATATAAACGTTTGCTATGACATGTCCCTTAAAGATTTTGAACACTTTGGTGTCCATGACCTTTTCAAGGTAACATTTATACTTCGTCTTAACTAAAAATTTTTATTCTCCTCCTCTTTTTATTTTTATTTTTATTTTTTAACTTTTATTTGTTGTTGTTTTTATAGGACATGTCAAAGTTTATAGCAACGTCTAGACAGGCCACAGGGTTGGACAAGACGAGGATCTTGTTAGAGACGAGGATTCAGGAGTTGAAGGATGAGGCTAAGCAATGGGCTAAAGTGGCTGCCAAAACCACGGACGGGGTGAAGGAGTTGAAAACTTTGGTTGAGGATTTGAAGGCTAGTGCTGCGGAAAAAGATGCTCGTCTTAAAGACCTGCAGAAAAAGAGTGACGAGCATAGTATTCTTCTCTCCAAGGTGAAGGAAGACGCAGTGGCTGAATTCAAAGCGTCCAAACAATATACTGATGTTTTGGACACTAATTATGCAGCAGGGTTTGAAGATTTCAGGATGGATGCTATGGAAAAGTTCCCTAGTGTAGACTTTAGCTCCATTGTACTTAATCTGAATGCTGCCACCACTAGTTCTCTCCTTCACCTCGGCTCTGAGGACGCCAATATAGAGGGCGATGCCACGACCCTGCCTCAAGACGACCCTAATGTTGATGCTCCAGTTTAGAAAACATTTCAATGTTTTATGTTCTCATTCCATTTTATTTTTTTATTTTTTATGTAATCCAAGCATATTATGCTTGAACCATTTTTATTGAAATTTTACTAAGTGTAGTTTATCCAGGTGAAATGGTAATTATCAGCGTTACCCGTCCTTAGGTTTGGCTGATTCTCACATTTAATGATGGTAAGACTTTATGTTTTTCTTGTCCATGCGCTGGAACATTTTTGGCGTCCATGTGCTGGAACATTTTTGGTGCATGAACAAGTTGTAAATACTCATCTATACATTTCCTCGTCCATGTCTTGGATTTGCGCGTCTTACTTTGTCCATCATATGGACGAATATGCCTTGGGCATTGAGATTTGCTCAAGGTATAGGGTTTTACCTTGTCCTTTACTTTGAACGAGCACACCTTGATTTTATTTAGACAAGCTGACGTTACATCTCTGCGTCCAGAGATTTTTTTTCGTCTTTGAGCTTTTTTGTCTTCTTATGGGTTGATTTGTACAGAAGTAATATGGCAGTGATTCACACAACATTATGTACATTGCATAAATATTGCTCACAAACAAGGCATACACTTAGAAGTTCATGCCTTTTTAGGAAAATAAATACAAACCAAACCATAATCTCATCCATAACTTTAATATAATAATAACAAAGCAACACTTAAAAACAGGTAAATAAACTTATGTAGATAAGTATATAAATGGTCTTCATGCTCGTCCAAGCTGGCATTTTTATTGGTAGTACCTCCTCAGGTGCTCAACATTCCAAAGATGCCCCAATTTCCTCCTGTCTAAGGTTTCTAAGTAGTAGGATCCTTGCCTTTTACAATTAACAACTTTGTAGGGACCTTCCCAATTAGGACCTAGTTTCCCATGAGCTGGGTTCTTTGTTGCCAAAGATACCTTTTTTAGGATGAGGTCTCCTATGTTGAATCACCTTGGCTTCACCATTGCATCATTTGCCTAGTCATAAGGTTTTTGTACCTTGCCATCCTTTGTTTAGCATTCATCTTCACCTCGTCTATTAGATCGAGGTTCAAACAAAGTTGCTCTTCATTATCTTTGTCCTGATAGGTTGTCACCTTATGATTGGTCATGTGCATTTCTGCGGGTATGACTACTTCAGTTCCATAGGCTAGCTTGAAAGGAGTTTATCCTATCGGAGTTCTTACTGTCGTCCTATATGCCCACAGAACACCTGGTAACTCGTCTGGCCATACTCCATTTGCCACCTAAAGCCGAGTCTTAATTATTTTTAACAAGGATCGGTTTGATACTTCAGCCTGGCCATTTGCTTGTGGATGGGTTGGGGAGGAGTAGTGATTCTGAATCCCAAAGTGCATGCAAAAATCTTTGAAGAGTGCATTGTCAAATTATCGTCCATTGTCGGATATCAGCACTCGGGGCACTCCAAACCTGCACACAATGTTCTTCCATATGAAGTTCTTGACATTTTATAATGTGATATTGGCTAAGGGTTCTACTTTTACCCACTTGGTGAAATAATCAATACCAACCATGAGGAACTTCATCTGCCTTACATTTAGTAGAAAAAGACCCAAAATGTCTAGTCCCCATTGCGCAAAGCGCCATGGGGACGTCATTGGGGTTAGATACTCCGATGGTTGCCTGGGGATATTGCTAAATCGTTGGCATTGATCGCAGACCTTAACATAAGCTTTTGCATCAGCTTGCATATTTGGCTAGTAGTATCCTGCACGGACGACTTTGTGAACGAGTGATCTGGCTCTCGAATGATTGCCACACGCCTCTTCATGGATTTCTCTCAATATGTAGTTTGCTTCATCGGGAGCCAAACACCTAAGATAGGGCTGTGAAAAACCTCTTTTGTACAACACCTCGTCCATAAGTACGTACCTGGCTGACCTTACCCTTAACTTTCTAGCTTCGTCTCTCTCTTCTGGAAGTTGTCCATCTTTTAAGTATGATATAATTAGAGTCATCCAATTTCCTCTGCTCTCTACTTGTTGTACTTCTAGGATGTCTATACTTGGCATATACTGAATTTCATCAAACTTGTCAACGGCTTCATTCGCTGAGGCTTCCTTTGCTAAGGTATTAGCTTCCATGTCCTCCTCCCTTGGAATTTGAACAAAGTTAGCTTCTTCAAATTTTCTTATAAGGCGCATCACCTTATTAAGGTACTTCTTCATTCGTTCTTCCTTAGCCTCATACATCTCTCTCATTTGGCCTATGACTAATTGAGAATCTCCTAAGACAACTATGGACTTCGCTACCATAGACTTAGCCAATTCCAGACCTTTAAGAAGAGCTTCATATTCGACTTCATTATTAATAGCTTGGTACTGCAAGCGAACCCTGTGTTTTAGTTTATCCCTTTTTAGAGATTGTAGAACCACACCTATCCCCCCTGCACACTGTGTAGATGAACCATCCACATGGACGATCCATTTCTTGTCTTCCATCTCTCCTATATTGTCATGGATTGGGGTAAACTCTGCAATGAAGTCTGCTAGTGCTTAAACTTTTATGGCATGCCTTGGTTGATACTTTATGTCGAATTCACTGAGCTCGACAGCCCATTGAATCAATCATCTTCCAGCTTCCAACTTGTTCATTTCCTTCTTGAGCAGATGATCCGTCATGACGTTGATAACATGAGCTTGGACGTAATGCCTTAGTTTCCTGGAGGCTGTTATTAGCGCGAAAGCTAGCTTTTCTATCATTGGATATCGTCCTTCCACTCCCTTCAAGACTTTGCTAGAATAGTAGACTGGCATTTGTACCTTTCTTTCCTCCCTTATCAATGCTGAGCTCGTAGCATGAGGGGTCACTGCCAAGTATAAGAACAACTCTTCACCCATCACAGAAGGACTCAGTAATGGAACCGTAACGTGGTATGTCTTCAAGTCTTGAAAGGCTCTTTGGCACTCGTCCGTCCACTTGAATGCCTTTTTTAGAACCTTGAAAAATGGTAAGCACATGTCAGTAGTTTTAGAAACAAACCTGTGGAGGGCGAAAACTCACCCGGTAAGAGACTGAACTTCTTTGACACTCCATGGAGGCTTTATATTCAGAATTGCTTTAATCTTTTCCAGATTCGCCTCTATTCCTCTATGCGAAACCATGAATCCAAGGAATTTTCCTGAGGCTACTCCAAAGGCGCATTTGCTGGGGTTCAACTTCATGCTACAACGTTTGAGTGTGTCGAAGGTCTCTTACAAGTCGTCCAGATGTTTTCCATCGAATAGGCTTTTCACTAACATGTCATCTATATAGACTTCTACGTTTCGTTCGATCTGAGGACGAAACATGTGGTTAACCAATTGCTGATATGTTGCCCCAGCATTTTTCGAGGCCAAAGGGCATTACTTCATAACAGAATAAGCCTTGGCTAGTAACGAAGGAAGTCTTCTCTTGGTCAGCCTCGTCCATCCTTATATGGTTGTATCCTGAGAAAGCATCCATGAAACTGAGTAATTTGTAGCCTACGATAGAATCCACTAGTTGATTAATGCGCGGTAACGGATAGCTGTCCTTGGGGCAAACCTTGTTTAAGTCGGTAAAATTTACACACGTCTGCCACTTGCCGTTCGCCTTTTTAACCATTACTACGTTGGCCAACCAATCTAGATAGTACACTTCCCGTATAAACTTCGCCGCTATTAGCTTTTGAACTTCGTCTTTAATAGTATTATCTTTCTCAGGGGCAAACACTCTTCTCTTTTGTCGTACTGGCTTGGAGGAAGGACACACATTTAGTCAGTGGGTGATTACATTGGGATCTATACCTAGCATATCCTCATGACTCCAGGCAAATACATCAATGTTTTTCCTCAGAAACTGGACGAGGTCCTTCTTAATTTCTTCTTCTAGATCTGTGCCAATCCTAGTACATCTTTCAGGATTGCTATCATCCAAGGAAACATCTTTTAACACTTCAATGGGTTATGCCACAATTCTCCTTTTTTCAATGCTCATCATCTGCTGTTGCTCGTCCATGGCGAGCATAGCCAAATAACACTCCCTTGCTGCCAATTGATCTCCTTTTACTTGTCCTACCCCGTACTCCGTGGGGAACTTGATTTACAGGTGGTAAGTGGACGTGACTGCCTTCCAACTATTCAGAGTTGGTCTTCCAATTATGGCATTATGAGAAGATGAGCAATCTACCACAAGAAAGCTTACATCTTTGGCTACCTACTGCGGATATGTCCCCACTACCACTGGCAACGTGACAGTGCCAACAGGTTGTACCTTCATTCCTCCGAAACCCACTAAAGGCGAGTGGACTAGACGGAACTGGTCTCGTCCAACCTTCATGAACTGAAAAGTTGAATAATATAGAATGTCCGCTGAGCTTCAATTGTCTATCAACACACTTCTAGTTGTGTAGTCAGCAATAACTAAGGTGATGACAATAGCATCATCGTGAGGGTGGTGAATTCCCTTGGCATCTTCGTCTGTGAAAGTGATTGCTTGCTCATCTGTGGTCCTAGCTCCTGGTGATTGTCCGGAAAGTTGGACGCTCTGCATTACTTTCAAGTACGCCTTCTTTGACTTGGACGACTGTCCTGTCAAACTTCCTCCTATGATGACTCTTATCTCGCCCAGTGGTGGTCGTGATGATTCTTCTACCTTCCCTTTCAATTTCTCGTCCTTGTGGTCTCGTCCAAGAAAATTTCTCAGCTTCCCTTGCCTTATGAGATTCTCAATCTGCTACTTTAAATCAAAACACTTGTCCGTGTCATGCTCGTGGTCTCTATGGAAGTGACAGTACTTGTTCCAATTGCGCTTGTTGGGATCTCCCTTCATTTTCTTAGGCCACTTCAAGGATGGATTATCCTTGATTTGCATAAGAACCTGCTCAAGTGGCACGTTCAAAGGGGTATATTGTTGATTCCGCGCTGAAGAACCTGGCTTCTTATTATCTCGGTCCTTTTTATCTTTTGTTCGTCCCTTCTTTGGACGAGGACCCTGTTCAGAGTGACGAGCAAGGTTTGTTTCCATTCTTTCAGCTCTCTTCCTCTTCTTAGCTATGATCGCGTCTTTTGCGTTCATGAAATTTTGGGCGGAGTGGACGAGTTCAGCCATGGACTGAGGTTCTTTTTCATAAAGTTTGTGTATGAACAAGTCGGAGTTAACCCCGTTATGGAAAGCTGCCAACAGTAGCTTGTCATCTACCTCGTCCACGGTCAAGGCCTCCCTATTGAAACGCGTGATGAAGGAACGCAGGCTTTCATTCTCTCCTTGCTCTATAGTCAACAAGCTGGACGAGGAATGCTTGTGCCTCTGCCTTCCGATAAAATTATTAATGAATAACTTGCAACTCCTCGAAGGATGTCACTGTGTTAGGAGGTATTTTGCTAAACCACACTCGTGTACGTCCTTTGAGGGTAGTAGGGAAAGTTCTACACATTATTTCATCCGGAATTCCTTGAAGGTGCATGGTAGTTTTGAAGGTGGCAATATGATCAAAAGGATCCTGCGCCCCATCATACGAATCTAACGAAGGCATCTTGAACTTGGGTGGCAAAGGGTAAGCATTGATGGAAGCCATGAAGGGGGAATCAGTCCTGTGAACCAAGTCCTCTACAGGGTTCGTTTTCCTCATATTCTCCTTTATCTCATCCATAACTCTTCTCATTTGGTCCATTTCCCTCTTCAAATGAGGTACTCTCTTTGGAGCGGTACCCCTTGACTAGCTTTCAGGTTCAACATTCCTTCCATCTTCGTGACTTTGGGCTTGTCCTTCAGTATCCCATTCGTGATGCTGCCTCCTTAAAATAAGTTGTCTGACCAACTCCTGGTTCTGGCGGGTTGACTCCGCCATAGCAGCGGCCATGGATTGTACGTGTTGGGTAGAAGATGGGTGCATGGTGGGCGCCAATTGACAGTCGCGATGAGGGTTACTAGAGGAGTCCCTGCTCTGTTGAGGGCCTGGACTAGTAGTCCTTGATCTTGTCTGTACCATTTCAACCCTTTGTCGGAGAAAGAAATTGCAGAACTCAACAAATTAAGTTCAAGGGTGACAAATTTCTTCCCCACAGACAGCGCCAACTGATGAATTCTGTTATATCAGTGGGCTGAAAGTCTTGGATGTTGATGATTTTGTAATGAGTCCTGAGAAAATAAACAAAGAATCAAAGGAGACCGGTGGAAGCCGGCCAAGAATCCTCCGATGGCAAAGTTAGTCTTTTTGTAATTCCAAAAATGTTGGAAGTATCTGAATGTCTTACCCTCTCGTTGGCGATCGTTTATGTAGCATGTGGGCAACGATTACATATTTGATAACCGTTCCTATTGCTGAGTAGTACGAAAGATTCGGAGGTAACTTCCATAAATGCCATGGAAGTTACATTATTTGGGTATGTATTTCACAACGGTTGGATTTGGCTTACAATGGTTCGACTTTTCTTACGCCTAGCGAAAATACGCTCGTCTAAGGCTCAAGGTGCTCAGGACACAACAACCTAGTCCGTCCCTTAAGGATGGACGGATGAGGTCGCTATGGACGAGCACGGACAACTTCCTTCCTTCTCTTTGGACGACATGTATGGACGAGACATGATTTGTGGATTTTATTGGATTTTTATTACACCATCATACACAATTCTATATATTCAGCGTACACAGTTTTTCAAAGAATGTACACAATTTCATATATTTAATGCACACAATTTTTTAAAGAATGAATACAATTATGTATATTCAACGTACACAATTTTAAATAATGTACATAATTCTATATATTCAGCGTACACAAATTTTCAAAGAATGTACACAATTCTATGTATTTAATGTACACAATTTCTAAAATATGAACATAATTATGTATATACAATGTACACAATTTTAAAGATTATATAAAATTATGTATATTCAACATACACAACTCTTCAAAGAATGTACACAATTATATACATTTAACATACACAATTTCAAAGAATGTAACAATTTTGTATATTCAATGAACACAAATCCTTTTATCAAAAAAAAGAAAAAAAAAGAAAAAGAAAAGAAAAGAACACAAATCCAAGGAATGTACACAATTCAATATACACTATTCAATATATTCAACGTACATTAGTTTTTTAAAGAGTGTAGACAATTCTGTGTATTCAATGTACACAATTTCAAAGAATGTATACAATTTGTATATTCGAGGAACACAATTTTTCAAAAAATGTATAAAATTTTTTATACTCATCATATGCAATTTCAAATAATGTACATAATTTTGAATATTCAATGTATTCAATATTTTTAGAGAATACACACAATTTTATATATTTGATGTACACATTTGTTCAAGAATGTATATAATTCTATATATTCAACGCCACCATTTTGACTGCTGGGTTTGGAGATTTGATCATCGCACTTGTGATACCAGTGAATTTGGTGGATCGTTAAAATCTTTTAAGTATAAAATATTTTACATTTGAAAATATTTTACTTCAAAAACAGAGCATTAATTAATTTTAACTGAAATCTCCATAGTATGCCTTTTTTTCCATCTAAAATGCCTATACCTCTACTTTATATTAAAAAAAAAAAAAATCCATAATAATGACATTATTATAAAATTATGGGTAACAAAATTTGCCTCCCTATAAGTATGATTTACAATCCAATCAGTGAGGTAATAAAAAACAACTCTAGTATCACTTATGACATGTTTGATAGCCCAATGGGGATCCGAAAAACATGAACCTCCTTTGTATTTTTTATTTACTCAATTCTATTTTCTAATCCAAAGAGAAGAAAGGAACAAAAAAAAAAAAAAAAAAAAAGCTCTCAACTCTAAATAAAATTATGAAAAATTTTGTTGCAATTAAGACAGTAATAATAAGTAATACAATGATTTCTAATTACCATTGTTATTAATACCGTTTCGGACCCCGTTTTGGTTTGTCCAGTGGAATGGAATATTTCGGTACCGGCCGATTTCGGCATACAATTTCAGGGTGTTTCGGGGTTCCTAAAAAAAATTTATATATATTCTTGTAGAACATAAAATTGTCAATTCTAATAAATAAATAACTAAATATCAAATAATACAAATCATTTAGTCTTAACTCTTAAGTCTTAAGTGTCAATATAACATCAATTTAACATCACACAATAAGAAGATTTACAAGTCAATAACTAAATATCAAATAATAACTCCTAAGTTCTTAACCACAAAACAAATCATAAGAAAAAAAAAATTATGATAGAGGGAGAAGGAATGAACAAACAAAAGACATTATTTATGACAATGTATACCACAATCACATATCTTAAGTTCTTAACACTTAATCTTAACTCCTAACTCCTAAGTTCTTAACCAAAAAAATAAAATAAAATAAAATAAATAAATAAACAAGCCAAATCCTATACCGGCCGAAATTCACGTCTTGGCTAGAATTGGCCGAAATTGTCTGGAATGACCCGAAATGGCCCGAAATCTGACCCGAGTTGAAACGTGAGGTATTCTCGTACTGGTTTGCATAACGGTACGAAAAATTCCAACCGTTCCGGCTGGAACGGAACGGAATCAATAACAATGCTAATTACATTTCTAATCCCAATATAGTGTTTTTTTTTTAATTTAAGTATTTTGTATGATATTGCTGACATATCCGTCAATCTACATTTCTATTCTCATTCTCTTTTAAATTAAATTGACAATTTTATTTTAATTCAAGCCTGAGCCTTACGCCTGAGTTTCCAGTTTCACTAAAAGTGAATCCACTTTTATTCTTTCTCTTTTTGAACTTATTCAGATTTTAAAATTTTTAAAATTAAAAGTGGGAGAAATACCTTAGCGGATTTTTTGGCATTAGGATTTTCCTGTTCACGAATCACTTAAGGGATTGATTGAATATAAAATGCCGTTCACGAATCCACTTTTTTGGTTTTGTTGCCATTGCATTAATTTGCATGCTGCAAATTTACTCTATAACATAGTTAAATACAATGATTATCGATATGAGTGACTGCTCTTTATTTCAAATGTAATTAAATCTAAAATTGTACTAAATCACATAAGTATGCAAAAAGGCATTTCACTAGTCAAAGTTTATATGAGGAAGTGTTTGGCCAGTGAAAGGCCATTAGCATGAAAAATTACTAATTACTTTAGAAGTATCACAAATTTAATTAGTATAACTCATTATTATGTGAGAGGAATGAATATATATTTACGATACTCAGTATTATATAATTACTCCATTAGCATAATCATATCACATGTGATTGTCAAAGACTTCCCCATATAAATTTTGATTTAGCAAATGTTGGCAAGCTAAAGCTTGCAACATTAATGCAACTTCTCTTGCAGCCTACATATGGTATTTCCCATATATCTTCATCTCTCTTTAAAAGAAAACCCTACATAAGAGTGAGACAGAAAAAAAAAAAACTGAAGCCATGGCAGGCTTCAGCTGCTCCATATCTTTTGTAATTATTCCATTTTCTCTAATTCTTTTCTTCCTCTTCTTTTCCTCTTCCTTAAACATAGACTATTCCACTCTCTTTACTCCTTCCTATCTTAGAAAAAGCCACCACACAAACCCACAACAAGTATCCAAAGATGGGCTTCTTTCAACCAATTCCAATACACATAAGGCTGGTAATATCAAAGTAAGAAACATCTAAATTTTGCTAAGTTTTTGTTTAAAATTTTATGATTGCTATTGCTCGATCGTTGTTTGATCGTTGCTAGTTGTATTTTGAATTTTTTTTGGTTAATGTAAAAGCTATGACCAGAAGAAAAATAGCTTAAAGATAATTGAAGTAGGCTTAGCTAAAGCAAGGGCCGTGATACGTGAAGCAATTTGGAGAAGAAGATATATATGTCCTGGACGAAAGAGATCTTTATCTTTAGAGAGGTTCCATTTACAGAAATCTATACGCTATTTAGAGAGAAAGCTTTTTGCCTTTTCTCTTTGTAATTCATAGAAAAAAATCTTTATTCTTTGCTCACTCATGATCTCAAAAAGAGTGTTTGATTGTGTAAAACTCAAGGGAGTCAATTTTGTATTGAAGGCTGTTTCGGTTTGGCTGGGAGAATTATATATATCTGTACCGCTCAATACCGGTGTACCATTTTGAAATTATCGCAATTTTTATAACTATATAAAAATTTATAATAATAGTTATTTTATTATGTTTTTTTTTTTTAGAAAATTATTTTATTATGTTTATTGACATATAAAAAAATAATTTAAATAAAATATATCAATCTATACAAAATAATAAACTCTTTTTTTTTTTTTGTAGAATACAGGGTTAATAAGATTAATCATAAGCAGTTGGAGCCTGAATTAAACGGATTCAAGGAACAGCATTACAATCAAAGGAAAGAGCCTCCATAACAACAAAAGGAGGCGTTACATAAGAAATAAAAGGTTCAGATTGGCCACGGCCAAGTTTTGCAAAAAGATCAGCAACTTTGTTAGTTTCCCTGAAGCAGTGCTGCATGTGGTATTCCTGAAAAACTTGGAGCATGTTCCTGCAATCATCCACGATAGGCTGGGTTAGCTGATTATCACTACTTAGTAATGTTGAGGTTTTTGGTAATTATCAAACTTTTAAACTTTTACAATACTTGTATTATTTTTCTTTTAGTAATTATTAAGCCAAAAACTATAGTTTAATTTTTTTCCCATTCCGTACCAGCCTAGCATTCATTGCCTTTATTTTTCCTTCTTTCCTCATTTAAATGATTATATCACCTCCTTTTAATTTTCTTTTTTTTTCCTTTTTCATGCATCACAACCCACATGCCTGATGCCTCTTCCCTCCCATCTCTATTAATATATTCTTTTTCTTTCTCTAATCCACATCACATGTGTAAGACCTACAACTGACAGGACTGACGAATTTATCTCTCAAAGACGATCTCCACAATTATGGACAAGGACATCTTCGGACGAATTGAACAAGAACCCACATCACTGATGAAGACAATCAGGCCATTCAATACGGCCAATTACACCCGAAGTGGTTACAAAGCCAGCTTTATGAACCATTGGAATGCATTGAAGCCACACTACAAAGCATAAAACGTTACCAAGAGAGACATTAAGGCCACCATAACTACTCCAACGGTCAAGAGCTGCAAAAACATATATAAGACCCTCACAATATCAACACAAGGTATGGGAAAATGCTGAGATAATTTTGCTACCATTTTGCTATTCTATTTTACTTCATAAAGCTCATTTGTATTAATTTTGGTATCAAAAACGTTGTGGCAAGCACCACACCGATGACCATCCTTAAGAAGACATACACATGAACTGTGGATTGGCTCCATCTGCTGACTGACGAGCTTACGCTTCATTAGTTTGGCAGCTTCATCAACAACCTACAATGTCATTACAATTTCCAACACGCCCTCATCTCCACACAATTAAACTTATCACTTCCCTATCAAACATTTCTTTATTTTTCAAAACTTTTTTCACCTCCATTAGAACTCTCTCTCTTTTAGTTTCACCTCAGACCCGCTTTTTCTCTTAAGGAAAATGCTAAAATTGTCTTAGAGCAATAATTAATAATTCATTTAAAGAAAATTTTTATGGGAAAAGTTAAAAAAGTAATTAATATTTTAACAGTTTTTTCTATTTCTTATAAAAGTGGTGTCAAAACTTTTCAAAAATAAATTATTAATCATTGCTCTAAGGCATCCATTGCATGACCCTTCTTTTAAGGCTTTAGACTTTTAGCCCCTTCTCAAGAGTCATAGCTTGTTAGATGTTCACTGGCATTGCCGCTCTCCACCAAATAGCATGTCTTTACTGTTAGTGTAAAGAGGAGTTAGAGACGAAGGGAGGTAGTAAGTATGACCAGCGTGAAGACCAGCGTGAAGGGAAAGAAAGAAGCATTTGGTGTGTAATTTTGGTACCAGTCTGACATTAATTAACCGACCGAAATTCGATATATATCTCGGTATGACCGAAACAGCTTCAGTACAACCGGTATTTAAACCGGTACGAAATACTAGTATTTCTGTACCGGCTAAGGTTTCGGCACAGTAAATACTGGCCATACAAGTCTGTGCAGCAATTTCAACCTCTAATTCTGCTACTTAGCTGCTGAGATTTTTTTTTTTTTTTTTGGTAGGTAAGAACAAAATTATTTTGTTTAGAATTTTTTTAAAGGGCAAGGTTATTTATTTTGGATAAAATTAGTTAATTGAGCTTATTATTATTATTATTATTATTAGTTTTATTGGTAATTTCTGTTGTTGAGCTTTTTTTTTTTTTTTTTTTTTTGGCTTGTATGTTTTGTTTTAAATTTTAGATCCATAAATTTTTTTATGGTCACTAAAATGAGGAAAATACTAGAGCTGCAAGGTTTTTTATAAATTACTTATGTAATAAGTGGTTATTGGTAAGTAAAAAAAAATAATGTAAATGGTTTGTTCATATGGGAATTGTGGGGGGAAAAAGGTCCGATCTAACATAGTGGGCCTAGAGCCCCATGTGAGGATTATTGTGCGTCCGAAGAGAAGGAGAGGCAAGGGCAAGGCCCATCTAGAAGAGGGACCCCCAGAGAGAAAAGTGATTACAATCCGAAGAGGTTGCCTTCTGTCCGAAGAGGTTATACTCCTCTGACGCGAATAGTATGGATCAATTGAACGTATAAAAGGTCAAAATGATCTTCCGAGGACTCCTCCTGATCAAAATAAGCTCTGAGTATACTTGGAGATGATAAAGATGAAGAAATATCTAAAAGGAAAACTGCTACCACCGTATTTAATACTCTGCAGCAACTTTTCTAACCGCATTTATGTGGAGAAGACCCTTGAACAGTGTATCCTCACCTACCGCCACTCACACAGAGTTAAAGGAGATGCTTGACATGACATATATTCAAGTAGACTTACAGATGAGGTACAAGTGGACAATGGAGATGAGGAAAAAAGAGGTTATATAAAGAAAAGAAGCTCCTAAGGAAGGAGAAGGACAGAGAAGAAAACAAAAAGAGCTTTATTGTAACCCTAAGATCTATATTCATCATATAATTAATAATATGTCCTCTTCGGACACCAATTCTTTACGTGTAAATTCATGTTGGTTCATGCTTGAGGATTGTAACTAGTCATTGTCGATTCCATAATCAACCTAGGTCTTTCACCCATTCTCTACAAATTCATTATTTTGGAATTGGGCCACAAATCCTAACCCTACAGGAACAATAAAAATTTTCTACCAAAAAGGTTTGTAAAAATGTTATAAAAAATTTTGTGAGTATAGCATTACTTTTAAAAGAATCAATGATATTGTTAAAAGGGAAATAAAATATAATTTTATAGAACAAAATTGCTAAAATTAATATATATATATATATATATATAATAATAATAATAATAATAATTTTTTCTGCAAAAACCACTCAGTTTTATTTAGGTCCAGTAACGAACATCATGATAGCAATATGGTTTTTTTTTTTTTGGTACACGATTCCACCATAGCGCCAACCATTTTTGTTATTGGCTAAGTTAAACTCATCAATGCTTAACATATTTTGATTATCGATAGCAATATGGTCATGACCAGTACTCTTTTTTTCAAATGTAATTAAATGTAAGTCACATGACTATGCTGGAGGTCATTTACAAGTCAAAATCTTCCTCTCTATAACAGAAGATTACAAAAAGCTTGCATGCAACTTCTCCTCTAGCTCATACATGATCTTCCTCTCTCCCCCAGAAAAGTGAGACAAAAGAGTTGAAACCATGACTGCAGGCTTCAGCTGCAGCTCCATATTCTTAGTGTTACTTCCATCTTTTCTTATCCATCTCCTTCTCCTTCTTTCTTCTCCTCTTCTACCTTAAACGTAGAGTACCATTCCAATCACTTTTATTCTTCTTTCACCCCATCCAATCTTAGAAAAACCAAGGACTCTTCTACCTTAAATTAGTTAGTTTATAATTTTATAAACTAACTAAACTTTGTATTATAGGACTTGCTGGTAACATGCAATGCCAAAATTATTAATGTCAACAACAAATATGGATGGTATTATGTTGCATGTCTTATATGCAAAACGAAAGTGAAACAAGTCAAAAGAGTTCTATGGTGTGAACGTTGTAAAAATGAGCCAAAGTTTGCAGTCCCAAGGTAATTAAAAAAAAAAATGATTTGTGAATTCTATATATAGAATATTCTACTAACAACTTTGTATCTAAAATAGCTATAGAATACAAGTCCAAGTACAAGATGAGACCGATTCAACCACATTCATATTGTTTGACAAAGGAGCTGAGAAAATTATATCTAAAACTGCAAAAGAATTTGCAGAGATGCAAGAAGAGGTAATTACATATATAAATGTCAACCCTATATCTTTATTATCTGAAAATTGAAGTTTTAATACACACACACCATCTTCTGTTAAAAAAAAAAAAAAAATTAACTGCACAAGACATGATGATACTTTGTTCATACATATTTTGCTAATTGTATAATACTTTGTTCATACAGACTTTGAAATTAGATGAGAATATTTTACCAAAAGAGATTCAAAAAATAATTGGCAATGAATATTTGTTCCAACTGCATCTTGATGAATATAATTTGAAGTATGGAAAAGAAAATTACACGGTTTCGAAGATTTTGGAGATGGAAATTTCACATAAGCAAAATGACTCACGTAAAGTTGATGAACATTAGGTAATTGAAGCATACTTACTTCATCTTTCTTACTATATATTCAAACATTAGTCTACACATAATTTACTATACATATCTAATTAATACATAAGAATGCAAATTATTGCAGGGCACAATGGAGAAAATTGTAAGAAAATCAAGGAAGGACAAATACATAGCAAGTCAAAAAATAAAAATAGGAGAAACATCTGTTGAAAGACCTGAATTAACTGCTCCTATAACTACTGAAGATGGAAGCATTGGTCATAAAATAATGCCGCTCCAAATGCTTCAAAAATGTCAAAAGGCTACTAAGCAAATTGCATCAAAGAAGAAAAAAAACTGAACTTTAATGTATATACTACCTTACTCTATGAGACTTTATGTATTTCATTGTATTTCAAAGTGTATAAGAATGATTGTATAAGTGAACATACTTTAATAATGACTGTTGTTTTTTGAACATCATGAAATTGATATTTTATTATATTTTCTCCTTGACACTTGATTTGCTATCATTTTTAATAGCATGATCAAATAAATAAAATAAATACATTTTCCCCTTTTGTTTTATTGCTGAAAAGTGAGAAGTATGATGTGTTGAGATTTGAGTACAAAGTAGATTTACCTACTAGAAGTAGAAGCCATGTGCTGTATTGAGTCATTTCAGTGAATAGGTACAGCTTTTGTGAAATTGAATGTTATAATTGTTTTTTTCTTTTTCTTTTTCTTTTTTCCTTTGATTTGTGTATGAACTAAGAAATATGAGTTAGTTTTGAGTGTTTTGCTTTGCAACAATTTTTTTCTTTAAAAAATGATACGTTAGTTATCAATTTGCTTGTTTAATTAATCCAACCAAAACACTCAAAACTAACTCATATTTCTTAGTTCATATACAAATCAAAGGAAAAAGAAAAAGAAAAAGAAAAAAACAATTATAACATTCAATTTCACCAAAGCTATACCTATTCACTAAAATGACTCAATACAACACATGCAATGTTTAATATAGCACATGGCTTCTACTTCTAGCAGGTAAATCTACTTTGTACTAAAATCTCAACACATCATACTTTTCACTTTTTAGCAACAAAACAAAAGGGGAAAATATATGTATTTTATTTATTTGATCATGCTGTTAAAAATGATAGCAAATCAAGTGTCAAGGAGAAAATATAATAAAATATCAATTTCATGATGTTCAAAAAACAACAGTCATTATTAAAGTATGTTCACTTATACAATCATTCTTATACACTTTGAAATACAATGAAATACATAAAGACTCACAGAGTAAGGTAGTATATACATTAAAGTTCAATTTTTTTCTTCTTTGATGCAATTTGCTTAGTAGCCTTTTGATGTTTTTGAAGCATTTGGAGCGGCATTCTTTTATGACCAATGCTTCCATTTTCAGTAGTTATAGGAGCAGTTAATTCAGGTCTTTCAACAGATGTTTCTCCTATTTCTATTTTTTGACTGGCTATGTATTTGTCATTCCTTGATTTTCTTACAATTTCCTCCATTGTGCCTTGCAATAATTTGCATTCTTATGTATTAATTGGATGTGTATAGTAAATTATGTGTAGACTAATGTTTGAATCATATAGTAAGCAAGATGAAGTAAGTATGCTTCA
Organism: Quercus variabilis; assembly: GCA_030445155.1. Classification (NCBI taxonomy): domain Eukaryota; kingdom Viridiplantae; phylum Streptophyta; class Magnoliopsida; order Fagales; family Fagaceae; genus Quercus; species Quercus variabilis. The sequence continues at coordinate 83,286,600 of CP129446.1, read as the reverse complement.
ATTACGTAATGTTCATCAACTTTACGTGAGTCATTTTGCATATGTGAAATTTACATCTCCAAAATCTTCGAAACCGTGTAATTTTCTTTTCCATACTTCAAATTATATTCATCAAGATGCAGTTGGAACAAATATTCATTGCCAATTATTTTTTGAATCTCTTTTGGTAAAATATTCTCATCTAATTTCAAAGTCTGTATGAACAAAGTATTATACAATTAGCAAAATATGTATATATACATGCATCATGCCTTGTGCAATTATTATTATTTTAAAAAAAAAAAAATTTTAAAAACAGAAGATGGTGTGTGTATATGTGTATGCGTGTGTGTGTGTACAACATTGATAAGAAAGAATTAAAACTTCAATTTTCAGATAATAAAGATATAGGGCTGACATTTATATATGAAATTACCTCTTCTTGCATCTCTGCAAGTTCTTTTGCAGTTTTAGATATAATTTTCTTAGCTCCTTTGTCAAACAATATGAATGTGGTTGAACCGGTCTCATCTTGTACTTGGACTTGTATTCTATAGCTATTTTAGATACAAAGTTGTTAGTAGAATATTATATATATTTTGCGTGTGTTTGAGAATTCACAAATTTTTTTTTTTTTTTTTAAATTACCTTGGGACTGCAAACTGTGGCTCATTTTTACAACGTTCACACCATAGAACTCCTTTGACTTGTTTCACTTTCGTTTACCATATAAGACATGCAACATAATACCATCCATATTTGTTGTTGATATTAATGATTTTGACATTGCATGTTACCAGCAAGTCCTATAATACAAAGTTTAGTTAGTTTGTAAAATTATATCTTATTATAAAACACATAAGCACTGACTAATTATGATAAATTCATAATGTAAGAGTATAGTTGATACCTTTGTCTCTGGGTTCCATTCCAAGTCCTTTATTTCAGCAACTGTTTTTTTATTTTGTAATGCAAGTTCTCCATCTTGCACTTTAAGTAGTCCCTTTGGCAGTATTTCTTTTACGTTTATATCCATTGTGGTGTATCTAACCAAAAATTAGGTATAACTCATTAAAACAATAACAGAACAATTTCTATATATTTAATTATTGATATCTAGTATTGCATTCAAAACTTTTTTGCCTCATCATTTTCAATATGTATATTTATCTAAACAAACTGAAATAAACATGTCTTTCTTAAAGATACCTGCTGGTCTTTTTTAAAAAAAAAAAAAAAAAAACTTCCATAGCATCTATTTTGTACAATTTTATGCTATCTATCATTTAAGAAGTATTGCTAAGTAGGTACACCCTTGAAAAGAAAAAATGTAATAGTAGTTACTTGTTTCTAATTTCTGCAACTTCTGGAATGTCTAAATTGACATACAGTTTTGTTGCAAAAGTGGATGATAGTTGATAGTCACCTACAAAAAAAGTTGTAAAAATTTATAAGCATTATAGATACATAAATATTATGTATTTAATAAATGAGTCAATCAATTGTTACCTCTGAAACTTTTTACAATAGTTGAAGTGACTATTACAATGAATGGCCCTTTATTTGTTTTTGTAGAAATCATCATCTATTTGTTGTGCAGTATTTCCCCACAAAGTTGTTTGAACTGATTTGTTCCTGAAGTTGTTTATATGTAAGTTTGAATTATTTAAAAATTATAACATATGAGTTTTTAAAAATGTTTATATATCTTACTCTTCTAACAATAGTTGAATGTTTCTCATCTTTGTTGGACGTCCCCTTGTTTTGATCTCCTCAATGGCTCCAATGTAGTCCAATATGCCAATTACATCTGGGAAGAATACATTTTTTTTTTTTTTAAAATAAGAGTTAGTATTGAGTTATGCATTGTATTATTTTTTAACTTTGCAAAAGTAGATGCTTAGCTTGTAAAACAATTAAAATTACCAGTCAAGTAAACAGTGTCATAGCAACAAGAAGCTATTGTTCTATAATCAGCAAATTCAAATTGGAATTGACGTATTGAATGATCAAATCCGCTGAATTTTGAGACTGAAGTTGTTGAATTGAAACGTATTTTGAGTTTGTTATGTACTGGACAATAGTTCCCTTTATTTTCTTCAACCAAGAAATTTGTAATTGTATATATGCTCCATTAATTTAGTTGTGGACAATAACTTTGAGCAGGATTTTTCCTAATGCTTGCATGTATCAATGTTCCCTACAAACATTTTAAATGAATTATCCCTTAATCAATAGTAGCAGTACATAACAATCAATTTACATTAACTGGCTGCAAATTTTAATAAAATAATATTTGTAAATTTTTTTTCTAAAAAAAATCAATTATGAATTTACCTCTTTGTCAACCAATATCAAATCGAGGCTGATCAGATCATGATTGTTTGCTATATTAATTGCATCCCACATTCGTAAAACTCTTAACTTTCACTTTTGAGTTATCTTTGTCCCTTGATAACTGCTTCAAAGTTGTGTACTCCATATTCGTATGAATTTGTATTATCTGCAAAATTAAAACATCAATAAAATTTATATATCATTATAGATATTCCAACATCCATTAGTACTCTGCTATACACCTACGCAATGTGACTCCCTGGCTGGATCTGTTGCCCCCTCTGAATGATTTCCATATTTTACTTAATGAGATGCCTCAATCCCTCTATACTCAAAACCTACAATCATTTTCCTAGAAGAGGTTGATTAAATGTACTAAATTTATGCAGCACAATCCTCCCAAGTTTAATGAGAAACACACCAATCCATAGTCCACCAAACGAAAGTTGTTAGGTTCATCCAAGCCCCCTTAAGTTCTCTTATTAATTTTTGATCTATTAGCAACATGAATAGGAATCATCTAAAATTGAAATAAAATATACTTATATAAAAATTTGAAAGAAATACTTTTTTTAATGGTAGTTTAGATAATGTATTTTTGATAAGAGTGATCCTTCCTCCTTCGTCAAAATCACGTCTTTCTAATAGATATATGGAATATCCATGGTTAAAATGATCATATAACATTTCTATGCCTGGCTTACCAATTAGACAATTACTCCAAAAATACTGCTATTAAGTTTGTTGTCAAGACATTCATTGGCAATAAACATCAAATAAGGGATTTGCCAATCTTCAACATAAGCACATAGACATTTCCAAAGTAATATGGTAGAAACCATTAATACTGACACCACCACCTTTTTTTTGGAATCAAAGTGACATAAATAGCATTAGAGAGTTCTCAAACTTGTGATTATAGAATTCCATTTCCCCACAACTTAATATCTGGCCACCATCTCTGGCCAACATCCACTTCAGGTACTCTTTTTGGGTTTGGGGTTCTAGTTATTTTTGTAGTTGGGTTTTGCATCTCATTTTTTATTTATTAGTAATTCTCTTCATGACTTCCTTTTTCTCTGGTTTAAATGATTGATTGTGTGAATTTTTTTATAATGGGTTGCGATCTAATATGATATTTGTTGGTATTACTTAGTTGTTCAATATATATATATATATATATATATATATATTTTTGTATCCCAACCATCTAAAGCCTTTCGGTGTATCTATTCCTTCTAAATTTCCAGGTTGACTTCCGACTAAGAGAGAGTACGCATGGTAAGTACAAAACTAAAATCAAACCGAAATAGGGAAAAAAAAAAAAAACAGAAAAACGAAAGAAAATTGAGAAAAAAAAAAGAAAAAAAAAAAGGAGAAAATTAGAACTCATATGTTTTTCAATAGAGATAAAAGAAGAACCCTAGAAAATTAAATTCAATAGAGGGAAAATGATCTGTGGGCAGTAATAGACAATTGGGAACAGTAATTGATTAGAAAGAAAAAATTATCACCTTCTAAATAGCCTGTTGTTGCAGAGAACGCTTCTGAATAATTTATTGTTGCAGTGAAGGAATAGCGGTTGAAAAAATTGAGGAAGGCATTCTCTATTCGTGTTTGTGTGTTTGGCCGAATAAGGGTAGTGCTTGAAGATTTAAGTTATCGCACCACTTAAATGATGTTTATATATATATATATATATATATATTTTTTTTTTGCGCATTCTTTCTTGGAAGTCGCTCAGGTTTTTAAGTATATTTTTTTGGTTTTTCAAAAAGAAAAAAACAGCTATTTTAAAGAAAATAAAAATTAATAATTATGATCATTTTGTAAGAATTCACACATAAATGTCTACATATTAAAAATAATTAGTATCTGGGAAAGTAAAATATATTCAAATAATTTAGGGTAAATATTTGAAGTGAATATTTTATATTAAAAGTATTAGTTAAATAAATTTAATTAAATAAGTATGTAACTAAATTATTAGTAATTATAAATTTTTAAATTAAAGATTTTAAAATAGCGCTCAAAATGTCAAAACCAAAATCAGAATTTAAAACTAATTTGTCATTGTGGGTTTAGTATTTTTTTAAAGCTTAAGATTTCTAGCTCTATCTCTCTTATTTGTATTATCTTTTTTAAAAAATCTTGGGATTTTATCAGAACATATGTAAGTAAATAAGTTTAAAAGTTTAAAGTTGAAATTTAAAAGCTAATCCAAATGATTATCATGGTATATAAAAATTTGGCTTGCCAAGTAATATAATTCTTATTAAAAACTTGAATTTTTATTTTGACGGCATTATTTGCCCGTTTGACATATTGTAGGAATTAGAAAAACTGTAAAAGATATTCCTTCAATAATTTAAAAATATAAATATTAAAAAAAAAAAAAGTTGCTAATATGCCATATGGAAACGACAAATTTCTATTGTTATATGGGATGATACATCATCAATAATTGTTACATTGTTCTACCATGTGTGATGGGAGTAATTCATAGACTAAAATGACAGCTTCCAAAAATTGTTTTCTTTTTTGACATCCCTAACAGGGCCCGTTTTGTGATTGACGGACTAACCTAATGCCAGAAGTCCACTGAAGTTGTTTGAGACTCATTCCATGCCTAAGTCTAACACTTCGATTCTTTTCCTTTTTCTTTTTTTTAACTTTCCTGGCCTTCTATTTATTTCTTTAAGGGGATAGCATTAAACTGAATCCGTGTAGCAGTGAAGGTCAAAACAATACGGGAAGCACCAATTGAACATAATCTTAACCATTCTATTTAGTATCATTGTTTGTGAAAGGGCATGAATGTGGTAATGTTCATGAAAGGATTATTCTACAAAACGTAATCATCACTCTAGCAGCTGAATTTTTGCCCAAAATATGGAGTTTGGACCATCCATTCAACATACTATTATTTTAATCTTTTGAAATGTTCTTTAACCATAATTAGCTGAGCCTGATAATTGTGTAGATAGAGTGGAATATTAAAATTAGTACTTGAATCAAACCAAGGAAACAAAAAGCAAGCATGTAAGAAAGGAAAAAAAAAAAAATCCATGCTATAAAAACTGTACACTAAACAGATGGTACAAATTACCATTGTTCAAATGCAATTTTAAAAATAATATAAAAAATCCTCCACACTATTAATACAGCCAGCAAATGTGACCATGTTGCTAATTTAGCACATGCACACTCAAATTCAACAAAACAAAGTATTCAACAGTTTGAAAGATTAAGGCTAACAATTAAATAGATACTAATATAAGATACCCAAACTTTACAGTTTCAAATTTCAGAGTTCTACAATTTCAATCACTCTTCAAAAACAGTAGATCAGGTAGGATGTAAAATAGAAATTGGCAACTAAATAGAATTTTGTAGTTGCTATTTTCCCTTATGATCTTAGCGTGCTAGCTGCTGCATCATTTCGAATAGTGATAACGCTTTCTCTTTCTTAGCGCTTCGCCCCCCCCCCCCCCTTTTGAATAGTAAGCAGTAAGTCATTGGTTCAAATCCAATAATAGGTAAAAACCAGTTGAAACCCCTTTTTGAGCTAGCATGACAGCAAGTACAGACTGGCAGCAAGGAGTCAACTGAATGAGCAAAGCATTGGTAAGTCCTTTATTGTACTGGGGATCCCTAAGCAAAGAATACCCACTGCACCACAACCATACACATCCCACAAAATTTAGTTCAGAATATGATTAGTAAGATGCAAAAGGAAAAAAAGAAGTGTAATAATCATGTGATCATAAAAACGAACCCCCCATTTTAACTAGTCAGCAACTTTCAGATTCTAAAAGGCCAAAAAAACTACACCACAAATCATATTATAAACAAAACAAAAACTCTCTCGTTTTACAATTAAATTTAAGAAATTTGTACAGACATTTTATCTGGCCTAAGCAATTACAGGTATTGACTTACCCCCAAAATGTGTAAACAATTGTACTAGAACTATAATAATTTTTTAAGGGTGAGGGGAGGGGCTACTTTCTTAAACCTCCAACATCGTGGTGCTAATATTTGGTTTTTGAAGTTCCAAGTTAAAAAAATTCGAACCTCTGACATTGCTAGAGCTCATAAACCAACCTTAGTGTTATAGTATTGCAAATGTAGTTTGGCCTTCTAATATTTGACACATGAGACATGTCCATGAGTCAACGTAGTTCTTTATGTTTTGTGACTAAAGAAATCTGCTGTATTTGGAAAATTTTAAACTCATCATGTATAGAGTTGTTCTGTCTACAGTAAGATAATACCAAAAAATAAAATCAAATAATTACTTACAAGAAGCAGACATGAATCCAAATAGTCTTTCATAGAGACTTCCAAATTTAATCTTGAAATTTTGTGGTCGGTCAACAAAATTTTAGATAGACCTTTTAGAAATAGATTTAGAAAATTTGTATTTCTTTACCACCCATGCACTCAAGCAAAAAAAAAAAAGAGTGCTTTTTTTTTTTACTCTAATAATTTATTAATCTACAAATCTTCTCCCAAAACATTGTGGCATTCATACTCATAAAACCTATATGTGAGGTATCTACTCTAACAAATCAAATCCTTCTCTGCTGTAATTCCTTTGTGTTATTGGCCAGATTCAATGATTTTATGTTTTCTAATGAATAAAGTCAACTTAAACAGATCTTTAATAACTTATTTTTCCCTTTTTGGGCTTATTATCATGATTACATGCCTCATTTTTTGTCAATATGGTGTTTGTTGTGTCAAAGTTCTTTTACTTAATTCTATTTTAGCTTTTATAGTACATTGCCAGTGTACTTGGAGTGGCTTTGGTTCCTTCCGAACATGATGAAATACTGCTATGGCCTCTGGGTACTATTGAGTAGTAGGGTGGTGAATATTCATATTATATATAGACATATAACCTTTTTCTTGTGGATACATATGATCTCATGTGACCATACTTGGTTGATTTTGTGAATTGCAGTTCTCTCAGGTATGGATTTTGCTTTTATGTTATTGACCTTTACAATTTTATGCATTCTGAAATTCAACTTACAAGACGCCACATAAAGGATCGCCTAATGTTCAGCAAATTACTTCATTAAAATACTAACGGATGAAATTATGAAACTCCATTAACTAATTCTATAACCCGCAGGTAGAGACTTTTTAAGTAAGAAATCAATCAAACATATAGATCATGATAGCATATTTCAATATCATTATTACTAAATCAAACGGTATCAAAATATTTTGACAAACCAATCCAAACAAATTAAAAAGTCAATACAAATAATGTTAGGTTCAAACAGTAATATAATAATTAGTAAGAAGTAAATCACAGCCACAACAGCTGAGCCAAACACTTCATCATTTTTCTCTTTGACACTAAGATTTTCGCAAAATTAGTAATTTCCTTCTTACTACTAAATCTGAAATATCTTGCACATCATCAGCATATAGTATATGAGAAAGATAGAGTAAAATTGGTGTATACACAAAATATAGTTTCATGTGAAGTGTATATATCAATACTAAGATCATCAATAACTCCCCATAGAAGATATGGAAAATGTTTTTTAGATTTCTGTATCCTTTTTTTTTTTTTTAAATATTATTTTCTGTTTAAAAAAAACTTTTAAACTTGCCTATTAGTCAACCGAAATCATAGCAATGTTGATCAGATCATGGTTGTTTGCTATGTTAACTGCATCTCACATTCACTGATATTTGCTTCAAAGTTTTGTGCTTCATTGCGATATGAATCTGAAATATTTGTACAATTTAAACGTTAGTAAAGTTTATATATAACAATGGAGTAAAATCTACGGTTTACAATAGAAGTGACAATCAAGTTTACATTATCAACAACTGCAAAATAATTTTAATAAATAATGTGTTACCTTTTGGTAGATCATTGAATATTTCTTTATATACAATATTTTTTGTATGAAAGTGATTACCATTATCATTTTTTGCAATAAGTACTCTAAGACCATTTCTGCTTGTAACTCTAGAGACAGCAACATATAACTGTCCATGACTGAAAACTGGTCTCTCTAAATAAAGTCCAACACATTTCAAAGATTGTTCTTGGCTCTTATTAATTGTCATAGCAAAACAAACAGATACTGGAAACTGTCTTCTTTTTAGTACAAAAGGCCATTTAGATTCAGAAGGGGAAATAACTATTCTTGGAATAAATACTTTATCTCCAACATGAGATCTTGATATTATTTGAGCTTCCAAAACCCATTTTGATAATTAAGTGACTAAAAGTCTGGTACCATTACAAAGTCCAGCACTTTGGTTTAAATTTCGAAGTAGCACTATTGGCAATCCCACTTTCAACCTAAGTTTATGGTTCGAAATACCGGGGTACTTCAAAGAATTGAGAAGCTCTATTGTATACATCACATCTTGATCTAGAATGTTGGTTGAAGCTTTACATATTGAATCTGCACTGAGATATGTCTCTTCATCAACATTAATAAGGTCAATCATGTAATCATTTATGTCTTCAACTACTTCATTTGTTGGAGCTAAAATTGCCCTTTCTTCTAAATACTTTGAATCGTTGAATTTAGTTTGGAAGTCAGGATAAGTAGCGTGCAATGCCACTAAATTATTCTATGAATAAAAGCAGTACTCACAAGGCTAGTAGTACCAAAGTAAGAGCAATTATAGTTCTTTGAGTGAAGTTATCTTTGTTCACTTGTTTGTAATATAATGATTACCATTGAATTTTGTGGTTGATATTTTTGCTCTGAACAGAAGAAAACTAGTGTAAAGAAAATTGAAGAAGATTTAGCTAAATCAAGGGCTGCAATTCGTGAAGCGATTGGTCAAGGATCTATACAAGTGAGAAGGAAGAGAGATTTATCCCTAGAGGATCTATTTACAGAAATTCATACGCTTTTCATCAGTTAAGTTTACAACATTCAAGTTACTTTAATCCACATCACAATTAAGATTTTATCTTTAGTATCTGACAGTATATAGTGTAATATTTATTATTTAACATAAAACAAGAGATGAATTCATTTCCAATTGACATTTTCTCTGTAATATTCTTTGGTAAGTCTTCGAAAGATACATCTATATATCTCTTGTTTCCAAACAATTCAAGACATATAAGCCATTGTCTACTTTTACTATGATATTCAGATATTAATGTTACCTTATAATTGTACTTTGGGTTTTCAATGATTCAATAAGTCAATTCTTTCTGAATGAAATATAAATTCATGCCTATCAAAAAAAAGAAATATAAATTCATGTGCAAAAAAATATATGGAATGGTAACAAAGTTTATTTATATGTAATCACTTCAGGAGCCACATAGAGATGGTGAAGAGGTTCAAGGTGTGGACCTACAATGAAGGAGAGCAACCTTTGGTCCACGATGGGCCACTGAACCACGTATACTCATTAGAAGGGCAATTCATCGATGAAATAGAAAGGAATAAAAGCCCCTTCAGGGCTAGCCATCCCGAAGAGGCACACGTATTTTCCATGCCCGTAAGCATATTCAACATTGTCAAATATGTTTATATGCCTATCACCACGCAAACTGACTACTATAGTGATCGACTGCAAAGGATTGTAATTGACTACATTAAGATCGTAGCAGATAAGCACCCTTATTGGAACAGAAGCAGTGGTGCTGACCATTTCATGCTCCCATGTCATGATTGGGTACGTACGTTAAGATCATCGTTTTCTTAGTGATAAACTGATGATCGTCTATCTTTTGCTAATTAAGTATGGTATCTTGGGGGCACATGAAGCTTTTTTTTTTTTTTTTTTTTGAAGGTCACGTATCTATTGTTTCTGTATATATACATTGCATTCTCAAGAAGAAGTAAGGCTTTTCAATGTCAAAATACACATGCTAAGCTAAGGCCAAATGATGAATTTACTAAATCATTTTTCGTGTTAGGGAGTACAATATACATTTTACTTGCATTTATATTTTACTTTAAAGTTTGTACAATAATTCTTGGAACATCAAATTTTTCATGATTAATTTTTGAGGTGATAAGTTGATATTGGAGCAATATCACTTTTATATAAGCCTACAAATGATACTTTTATTAGTACTTATTATAACAAATGGTCTTATCAGTTTATGAAAAAAATTATTTAAAAATTTACATCTTTGAACTTATTTATTGCAAAAAAAAAAAAAAAATAGAGGGGAAAAAAAAAGAGTTCGTATCCATCTTGTGTTTAGTAAACTCTTTTTCTTCTTGTAGCCAAAAAAAAAAAAAAAACCTTGCTAAGTTCAAGCCTCCTCAATATTGACTAGATTGTTAGTCAAGTAATGTTCTTCTAATGTTCAAATTCCTATTTCATAATTCAGGCACCAGATGTGTCAGATGTCAATCCTCAGCTCTTCAAGAACTTCATGAAGGTCCTCTGCAATGCCAATACCTCTGAAGGATTCCGACCCTCAAGAGATGTCTCAATACCTGAAATTTACTTACGGTTTGGAACACTTGGCCCACCTCACCAGGGCCAATCCCCAAACAACCGTCCAATCCTTGCCTTCTTTGGCGGTCGAGAGCATGGACAAATTCGAAAAATCCTACTCAAGCATTGGAAGGACAAAGATAGTGGATTTGAAGTGAATGAGTACCTCCCAAAGGGCCGCAATTACACCAAAGTAATGGGCCAGGCCGAGTATTGCTTATGCCCTAGTGGATTTGAAGTGGCAAGTCCAAGAATTGTGGAAGCAATTTACATGGGATGTGTCCCTGTGATAATTTCTGATAGTTATTATTTACTCATTTTAGTGATGTCCTTAATTGGAGCCGATTTTCTATACAAATTCCAGTGGAGAGGATACCTGAGATCAAGACAATATTACAAGGGATACCCTATGAGAAGTACTTAAAACTGCAAAAAAAGGTATTGAAAGTGCAAAGGCATTTTGTGCTAAATAGGCCTGCTAAGCCATTTGATGTTATTTCACATGGTGCTTCACTCAGTGTGGTTGAGGAGACTAATTTTGCTCTTCCTACTTAATTGGCTGGGGATACATAATCTTAGTTAGCCTAGCAATTTTTTTTTTTTTTTTGGAGAATCTAGCCTAGCAATTCGATCACATTGGCCAACTATGTAACTTTTAGTTGTTCAGTGAAATGTAATTTTTGGTGCCCGTTTATTAACAATAAAAATATTGCGTAGAATTACGGTTGTACTAAGAAAAGAAAAGTAAAATTTTAAAAAGTTATATCTAAACAAATAAACAAAAATAAGCTAGAAAAAGAACCTCATTCAAACATAAGCCTAGTCATAAATTACCCTTATAAAGTTTGACATGAGTAGTGAATTCCAATTAATTCAATTGATAACGTCTCTTATCTTTAAATTAGGGATCTAAGTTCGAATCATGCACACACCTAAAAAACTTACTGATATCTTGATATAAAAGTAGAAAGCAATCATGCGTGTTCAAATCTTAGAGCTCAATAAAAATGCAGACTTCTTCGGACCCACAAGTCCCTTTGTTCAAAATCTGACAAACATTACAGACTTCTAAAAGCATTCACAATGATGCTGTTACATTGCTAAAATGTTATTTTTAGCATGACAAATAACAAAAATGCATACTCCATTGATGGTGCTAAAGTTAAAATTTTTAGCATCAAAGTTACAGTAAACTTCCAAAAATGACAGCTTACTGTAACTCCAAAGTTATAAAAAATATTTTTTTTTATTTTGTTCTCTCTCTTCTTTTCTTAAAAAATAATCTTGTTTCTCTCTTCATTCTTCTCCTTCTTTTTCCTCTGTTTCTCTTTCCCTTTCTTCTCTCTATTTACTCTCTTCTTCTCCTCCTCTTGTTCTTCTCTAACTTAAACTCTCTATTAAAAAAATGTATAGAGAGTGATTAGTGGTCAGCGGCATGCCTATGTAGTGGCAGTTGAGAACCGGAAATGTAGTGGTGGTGCAATGGTTGTTTGGGTTGTTGGGTTTTGTGGGTTTTCGATCAGTGGGTTTGTGGGCTTTGATCTGTTGGTGACTGTGGTGGTGGTGATTGATTTTGGATTGTGGGTTTTGTGGCTATGGGTTGAAGAGAGGGAGATGCAGTGCTGTGGTGGTGGTGGTGATTGCTTTGGGGTTGTGGGTGTGATGGCTTTGGGTTGAGAGAGAGAGAGAGAGAGAGAGAGAGAGAGAGAGAGAGAGAGTAATGTCTATCTTTATTGTGAAAAATAAGAGTATTGATGTTGAGTGAGTTGTGAAATTTTAAAATAAAATAGATAAAGTAAAATTTTTAGGTGCTAAAAACTATGTTTTTTAGCTGAACTTCACGAAAAAACTTCAAGCAGTAGTATCAAAGTTATTAATATTGAGCTTATAAGTTTAACTTTTAACTTTTAATTTTTATGTACAGTTTTTTAAAATTTTTTTTTTTCCTTACATTTTTCAAATATTTATATCAGTATATTTTAGCGTACTTTCACATATTCTCAATAAAAAGCTAATTAAGTTATTTCCAATCTGACACTAAACCCCATAGTGCTGCTATATCTTGCTAGACAATTCCACACACACACACACACGAAAATAAAAATAAAAATTAATTAATTAATTAAATTCTGTAAAAGTGAAACTTGTATTTGAAGCATTTTATTAGAGCTGGGGATTTTTATTTTGTTTAGTGATCCAAGACTCGCTACAATTCGAGATCACATGCATAACATAATGCGTTGAAACTGCTTATTATTCCTTCGGGATTGAGGAAGATAATAGTCTTATGGAATCCCTATGTAATCTTCACCTGAAAAACTTTTTCTTATCCGCCTAAAATGGTGGGGATCGTAAAATGTGGACTTTTACTTTGTGTAGAGTGCGCATAAAGCCATGCTTAGTTGTGATTATTAGGTGGAGTTTCATTCCATTAAATAGACGGTATAGAAGCATACAATTTTCTTGTTGAAGCTTTAATAATTTTTATCATATCTGCTACTAACATATTCATACACCCATTTTATCTGAAGTAAAGGAACTGATCCAGTAATGAGATTTGGAATGGAGACTAACTTTTCAATTCCTTATTGTTCTTTTTTTTTGGGTGAATATTAGTGGGGAGAGATGTTTTAGCTTTTCATAACTCACTAATTATGCCAACAGTCTCATATGCATGACTCAATAGAATTGCTTGATCTATCCCATAAGGAGAATTTGGCTGCATTACCTCCTCTCCCATTTGTTGTAAGCAATAATTTAAAATATAAAAATAAAAAATAAAAACCTCAAGCCAAAAAAAAAAAAAAAAGTACAAACCACTTCTTTTTGTTTTTAGAGATGAAGGGAATTTCACCCACATCAGCATCATATTCGCTTGCATATCCCTATTTACATTTTTCTCTCTCTTAGATATCAAAAAATTTAGATAAAACAAAAAATAAAAAGATGTATATATAAGGTGTAAAAGAAAGAAGGCAAGTCGGTTCCTAGAAAAATAAAATGAAAGAAGGAGAAGAAGGCGAGTCAGACTGCCATAGAATCTACCTCCTTTCCTTATTGAGTTAGAAAAAAAAAAAATTATAATGATATTTCCTTCATCAGTACTAATTAAGTGAAATCTCTCTCTCTCTCTCTCTCTCTCTCGTGGTTGAGCCACTTGATGACCAAGGGGGGCCTGGGCCTCCCCAAAATTTTTGAAAAAAATAATTTTTTTTTGAAATTATCTTAAATAATTTGATAATTTTCAAATAACCTTATTATTTTGGCCCCATAACTAATAATATATATACATATTTAAGAAAGTCTAAAAATAAATATAATTTTCATTTAAATAAAATACAATCTATATGGCCCACACAATCTATACAATCTATATGGCCCACACAAAAACAAAAAATACAAAAATTATATATGGCCCACACAAAGATAAATTCCTAGCTCTGCCACTGCTCCCCTTAATTTTTTATTATGGGCCTGTCTTGAGTCTTATGACACAGTAATATTGTCTAATTATTTATGGTAGAGAATTTGAGTTCAAATCCATTTCCCTAATTGTTATAAGCAAAAAAGAAAAAAAAAATCTTTATGCTCCTTATCACACAGCTGAAAACTGGACAAAATTGAGGAATTTGGAAATGGAAGCAATCCACACTTTGTGAATTCATAATGCTCTGACTATAATTTGTTACAAAAGATTATCTTAAGACTAAAAATTTTGACTTGACAAGCATAAATAATGCCTTTACAGTTTTAAACTTCCAGCGACAATCAACACCTAATGAGATTGTTGTCTTAAAAATGTTCAGCCCAGTTGTCCATATATTAGTCGGTCAAGTTGGGTTGGGCAAGCTAGCTTGGGCTAAGTAGAACGCAGCCCAACTCAAGTTAGACTGATTAAAATGGACTAGATTCGAGTTTTTAAATTTTAAGTCATGCGTGTTGTTAGGCCCGCTTTGGACTTTTTTTTTTTTTTTTTTTTTTTAACAATACAATTTCAATCTATGGCACCCTTTCATGAGGCCAAAATATCAATTGATTTTTTATATAAGTAAGGTTTGAACTACATATCTCTTATTTGAAGACATGAGATTTTGTTGGTTGAACCTAGGGCTGTTTAGACTGATCCGATAACCCGACCCACCCGAAGAATTGACCAAATCCGACCTGAATCCAGCCAACCCCACTATTCTAGTGGGTCGGCGGCAGGTCTTCACCACTAGAAATCGATTCCAGCAAGTCAATTTCGATTTTCCACCCCCAAAACCCGAAAAACCCAAACCAACCGAAAGATTTTTAGATTCCAACCAAAATTTCCAAATCCCGACCAAAATTTCCAAAATCCGACGATAATTTTCCAAAATCCGGCGAAGAAACCCAGATTCCGACGATATTTCCCTTAGATCCGGTGAGATTTTGACCGGATCTGGCGAAATCTCATCAAATCTAATGAGATTTTCGCAGGATCTGGCGAAATCTCACCGGATCTAAGGGACGCCAGAAACATACTCCTCGTTCATGGAATTCCCCCCACTACTAGTACTAGTGCCATTAGAACTAGTACTATAACTACTCTTGTCGTTATACTCGTCTATGGCTTTCTTTGTGCTATTACTAGACAAGGAAATAACTGTTTCCGACATTTTTGAAAAAAATTGAAGAGAAACCTAAAAGACAAGAAAGGAGGGAATACTTGGCTCTAAGATGAACGAAGGCTATGGACGTGAAGAAACTCCTAGACAAGGAGCTAGAAGACGAATGTCGAAGAAGGAAAATCTCATAAATGTGAAGGGTAGTGGAGGAATTCCACTATTTATAGGCAGCTGACCTGGGCATATGAAACAACATAACCAATCAGGAGATGACACGTGCATTCACCTCAAAAAAGCGAATCAACGGGACTAGTCACCAATAAAATGGTGACACGTGGCACATCAACTCTGACACCAAGCACATACGTCCAAAGGAAATGACGCCCGGTTACCCATCCCCTTGGACGACCCATGTGGACAACGGGGCAACTGATAGTGTAATGAAAATGCACAAGTCTTATCTCATCCATATAGGTCATCTGTGAGAAAAGAATGTAAAGATGGGATGCGTGAAGCATGCTCATCCCCAATAATATTGTCCGTCCTTAATAAAGGACGGACGAGTTCATTGGGCCCTGAACGTATTGAGCTTTTGCCGACTCAAATTTCCACCAGGCGTAAGGGACGAGTTGCATCATTACTAGCCAAGTCCTTCACTAACTGTTATGGAACACAGGTCCAAATAAGGTAACTTCCATAGCAATTATGGAAGTCAACTCTGAATCTTCTGAAGTCCTCGACAATAGGAACTGTTATTAAACAAGTAACCCTTTCATGTACGCTATATAAGCATTCCCTTACGAAGAGGTAATTCATTCAAAAACTTCCACAAAAATTAGAATCCTAGAAATACTAACTTTACCATCGGAGGATTCTTAGCCGGTCTTCCCCAGCCGCCTCTGATTTTGTGTTTGCTTTTTCAAGACTATCAAGTGCTCTTTGATCACAAATTCCCGAGACATTCAACCTACTCATTTCTGTGATCATCATGTTGCATGTTTTTTTGAACATTTATTATTACTTTATCTAAAGAAATTGAAAAGAACAAATAAGATATCTCTATCAAATGAAACTTAAATTCATGTTGCATGTTTTAATTTGTTGAAAGACTTATTGTTATTTTATCTAAATAAATTGACAAGAACAAATAAGTTGTTGTCTCTATTTAAAAAAATGTTTTTATTCAAATATTATTGTAATTTGGTGAAGTCAGTTGACACAACCATAACTTAGAAACAATTGCTGCAATTTAGTGAAACTACTTAGCGCAACTAAGGCTTTTAAGCCCAACTTTTATTATAAAAACACTTCTTGTACTTCTTCTTATTATTTTATTTAAAACGTTTGCTGCCTGTTTTGTTAAAGAAACATAATATTATTTTATCTAAAATACATGTTGCATATTGTCGGGGACGTTTTGCGACAAAGGCCGAGATTGCAGAATGAGCCCAAAACTCCCCTTAAGTTCGTTAAATTCGACAATTATTTGGAGAGCCGAGCCCAAAATTCGCAATGTGAGGTATACAAGGGCTAATGGTGCTTTATGGAAAGAGAAACCAACATAAAAAATGAAAACACAACAAAGTGCAGAAACTATATATTCATAAGTCAGAAATTTCAGCCCACAGTTACCTAGAGGAAGAAATTGAGGGAGGTCTCGAGCAAGAGAGGGAGAGTTCCCTTGTATCAGTATTTTCACCTCCAGGCTTTCAAATTGTCCGTACACTGGGTAGCTAACTAGGCTTTTAGGTCAAAGTTTTGGGTTTTTTTGTAGGGAAAACCTTGTCCCTTTTTTGTGGGCTGGTGATGCATATTTATATCAAGCTTTAGTGGATGTTTGTAACTAGTTTTTAAGTTTGGAGGAAGGCCTTGGACCTTTCAGATGCTATTTCTATGACTTGCTGTATTATGTTTTATGCTTAGGGAAATGTTTGGTTGCTTTTTGCATAAGTTTGGAAACAAAGTTGTTTATCTTTCATAATTGTTGTCTCTAGTCTTTGTAGGACTTGGAAAACTACATTTGGGTGGTTGAGTGGGCTAGGTTGTTTAGCCTTTTTCTTAGAGTCAGCTGTGCCTTGGTGTGGAAAAGTGGTGTTGAGCTAAAAATTAGGGGCACAATCACCCAGAGCATGGAGCCAAATTTGGGGTAGAAATTTCTAACACTAGACCTCCTTCATGGGCCCTAAATTCTCCTAACGTCCTTAATGCACTTCGTGGCACATATGGGCTAGGCCTATATAAAAAGTCTAATGGGAACTAACCCACACCCACTGAAACCATTCTTACTCAATTCTCCAACCATTCGCATGGGATTGGGCCATGCAACAAAGCAGAATACATTGATAAGATACATTAGTCGAACCCGCTAAGCAATTGGGCTTAGTCATTTTTGTCGAACCATAAAATTTTTCGTGAAAATGACCATTAACATTAGCCCCCCTCACACGAGTGGCACTTGCGGCATGCGTGTGAGCTTCACAGAATTTTCATAAGCTCCGAACACTTGATGAATCATAGTATGGGCCCACACCTGATGTTAGCATGGCCCATTAAATCTTCGCATGTTGCATGTTGCACGGACTAGTACATTGCCTGCGCTTTTTTTTCTTTTTCTTTCTAAAATCCCCTTTCCTCATCTCATGTTATTACTGCCATCATTGTTATTGTCCTATACACATACATATATTTGTCTTACTCACCCTTCCCTTTCTTTCACACCTTTTCCTTTGTTCCTTGATCTTCATTTTTCTTCTTTACTTCAAGCAATAGGTTAAGACATATGTGATTCACTTATTAAGAACATATGTCATTCTTTTATGTAATTAGCTAATCATTTAACAAAATGCACTTTACTTGTAATTGGGTAGTTCTAGGTGTTTTTAATATTTCAAGAAACTGTGTTTCACGATCAAGTGTTGAAGTTATCAAGTTTGTCCAAGAAACAAACTGAAGAAGTGTAAGTTCATTAAAGCTTGACAGCTAGCATATGTCGAGGTTTAGAAAGCTACTCAAACTCGTGTGCTCGACACCTACTCTACAGCCATTCAACAACTCCTATCTGTCGAGGTTTAAGAAAAATAGATTTTTCTGTTCTGTTTTCTTGGGATTTGTGTTTATGTGTTTGAGCATTCTTTTCTCCTAACCCTAGACATATAAAAAGATTGTTTTAAGGGCCGTCAAAGTATACACAAGTTGCACAAGCATTGAGCAAAGTTTGTTTAAGCAATTTATGACCAGAGACAAAGTTTCGCCCTAATTCATCATTCTTGAGGAAGTTTCTGTGTACGTGCACCTTTGGGTTTTGTGACCAAGCATCTTCTTGATCTTCATCGTGGGGATGGACTAAAGAACTTTGCAGACAATTCTCTCTACTTGGTGATTGAAGTCACGTACTGACATCCGTGCATTGGTTAGTTACGTACTTAGGATTAGGGTATTGGGGTAAGGGTTCAACTGTAAGTTGGCATAAGGTACTAGGATTCCTTTACTTGTAACTGCTTGTTGTGATAATAGTGAAATTTTAGGAGTGGTGACTTGAAATTCACCCGGTGAGGTTTTTGCCGTTAGGTTTTCCTCATTCATAAACAAATCACCGTGTTATTAATTTTCCGCTGCATAATTAGTTTATTGGTGATTTGTTTGTGCTATCACGCGTTTGCATGTTAATTAACTTAATTAATTCACTTGACTAAATTAATTGGTTAATTTATCACAATGGGTCAATTCGTTTTTGGCCTATCACAATAGGCATGTCAAAGTTGGACTCCTTTATGACTTTTGTCTTATACACACAATCACACATGTATATATATGTGATATTTGTCTAGCCATGTCTTCTTTTCTTTTGTTTTCAGTCCACACCTTTTCCTTGGGTAAAAGACGTGTCAATGTCAGGTCCACATAAAAGAGTGGTATCCTTCACCACTTGTTTACACCCACCAATATTATGTCCACCTCAGAAAGAGAGACATAAATTTCTCAGTTTTTTTTTTTTTTTCACCGAATGGGTCTTTACTTTGCTATGTTGGGCACTTTGTCACTCCATTTGCTATCACCATGGCTGACCAGTAAGGCAAGAAGAAAAGTTAAAAAAGAAAGAGTACAAGGGAGAGAGTGAAGAGACCAGCTCTTCCCATAGTTTGATTTTTTTTTTTTTTTTTTCTCTCTAATCTTGCCTTATCCTCCTACCATATGATCAGAGCCAAATGGGTTCAAAACAGTTGCGTTTCAAGGGTGGCAGCAAGAGTTCAAAGCGGTCATAGACCAAGGATAATGGTGATTCTTTGCCGTCGTTTGGTGGGTCGGTGGTTGATGACTCGTCGCTGAGACTGCTTTGCGATACATAGGTCACGAAAACTTCGCATTTCCCCATTCCTTTGCCACTCGATCCTGTAACTTCAACTGAGGAAAAAATGGAGATTGGGTCTGACATTATGTGGATTCTGACGAGTTTAATCTTCCACCGCCGAATAGCATGACAGAGCTCCAAATTCGTAGCCAAGAGGTACTTCCCGTTCCTATCATTTTTAGTATGGAATGTGGCCACTTTGTTGATTGGGACTGTTGGGTTGATAGTGAGTTGCAAGATATTGAGTTTGTGAATTTATTAAAGCAGTCTTAAATTTATGGTAGTGTATTGGTGTCCTGTAGTCTAAATATGAAAAAAGACATTGCCGGGTTGCGACGTTTGGTTTGTAGGTGGAATTCAGCAACCCACACATTCTTTTTTGCTTGGGGCGAGGCTACTATAACTTTAGAGGATGTAGAGAAAATTTTATTGTTGCCATTGGTGGGTTGCAGGCAACCATGGCCGATTTTTTTTGTTGAAGGGAGTGAAGGTATCATTAAACAATTGTACACGGGTTATGGTGGCCGTGATGTTCCACCATGTAATAAGCACTCTCGATTTGCTGCATTCGGTATTTCGAAAACTTTGAGGGAACCCTTGTTTGCCATGCTGCTTTCATGGTTTATTGGCTGAGTCGTTATGTGTTAACTGAGTCCCCCTTTGATCATATAAAAGCATATTTGTTTCCTCTTGCTATATTGCTGGCTCATGGCGAATCTTTCACTATGGGTATAATCATTTGGATGCTCTTCACATTTCCAAAATGGAGGGATACCATATTATGCCATGGTGACTTATTTGAACTTGGCATTACTACAAGTTTGGGCGTGGGAATATGCTCTTCCTCTCGTAACATACACTTATTCCATCACAGCTGTTCGCAAGCACTATCCACCAAGTCCTAAGAACAACCAGCTTGAGTTTTTACAAAAATTCCGCTAATCTCTTCCCATACTTCTTAAGTGGATAGGAGTTAAGTCTCCCTTACTATCTTGGGTTGAGTTAATGGATAGGGAGGCTGACTTTATATGGCATCCATACGTTAGCGTTGCTGACGGTTTTTCATTAGCGTTGTTGGATGAAGATGTTGAATCTGATGTGAGTGCATATAGTTCTTTGTTAGCTCGTACTCCACTTTGGTTATTTCCTTGTGGTCCTTCAGGTTCTTGGGCACGGTACAACCCACACAGAGTTAGGCGTCAGTTTGGATATAATTAGGGTGTGCCAAGTGAGAACCCAGTGGTCCTTGACCATGAGCATTCTATGACTCCATTCGTTTTGCAAAACGGGCGTTCTTGTTTGAATAAGGCACCTCTACTGGCATTAATTCCCAAAAATCCTAGAGTTAGGGTTCTTAGTCGGAGGGCTTGTCAATATTAGAATGAGATAGTTGTTAGGTTCAATGATTATGCAGCAACTGGTAGGGATGAATGCACTTTTCCTCCCCTACTTTGCCACCAATTAATAGGTTGCGCCATATGAAATTTAGTCGTGGATTGGTTGCATATTTTACGAAAGAGAAAATAGGTTTTGTGGCTTGGCATGATGAGGTAGTGGCTTGGGTGGCATACGCAGGCAAAGTTCCTAAACCTTGGAAAAAATATGAACTCATGGCTAAAGCTCGCGTCTCTGCTCCTTTCAGCGCGTGGTGAGGCCTTGAATGCCAAGCGCCCAACTAAGAGGGAAAGCTTAGAAACTTATGTCGATGCTTTTGCCCTTCCTTATTCCTTACCTAAAAAGGTCCGCTCCTCAGTAGTTGCAAGCTTGAGGGTTTTACCTTGCATAGTGTTGGCGCTTCGCACCATGAAGGATGATGCTCTCTCACCCTTAAATTGTGCTATCTCAATGCATCCTTTGCCTGGACTTGAGATTTCTGACAACCAGGTACATCCACTTCCTTCTCTTTTCCTCGTTATTTCATTAATATATATATATATAATTTATTTATATTGTTTTTTTTTTGTTATTTTATCATTCATACACACACACATATGTATGTATGTATGTATGTATATATTTATTTATTTATTTATTTATCTATCACTCCACTGGACCATCACTCCTCTTTTTTCTTTTTCTTTTTTTCTTTTAGGTTCCTTCCTCTCTTGTGGTCTCTAAAGGAAAAGTGGACATCCCATAATCATTTGAAGATGACCTGTGGGATGATTGTGAGAATGTTGCAGTACCTATTGCTGCTGCCTCTCCCCTTATCACCATAGAACAAAGGTCTTTAGTGGGCGTTGGCAATGAGATGACAAGTGAAAGCTACGATGGGACAAGTGAAAGTTCAACTGGAACCACAATGAGCCTCACAGCAAAACTTCCTTTCCACCCATTCCCTTCTTTTTTTTTTCTTTTTTTTTAAAAATTATAATAATAACTTTATGCCTCTGCTCATACCATGTGACTTTTAGTGTGAAAGGGACTTTGGATGTGAGCAAGGGAGTCGATGTTGTCGAGGAGGTGACTAACATGAAACTTGTGATCGTGAAAGCCTCAATGAGTATTTTAATGTTTTTGGGGGCACACACGTTCCTATACACGTGTGTGTATTTATACACACACACACACACACACACACACACACACACACACACACACACATGTATATACATATACGTCTTCCAGTTTTATTTTTCTTTTCTTTTTAATTCATACATACATTTCAACTAGTCTTTATGCCACTTACCTACAAGTTCAGGTTACCCTCAATATGGGCATTGAGGCACCCATAGATGCCACCGTTGAACCAGATTCTCAAATTGAACCTATGTCCACATGTCTTGATTCCCTAACTCTCATTTCTAATAGGGAGCACATCGAAGCTTCCTTAGGCAGGTTCAAACAAGACAAAAATAATGAACATGAGGCTTCCCATTTCTACCATTTCTACAACTTCGTAGGCCCAAGCCCACGTATCCATCAGTTCTTAGTCCCTTCAGAGAGTGTTCCATTGTTGGAACATCTATGAACCAGGCACAATGATTTCATCGGGCAGTTGACAGTCGGTTTAATTATTGTGTATCTTTTATTGAGGATCTTGGCTGCGGTGCTTATGGATATGCAAGAAACTCAGGTGATGCCTGAACTGAAGAGCAATTGTTTAAGTGGAGGGATGCTGTGAGAGACTTACATAAGGCTGGTTTAGAAGTTTCCTTTATTCTCCGTCATCTTTAAGATGTTGCTACATCATGGTTTTGTAGAGACGTGAAGATTCAATTGGCATTTATTGTACATCGAATTTTCGAATTGGAAACAGAGAAATCCTCCAGATGTCATCATCTTGGATAACACTGCCATTCACAGCTTGCTTTGAATTTCCACCATCTCCTTATCACATGCCTCTTTTTCTTTTTCTTTTTTTTATTTATTTTTTATTTTATGACAGATGTATCTTGTAGGAAAAGTGCTTAGACTCCTCTTTTTTTTTTTCGGTCCTTGTGTATGGAGACAGTGACGAGACACCCCACATCTTTTTTTGTTTTAGGTTGTGTACATGTACTAAACAACCCCTTTGGCTCTGTCTTTGGTATTTCACTTAGATTAACCTGTCAAATATATTATCAAACCTGTTTTCGCATTTAGCTTCGAAAAAGGTTGTTCATGCTTTGTGGGTGTGTATGCATCTATTTTTTAATACTCAAATTAAAGTAGTTTTGTACCTTTCTTTGAGATCATGTATGTTTGCAGGTTATGTATTGCTACTTAGATGCAAATCACAATTAATCAAGCAGTCAGCTTACCCTTATTCCATCCTCCAAGGAAGTGTCAATGAGCATGGTGCTTGACTATTGTGGCCCTTAAAGGGTGATTTGGGCCTTCTTGTACCTCACTCTCTGCGTAGATTATATATATATATATGTGTGTGTGTGTGTGTGTGTGTGTGTGTGTGTGTGTGTGTTTTTTTTTGGCTCACCATTCAGTGTTGCTCCCATGTATAGTCTGCAAGGCCACACACTAGCGTTTTTTGGACTATATTTATGTGCATTGCAAATCATGCCAGCTTGCCATTTTTAGGGGGATGGTTTTGTTTTTCCTATGTTTGTAGTTAAATAGTACACCTACCATCCTTACCTATGGTAGGCTGTAGCACCATTTGTATCCTCACACTCAGTAGCTCTGTTGAAGCAGTAATCAGTCATTGCTTAATAAATGTATCATGTGTTAATTTATAGCATTTGATGCTAGCTTTTGATTCATAAGCCCACTCATTGTTTTGCAAGGTTTCAGGTATGAACGTGTGTCATTGCCCTTCCCCCCTCCCCCTGTTTTTTTGTTGGTCCCCTTATTATTTTGTAAGGTGTATATGAGTGGATGTTAGGCTCCCTCTTGCGAATGAGGATTTAGCTATGGCATTACTTCATTGACTTCCTTACCACATTGTAAGGCTTGTCATTGAAGGGGTACCCACCTGGCTTCCCTTACCTTCTTAAAAGCATAGTAGTCTTGCATATAGGGGTCTTGCCTTGATCGTGTTTTCATGAGCTCCCTTACGAATTCGTAAGGTTTGTTGCTTGAACAAAGTGATTCATGTTCTTTTGAGACATGTGCGCTTACATGGGTGTCTGTGTGTATATACATATATCAAAAAAAAGGAAAAAGCGAAACGAGAATGTGATGATGCCATTTAAAAAAAAAAAGAAAAAAGTGGGCATTCTCATTGATTCATTACACTCATATATCATAAGAAAGTGCAAGGTAATAAACTAAAATGCAAATCACATGGCGGATGACGCCCAACCTCAAAAGTGAGATGGTGTTTTTCGCCTCAGATGAAAAAACACACATACAGACACACAAGCAATGCATGGTACCTATGTTTCCAAAATAGACTAGCACTTCTTGATCTCACTAAGTGTGATAAAGCTTGAGCCACTGGCCATTGATGGGATTCGTTGTGGCAGACTTGTCCATGCTACAAAGGCGATAATACCCACTTCCATGAGCCTCCTTCACAACATATAGGCCTTCCCAATTTGGCGCAAACTTGGAAGGGGCCGCTACAGTTCTTTTTATGCAATCTACTACCCTAAGAACAAGTTGGCCTTCCATGAAGATTCGTTCACGCACATTTTGCTCATACATGCTGCTCATTCGTGGTCAGTATCTCCATACCCTCTCGCATGTGAGGTCGAGCGTTTCATCCATTGTTTCCAAGTCGACCATCCACACCTCAACACATATATTCACATCTATTTCAAGCTCTTGGCCCTACAATGTGTGAGTTGTTGGCACCATCAACTCCATCGATGAGATGGTTTCGGTGCCATATACCAAAGAAAATGGTGAAAAGCCAGTGGCTGTTTTGGTAGAGCTTCTATAGGCCCAAAGTGCGTTGAGAAGATGTGTATTCCAACTTCCAGCATAGTTAAACACCATCTTACTAAGAATTCCCAATAAGACCTTATTGGTTGCCTTCACTTGCCTATTCCCTTAAGGGTAGTAAAGGGTCGACCTTCGATGCTTGATTTTTTAATACTCGGTGATTGCTCGAACATCTTTGTTTATGAACGAAGTACCATTGTCACTCACAATCTTGTACGGAATCCCAAAACGGCAGAGGATGTGCTCTTTTATGAAATTGGCCACAACCGGCCCTATCGCTCTCTTAAGCAGAATAGCTTCCACCCACTTCGTAAAATATTCGATGGCAACAAGGATCCAAATGTAGCCATTCGATGGCGGATGGATGAGGCCGATTAGATCAAGCCCCCAAGTGTGAAAAGGTTATGGTGTGCTTATGTCTTGCAAGCTCATGAGATAGGTATGGATAAGGTTTGCATGCATTTGACAAGTGTGGCAGCATTTAACAAACTCAATGGTGTCCCTCTTCATTGAAGGCTAATAATACCCTGTAGATAAGAGTCGTTCATGAAGTTTCTTTCCCCCTTGATGCTCTCCACACTCTCCACCGTGTACTTCTCTCATTATAGCCTACGATTTTGTGAAGCCTAAACATCTCAGCGGCTCGCCATTGTATCCTTTAAGAAACAAAATCCCCCCTTCAGCAAAATAGGGCCTGGCTAGCTTCTTGAGGTAATAAGCCTCTTCCTGTCAATAGGTAGGACTCCTTTCAAGACGAATTCTAGAAATGGTGTTCTCCAATCAGTTGTCTGGAAGATAGCATATGATTCTACCCTATCGAACACATGTTGGCATGTTGGGCAATGGCTTTGCACTTCATTTGCTTGGGTCTTCATATCAAGCTAAAAATAACCTAAGCGTTGAAGGCGTCGATAGAGGGGGATTTCGTTCTCAGCGCAGCAGGTCCTCTCATGGACTTCACTCAACCTCTTTGCTGCTTCTTCTAAATTTACACCTTGCTAACACTCCTTTAGGTAGCCTCCAATAAAGCTCACTAGCAACAAGCATATAGTTTCGAAGCTGTTTGGCATCAATTTCTATCCCTTGTTCCAATAAGGCATCTCTCAAAGGTGTTCGCCAATCTTCAGCTCCTATGGTCCTATTTTTAAACTCCTCTTACAAGAGTAGTGTAATAGGGACGCTTCTTTTGAGGATGGTAACTTTGGTACTTTCCCTTTCGAACATGATTTTGGACCTAAGCATGGCTAAGGCATCGACATGGCAGTTGTCCGATCTTTGCGTGTGTTCTATGGTCAGCTCGTCAAAATGATCCTTCAGCCTTTGAGCCATTGCTCGATATGATGCCAGCGAGGGCTCTTTGAGAGAGAAGTCACCCCTCGCTTAACTTACCACAAGATTCGAGTCTCCCGCACTTTGAGCCTTTTAATTCCCATTTCACGTGCTATCGCTATGCTGGTAAGATATGCTTCGCATTCTGCCACATTATTAGAGCAAAGAAAGTCTAACTTGAAAGATATGGATAGGGCTTCGTTTTCCCCATTAGCTAGGAAAATACTAGCTCCTCCACCAGTGGAAATGGAAGATCCATCAAATGTCATCTCCCACAGACATTTATTCTCCTCTAGGCATTCCACCCCTGTGACTTCTCCAAGCACTTCATCCGTGATTTGTGAGATGTCTTCTCCAGGGAATTGGGCTAAAAGCTTCGCTATTGCCTAACCCTTAACTGCCCTTGGCATGGCGGGCACCATATCATATTCGGAGAGTTGGAGTAACCATTGTGTCGGCCTACTCAAGAGAACGGGCCTTTGCAAGAATGTCCTTATCGGATTGGACTTCGTCATTAAGTGCACCGTGTGGGCTAAGAGATAATGTTGCAATTTTTGCACTACATATATCAAAGATAGACAAGTGCGTTTAGCTCTTGGGTAACGAGTTTATGCATTTCTAAAGGCTTTACTCATGTTGTATACAGGCTGTTCAGTACCATCTTCACCTTCTTGCGCGATTAGAGCTCCAACAACCTTGTCATTTAAGGTAAGATAAAGTCACAGTGGCACGTCTGGCGTTGGTGACCTAACAGTAGGTAGGCCAGTCATCATCTCTTGCAATTTACCAAAAGCTAACTGGTGTTCATTACTCCATTGAAACTTCACGCCTTTCCTCAATAATGGGGTGAATAGGGCGATTGCTGTTGCTAACCCCAATATGAATCTTCGAATGTAAGAGAGTTTTCCTATAAAGGACTTCAATTCTTTAACTGATGTTGGGGGTTTCATTATGACTATGGCTTTCACTTTCAATGGGTCCACATCGATTCTATTTTGATGAATAAGGAATCCTAGAAATTTTCCAGTTGTCACCCCAAATGTGCACTTTAAAGGATTCATGCGCAGTTTGTAACGACGACATCTCTTAAAGACTTTCCTAAGGGTTCTCGCATGACTCTCTCCAGTTTTAGACTTTACAACTATATCATCGACATAAATCTCGAGTTCCCGATGCATTATGTCATGGAAGATAGCGATCATAGCTCTTTAATACGTGGCACCCGCATTTTTAAGCCCTAATGGCATCATGGTTTAGTAGAAAATTTTGATAGGAGTGTGAAATGCGGTCTTTACTGCATCTCTTGGTGCCATTTTGATTTGATTGTAGTTGCTAAAACCATCCATAAAGGAGAACATCTTATGACCCATAGCTGAGTTGATAAACTGGTCCATGTATAGGGAGAGGAAACCTGTCCTTTGGACAGACCTTGTTTAGGTCTTGAAAGTTGACACAACAACTTATTTTTCCATTCTTTTTCTTCTCGGGAACTATGTTTGAGAGCCACTGTGGGTGTTCAATAGGCTTGATAAACCTCGCTGCTAACAACTTCTTAACCTTTTGAACAATTTGAGCTTCGACATCGGGATGGAAAATCCTCTTTGGTTGCACCACCATTTCGAGATCTAGACCCGACATTTCTTCGTACTGCCATGCGAACAAATCGCGATACTCTTTAAGCAAAGACACTAATTCCTTTTTCTCGGGTGGCGTGAGCAAGGGATTGATGAAGATAGGCAGCTCCGTATTATGGTCATCGCCCAAATAGACTATTTCAAGTTCCTTATTGATTGGCAACAACTTAGGCGGGGTCAACACTTCTTGCGATACCGCTTCTTTTTTAGTTGGATCAAATGTTTCTTCTAAAAGGCAGCAGGAGATACGACAACCCTCCTTTGTTAGTCTGGGGTCCTCTTGCTTGGCACATTCAGGCTTAACACGCCTTCACAAGCAATAACTAGTGCACCCATCAGGCAACTGAATCTTCTCGCATCTTGGAGCATCATGGGTCGTCTCCTTTCACTTTTTGTATTTCTTCCTCCTTTCAAGGAGATCTCGTAAGTCCACTTCAGACCCTTCTTTAATATCTTCCCAACTAGGCAAAAGGGTGCCCAAGGGCTTTACAATTGCGTCCTCTCCACTTATGGTCAATTGATCATAAAAGGCCGCTCCTAGATAATGAGCCTCTGATTGGTTGAAAGGAGCAAGATTGGCTGGGATGTGAATCGGTTTTCCATTTAAGCGTCCATTTACACATTGATGGTAGGTAGACGATATAAGCTTGTGCTTGTGTAGCCATGGCCTTCCTAATAACACATGGTAAGACACAGAAGAATCAAGAACATGGAACCTAGTGAGCCCCACAAGTGGTCCGACCTTTAGTACTAATTGAATGTGCCTAATGGTATGTTCACATCCTTCTCCAAATCCGATAATCTCCATTGGCAATCCTTGTATTTTTCTCTGAGAAATACCTGTTGCAACAAGAGTACTTAATGGAGTAACATTGAGGGATGAGCCGGTGTCTATGAGGGCTCTCCCCACATGAACTTCATTTATCATTGCTGAGAGATATAATGGCCTCTTATGATTAGGGTATTAGACTTCCATGTCTTCATCAGTAAAGATGACCACATTAGTCGTCTCTAGAAAGGCTCGACTTGTGTGAGCTTTGGTTGTAAAACAATGGGATCTAGATGAAGATGCAATGCCGACAATAGCTTCTATTGTTGTCATTCTAGCCTTAGGGGTTAATCCTAATTGGTTGAACAATGAACGAAATGTGAGACTTCTTTGCAATGTCTTAATAGCGGCTGGAGTAAGTGTGGCGGATATCATGGGATCTTCTTCTTCTTCTTCACCGCTAGCATGTATGACCATAGCGACTATCCCCTTTCCCCTATCATGTTGAGGCAAAGGATTTCTTTGTACACCTTGAGTGTCACAGCCTATTTCGAGAGTGTCGTCTGCCAATTTCTCACGAAACAGCCTTTGTATGTAGCAACA
Source organism: Quercus variabilis (assembly GCA_030445155.1). NCBI lineage: Eukaryota > Viridiplantae > Streptophyta > Magnoliopsida > Fagales > Fagaceae > Quercus > Quercus variabilis. The sequence goes on along the minus strand of CP129446.1, from coordinate 83,257,227 downwards.
TTCCACAGTTGGGTGATGAACATATCTATGGTAGCGATAGAAACATGAATTTTTCTTGTCTTCCTTGGTTGGCTTTCTATCAATCTTGTACAGTTTTACCATTCCATCTACGATCCACCGATTAAGGATGACACTTAACTCCTCTAACGTGCAAGATATGGGCGGATATTCTTCAATTGCCTTGCCTTTCTCGTTCTTCTTCTTGCTAGCGGGCTCATTGGCAGCCACCAAGAGCGCTTGGGGAGCATTCCTCTTACCAATCTTTGACCGCTCACTTGTTTTTGAAGCTCTCTCATTTGTGTTCCAAGATGCTGTGGTTTTGCAGGCCTTTTGGAGTAGTGGAGCAAATTGCTTAATCTCCAAATTCTCAAGGTGACTTTTGTACTCAAAAAACATACTATCAATGCAAATTTCAACCAATTCATGCTCCTCATACTTCACATGGCATATGTAATCGAGTAAATCTTCGCTGGTCCTTTACTTAGTGTTGTGTAACCCAATCAACGTAACCTCCTTTTGCTCTTGGTAATACTTCCCATAGAAGCACTCTGCCATGTCCTCCCACGACTTGATCGATCTAGATGGGATCGTGATGTACCATGAGTAAGCCTTGTCAGAAAGTGACTTGGAAAACTCGCAAAGGCATAACTCCGAATCACTAGCGTATGGGCCTATAGTATCTATGAACTTGCTTACATGCTCAAGAGCGTTTCCTCGTCATCCATCATAGAGTGAAAATGTGGGAACTTCATAATTTTGGGGATATGGTTTGTGCAATAGCTCAGACGGGTAAGGAGGTTGGCGAACAAATTACCTTGGCACTTTGGAGATTTTCACTTGTTCCCTCTCAATGAGCTTTGCTATGTCAGCAAGCGTGACATATTGAGAATCATTATTAGCATCAAGCGCGTCACTAGCTTTGTCCTGCCTCGCCTTTTCGCTATTATTCACCAACTTTTCATTTTGACCTTTTTCGAGCGTGAGCTCCTCTCGCCTTGTTGGATTCTTCAATGTGCTGGATAGCCTGAGCAAGGCTGTCCTGGTTCCACTGCATGCCTCGCATCATTTCAAATAATTCCTTCATTTGCAAAGGGGCTTGTTCAACCTCCTCATCAAGATGTACTTCCCTCAAAGAGGAATCGTCAGCGACTGCCCCTTGAGATGGAGTAATGGTGTGGGATGTATGTTGGTCTTTTGACTTGGGAGGCATGGTTTCTCCTTCCTTAGTTGCTTGACTCCCTGGTGGAGTCGCCAAAATGTCGAGGACGTTTTGTGACAAAGGCCTAGATTGCAGAAATGAGCCCAAAACTCCCCTTGTGTTTGTTAAATTCGTCAGTTATTTGGAGAGACAAGCCTAAAATTCGTAATGTGAGGTACACAAAGGCTAATGGTGCTTTATGGAAAGAGAAACCAATACAAAAAATGAAAACACAAGAAAGTGCAGAAACTATATATTCATAAGTTAGAAAATTCAGCTCGCAGTCATTGAGAGGAAGAAATTGAGGGAGGTCCCGAGCAAGAGAGGGAGAGTTCCCCTATATTAGTATTTTCACCTCCAGGCCTTCAAATCGTCCATACACTGGGTAGCTGACTGGGCTTTTGTGTCAAAGTTTTGAGTTTTTTGTAGGAAAACCTTGTCCCTTTCTTGTAGGCAGGTGATGAATATTTATATCAAGCTTTAGGGGATGCTTGTGACCAGTTTTTTAGTTGGGAGAAGGCCTTGGACCTTTCAGAAGCTATTTCTATGACTTGGTATATTAAGTTTTATGTTTAGGGAAAGGTTTGGTAGCTTTTTTCATGATTTTAGAAACAAAGTTGTTTTTTCTTCATAGTTGTTGTCTCTAGTCTTTGTAGACCTTGGAAAACTACATTTGGGTGGCTGAGTGGGCTAGGCTGTTTAGCCTTTTTCTTAGAGTCAGCTGTGCCTTGGTGTGAAAAAATGGAGCTGAGCTAAAAATTAGGTGCACGGTCACCCAGAGCATGGAGCCAAATTTGGGGTAAAAATTTCTAACAATAGACCTCCTTTATGGGCCCTAAATGCCCCCAGCGTCCCTAGCCCACTTCATGGCACATATGAGCTAGGCCTATGTAAAGAGTCCAATGGGAACTAACTCACACCTACTGAAACCATTCCTACTCAGTTCTCCAACCATTCGCATGGGCTTGGGCCATGCAACAAAGTAGAGTACATTGATAAGACACATCAGTCAGACCCGCTAAGCAATTGGGCTTAGTCATTTCTGTCGAACCATAAAATTTGTCGCAAAAATGACCATTAACACATATATTGTTAAAACAGTTATTGTTACTTTATCTAAAAAAATTGATATAAACAAATGAGTTGTCTCTATCAATTAGAACTTAGATCCATGTTACATGTTTGTTAAAACACTTATTGTTATTTTATTTTTTTAACCCAAAATATTGTTGTAATTTGGTGAAGTCACTTGACACATCTACAGTTTAGAAAAAAATTCTATAATTTAGTGAAATCACTTGGTGCAAACACAGCTTATAAAGCCAACTTTTATTATATAATATATATGATAATATGATATGATTTACAACTTTTTTGTGTTTGGACAAGAAGGATACTAGAGAATGGAGTGAAAAGATTTTATCCCTAGCTTGTTTGAAAGTTTAATAGGAAAGAATAGAATGGAACGTGAGTTCCTTTCCCTAATTAACTCAGTTTTTACTTTTTAATCACTTTAAAAGTTGGAGGAATCATAGAGAATAGAACTTGCTTTGATGAATTTTCACTGCAATTCACATAATATGCCTCCCCCCCCCCCCCCCCCCCCAAAAAAAAGACTATTCCTCTATTTTTATTAAAGAAATTCCATAGCAGTAATATTATTGTTATAAAATTATGGGCAACAAATTAATTTGCCTCCCTATTAGTATGATTCACAACACAACTAGTGAAGTAATTAGAAATAACTCTAATATAGTATTAGATAGACCAATGGGGATCCGAACAAGATTTCTAAATTAAGTGGGAGAAATACCTTAGCGGATTTTTTGGCATTAGAATTTCCCTCTTCACGAATCACTAGGGGTTTGATTGAAAAAACAAATGCCGTTCTTGATGGAAGTTTTGGCCCTTTCTAAGCCCCATAAGCTCAGTTTATAACAAAAGAAATGATACAGAGAAAAGGTGTCAAAAGAGCAAATGCTGAACCGACCAGCTGAGGCATTTTAAAAGTCTTTAAGCCATAATCTCAGTCACCTTTGCTCACTGCTCAAGGAGATATAGACAATTAATTATCAATTACATGTGAAAGTCAAAACTCAAAAGCTTGTTTACACTGAGCAATGATGATGACACATGGTAGAGTCCATGTTCAGATTACTGATTTTGACTAAAGTCAATTTCTTATAGGCTCCTAGTACTAAAGAAATTAGTTCACTGTGGAATTTTTCTTAGCTGTTACTTTATTTTTATTTTTTGTGAAGAATTTCTTAGCTGTTACTTGATTCATGAACTCTGGTATATAAGGTTTCCTTAGAGTGGCTGTAAAGCCAACCATCTTGCGAGATCATATACTTGTGGGGTTAACATTGGTATGGTTTTGTAGACATATGGCTTGAATCAAGGAGTTTGACTCCTTGTTGGATTTGGATTTTAAAAAAAAAAAAAAAAAAAAAAGAGGAATTTTTATTCTTTTTAGTTACTATCAATTGTATAAGTCTTGTCTCTATTTGATTTAAAATTTTATTTGAAATAAGAATTTTTTTTTCTTTGGTTTAAAACTCCTCCTATAACAATTTGGAAATTGACTTTGGCATATCATCTCCAATATAAGTAAAGTGTGTACGGCAAAATTTAAGTGTGTGAAAGAAGCTCTCTAGTCGGCCTGTCATCCTCTTACAGTTTGATTATTTGATATATGTGGATTGCAATTTAAAATAGTGAAAGAGGTTTTATTGCCACTTAATTTTGGATTTATAAGAAAGAGCTATTTTAATGTATTTGAGATTTAGATTTGTGAGAGTGTCTCTATACTAATTTATATTACCTCAAATTTCCAAATTTGATTCGGTAAAATTTTTTTGATTCCTAATATTTGATTGAATTTGAGCTTCTGCTTTCGCTATTTTACAACAGGTTTTACCAAGACCTTCTATTCTACCAAAAGTAGCACCCGCACTCGTGGTTGAAATTCGTTTTTTTGGTTTTGTCGCCATGGCATTAATTTGCTGCGAATTTACTCGATTATATAGTTAAATACAATGAGTATCGATATCAACGACCGATCTTTATTTCAAATGTAAATCACATGACTATGCTAATGGCCTTTCACTAGTCAAACACTTCCCCATATAAATTTTGATTTAGCAAATGTTGGCAAACTAAACTAAAGCTTACAACATTAATGCAACTTCAATCACTTACAGCCTATATATGGTCTTTCACATGTATCTTCGTCTATCTTGATAAGAAAACCCTACATAAGAGTGAGACAAAGAAGAAGAAAAAACTGAAGCCATGGCAGGCTTTTGCTGCTCCATATCTTTTGTATTTATTCCATTTTCTCTAATTCTTTTCTTCCTCTTCTTTTCCTCTTCCTTAAACATAGACTATTCCACTCTCCTTTCATTTTCCTATCTTAGAAAAAGCCACCACACAAATCCACAGCAAGTATCCCAAGATGTGTTTCTTTCAACCAATTGCAATACACATAAGGCTGGTAATATCAAAGTAAGAAACATCTAAATTATGCTAACTTTTTGTTTAAATTTTATGATTGATATTGCTCGTTGTTTAATCATTGCTAGCTGTATTTTGAAATTTTATTTATATTTTATTTTTGTTAATGTATATGCTATGACCTGAAGAAAAATAGCTTAAAGATAATTGAAGTAGGTTTAGCTAAAGCAAGGGCTGCGATACGTGAAGCAATTCGGACAAGAAGATATATGTCCAAGAAGAAAGAGACCTTTATCCCTAGAGGTTCCATTTACAGAAATCCATATGCTTTTCATCAGTTAAGTTCGAAAATTTCAGAACTTCCTTTATTACTGTTTGCTAGTATTAACAATTTGAAAATTGTTAAATTTAGTACAAATTTTACTCTAAAATTGTTATTTTAAATTAATGTTGCAATGAATGTGATTGATCTTACGTCTACAACATAATAAATCAATAATGAGCGATTGTATATAGATATTACAAATTTTGTTACGTAAGCTTATAAATTAATGTGCTATCATCAAGCACAAAAAAAAAAATAAATAAATAAAAATTTGAAACATTTTTTTTATTATGTTGAGAAACATTTATTTATTATCTTGTTGAAATCTCAAACAAGCATGCCACACCATTTTTTAGTCTTTGTAATAAAATTAGTAGTAAATTGAATATTTTACATAAACAAATTTTTTAAATATATTTTTGTTTTATGTTTAAAAGTTAATACACATCAATTTGTATAACATTTGTAATAAATAAAACACAGTAACAAAATTATGCATGAGTAACAAAATTCTTGTTGGTATATTATGTAATCGATCAGGAGCCACATAGAGATGATGAAGAGGTTCAAGGTGTGGACCTATGGAGAAGGAGAGAAACCTTTAGTCCACAGTGGACCATTGAAGGACGCGTACGCCATAGAAGGGCAATTCATAGATGAAATAGAAAGCTATGAAAGTCCCTTCAGGGCTTGCAATCCTGAAGAGGCACATGTATTTTTCTTGCCCATTAGCGTAACCAATATTGTTGATTATGTTTATATGCCTATCACCACAGACGCAGACTTCTATCGTGATCGTCTGCAAAAGATTGCGATGGACTACGTTAAGGTCGTTGCAAATAAGCACCCTTACTGGAACAGAAGCAATGGTGCTGACCATTTCATGCTTTCATGTCACGATTGGGTACGTACTTTCCGTTGTAATCGTACTGCATTATTAGTTCATTTTGGTATCCTAGGAGGAAGTTAATTTTTAAAACAATAAATCTAGGTACACATAAATGGTCTGCAATTGTGATTTTTTTTTCTTTTATACTTTAAAATTACTCTTTCTAAAAATATGATATGTTGTAGCTATCTATTACTATTACTTTTCCCAAGAAGCAAGGCTTGTTTTGTAGTTTGTAAAGTCAAAATATACACATGCTAAAGCTATTTGAGTTACACTTGTCAAAGGGCTAAAGCTATGTGAGTTGACCATATTTTCTATGGGGTGTCCGTGTCCCGTGGCCGTGGGTTCAACCCCATGATATTGATTAACACTCCCCATGTGGACTTATTAGAATTAATATTTCATCAAGGTTTAAGTAAGCCATGTGAAGTCGTAAAAAGAAAAGGAGGAAACAAATGATAACCCATGTGAGGCAAAGAAAAAGAAAGAATGGAACAAATAAATTACTCATAAATCAATCTTCGTGTGTATAGATTAATTTGTTAGTAATTAAGGTCATGGTAAGCCGAGTGTTTTTGGTGTGAAAGCGAAAGAGAGAAAAATGTGGTTTTTTGTTGGGGAAGAAAAATGTGTAAGGAGGGGATGATGAGTTTGAGGTTTTCATTTTTATGATTTTTAAGCACAAAAATTTGAGAAGTGTTACGCTCACAAAATTTTTACAACACTTGTATAGCAAATCATAGATGGTAAGTTATTAACATATTATTGGTTCTAGTTTAAATCTACAACTTAAATTACTTTTTTACCTACTTATAACAGCTAATAACAACTTGCCACTTAAGATTTGTTGTAAAGTGTTGGGCAAATATTGTGAACATAGCAATTCTCTAAAAATTTTAAAAAATTTGTGAGACGTAATTTCTTCCACAATATTTGTCAAATTTCTATGGCCACTATAATTAACGCTATTGAGTAAGTAGTTTTTGGCATAAATTTGACTAAACATTTTAGCCTAATTAAGTAAATTTGTTTGAAAATACCTTTGAATGGAATTGTGGTGTGTCTTTGTATTACAACTCCTTTCTCTCTCTCTTGTGTGTGTGTGTTTGTTTTTCAACGAAAAAAATTTAAATTTGTTTGAAAATGCCTTTAAGTGTCTCTTTACCTAAATGGAAAAAAAAAAAAAAAATTTACAAGATTAATTTCTCTTGAAATCGACTTGTCCGTTTGGATAGCTTATTTTTTGCCAACTTATTTTACTATTCATTTTATTTTTGCTATTATTCATGAGTCTCACTGTACTTTTTGGTACTATTCATGGGTTTTATTGTACTATTTCAACTAACTTTTATCTTTATCTACAGTACTTTTAGCAAAATGTTTTTAGTTTCAATAAAAAGTTTTTAGTTTCAATAAAAAAGTCTAACTAAAATTATTTGTTGGATTTTCTTAATTTACATAAGACTAAGTTGTGGTCCAACACTTTCAAGCTAGAAACAATATAAATTCTACTTGTAATTTCTTGAAAATTACATAAAAAGAAAATTAAATATATGGCAAAAAATTTTATATTATTATTATTGCATCAAACCATTAGCAAATTGTATAAACGTAATTATTATATTTCTATACTAAGTCACTTAAGGTCCCGTTTAGTAGAGTATCTTAAACACACATTTTCAGTTTTTAAACAATATTACACACATTTCACACTTTTTTTTACCCACATGTATTTTAAAAAAATACAAATAATATTACTCAAACTTCTCTATCAAACGGGTTAATATACTAAGTTCAAGTATCCTCATATTGGCTAGCTTGTTAGTTAAGCAATGTTTTCTAATATTTATATTCTTATATATTTTCATAATACAGGCACCAGATATCTCAGTTGCCAACCATGATCTCTTCGAGAATTTAATTAGGGCCCATTGTAATGCTAACACATCTGAAGGATTTCAACCCATTAGAGACATCTCAATTCCTGAAATTTACATACCTAATGGAACACTTGGCCCACTTCTTCAGGGCCAGGGCCCAAACAACCGCCCAATCCTCGCCTTCTTTGGTGGTCAGGCTCACGGAGACATTCGTGAAATCTTACTCAAGAATTGGAAGGACAAAGACAGCGATGTACAGGTCCATGAGTACCTTCCTCAAGGCCCAAATTACACCAAAATAATGAGCCAAACTAAGTATTGTTTGTGTCCTAGTGGATTCGAAGTGGCTAGTCCTAGAGTTGTGGAAGCAATATACAAAGGCTGTGTTCCAGTTATAATTTCTGATAGTTATCATCTACCATTGAGTGATGTCCTCAATTGGGGTCGATTTTCAATACAAATTCCAGTGGAAAAGATTCCAGAAATTAAGACGATCTTGCAAGGGATTCCCTATGAGAAGTACAAGAAATTGCAAAAGAATGTAATAAAAGTGCAAAGGCATTTTGTGCTAAACCGGCCTGCTAAGCCATTTGATGTCCTTCACATGGTGCTTCACTCGGTTTGGTTGAGGAGACTTAACTTCGCACTCCCTGCTTGATTGGATTGGGAGATTTAATGTTAACTAGCATGACAACTTGATTACATTGATCAGCTATGTGTATAAATTTTTTGTTGTTGGCTGAATTGTAATTTTTGGCTCACATTTAAGCCAAAAGTCACCAATATGTTAAAAGGTTTGAAACAAATATATCTTTGCACAAATAAAAAAGTTTTAGGACCTCCATGCGAGCTCTTGAAAGCATAATAAACAATTGTTTATTATTTTTTTGTTGTAAAAAACTATCCATACGTTAATAGTTAGAATAAAGTTTAAAAGAGAAGTCAAGTTCGGAACTCGTGTCAATAAGTGACTTGTTGATCACTATACAGATATATGTAAAATTGTTCAAGAGATTGTCTTCATATAGAAGCATTGTGTAAAATAATATATTATAGTACAAGTATAGTACAATGGGCTTAAGGCCCATTGCGTTTGTACACTAATAGCCTCCCTCAAATTCAAGGTAGGAGGTGAGAGAACATATTGGGTTTGGAAATTTGGTCATGAAAGTGTCCCTCGGAATGTGACTTGATAAAAACATCTACAAGTTGATCTTGAAAGTAGTAGAAATCGGCTAAAGATAATCTTAAAAGAGGTGATCCTTGAAAGATGATAATCAATTTCAATTTGCCTAGTCCAATGGTGAATGACATCATTACAAATAATTTGAATGATACTTTAGGTATCACAATAAATAGGAATACAAATGAAACGATCACACCTAAATCCTATAGTAACTAACGCAACCAATCAAGTTAAAATATAGTGTCATTAATTAGGATACAATAGTTAAGAGAAAGAGGTATGAGTTGAGAGGCAAGGTAGTGAGGTGAAGAAGGTGTGGGGAGAAAAAAGATAGTAGGGTCAATGGGGGTGCTAATATACTGGATTCCAAAAGATATCGTTTGGGGAGGGAAAACAACACAAAAGCGCTTGGATGGGGTTCAAACTTCAAACTTGGGTTATCAATTCTATTTGATCATTCATAAAAATTAAAATCTATTTGACGAATTTTGGTTAAAAAGAAACTGGACCAAGACTAAACCTAAAATAAAATATTTTGAAATTTATAATTTGTTACCGTAGTACCGACTTCAGGGGTGGAAATTTGACCGACACAAAAAAAAAATCGGTCAGTTTCGAGCGGTTGGTTTGGTCCTGTGATTCTTTTTATGCAACCCAGCATCCGCATCCGGATTCTAAATCCTATCTTATTTTACCACCTCAAAAAATCACTTTATCAATTATACAATACAATTTTACAATTCTCCAACATCCCAACTTTTATATCTCAATCCTACTTATTAAAATAATATTTTTACATAATAAAATAATATATCTCACCATTACCATTATCCAATACAACACATTATTTATTCTTTATTTATTCTTTCTCTCTCTTTCCTTCTGGCCAGAACCACAATCACCACCACCGCTGCACACCACCACCGCTGCCACCCCCACCGCCAGCAACCCAGAAACTACCGTCAACACCAAAAAAAAAAAAAAAAACCAGAGAAAATCACAACCACCGGACCCAGCAAACACACAAACCCATCAAACACCAAAACCAGTTACACACAAACCCAGCAACCCAGCAAACACAGCCACCGAAAAAAAAAAAAAAAAAAAAACACAAAAACAAAAACAAAAACAAAAACCAGAGAAACACAAACCCAGCAAACCTAGCAAACACAGCCACCGAAAAAAAAAAAAAAAAAAAAAAAAAAAAAAAAAAAAAAAAAACCAGAGAATCTCCGAGCTTAACGTCCAGCCACCGCGCCGATCGCAGCCACGCCACATCGCCAAGCTTGACGTCCAGCCACATCGATCTCCAAGCCGATCTCTACCACGCATTGACGTCCAGCCACCGCACCGATCGCAGCCACGCCACCGCGCTGATCCGAGCTGGCTTGGTGATTCGGCGTGAGCTCTAAGACTGAGAGAGAAGCTTGAGAGCTGAGAGAGAAAAGAAAGAGAGAGACGATGAGAAACAGAGAGAGAGGCAGAGAGAGAAAAGAAAGAGAAAAAATTGGCAGGTGGGAGAAAATTTCGGGTATAAAAAGTATTAAAAAAAATTTTTTTTTTTTTTACAACCCAGCTACAGTGCCATCTTACATTTGAGATGGCACTGTAGCAAAATCCCAAATTTTTTTTAGCATTTGAGATATGACATTCCCATTGCTGATGGATTTTGGAGCTTAAATGCCAAATGTTCTTAACATTTGGCATTTAGCATCCCAAATGCGGATGCTCTAAAGAAAATAAGAAAAAAATTACTAGAAAAAATTCTAAAAATAGATTTTTAAAAGCAACTATAGACACACCAGTTGTCGAAGTTGACTAAAGATTAGTATTTTATAAAATAAATACAACTTTATCAAGTTTTAAAAAGGAAAAAAAATTATAAAAAAAAAAAAAAAAGGCATCCCATACCTAGTGTAATTGCGTAAAATGAAAATAGTTGAGCTAATTAAATACTCATAATCTTTCTAAAAATACTCAATATGAACATTGGTCCAATTCAATGGTCTTTCCTGAAAATTTGAACTCCAGCTATTGCATCACCTCATTATAAAAATTTTGTATTTGTAAAATAATTATTATGTCAAATGTGATATTAAAAAAAAAAAAAAAAAGAGTTTCCATAAAATAAAATAAGTATCCACGAGGAAAGTATGAAAAACTCTTGAGATGTGATCACAAGCAACCAACTTGGCATACCTAAAACTACAATATTAGAACGGTTTTTAGTCATGTATTTGTCACTTGTCACTGCTACTAAATATGTCAAGTCCTTTTAAGGATCAGAAATACCACAAAAGCCTCTCCTCCTTATAACCATGGAGAACATTCACTTAATTAATTGTTTAACTTAAGAGAAACATATCTCAGTCTTTGGAAAAAAAAAACCCATTCATCCAATGAACCAAGAAAGTCAATAAAGCCCATATGATTTTTATTATTTTTCAAATCATGGGAATTCTGTGGAAACATCACTACATATCACTTGCATTGAAAATGATTTTTGACAAAATATATGTGGAATTAGAGGGTCTTGCGTGAGAAAGGGATACAAGTACAATTAAACTACACGCTAAACTCTAGTACAAGTTGGCCTACACCTGTTTAGCAAAAAAAAGGCTGGCCTACACCTATTTTTTCCATGCTGAAGCAGTCTTGGACATGTCATATATGGGATTTCAATATGCAAATTGTGTGTTATTTTGCTGAATTCTTTATGGTTATAAGATAGTGAATGTAGCTGCTGTTCTCAGATAAATGTCAAAATGCTTCAGGCAATAAAGAAATAAATATTACGTATAAAATTCATTTAATGTGTAAGGATATGATGTTATATATTATGCTTATAGCTTATAAGAGGGGCATTCTTCAGACCGAAAGACATAACATTCCACTCATAATGTCCAAAAGGAGTGGTAAGAGCAGTTTTGTACCTATCATTCTCACTAATCTAGATTTGCCAGAATCTTGATTTCATATTAAATTTTGAAAATACAACAGCATCACACAATCTATAGACCAAGTCATTTTTGTTGGGAATAGGATAATATATAGCCATGACCCATGAGGTTGCAAGCATGCATGGTAGCGCAACTCTTATTTTTCAAGTTCTCTTTTGTTGAATTTTTTAAACTAAATTTTCCTTCTTTTTTTTAAACACACAAAAGTTTGACATTTAAGTATTTAATTTAACACTATCAGTTTTTTTAAAATCTTCTCTTTTTTCAACGTGTGTTAAAATATTTAGTATTCTAAAAAATATATATTTAATTTAACATGTAAATTCTATTTTTGGTCAAGTTCCTCTATCTTACAGTGAAACATGATCTAGAGACAAATCAAAGTCAAGTATCGGAACGATGACGTGCGTCGCGGGTTTAGCAATAGGGTTTTTTTTTTTTATTCTGGAAATCGGTTTAGCAATACTTTTCTTACTCTTGTTGTTGTGCAACTATGTATTATGTGTCTTCTGTTGTGCAACTATGTATTATGTGTCTATATATATATATATATATATAACCCGTTGGGTTGAAACTTGAAATAATGAAAGACTCAATTCTTTTTTCTCTTTTTTTTTTTTTCTTTCTTTTTTTTTTTTTTTGAGAATCATGAAAGACTCGTTGGTGACAAGAAAGTACACCTAAAACGTTTACTTGTTTAGCGAACGTTTATAGCTTTTTTTTTCCTTTGTAACCAGACGTGTGCCTATACTTTAGAAGGGAAATACTATTATATATAAGATTATATACACCCATAAAATGTGCTAATCATGATTTTGAAGTTCAAAATTGAGACTTTAAGTCATGATTTCAATACATTTAATAGGTGTGTATATGTGTAATAAACACCACCCATTTTAGAATAGAGTAATGCTATGTATATTACAAAATGTACTATATTTACAAAGCAATGTCTTGACACCCAGACCACTCTGTCTTAATAAAGTTGAAAGTTTTTTCTGTAAAAAAAATATGTCTTGACACCCCTAACCTTTAAAATAGTTGCACTTACACCTTCTAAATTTTCTTTTATTTTAGCAAATTTAGTACATAAACTTAAGTACTATAGCAAATAGACCCTTTAGACTTTTCCTTTTGCCAATTTAATACATAAATTTTGATACTGTAGCAAAAAGACCCCTTTAACTTTTTTTTTCCTTCACCAATTTAACCACTTTTTGTACCAAATATTTAAAAAAAATGAAAATGAAGGGGTCTTATTGAAACTATATAAAAGTTTAGGGGTCTATTTGTTTCAATATCAAAGTTCATGTACTAAATTGGCTAAATTAAAAGTTTAGGGGGTGTAAGAGCAACTACCCTAAAGTTTAAAGGGTCTTAGAGTAATTTATCCCAAAAAAATACTTTAAAAAATTTATTTATTATGTTATTGATATAACACTGATCACATATATTGTTAGGGATTCTTATGCAGGTAGAGTCAGATCAGGTTTTGGCGTCAACCAACTCCCATTCAAGTGGGAAACTATCCCACCCACCATCAACCATCATATTGGACAAAACTATGCACATCCCATCTGTATTTAGATGATCAGGCCTCAAGCGAATCTTTAGGTACAACATGTCAAGAAAAGATCCCAAAATACACATTCACAATCACAAAAATCCATAACTTTTGACCTCCAACTAAACAAATCTACAAATACAATGCCATAAATTAAAAATGTTTAAAAAGGTTACAAATCTAACCTGAGCTTGGATCATACCTACAGATCTCTATCTAGAGCTCTATATCATTGTAGTTGGTGTAATTCCAGGATTGAGATGCAATGCCATCTACTGTATGTAGTCAAGCCACTATGGAAAGCACAAAGATGTTGTCGTTGTCTTATCCTTGTCGCTGTCATTGTCGTATTCGGTTGTTGTTGAGGTCCTCCACCGCAACCCTTCAAGTCGAATTAGGATGGCTAGATGGGAATCATGGGATGGATTTAGTGAGTCCCCTGATCAGTCATATTCATTGTCATGCATTCCTTTTGTAAATTTTTTTTGGTAATAAAATTAATATAAAAAATTAGCATTTTTATCAAGTAATATGTTAATGAGTGTAATTATGGAGTTTAAATCTTCTATCTCACTTTTCCTACTTCACCCAATACTCTACAAATAAAAACTTGACACATATCTACCTATTTAATTAAATTCTAATTTTCTTATTTTCTTATTTTAGACACCTAAAATAAATAAATAAATAACCAAATACTTTCCCACCACCACCACCGGTCACCGCTAGCAAAGATCGCCAGTGCCATCAACACTAGCGCTCATGGCCAACCACAGTCTCTCTGTCAAGGCACTGCCTTTATGTTCAGCAAACCCAAATATTAAATCCCTATTGTTTTAGCCTTTTGACAGAGGGGCCGCCTCTATGTTCAACAAGCCAAAATAAAGTTTGATTTTTGTTTGTAACTATTCCTTGCCTTTACTATTTCTGTAGCTTTCTTCTTCAATCATCAAGGCACCGAAATTTTCATTTTTGCTTCTTAAATTTTGAATCACAACAAATTGCAAGCCTAGCTAGAAAGTTTAGGCTTTTTGAGTTTCAATTCAAACCAACGAAGCAATTTGGTGGTTTGGTCTACAAAGACGTAGATCTGGAAGAAACGGTGAGATGGGCTTATTTTGAAGGCAGGTTGACGGCAGTCTAATACAGAAGAGAGAGGGGTTCACAACGTTGGTGGCGAAGTGCAAGTTTCTTTTTTATTTTTTATTTATTTTAGGTATCCGAAATAAGAAAATAAAAAAATAGAAATTAATTAAATAAGTAAATATGTGTCAAGTTTTTATTTGTGGAGTATAGAATAGAATAAGAAAGTGAGACAAAAAATTTAGACTCATAGTTATGGTAGTGAAACACTTTTTTTTTTTGAAAGTGTAGTGAAACACTTTAAGCATGTATAAAGTTAATTGGCAAGCAATTTAATTCAATGCTTCATATATTAATTAACATTATATTTCCCCACTTTGCTTGGGCATACATTAGATAGTGTGGCAAAAATTTTGTAATTCAAATGACACCTCATAATGTTTCCAATTGATAGAAACACTTAGGGTTCAAATCTCTTATTTCCCAATTATTGAATTTTTTTTAATAAAAAAAATGAAGAAGTGTGATCCTTTATTTGGTCCTCTTTTAGATACAATTTGAAAGGTAGGTAAGTGTGAGAGAGATAAGGATTTTAATTAGCTCAATTGATAAAGTTTTTTGTCATCGAATAAAAGATCTAGTGTTTGATTCCACCTTACACCAAAAATCCAATTAGTGTCTTGGTCTGATAATAAAAAGCTATCATCAATAATAGACGCCATTAGTTGAAACTATCTCTCTAAAAAAAAGTGTGTGAGAGATAAATTAAGGACAAAATTTAGTTACAAAATTGGTTTTAACCTAAAACTATAACCTTACATAATAAAATAAACATTACTACATATTTTAAAAATCTAACCATTGAATTTTATGTTCTTTATGCTCTTAATACACATATCAAATTTTGTATTAATCAGATATTATTTACTATATGATCTATAAACTTATATTTTATACATAATTTTAAACTACAAAAACTTACAATTTGAATAATTTATAGATGACATAACTATTGATATTTAATTTTCTAGAAATTTTGCAAGTATAGAGGATATAAAAAGAAGATGTAATTCAATAGTGGATTTGTCAAAATTCACCTTTAATAAAAACATATTGAGTAAGGTTGTAATTTTAGGCTACAACTAATTTTGTAATTAAACTTTGTCCATAAATTAATCTTTTTTTTTTTTGATGGGATAAATTAATCTTATTGATGAGAGAGAGAGAGAGAGAGAGAGAAGTCCTCTTGGAATTCACAAGTTATGCTTACTTTTCACTTTTGGTAGAACCATAATGTTTTCCATATATACATTCCATAATTTCAAAAGACAAATATTGTGTACCACTTTTGAGTCTACTAATTTTGGTATATTTTTCCATTTAAAACTTTTGTTATTTAATATGAAATGTAAAACAAATATATGGTAAGTTGTGTTTGGTGAAGTATTAATTTATACAATGTTCTTGGTTCATGACTTCTACTCCTTTCTTTTTCTTTTTCTTTTTCTTTTTTTTTTTCTTCCTTTTTTTTTTTTTTTTTTTTTTTTTTTTTTTTTTTTGAGGAAATCATGACTTCTACTCCTAAATTCATTTTTATGATTTTCTTTTGATTGAATTTAAAAAATAAATAAAAATATTTTCTTTTGATTGAGAAAACAAGGATCAACGCTAACACACACACAACCATCTCAAACGTTTCTCTGCTAATAAATCAAAGACCACATTAATCTTCTTTTATAGCATAGCAGAAGTTGGCAAAGATTGGTTAGATAACTTCATTAGTATTTCCCATCCATCTATCCGTATCTCTCTCTCTCTCTCTCTCTCAAACCCTAGAAGAAGAAGAAGAAGAAGAAGAAGAAGAAGAAGAAGAAGAAAGAGTGAGAGACATAAGAGACTAAAGATTAAAATTCATGGCAACCCTCCGAGTTCGCTCATCAATATTTTTTCTGTTTCCAACCATTCTCCTCCTTCTCCTCCTCCTCTTCTGCACTTTAAACCAAACCCATCTCTCACTCATTTTCTCTTCCATAACATCTTTTGACCATATGCAAACGAATTATACAACCCCACAAATCTCACCCGCACCTGCACCTGCTCCGGCCATGGCAGAAGCTCCTCTTAGTCCTCCACATATCAGAGTAAGTTCAATGGTTAAAATGTGCTTGTAAATTTTGAAAGATTCATAATATATGTATTTGATTCAATATGAATATATATGATCTTCTTTTTTCTTTTTCTTTTTTAATTTTTGCAGAACAAGAGTGGTAAGAAAAGAATTGAAGACGACTTGGCTAGAGCAAGAGCGGCTATTCACAAAGCAATTCGTACGAGGAAATGGAATTATACATCTGATGATGATGATGGAAGTTTCATCCCAAGAGGTTCCATTTACAGAAATGCCTATGCGTTTCATCAGTTAAGTTTTCAGAGATATCTACTTATTTGGTTTCGTTTATTCTATGATAAAACTTTACTATTAATTCCAAATAATAAAGCGAATTGGCAATAATCCCGAAACGTAACTTTTTTTGAGTTTTGAGTATTTTCCTCGTTTGCTTAATTGCTTGCTACTAATATTAAAGTTTGAGAGCTCTGAAATTAATGTTGAGATCTTCAAACGGTTCACCTTCATGGTATCAAGAATTTTGTTTTTGGTGTGTTGGTGGGCTAAGGTTAAGACTGCAAGTCAAAGTTTAGGAGCAAGAGACACGGGTCGATGAATTTGCGAATTAAAAGTGAAAGCGTGAGTTATTAACACGCGAAAACCGTTTGATACGCTGGAGGATTCTAACCCAAATTAATCTTGATTTATGGTAGTAAAATATAAGAAGACTCTTGCCCAAGTTCGTGCCAGCCAACTGTGATCGGACTGACATATATGCATGCATTGATTGCATTCTTAATACATTATAAGAGGGTCCAAATTTTGGTAAAACCTGCAACTTGACTAATTAAGTGCTCCCTATTCAGAACAGGGAAGTGTAATAGATATCCTTAAGACAATAGTTAATAATCAATTTAAATAAAATTTTTATGAGAAAAAAATTAATATTTTGACAATTTTTTCTACTTTCTATAAAAGTAGTGTCAAAACTATTTTAAAATAAATTATTAACTATTGCTCTAAAAATACCTGTTAGCACCTTTTAAAATAAGATAATGAGCAGTGAGAGACATGACTTCAGCTACCGTACCTTTTATAGAATCTAGGTTACCTAATATGTTCAAACATTATCTTTTTATCATTGAAACGGTGAAGTGATGGTATTATTAACTTCTGTTTCTGAGCAAAATCTTTTTTTCTTGGTCATACTCCTTTATATATATATATATATATATATGAGTCAGGATTGAGTTATTCTTCTTTTGTATTAATATAAAACTTTATGTGAAAGTAATTTTTTTGCATTTTTCTGTATTTTGTAGTATCAAAAAAAAAAAAAAAATCATAGAAAAACTATCTCTTTACTTCCCTTATTTAGTTTGACATAAGATAAGATTGTTTTCCATTAAAATTTTCTGAAAACAACTTTATCTTTCTAACTCATTTTAAAGTTGCTACAAAACATAGGAAAGTAAGATAATTTTCTAAAAAATACTTTATAGAAAATGATTCATTGTTTATATATATATATATATATATACACTATAAAAATTTTACTCTAGTCTAATCTAAGTGTATATGTATATAAAACTCCCTCTTAGATATTTGAACCCCGACTCTTGCTCTCCACACCCCACAAGTACTCATTGTTCTAAAAATGTAAATGTGGAAACAAACGGAGTGTTAGTGTATTTTATTATGATATTACACTACATTATATAATACTAATATTTTAAAAATCCAAGCGTTGAATACTTGAATTACATTTTTTTTTCATATGCATGTCAAATTTTATTCTATGAAAAAAGTTTTAAAAAATAAAAAACTATTTTTACGTTGCACTATTCATGTAAAGTGTACATTGATATACACTTTACATTGATATACACTTTACATGGTATATTTGTGTGTGCCCTTTTATTTTTCATTTGATTCAAACTTATCTTGGTGTAAGTGTGTAACAAGTCCTAAGTCTTGCACAACTTAAAAATTAATAATAAAATAAAATATTAGTAGATATGTGTATGAGTTTTATATCTAGGCTTCTAACTTTATACTAAACTGTCTATTTGGAAACAGATTATCTAGCTTTTCGCTAAAAAATTTTTTATTGAAAATATGCTAAAGTATACTTGTACTTTGAAAAATGCTACACATTCGATTCCTTATGGATTTTTTTCCCTTTTTTATGGGGATTCCTAATGGATTAGTATTTGATACAAATGAGTTTATGTCAAAGTGAGTGAACCCCCTCATGATTAATAAATAGGTTAATTCAATTCATCGTTCATGTCAAGTCTATTTTGACACGAAATCATTTAAAACATATTTCTAATTTTCTTAATGTCATTTTTATCTAACATGAATTTGAATTTTAAATGTAAAATTGACTAAATAGAGAAATTTTATTGATTATATTAAAAATTTCTTCATTTAAACCCTAAAGTATTTAATCCTTTTATCCAAAACAAAGGGAAAAAAACTCATTTTCATTTTATTTTTGTAAAAATATGTATTTCTAAATTTCAATGGTACTTCATTAGGTTGAAATATGAAATTTTAGATTCTATGTTACCAATACTTTAATATGAAAAATTTTTGTTTAGGATTATTATACTTTTTTTTTTTTGAGAAACAAACACACACACACACAAGGGAAAGGGAAAGGGAAAGGGGTTCTAATATAAAGATACATCACAACTCTACTCAAAAGTTATGGTAACTTTTAAGAGGGTGGAGCAAATTATACTATACACAACACACTCTCTTAAGTAATGTGGGATAATTACTAATTCTTTTTTTTGAGAAACAAACACACACACACACACAAGGGAGATGAAAAGGGGTTCTAATAGAAATGCACACTACAATTCTATTCAAAAGTCATGGTAACTTTTAAGGGAGGGTGAGACAAGTTATACTACACACAACACACTCTCTTAAATAATGTGGGACAATTACCAATTCTTTTTTTTTTTTTTTTGGATAAACAAACACACACACACACACACACACACACACACTCACACAAGGGAGAGGGAAATGGGTTCTAACACAAAGGCACATCATAACTCCACTCAAAAGTTATGGTAACTTTTAAGGGAGAGTCTCTTAAACAATGTGGGACAATTACCCTTTTTTTTTTTTTTTGATAAACAAACACACACACAAGGGAGAGGGAAATGGGTTCTAACACAAAAGCACATTACAACTCCACTCAAAAGTCATGGTAACTTTTAAGGGAGAGTAGAGTAAGTTATATTACACATAACACACTCTTAAGCAATGTGAGACAATTACCCATTCTTTTTTTTTAGAAACAAACACACACACACACACAAGGGAGAGGGAAAGGGGTGATTATTATACTTAATGTGCTTATAAATATAAGAATATGTTAATGATTTAAGTTATAGTTTTAAATGGGTTGAAATAGGTTGTATTCGTGTCAATGCAACATAACTTAATTGGAATGAATCATGTTTGTGCCAATCTAATATGACCAACTTATTAAACAAGTGATATGTTTGTGCCAATCTAATATGACCAACTTATTAAACAAGTGATATGGGTCATGTTGAGTTAACCCATTTAGAGGGGAAAAAAAATTGTGTTGAAGTTGAGAGATTTTAATATAATTATTAAATGGGTTGTGTTCATACAAGAGAAATAACAATTTTGTTTACTTCTCATGATCTTGGCTGACCAGGAGTCATAAAGAAATGGTGAAGAGATTCAAACTGTGGGCTTACAGGGAAGGAGAGCAACCCTTGGTCCATGATGGACCCACTAAGCACATCTACTCTATTGAAGGTCACTTCATTGATGAAATGGAAAGTGGGAAGAGCACATTCATGGCCCGCCATCCTGATGAGGCCCATGTATTCTTCCTACCCATAAGTGTTACATACATTGTTGAGTACATCTACAAGCCTGTCACTAACTACGCTCGTGATCGACTAGTCCGGATCGTCACTGATTACATCTATACCGTAGCGGATAGATACCCATATTGGAATAGAAGCAGTGGAGCGGACCATTTTTTCGTCTCTTGTCACGATTGGGTAATATTTATTTTACAAATTGTGCATTTTTTTTAAGCATCTTTAGCTAAGTGTCTCTTTTATTTTCTTTATCTTATGAATTTTTTTTAATAAAAAATTTGGTTGGTTCTAATTAGAGCAAAAGTCTGCCCAAAATCCAAATGTTTAATACTTCAATTAAAGTTTATGATTTAGTCTTGGGCTGGTCTAATTCAAAATTCAAAAATCCTGAACTTAAAGCAAGACTCGTCACTTGTGGCCATGGTCTTGATTGGACTCAAATAGTGAGATGTATAGAAGACTATAGAAATTCAATATATTGTTAATTTGTTATCAAGCTATATAATACAATTAAAAACTTATTTGGGATAAGATTAGCACACTCTCAAACGGTTTTGTGGGCACTAAGTTTTGGATTTGACTTCCATTATAGGAAAAGCCTATGAACTATTGGTGAAATAAAGACTTAGTACTCACCATATGGATTGACGTACCCAATGTGATATGTTATTATACTAAAAAACTAGTTTCATTCACTCTCTAATCAACTCCACTTTCAACTTGATTTGATCATTGGAATAGTGAAACACAAGTAAATTTTGGAGTATACCTAAATCCATCCTCTATCTACAAAGAAGTAGCTCATCTAGGTTGAAGATTTGGTCCATTTTAGTTCAATTTTCATTTTTCGAATTGTTCTTCTACTTCAAATTTTAACTAATAGTCTCTCTCATTTTTCTATCAAAATAATATAGAAAGCTTTTCTCTATCTCTTGGGGGTAATAAACATAAATCATTCAAATGTTAATCAACCACTAGATTACATATTTATCTAGTAACGCATCTTCTTCTTGATATTCCAGGGACCAGAAGTATCAAAAGATGATCCTAAACTTTTCAAGAATTTCATGAGAGTACTATGCAATGCTAACACCTCAGAAGGATTCCAACCAAGAAGGGATGTCTCATTACCAGAATTTAACTTGGAACCCTTTAAGCTCAGCCCACCTCGCAACCTTGGCGTAGCCCCTAATAAGCGTTCTATCCTCGCATTCTTTGCAGGAGGGGCCCATGGAGACATAAGGAATGCTTTATTGGAGTATTGGAAGGACAAAGACGATGAAGTTCGAGTCCATGAGTACCTTCCCAAGAACCAAAACTATAGTAAACTTATGGGACAAAGCAAGTTTTGCTTGTGCCCAAGTGGGTTCGAAGTGGCAAGCCCAAGATTGGTTGAGGCAATTTTTGCAGAGTGTGTTCCAGTGATTATTTCTGATTATTATGTGTTACCCTTTAGTGATGTTCTTAATTGGAGCAAGTTTTCGCTGCATATTCCATCAAAGAGAATACCAGAGATTAAGACAATTTTGAAAGGCATTTCAAACAGCAAGTACTTGAAAATGCAGAAGAGGGTGACAAAAGTGCAAAGGCATTTTGAGCTGAATCGACCGGCTAAGCCATTTGATGTTTTTCATATGTTGCTTCACTCAGTATGGCTTAGAAGACTTAACATTAGGCTGCAATAATTTCCTTAATCAAATTTGTGCATAGATTTCTAAGCATCATTTGTATGTTTTAACTGTTTATGTTAAATAAAATATAAGAACGCATGATTATTATTTTTTATTTAAAGTTATATACAACATTAATATTATTAGCAAAAAAAAACACAACAATAATATTTGTTAGTTATTACTTGTAATCCGCATTTTCTTCTATTGAAGTTTTCAAGATTTTTAGTTTTTACTCTTAATCTAAACTCTAAACACACAAAACTTCATGTTGAACACAATTTTTGGTGACCATTATTTTACGTTGAAACACAGCCTCTATTTTGGCTGGTCTAGTTCACTATGACTCTAAATCCTTTTTTAGTTGACAACTATTAATCATTTAGCTACAAATATAGAATATCTTGCAACATAACATTGTCAATGCATTTAATGTTCTACATCCATACCTTCCCCTAATATTACCTGCAGCAACTGTTAAAAGTATTTGTGTAGATTGTGATATGGAAGAAACAAAGTGGATTGTATTAAAAGCCTACTAAGAACAGTGGTACCCTGTCCTTCAACTCAAGCCCAAACAATAGAATTTTCTTTAGAGAGTGGAAAAATACTTCAGATGCAATTTTAAGTTAAGTTCAAGTCTAAGGCCGAAAAGCCTAGCATAACAGAGAGGTGTAACATCAGTAGTGAATGAGAAAAAATGCTCTCCTCAGGTAGGACTGAGGATCAGTTTCTTATATATATTTTGTTCAAGTTCTTCACTAGATAATGCATTGTTCACTTCCTTAATTTTCTGTTTCTTAGAGAAAATATTCCTCTATTTATGGGAGAATCCCTTCCTTTTATATCCCCCTTCCTTGCATCTTAGCCCTCTACCTGTATGCCTTCAGGCATTCCTAAGGATACTTGTCCTATCAAAACTTTGTTGAAGGTGGTGGAAGGGGTTACTGTTCAAAGATTATTTCCTCATTAATACAGCTGATAAGGTTGGTGCAAGACATTCAATGTGGAGGACAGAAGTGTTCCTTCCAGAAAACTTCCTCCTATCGTCCTTGCCTTCATCACTACCTCTTCTCCTTACCCTAGAACACCACAAGACACCAATTGTCTTGATTTTGTTTCCATCCTTAGGTGGGTGAAATCCTCGAAGCACATTTATCTCTTCAGGTTTGGACTAAGCAAATTATTCCCTAGTCTGATCCTCCTCGGTCCTTGGACCCCCACACTAAAAAAAAAAAAAAAGTTAACAAATAAAATAATTAAAATAATCTATGGACATTTATAAAACACATGTATGTGTGGCACACTAGGCACATGCTTTTTTTTTTTTTTTTTTTTTTTGAAATAAAATGAGATACATTGAACATTACTCGTAATTTTATACACAAAAAAAAAAAAAAAAAAAAAAAAAAAAAAAAAAAAAAAACTTATTTTTAAAATGTCACTGCTTTTTCGAAGGGTTATGAATAAATATAAAAAGTCACGATATTCATAAAGGTACCGTGATGTTCAAAAATGTATTTTGTACACGCATTGTAAGCTTATTCTCCCTAAAAAGGTTATATTTTAGAGTTGTTGGGCTCAATTAAGACCTAGCCCAATTTCATAAATTTTCATTGACCCAAACTATCACTTGTTTATGAATTGAATGATATCAGATCTGGCCCAATTTCATATATAAAGTGATTCAATATGGTCCAAACAACATTCAAATGTATCGTATTATACAAGTATCTACAATACAATACTCATCTTTTTGCTCCCAATTAAATAAATAGGTACCATACAGTACTAACAACCATGCACCAAAAGAAGAATGTTTACGATCTATTACAAGATTAATACAACTTAAAAACATTCAAAGTCAAATAACTTCAACAAATTACAACCAAAATAAGAAAATAGTCCTAAAAATTCACACACACAATCACGCATAAAGAAGCTTTTTTGTGAAATGATTTTTGATAAGTTTAGTACAAAATTGTGTTTTAAGTTTTAACATACCTAGTTGGGTCGAATTCATACCAAACCCGCCTTTGGGTTTTGATGAATTGATGGTCTTGAATCTAATTTTATCAAGTCTAATTAATTGATCAGTAATAAATGACCCGCAGTCCAGCTTAATTTGCTGACTAATTGGACATGAATAAATGTTTTGAAATAGTCTTTTACATGGATTTCATTACCATATAAAAAGAAAATTCAAACGACACATACTTTGCCACAACTTACAAATGTCAAGTGGTAATTGGATTATTTTTTACCAGGTAAGAGTGATGGACTCATGTGTAAGTAATGTAATTTAATCAAAAGTTAACACATGTGTAATAAGTTCTAGCAAAGTGTGTGGTTATAGAAGAATTGCATATAAAAAAAACATTCTTTTTGCAATAATTCTAAAGACATACTAAAATTCACACTTAATTTTTTAACATGTTAAGTGGTTGGTTGTGAATGATAAACTTTTTTTTTTTTTTTTTTTTTTGCTTTAAAATTGGAGATTAGAGTTTCCGAGAATCTTTGGACTTTAAAAACATCAGCCCAAAGACCTGTGGGCTAAAAACAGAGCCCATATTTTGGGTGTGTAACGGTATTCCGACCCGACCCGAGAAAACATCATTAGTATTCATGCCCTAAAACCCTCACTCACTCACTCACACGTACGATGTGTCGCTCTGAGCCTCAGCCCTCTCCGAAGTCGTACTTTCACAATCCCACAAAACAAAACAAATAAAACCCACCTAATATTAATTAAAATTTAAAACTAAAAACTTGGGTCTTCTTCGTTAAGCCAAAGCACTTTGCGTTTCCGTAGACCAACACAGTCCCAAAGCAAAGACTCAGAGAGAGACACGGTGAGTGAGAGAGAGAGAGAGATAGAGAGAATCCGAAGCACTGAAAATACAACAATAAAGCATCAATCAGCAGCAACAACAACAACAACAAAAAAATGGCTGATGATGCGGCGGCGGAGGTCTCCGTACCGGAACGTACCTCCATTCCCTCCGGCGACGACTCGGTCTGGGCTGACGTGTCGCCTCTTCTTGAATCCGCATGCAAAGGTTCTTTCCTTCTTGCCCTAACTCACTCTCTCTCTCTCTCTCTCTCTCGCTTTCCATCTCTGTTTGTTTCCCGAGAAAGTTGTGATTATAGATGCTTTGTTATTTGTTATTTTTCTTTAAAGAGTATAACTCAAGGGGATTCTTCAGTTTGCGTAATTAGAAACAATGGGGTTTTTGATTGGTTGCTGAGAAAATGGAGGATTAAGTGAGGGAATGATGAGGGAAATTGGAATTTGTTTTTAGTTCAATTGGGAACTGATTGAATGAGTAAAGTTTGAGTTTTTGGTTTTGTTAGAAACTGAACAGTAAAAAATGTGTGGAAAGGTTATTAATTTTATGCTTCATTTGTTGCTGGAATTGTACTGGAAAAGAAATAAATGTGAACACTATTGAGGCTTATTGTTCTTATTTTAAATTTTATGCTTGGTATTTGATGCGACCTTTTTAAAAAAAATTTCAAATACTTTTCTTAGGAATGCTAATCTTAGCAATTAAAGAAAGTTTACATTTTTTTCACACACACACACACACACAGACATATATAAATTATAATCTTCGCTGTTGCGTATGACATTCAGATCAAATGACATTTCCTAATGTTTCCAATGGAGACGTCCAAGACTCAAATTCCCCTCCCCCACTTAAAATGTGTTTAAAAAAAATCTATAATCCTCTCAGTTCTCCTACCTAAAATAGGATAACACACAGTACTAGATGAAATGGAAATAAAGTTATGATATTTGTACCATGTGGATGGCCACCTTCCTAATTGACTGGCTCGTACTTCTGCATGTACCGACGCCTTAGCTTAGGCATTAAAAGGGATGTGAAGGGTTGGTGTAAGCCTTTCATTTAAAAATTGCATGGCAGAATTGAGATATAAATTGTGTTTCTGTACCCGCGTGTTGTTGGCTTTTCTCTTGATTCTATCTTCCTTTCATAATGTTTGCAGATCTTCGAGACGGTGAACTTATTCATGGAGATAATTTCAATCTTTTTGCTGCAATGTCTGCTTTGGAGGTACTTATTATGTCTTCAATTATACTTAACCTTTTTATACTATTTTTAGCTGTTAAATATGAATTATGTGTATTCTTATTCAATTTAGGCTGCATTAAATAGCATAGAAAAAATATGTTTTCTATTGCTAATTTGATGGTTTTTCAACCCTTTACACACAATGTTTGGTAAGAATACACTTTACTTCCCTTTGGGGGGGGGGGGGGGGGTGGGTGGGAGCTAACATGGGCAAAGCCCAAGTACATGGGAAGCATACAGGAACCTTGCCCATTTAAAAGAGACTACTGCATAAAATTAACAGCATCAATTTATCTATAGAAGATTACTAAGAGCCAAAATGATGAACTGATAACGAAAAAAAAAAAAAAAAAATGAAAGAGCACTATTGTTGGGGCTGTGCCATTTTAATCTCTTTTCTGCTGTTTCTACTAAGGTGTTTCCTTAGTTGTCTTTCCTCAATCTATGCATTGTTGGAAAATTTTCTTGAATATCACAGTATTTTGTGGTGTGATGCTCTGTTCAAATGTGTGATGCTATTGACAGGTCATTCCTATGTTTCCTGCTTGTCGGATGTGACCTAAAGTGAATTGTTTGGGATTATAAATATAAAGACTTGCATAATCTCACTGTATTTATAAATAAATACTTGCATAATCTTACTGTTATCATCTTCAACAATGGCTTTTCCACTTCGATTATGTTTAATTTTGTTCTCTATATGCTTAGCCTATACTCATTAATTTGTAATTGCTATTCTTACTAGATAATGGACCCGAAGATGGATTCTGGTATTGTTTGTAAATACTATTCCATTGATGAAGCCATTGAGAACGGTGCTGCTCCAGTTCCTATTAGCATTAACAAAACTGTTGATGTTCAATGCACTATTGACATCATGGACCATCTTCTAGCGTGTGAGGTATCAGCAGTATTACTTTTCATGATTAGTCTTACCCTATGTAGCAGAGACATACGTAGCCTGACCTTGATTGACATGCTGACTCTATACAAAATTGCTTTTTCTTCCCCTTTTTTATATTTGTAGTGACTGCTTTTTTTTTCCTATCTAAACTTTAAATCTTCAATGTATGACCTACCTAATCTTTATCTCTAGAGTCTAAAATATGATCCTATATGCAGGCGACATGGCACAAGGGTCATTCGTTGGCACAAACTGTGTTCTCTTGTATCTATCTTTTGAGACCTGATAGGACATCTTCACATGCCTTGCTTCATTCATATTGCAGAGTCATACGTGCAACCTGCAAGGCGGTTATTTCAGTTGTCTCGGATGCACGTACACATGAAGTAAAGTATTCCAACAAATCCCTTTTTTTCTCTTCATTTTATAGAACAAATTTTTGGTCTCACTTTCCTCCCTAATTTAAAGTCAACATTGCCTTAAGGAGTTGTTTAATATTCAGGTAATTTTAGTTTTTTGTCAAGTACAGACAGTTGGGGAGGTGATTCCTAAAACTAAAAGAATGTTGCAGTATTTTGTTGTTATGGTTCCTTGTATGATGTGAGGAGAACAGTAAAAGTGAGAAAGTGATGCTAGTTTTAGACTGCATGTATGTAATAGTAATTGTTGATTTAAATTATTTTTTGGTATCCTCTTGGCCGAAAATCAGTGTTGGTGAAAGTGTGAGGTGCACATAAGTGCAAAGCACGTGCCTGATTGAAGTAAAGCACACATCTTTAAAAAGTATTATAGTAAATTTGAAAAGAATTATTAGTGTACAATATGGCACAACTAAGTGAACAACTAATGATATTAAATTAAGACATAGCATCTTTTATAATTCTCTTGTGCTTTATAAAATATACACAGACAACCATGATATTTGATAGCTATGATTAAAATGATGTACATGGCTGAATTAAAATATACCCAAAAGACAAAGGCCAAAAAGTACTAAAATAGTAAGTAACGACTTCAATGCCTAACATAAGCAATGCAATGCAGTCCTAAAGTATATAATCATCATCCTCATTAAGCAGATGACAATCATCATTGTCATCGCAAGAGATGTATCATATTCCTCAGCTACTTCATTTTAATTAATAGTCTTTCCATCATTAGTAGCATGTTTTTAACTGGATTTGTCCGGACGCTGGACTTTTTCCTAGTGGTGTTGTGTGGTGAGATCATGTGGTCACTTAGATATATTTCTCAAAAGGCGCCATTTGAGCTTATTAAAAGCTCAAAAAAATTAAGTGTACAGAAGGCACTTTGCTTTAGGTGCGGAAAGTGCTTAAAGGTTGATGCTTTGCACATTGAGTGTGCATAAGTGTGCTTTTACCAACACTGCCAAAGATTTCATTTTTAGTCTAAAAGAAAAGTTTCATTGACTGCATATAATAAGTTATTAACCTTCATTAAATTTCAATCTGTTGTTTCTAATCATCTTTTTATTAAAAAAAAAAAAAATGAAACCTACATATCTAGAAATACTTTTTTGTCTCATTTGTTTGTTTGGCAGGAAGATGATCTTTTTACAATGGCATATGGCCTTCCTTTGGATGGGGATGGAGATGAAAAGTGCTTGTCATTGCTAAATGCTGTTGAAGAGACAATTTCTCGCCAATTGCGTGCTTGCAAAGCCCCCTCGTCTAGAAGAAGAGTTTTAGAAGGTTGTTGTCAGATAACTTGCTTGAATCTTATGTTCCTCCTCTTTTTTTTATAAGCAAGTCATTTTTTGTCAAGATTGCAAAGGATTCCAAGGAGTCACATATGGTGAATATGGTTGCTCTTCTTTGTTTTTATTTTTTTAGGCTAGACTAGGATTGGTTGATCTTAAGCGTGAATTGTTACATATATGATGTAAGACATGTTTAAAAATTTGCCCACAATTTCTTATCTTGTAAACCTCTATGTCAAACATACCTTACCATGGCCCTATCTGGTTTTTCTTAATTGTAAGACCATTCTGTTGCTATGTTGTGAGATATTAGAAGTGGTTGCTAATGAGTGTCTGAAGGTATGCTAGCAATGGTATGCTACTTAAACTAACAAATTTTTGGGCTATGTGGCAAACATGTTCAAATTTTCTTGGTGTTAGTGTTCAGTGTAATAAAAACTTTATCTCATTGTATTAGCCTTTGGCATTGATAGCACTTTATGCTTTATAGGATCAGGCACACTTTCTCACTGCATGTAAGTTCTAATCTTCAGAAACATTTTCTTCATGTATTTGCTTGCTATTTTGATGCAGATATGGAGCCCTTACAAACAAATCTTGATTTAGAAGAAGGCTACTGTAAAGCCTTGTTATGCCGCTTACGCTTTCGTAAGGTCTTATCCTGTGTAGACTCTTTAATGTTCTGTAATTATTTAGGTTATTGTCTCTGCATCATCTATGATCGCATGTATATGTCTGCATAGAAATTTATGTTTTATCCTCTGAAAGTATGCTCATTAGCACCCCTTCTATTGTTTTTGGATCATTATTATGTGCTTCAGTACATAGCATCTTGTATATATCTTTGGTGCTTTGAATATTTATTTGATTTTTTGAAAGAGTTATTGAGAGTTTATGCTTGTAGCCCTTGACAAGATGCATCAGCTAGGGTTATCATTTTTTTGTTGTTGTACGTATTACTCTTGTATAAACATAAAGAATTTGTTAATTCATTTTCTGTGTATGTTTTACCCTACTTGTCTTTTCAAACTCTGATTATTCCTGACACTGCAGGCTTGAGATCTCTATTTTGGTACATACAAGTGAAAAAAATTGGTTCTGCCTCACCATTTACTTTCCATGTTTTCCTCTGAGTTATTATTTGGTCTCTTTTCCTGGTGTTTGTGCATACACACTGTTTTATGACCTTTTTTCTAGTGCATAGACCAAAAACCCAGATCAAATTTTGTTTAATTGGTATTTTCAACATCTTTTCTTTGTTATCAGCATTTTTACCATGTTCTTACATCTATGAGGCGGCCTCAAGGGAGAGGTTTGGAGTTGGCAAGGAAACATATAGCTACCTGCCTATCAGAGCTAGACTGCATTTATAGATCATCAGATTTTCTTAGATCTAGTGCCTGTGGAACTAGTGAGGATGGCATAGAAGATAGAACAACTGCTTCTGGCTGTCAGCCTATTGGGTTTGATGCTAGCTTAAATTGTAGATTATCTGCACCTACTCCACCGCGTGCAATTAAAATCCTTAGTTGGAAAAAGGTAAGTATTTAGATAATTACTTCTGATATGTCTAGTAATTGCATTTGTAAGTCTTTGTATCATAAAATTTCTTTTTTATTTATGAAAACTTAAAAAAAAAAAAAAAAAAAAAAAAAAAAAAAAAAAAAAGCCCAATGTCTTAAGATTTTTTTGTCTGTGTTCTGCCAGGCCATTGAATATTTTGTGAAACTGCTTCATGATCTAGACATTATTTCTTCCTACTCATTGGATCCATCATTAGAAGGTGTTTTGCAGTTTGTGGTTCAGTTCCAAAAATCTCAACCTGATTTGGTTGCAAGAGCTCATCTCCAGGTTGATTTTTACTGCTTCTATTTTTAAGAATTGATAAATTTTACTGCATTGTTAAATTCTTTACTGCATCCCCGTGTACTAGAGTTGGCTCCCTTTTTGCATTTTTAATGAAATTCAGTTGCATTCCAAAAGTTGAACCCTACATGTTAAATGGTATTTCAAACGATACCCTCTCCCCCTGTAAAACAAGGTGGAGTGTGGGGTTGTCTGTTCAAAAATTATTGTGTGTGTAACTTACCAATAAAAAATAGACAGAGAAACAGAAAAAAGAAACATTTATTCCAAAAAAATTCTGCATGCTAAGTGGTTGTCTCCCTCTTTATGTTGGTTAAATGCATGGGAGGGGAGGGGTAACCCCATTGTTGGTCGATTAAAAAAAAGTGATTTATTTTGAAAAAAGAAAGTCCTTTTTTTTTTTAAATATAAGTAACATAACAAATTTTATTAAAAAAAAAAAAAAAACCAAGTACACTGGAAATGTACTATAGAGGAAAAATGTCTGCATGCTAACTGCTTATATTTTGTTGATAATTCAATAATTACAACGGGGGAGGAGGGATTTGAAACCTACATGTCTTTGCTGGAAACATTAGGAGGTGTCAGTTGAGCTACAAGGCTCTTGGTGCTAATTGTTTATATTTGAACAATCAAGTTCATTAAAATTATGAAAAATACAACAGTCATGTGAGTAGTAAAAAAGCTGGTGATAGTTAATTACATGAAACTAAAGCTGATGTTCAGGGTGACACTAGTTGTGCTGTCAAATTCATGAGCCAGAGCATAAACTTGGGAGTGGATTATGTCTTTGAACTATATTATTCAGAAATTTGTACGTCCAGGTGACATGTTTATACACTGTAGCATGAAGCTTTGACCAAAAATAAGATATTCTGCATTTTGGGAAGCACATAGTGGCAGAGGTATTATAGCCTCACTTACAAATTCCTTGTTTGTAATATATGCTTCAATATGATGCTTATGATCTGCATTAGAATGTTAATAATTCTTGATCTTGTGGGAATGTCTTGATGTCTACTTTATGTGAGGTACTTATTTCTCTGTCTATGTTCTTATGTCTGGATTCTCAACCTGATAACTTTTGAACAGCTTCTGCTGGTTCAAGATGGGAAACTCTATGGACGGGATTCTATGTTTGCTGTTATCACCAGAGCTGCAGTGTTGCCCGAAGTTGCAAAGAACCATGATGTTCAGAAGAATGAATATTTTGTGCAATTAGGGCAGGTGAAGACAATATCATCTTTTGGCATAATTATGTATGCCATTGCTCTCTATTCCCAAGTCATTTTAGTAATGATAATCCCACTCTGTCCTCTTATTTAGTTCTATTCGCCAGTTTGGGTTGAGTTTGGAATCTGGGGAAATGGTCATTGAAATCCTATTATCCATATATTACTAATTAAATACAAACGCCTGCACGCACACACAAGAAAGATTTATATTTATTGTAATCAGTTTAGGTCAACAGCTTCATCAGAAGATAGCATTGTTAAATTATACTTATGTTGTCACTTGGCATGTCTGCAGCAGGACAGCTTATAACATTCTTCTGGTTTGTTGCGGAAGGTGCTTCATCTAATATGTTCAATGTCATTATGTAATGCAGTTAGTAATCAATATGCTCAAAATTCTTTGTACAAATGCTGCATGGCAAAGGCGTAAGCTAGGGAAAATGCTACAAGATTGGCGTGTTATCTTTGTGCAGGTTTGTCCCATATTTGTAGACCATATTTCACGTGCGTTATTAATTTGTTTGTTCTTCTCTTTCTGAAATTCATTTCATGCAAGTTATCATAACAGGGGGTGTAATCTGATTTTCCTTTCTCTGCTTCAGTGAGCTTGTGGCTACTTTGTTCTTATAAGATTGTATTTTCAAAAAGCATCCCATAACCCTCCTTCTTGTTTATTGTTGGTAGTTTACCCTGAGAATTTGCCTTAAAAATTGCACTATACCCTGAAACATGATATCTTCATAACTTGACGGTGTTTGAGTTAACTGCCAACTTTAGATCAGTGATCTGTCTCCCCAGTCCCATCAAAGCTGTATCTTTTGTAATTCGGCAAATATAACTGATATATTTACTTTTATGGTTCGAAGTATGATGTAACTTTAGGAGCAAACATGAATTCTGCATAAGGCGGCTGTTACCTTTGCTACATTGACATTTATACTACATTATTGATTTTAACTTAAGCCAGGAATCTCATGTTGGCTTTTCAAGAAGAATTAGGCTTGATATCTAATGCATCTATGTTCCTTTATCTGTTGGCAAACAGCTAGAGCTAGCGTTTAGAAAGGAGTTTGGAGAAGTGTCAAGCATTCCAGAAGATGAGGTATGTTAGTCTGCCATAGGTTTAACTGAATTGTCTTCTACCTGTATTGTAGAAAGTGTTTGCTTGTTTGGTCGAGATTTTTATGATTTATAAATTTGCTAAAATTATCAAACCCTGATGCTTTCACCATTAGGATCTATTTCAAACTTTTTTTTTTTTTTTGGTTTTGCAGAACGTTTGTGTGAAAATATTCCAACATATCCTCCTTTGGGTAGAGGAGCAAACATACTGGATAGCTTCGCGTTTTCTCATTTTGGGTTTTGAGTTGGAGCTCTATTCCCCAAGTGAATATTGCATGGTATACTGGTATATTTATGTTGTCTTGATTAAGCTTTCAGAGAAAACACATCTTAAGATGGCAGCAAAGAATGACATGGGTAAGTATGCTCGCTAGTTGGTCACTTGGTACTTGATAAGAAACTTGCAGTGTTTGATGAATCTAATTAGACACATAAGACCCGTGGATTTTTTGCATCTTTGAAAATGAGGATGTTGGAATAAAATAGTAAATAATTCCAAACATGTAATATGCTGTGTTCTTTTGGTAGGCTAGGAATTTGACATATAGTTCAGAGAAAGCCTGTAGCATTGATTATCTGATTAAGGTGATTTTGGATGAAGAAACTCTTAAGCAGGTCCCTGTGAATGTGTTCTATTTCTTTCTATCTGCAATCAGATATCTGGAACAACTGAACTAGATTCTTTTGTAATCTGCATGTGATTGTATCTCTATTGAGAAATTTTATTGAGTTTATGATACCCAGTTGGCCAATGAGCTATAGCTCAATTGGCGCTTCCTCCTCCTATAATAATGGGATGGAGGGCGGGGTCATGGGTTCAAGCTTATTGCGTGCATAACTTATCAATAAAAAAAAACTATACCAATTTGATGTGTTCCTGTGCTTTCGGACAGGCAAACGAAAGGGCAAGAAGAAAAGGGATTACCCGAAGGATGTTGCAAGGGAATATCGAATCCCACCAGCAGTCTTGTTTCTTCAATGCCAAATATGTCTTGCTGAAGGGCTCACAATGGTAATTCTGCTTGATTTTAATTTTATTTGATGAGACCATGGATGACCACTTCTATGAAATGCCATTTAAGTAGCTTGGGAATAAATGTTGACTTCCTGACCTGTGCAAGGTTCTTGGGTTTTGTGGTTGGTAGACCCATACTCTGGTCAGGTTTATGAAAGAGGTCTTTCTGGTTTAAATTAGACAGGCCATCATATGTTGTAGATGTGATGACAGGTTTTAAATATAGGTCCCTTGCTTAAAGATATTCTACTTTGATGCACTACTTGTGATTTATATTCAAGAAAATCTCAAAAGTTGTATATATCTGTCGGTTCTTTGCAGATGCTTGCTGCTTTGAGGAATGAACACATGATCTTACAAAGTCGAAATCCTTTTAATACAGAGCAAGAGGTATAGCTTCTAAGCTTATTTTCTATATATTTGTTTATATCTGAAGTATCCTAGCCATGGTGGGAAAACATGGTATTGGAATAATCTCTAAGCTATATTGAGGCCAATTTCAATTGTTTTTCCACCACTATAAATTTCTTGGTGTGGATGGAGGAAACAATCTTTCCTGAGATACATCTTCAAGACACTAGTAGAAAGTGACTACTATTTTTGCATATGAAATTGATTAATTTACATGTTAAAATAAATTTAATTATCTAAATCTCGACAAAGTTCCATCATTATAATCATGTAAGCTACGATACGGACTAGATTGCTTTTTGCTTCTTTCTCCGTTCGATTTGCCTCATGATTTTTTAGTTTAATATGTAAAATTTGTCTTCTCACAAAAATTTTAACTTCTTTTGCAGAGATTTATTCAGCACTTTGAACTTTTACAGAAAGCTTGTATTCTTGATCACGTCTCATTCCACTCATTCAGGGAATCCACAACCTATGCTCGCTTATCCGTAAGTGTTTTATCAACCCTGTACACGTGTTTATAATCCTCTCTCATACAGTCATGACTGATCTCTCTTTCTTCGCCTAGACCCTGGTTATGTACAATTACTTTAAAGATGCTCAGAGGATTGCAAAGGAGGCTAAGAGTAGTTTTTCCAACGACCCTGACAAATTGGCCGAACTCAGAAAAATAGAGCAAGTGGCAGAGCACAATAGCATTGCCTTAAATGTTATTTCCCGGGTAGGAGCCCTCGACCCTACACTAAAGGCTTCTTTTGAGTTCAGCCACCATCCGTACTTCGCTACTGCCGTTGTCAAGAGATCTTGAAAGTGTCCTATATTAATCAACAATTTTGAAAAAGCTTTACAGGATTCAGAGGCAATTGGGTCATGCAGTATGGAACTTGTAAGTTGTAACATTACTATTTGTTCAATCAATTTTCCCAATTATTTATTATATTGAGATTGTAATTTTCATTGAGAAACAAATAAATTAATTAAAAAAAACAAAACAAATCATTTATGTATAAGTTTCTTGTCTATTTTTTTCTTGGGTTGGGGGTTAGGGTGGGCAAAGATGTAATCTCAACACACACGGAAAATGTGTCACTGACCGCAAGACCCTAGGATCACACAAGAAGTTTGTAAATTGGGGGGCCATTTTGAATTTGGCATGTGTATGACAAAGTTTATCAAAAGTCTAAGGTCGAACAGGCCCTTTTTCATCAAATTGCGTTCAGTGTACAATTATTTTTAAAATGGTATTTGAAATATATTAATATGTACTTGAAAATAATAGCCTTTCTTCTATAAATTTTGATGCATACAAAAATTTCTTCAATGGACGGTCATCATTGGCATTGTTGATTATATCTAACTCCATCAGATGGGGAGCAAAAGAGTTTGGAAAGTTTGTCAATGGTATTATTATGGTAAGAAGTGTCCAAATGTCAAAGAGTGTCACAACCTGACTATGACTAACAGTTGAAATTAAACAAAGAATGGAGGCAGGTAATAGAGATAGGATAGGACTTGTAACATTACAAAAAGGAGGAAGTCTTACATCTTTATTGTCCGACTATACAACTAGGATGATCTCAGCTGTCTGAACGAAGTTGCATTATTGAATGATTAGGGATAAGCATAATAACAATATTATCATCTTCCCAAGTATGTCATCCGTATCCATTTAAATCAAGTAGAAAATCATCATTCTCAAAAAAAAAAAAAAGGATGTAGAAAATCATGAATCGTGATAAATATTGATAATTTGATCATCTCTTTTCTTAGGGTTCGCCCAGTTGGATTTTTTTTTTTTCTTTTTTTTTCTTTTTTTTTTTTTTTTGGGATGGCCGGCCCAGATGGATTGAAGTTATGTTTCACCATAACTTTCATAAAATCACTCAATCACTTTCTGTCAAATATCTATTTATGACGATTAACCATGGATTACATGGTTTCTTTATGCCTTACATGAATTCAAGTATACAACATATCAAGAAGATTAGAGGTTAATAGCTATATCATTTATAAAATGTTTAATTTTTAAGGATTTATAACCTCAACATTATATACAAAAATATGAGCTTATGGAGCAAAAAGCGAAAAATATCTAATTGACACGAAATATAATACGTATGTTTTATTTAATATTTTTTATAATTCGATAGTTGGGAGAGGGAGGATTTAAATCATAAATGTTTTTGTTTGAAGCACCAAAAAATGTTAATTTAGTTAAAAACTCTGGGCATTTGGATGCATGTTCACAGCAGTGGTGCTTTAAAAAAAATATATAGCTTTTAGCAACTTATAAAGTTATTTTATCCATTCATTTAAATATTCTTTCTTTATACTTACTCTCTCCTCTTTCTTTATCTTCTTCTCCATCTTTTTCTCTTGTCTACCACCGACGCCCTTTGCCAACCACCACCTTCACCGGTAAAAAAAAAAAAAATTCTGATTGGTCGTGACTTTAGTCAGTTCGTTTGTTGGAGCCTAATTAGTTTCAAAATAAAAAATAAAATAAAATAAAAAGGAGAGAGAGAGAGAGAGAGAGAGAGAGAGAGAGAGAGAGAGAGAGAGAGAGAGAGAACAGAACATAAAACACCACACAACTAGAGAGAAAGTATATCTGAGATCAAATTTTGGTTTAATAAACCCATCATATTTGAGATCTCAAAGAGAGAAAACCAAAGCTTGATCTCAAAAACCCAAACCACATTTGTAACTGAAGCTTGAGGAAGACAAAGATGAGGTTGGAGATTGGAGCAACATGAGCTTGGATCTTTGAAACAAATCCAATCAATCGTTGGCATGTATCTCCAATGGTGCGATCGGATCGGTGGCAATCAATTTCTTTGGTTGCAATTGGAGCATGAACAACCCTAACCAAAAGAAAAAAGATTGAAGAGAAGGGGGGAGAGTGTAGAGAGAGGCTAAGCCAAAGAAAAAAGAGAGAAGTTTGAAGAGAGAGAGAGAGTATAATAATAAAAATAAAAAAAGAGAAATCGAATAAAATTTTTTTTATAACTTAGTTGCTATTCTAAATTGTTAGAGCATTCACAATAAAGTTGGTAAAATAGTGGGGAAAAAAAAAACTATTTTACCCCTTCAAACGCTAAAAACCACCTAACATCAGTGGTGATATATATAAAAAAAAATTTGCAAACATGCTATAGTAAGTTGCTACTAGTAGCAACTGACTGTAACTTATTATTATCAATTTTTTATAACACTTTTATTTAATCTCCATTGTCTCTCTCTCTCCGCCTCTCTCCTATCTCGCTTCTCTCTCTCTCTCTCTCTCTCTCTCTCCTAGCTCTTTGAATCCCTCACTCACTCTCCTTTCTCTCACCATCAATCTTGTGGGTCTCTATTGTGGGTCACCTTCATGGTTCGTGGGTGGTTCAGTTTGTGGGTCTTACAGTGGTTTTTGGTAGGTTTTTAATTAGAGTTACGATGGTTTGGCAGGTGTGGCTAGGTTCGGTGAAGTCGTGGCTAAGTTTTGGTGGAGTTGTGGTTGGATTTTGATAGGTGATTGTGTTGTGGCTTTGTGATTTGTGGGGATTGTGGGTTAGATCGATGGTTGTGACGTGGGTTTGGTGGGTTTATGATTTGCTTTTGGGTGGTGGGGGTTTTGATTTGCAGGGGTTGTGGCCTTTGTGGGTGGCGGTGATGATGGTTTTGGGAGGTTTTTTTGCTTTGGGTTTGGTGGGTTGCAATTTAAAGGGATTGTGATGGTTGGGTGTTGCAGTTGTGGGTTGTGGTGGCTGTAGTTGTGGTTGGGTGGTGGTTTTCGTGGCTATGGCTATGGTTGTTATGGGTGGTTGTGGCTATGGCTGTTGTTTGTTGTGTTAGAGATATTATTTTATTATACTGCTTATATTATTTTAATGTTGTATGTTAAAATAAAACTATGATGTTGGGTGTTTAGTAAAATGAGTTGGTAAAATAGATAAAGTAGCTTTTTGAAGTGTTAAAAGCTAAATTCTTTAAAACTACTATCGTGAATGCTCTTAGAGATAGCAGTTTACTGTAACAAATTGCCAAACCTTTTTAACTTTACACCTATTGATAAAGTATGTATTTTGGTTGTTAAGGCTAAAAATAGCTCTCTCGAGGTTTTACCTCCTCCACTACGAATACTCTTAAAAACATCAAGAACATTTACGTTTGGATTTTTTAAATTACTCCAAGACAAAGCTATTGGATGGTATGATAAAAAGTTCTCCCCATATATATATATATATAGGGAGAACTATTTATAAATTATATACATTTTTTTTCAAGTTACCGAAGATGTTACATTTTTTAGAGTTTATAGTCTACAAGTTTGTATGGATTTATAAATTATATAGTGGGTGGCTTGGCTTATTGTATGAAAATGATATGCCACTAACATCTCAATAATCTAATCCAAAGGGCACGCATCATTTCAAAAGAGTAATCTAATTTGTGTCTGAATCTTTTTGACCCACTTCATTTTAACTATTCAGCAACACAATTAGTTGACATATAATTTTTTTTTAACCCTAACTATAAAAACTTATACACGGACATAGCTTCAATTAAGGACTACAATGACCTTTACTGTATAGACTTTGTTTGGTAAAGGAAAAACTACAATTAAAGATAAAGTGTATATGTATATATATATATATATAGCTTCCTTTTTACATGGACTTTCTTTAAAGTCGCAACCAAAACAAATGCGCCGATGCTTTAGCAAGACGTGGAGCTTTACTTCCTCAGAACTTTATCATCTTTTTAAGTCCCCCCCTGATGTTGTTATGCTTCTTAATTTAGATGCTTCTGGTTATTTGTATGACAGATTTGTATCCTCAGCTGTAGAGGCTTTTTAGTTTAATGAAAGTTTCCTCTTGACCAAAAAAAAAAAAAAACAAAACAAATGCAAATGTCAAATCTCGGACTATAGACAGACAGGCTGAAAATAAAATAGGGGTAACCTGCACGAGAAAAACCTTGTACATTAAAAAATTTAACAAATCAGACGGTGAACAGATCTTCAAAGGAATCGAAGATGGAGAGTGGGCCCCCACCATCCACATCCATTCGTGTTCCGTGAAATATAGTACAGCGGAGGCCCATTGGTCCACAGGTTGGAGGTGGGTCCAGAAATGTAATGGGGATGAAAAGTACCGTAGCAAAACAAAACCTCAATAATGGGGTCCTTAATTTTAAGCTGCAACGTGCATTTTTCAAAAATAAAATACACATTTTAATAATTTATTAAAAAATAAAATATACATTTTAATAGTTTATTGACAGCATTGCAAAATTATTATTTATTTTAACATATGAATTTACTTCTTTTTTTTTAATATTTTAAGTACTAATTTTTCAAAACACCATACATATTACCTATTTTACTTTCTATTTCATTAAAATATTAAATTTTCTTGATTTTTTTTTTTAATTTCTTCACACACACAATAACTACTATCTACTTTCTTTCTTCATCCTTAAAATATGTAAAAAAAATAAAAAAAAAATTAAATATAAAATAAATAGTATTAGTGTAAATTTACATGATTATTGTAATAAGTTAGCAACTATGCATTTTTACACATAAACTGATGTAAGTAAATTTTGACTTTAATTAGCTAAAATATAGCATTTATACAAACACCTATGCTGTTCTTACATTCATAAATTTATTGTGATTATACATAAAATTTTGAATATATTTTGTACAATTTGACATATTATTATTATTATTATAAAATGTATAAAAATATTACTTAATAAAGCGTTAAATGCTCATGTGCTTAGACATTTGATGACAAAATCCAAATTACCCTTTGCCTCCACTTTAGGTAAAAAGGCATGGATGAAGGGTCAGTTAGTCATATTCATATTTGTGGTGCCTGGCTGCGTGGTTGTTGGTTGTTGTATTGTTTTAGTTTTGGGGTACGATCGTCCTTTTGATGGGATGGGATTCGGAGAGGTGTCATGATCCTCATTCACATGGGTTATAATAGGGATCACTGTTGGCAGGTTGGTATCTATCAATGTTCCACATGCCCCAAATAGCTGTGATGTGATGTCTTTTGTTAAATACCCCTGGATTTACCATATATTATATATAGCTCAAGATTCTAAAAGATAAAAAATAGAAGGGTATATTACAAATTACACCTCTAAAATTTGGGATGATTGGATTTTACATAATAAAGTTTCAGAATTTGGATTTTACTCCCTAAAATTTGGTGATATTTAGATTTTATACCTTGACGTTTCAGAATTTAGATTTTACCCACTATGTTTTAGAAGTGTTTGGATTTTACTATCTAAAGTTTTAAGATGTTTGGATTTTACATTCTAAAGTTTTAAAATTTTGGGGTATAAAATTCAAACAATTCTAAATTTTAGGAAATAAAATCCAAGTTTTGAAACGTCAAAATGTAAAATCTAAACACCCCAAACTTTAAGGGTTAAAATCCAAATTTTGAAATTTCAGGATGTAAAATCCAATCACTTCCAAGCTTTAAGGGTGTAATTTGCAATTTATCCAAAATAAAAAGATTCTTATCAAATCCAATTTTATTCTCATTTATTTTAATACTTTTCCTATCAAAAAATTTTAAATACTTTTAACAAAATATACACACACATATATATAATTGAGATAATTAAATCTTTTTAAAAATAGAGATAGCTCCTATTAATAAAAGAAAGTAATCTGAGGTGGTTTGGTCATATTTAAATAATAGCAATTAATGTATTAGTAAAAAAAAAATGATTTAAGTTGAGAAATTAAGAAAAAAAAAAAAAAAAAAAAAAAAAAAAAAAAGAAGAAGAGAAAAACTAGAAAACTCAAAATAATATTGATAAAAATAATAAAAATGACTTTTCAATTGAGGAAATGATAAAAGTGATAAAATAGAGAAAAATAATGCAAATGACCAAATCTAAAATGTTGAATTAAGAGTTATTTTGTATATTAATTGGCTGTGGGCTTTAGAGCTAGATTCCTAGTAGTAATATACGCAATAAAACTTATACCATTTAAGTGGCAGGGAAAATGTACACCTTGTATTTGATTCAAAGTTGCAACAAACCTTTCTTAGAAAATCAGGTCATAGAAAAAGACAATGAAAAAATAGTAATAAATTATTATATTTCAGATTTGAATAAAACATTAGGTTCTAAAGGAGCATCTAAATAAATTAAGTTATTTGTTATTATATTTCACATTGACTTACTCGACCAAAAAAAAATTATTATCTCATATTATTATAATTTAAAATAAATTTATCTCCAGTTATTTAAAATCATATATACAATTTATATATGAAATTAAGATCTGATCATCTAAATTAAATAAAATTATACTGTCGAGATTTAGTCAAGCATATATGTTTTTTAATATGTGCTTTTTAAATATATATATATAAAAGACACAATTATTTCTGCACCATTTATATATGTGTGAGAGGTGGAATTTATGTG
The DNA here is from genome assembly GCA_030445155.1 of Quercus variabilis. Taxonomy (NCBI): domain Eukaryota; kingdom Viridiplantae; phylum Streptophyta; class Magnoliopsida; order Fagales; family Fagaceae; genus Quercus; species Quercus variabilis. Next base: position 83,215,197 of record CP129446.1, on the reverse strand, counting down.
CAATATATATGTGTGTTTAGTACTGACTTTTCTTTTTCTTTTTTGTTTTAAATGCGGCTTACTTATAAAATGAAAATCATGACAATTAAATATCATACAACTGTTCTTAATATTTTTAAATTAAAAGAAAAAGTCATAAATCTTTTTTAGTCAAAGTATAGAAATTAAGAAATTAAACCTTTCATTATTGCAAATTCCATGTTTTGGACAAGAAGGAAAACTTCCTCCAAGAGGGGATTTAGAATAGTAATTAAATAGTAAATACTTTTTTGAGTTTTACACTCTTTCGATATTCTATAATTTGGCATTGGTACTGAACACGGTAAGGTAATTATAATAAATATTCATAAACAAAAAAAAAAATCACTGTTTTAGAAAAGCTCCTCAACCGAGATAAGATTTAAATTTTCAATCTCACTATTTTTTTTATGCATATAATAACACTATTGATGCACCTCAAATGATAAATTTTAAATTCACAACTCTTTATCATGTGATCTCATTTAATAAAATTTAAAAGGAAGTTGATATTCTTTATAAATATGATAGAATTTAAACCTAGTAAATCCACTCTATGATAATTATTCTTTATTATCAAGTTAAAACATCAATTGGATTATTGTGTAGGCGATGTTCAAATCCCAAATTTCTTATTCGACGAGAAAAACATTGTTCTATTGATGGTTATTTACTTCATAGATCAAAATAGCCATATATAATTTAGGGTATCAAAGATAATAAAAGATGACTTTGTCATAATAGCATTCAATTCTTTTAAAATCTAACCCCTTCATTTTAACTATTTATAAATGCTACCAAGAATCATGCAACTTGGTGACATTGTTTGATTTCTCTTATAACTTATAAGTAGAACTATAATTTTTTTTTTTTAGAGTTTTAACTTATGGCATCTACTCCTAATGATAGCTCTTATCATCAGACAAAGACACCAATCAGTTTTTGGTGTAGGCAGTGATTGAACCCCAGATTTCTTATACAATCATTAGAGACTTTACTAATTGAACTAACTGAAACCCACTAAGTAGAACTAGAATTTGAATTCCCTCTTCTCCACTTGTATTAATTTTTTTTAAACAATTATTAAAATACCAATAAGTTATATGGTATGAGAGTATTTTGTCCCCTCACATAGAAAAAGTATCTTATGAGATATCTCATTGAGTGCCACTCTAGCCACATATGAGTCTCACATGTATGTTAGATCCATCAAATTTAAGAAAGTTGCTTTATGAGAAAGTCATGTGAGATATTTTCTCTATAGTATAAAATTAGACAATTCTCTCCACTTACATGGATCAAAAGCAAAATTAAAAAAAAAAAAAAAAAAAAAAAAAATCAAGCTGCTTTAGAGACAAACTGCTGCTTTTGAACGAACTGGACTCACCCTTACCACTGCCTATTGATTCAGAGAAAAGCTGAAACGCCGATTATTAAAGCCACTTTTAATTTAATATAGACCCATCTTTTTATTCGGAGGGATGAGATGCATCAGGCAGTAATACTGAGAATAGTCAGATATTTTTAATCAGCTTACGTTGAATATATCTATAGTTTGAAAGTTTATTTTTTAGATACTTTTACTTGGCATTCATCATTGACTACTTAGAATTTCAAAGGACGGCAGGTGATAGATATGGAAATAATTTAAAATTAATATCAGAACGTATGAATTTCTTAGATTTGTTGCCAAGTAATCTTATGGTAAACTTTTTTTGAGAAGAATAATCTTATGGTAAACTGAATACAGAATAAATTACTTTTGTAATATTTAATGGTAAATATGTGACATTTTTGCTAGGAATACTGTAAGGTTGAAATTTATCAACCATCTTGTTGACTTTATTCCGTGTTAATTTGCTTGTAATTTAACACTTAGTAACCCTGTATTTAGGTGGGATTCATGTAAGGGTAGTGTGTGAAGAGAGTGTGAAGAAAAGCTCAAGCTTGTGCAAAGAAGCAGAGTTTCGCGGCTAGGACCCGCGGCTGACTCATGATTGACAAGTCGCCAACTACAGACACGTGAGAAGTACACAAGGGAGCTGAAGGGTCGCGCCAACTGTTACACTACAGGACAAAAGTCCTAGGCTGACCAGGCCGTTACCTTGCGACTTGGACAAGCCGCGAGGTCAAGCCGCCAAGTTACCCTGTTTGGCAAAAACTGACTCTTCGTATTCTAAATATATACCACTATATATAGACCCTTATACCCACGAAATAGATAGAGCTTCCAAAGAGAATTTTGAGAGAGAAACCCTAGAGAAAATAAGATTGCCTCATCCACAATCTTTACCTAAGAGACTCATCAAATTCATCTACTCTCTTCCTCTCCATTGATACATCCTTGAGAGGTTATTGACCAAATCCTTTTCTCGTCACACTTACGTTTGTGAAAATGTACATTTGGTACTAAGGGAAGCAGTTTGGAAGGAACCAATGTCTAGTGGTTGATACTATGGTCTAGTAGCGGAATCTGGTAAGTTAAAGAAGAAATAGGTTCGGCGCAACCTCGTTGGAGCAAGAAGCTTAGAGGGCTTAGGTACACTGGGTAAATTAGGCTTGGAGGGTCTTCTGTTGTTCATGTATTCCAACTACATTCTTTAGTGAATTATTTACCGCTTGGAGGGCGGCGGAGAGGTTTTACGCCGAGAGTTTCGATTTCCTCTTTGATAACACATCGCGTGTTGTTTTTGTGTTTGCATATTTCTTCCTTTATCTTTACCTTTTATTTTCTGTTGTGGATGTGATTATAATTGACTTAGATTGTTTATCAATTCTGTGTTTGGCTTATATTCATGTTCAGCACATTAATTGTTTGATAATAAGTTTGAATTAATATTTTATATTTTGGGATGTTTTACACACATTTTGAACTTTCAAATACCTTTTGCTAAAATTGAATAAGAAATTATATTTCTATTTTTTTTTTCCTTATGTTCATGTATTTTTGACGGATTATTATTATCATAGACAATGAAAACATAGAGAATCAAAAATAAAATAAAATAAAATGGTGCCTCCAATTCATCATGGCAATAATGTTCAAATTTTAAATTTGTAGGTGTACCTTTTCTTTTTGTTGCATGTGGCAATCATTATACATTAAAGTTATTAAACTGGGTAAGTAAATGGTCCCCATCCAATTCACCATTTTAAAATAGAGGTGTGTTTTTCTTAAAATGGAAAGGCCAGTTTTGTAGTTTTATCAAAAAACAAGGTTAGGATCAAACCTTAATTCAAAACTGGCTGTCTTTAGCCAGCTGGAAGTATTAGGTTTTTCTTTTCTTTTCTTGATTCTAAGCAACTTCCCTTTCTTCCCATTCCTGCTTCTAAAGACAAGAATTTGTTACTAAAGGGTAATCCTTAAGTTACTTATGGTTTATAAGAATGGATCCAGTACATATAGCCATTTATTGTCTTTAAACACCTGCACCCACATGGGCCATTTGATTAATAGGACAAGCAAAACTTATAAGTATATATATATATATATATTTTTTTTTTTATCACTCTTATATCCAAATGATCGAATTTGGTGGAAGTCAAACTAGTTTAATGGTATAGTTTAGTTCAAATCCTCCTTACTCTACTCATTGTCTTGGTAAAATTATAAAAAACAATTATTAACAGCGAATGTCATAGATCGATACTTTAAAAAAAAAAAAAATGTTACTCATTATAAGTAAAAAAAATACTCATTGTGAGTAAAAAGATCAAATTTGTAAAGTTACAATTTATCAAGAACATTATAGCCTGTTTTGTGCATGTGTAAATATTATACAAATGGATCAACCTATTCTAGACACTTGATTCTGTTCAGTCTCATCATCTTCGTACACTTATATGGTCCAAGTACTTGTTTGGAATAGATTAAATCATGTATTCTTCTTCTTCTTCTTCGAAAAAACAAGTTTGAATAAAATTATAATTGTACCTAAAACGAAAATGAGTTGTCAAAAAACTATATATAAGAGTAACCCACCATTTCTATATATAAACAATAAAAGTCTTTAACTTTTTCTAAAATTTTTGTAATATTAATATATTACTACACAATTTTTTGAAAGTTTGCATTTTTCCTCATCATATTTCATATTTGACTTTTAAATTTAGAAATAATGTTAAACTGTGTTAATTCAAACTGTTTAGAACTCATTTTCTTTTTGGAGAAAATAATTCAACACTAAAAAAACTTGATATTTTTAAAATAAATTTTAATTAAACTAGATAAGTTCTTTTTGTACAAAATATCTAATTCAATATTTAAATACCTATTATTTTAGACATATATGATATATGAAGATTGTTGGGTAAAATATAATAATCACTCCTAAGGTTGCTAATACTAAGTACTACCAAACTTTTTCAAAAGTATTCAATTTTCTCCTTAAGCAAAAACAACACTAAACTCCGTTTAAAAGTTCATTACTCCTTTATAAGTACTCTACTTCTTTCCAAAAACTTTTCTTGAGAAAATTCTTAGGTATTCCTTTTATATTCATGGTAGACCCTATCATTAATTTAATAAGTAAACTCTATCATTAATATGAGAAGAGGAAGTACCATTTCACCATACTCCAAAAATACATTAGAATTACTAATTTTCTTGATAGCATAAAATTGCATTATAATAATTATATGCACAAAAATCATCGCGCATTCTTGGTTCGGTGGTTATTCCACAAATATAAGTACTTGTGGGGTGTGGGAGGTAAGAGTCGGGGTTCAAGTCTCCAAAAGGGGGCTTTACACACATATACACTTAGATTAGGCTAGAATAAAAATTTTATCTTATATAAAAAAAAAATATATATATTATTATTATATGCACAAAGAAAATGTTTGAATAGTCAATGGTAAATAAATAGTAGTCAAAGATAAAAAAGAGGAAAATAAAAGCCAAGAAATTTTCAAATAAAGAATATTTTCAAATAAAGAAAAGCCAAGGAATATTAAAAAAAAAAAAATTCATACTACATTACATAGCGAAAACTAAGTATAACTTTTGTATATTACCTTTTTCCTTTTAATATCAAATTTTTGGTGCATTGCCAAAGTTGACTTTTTGTCGTTGAATTTCTTTCTTTCTTTCTTCTTTTTTTTTTTTAATTATTTTTTAATTATTTTTATTTTTATTTTTTATTATACAAAATAGAATTTCTTACTTATGTTAATCGTTTATAAAAATATTTTTAATTCATAATTTTTTTTAATGAGAAGTGCTATATTCATTATATTTTCACAACAAATCGTAAATGTTATGTTTTTATTGATTCTAATTTAAAATCAAAATTAAAATTATTCTTTTGTCAACCCATAACAACTAATAATAATCTATCACTTGAGACTTATTGTGAAAACGTTATAAAAATATTGTAGACTTAACATTTCTCTTTTCTTTAGTAGGAAGATCAGCTCGGGTTACTAACTAATTTGGTTTAACCGAATAATTAAGTTTAACAGAGGATCTCCTTATAAAAAAAGAAAAAGAAAAAAGGAGAGGATCTCCTTATAGCAACGTGGCGAATCGAAGGGAGAGAGTGGAGTAAGAATCAAGAAGGAAGCATAAAAAAGAGAGTGCAGAGAATCAAGTCTCTAATTTTTAACTCTACAGAGTTTTTTTTTTTTTTTTTTTTTGAGAATGAACCCTACAGAGTTAAAAAGGGCGGACAGTACAAAATTTCTTACATTTGCCGTATTTTTCTGACACGCAGATAGGTAGAGAAAACTGGCATAGATATACACAATAATAAAAAAATATCCAAGAGTCTTTTTCCCAAAAAAAAAAAGGTAAAGTTTTTTAAAAAAACACTACATTATTATTATTATTATTATTATTATTATTATTATTATTTAATATAAAAAAAAAAACTCAGTGTTAGACGCCGACGACCCAACCAAACCGAACTCAATTGTTTGGTCGACTTTTCTCTGGTCGCAGACACACCAGTCTCCACCTCCCTTTATATTTCTCTCTCTCTACTGTCTCTCTCTCTCTCTCTCATTGATTGAGTTACAGGTAATTCGAGCTTTCTGATCTCTCTCTCTCTCTCTCCCTCTCTTTGCTTCTGTGTTTGTCTACGTTTTTTTTGTTTTTGTTTTTGTTTTTCAAATATTGGAGCTTTAACTATGAATGTAATTGTTGAATTGTACCGTAGATTTCTTACTCTTTTGCCTTTCTTTCTCTTCAGATCTTTGATGAGTATCTCGGATGTTTTTGTTTGTTTTTAGAATCAAACTTCTTTTGCATTTGTGGCCTCATTCTTCGTTGTTTTGGTGGTGGTGGTGGTGGTGGTGGTGGTGGTTGTTCTGTCATGCATATATATGCTTTTATTCGTGTGACTTCGATGAGTTTTTTCTATCAGAAATTTGAAAGCTTGTGTCTTTTTTTTTCTTCTTCAAATAGAATAATGATTACTCATTGATTGTTTATAAAACTTGTTGAATTTTGGTTTTTAATGGTAACCATTTTGTGGTCAATGATGAAATTCTATCTGGGCTGGATCTGATTAGAGTTAAAAGAGCTTCATTCTTTAATTTTAAAAAAATTGTGGTTTGTTAAGGAATTATATTAAACTTTGGTGTAGGTTTGTGTTTGATGTCACTAAATTTGTTTTTTTGGGGAGTGGGATTTTGTTTTATTATGTTTGGGTGGGTAATGGGGTTTTATACAAGTGAACCCAGGTTAAGTGTTTTTTGTGTTTTATTGTAGAATTTCAGGGTTGAGAAGTAGAGAATGTCAGGTGGGGGTACTCAAAATAGCTTGAGAAAAGCACTTGGAGCCATCAAGGACACCACCACAGTGTCATTGGCTAAAGTCAACAGTGATTACAAGGTATACAGCTTACATACAAAGCTTTTGAGGGCTCATTGAACTGTGGATGTATCTAACTATCTGGGTGTGGCAAAAAACTTTGCAGGAATTGGACATTGCTATTGTTAAAGCCACGAATCATGTTGAGAGCCCAGCAAAAGAAAGACACATTAGAGGTGGGTGCTCTCTCTTGTTCTCTGTTGGAGATGGGACGCGATTATGTGCTTGATTTGTTGGTGATCTTTAAGTAGAAGTAATTTGTTGAATGTGGCCCTGATGGATTTTATTATTTTTTTCCTTTGCAGCTATTTTCTCTGCTATTTCAGCTACAAGACCTCGGGCAGATGTTGCATACTGCATCCATGCTCTTGCTAGGCGGTTAGCGAAGACACATAATTGGGCGGTATGTGCTTCACCTCAATGATACTTTATCATAAGATGAATGAGCATAGGGGTTTATCCTTTATTATCTGAAGTAAATCAGGAATTTCTTTATCATTCTATAGACTATAGTTGTTTTAACTTTGAATAGGAGAAATAATAAATGTGATTAAATTGTCAGGAGCCCTTGATTATATAGAGCTGTGTTCCTTTATGCAATTGAAGGTATAGCTTGTAACCTTTAGGTGGAGACTTCATGTATGGTCATATTTTTTCAGTTATTCTGTATCTATAGTTATAATGATCTTGGTCTTCATCTTCCCTATCAAACAAATCTAGCTAAAAGAAGCCGCTTTAAAGATAATGTTCATAAACTTTGCCATCCTACAGAATTGTGCATGTGACTAGAATGGTCTGATGTGAGATGCATGTTGTTTCCTTAAGAAACCAATTAGTTAAAAGAAATTGTGAAACAATAAGGTACTCATGTGCGGTTAATATGCTTTACCATTGGAGTAATTTCTCATTATTGACTGCATTTCTTGTTGTCCAGTTTGTAATGAGTGATTTGATTTAATGAGAGTGGTAGTAGCGATGGTTAAGCACTTCAGAGTGGTGATGACTGTGGTTTATATATGAATATTTGTTGATCTGGTGATGAACTACATGATTATTTATTCATTATGTATTATTATCAATTTGATGTATGTGCTTATTGTTGAAATTTGGTTTACTGATTATTGGTTGTCTAGGTTGCATTGAAAACTTTGATTGTAATTCATCGTGCTTTGAGGGAAGTTGACCCCACATTTCATGAAGAACTCCTGAATTATGGAAGAAGCAGAAGCCATATGCTTAACATGGCTCATTTCAAAGACGATTCCAGTCCAAATGGTACCAAATTCCTCTCACCCATTGTAGACACTTTCCTATCGAAGAATTAGGTATTTTATTTTTATTTTTGAGATTTTTTTGATCTGCTGTGCAGCATGGGACTATTCTGCTTGGGTCCGTACTTATGCATTATATTTGGAGGAGAGACTGGAGTGCTTTCGCGTATTGAAGTATGATGTTGAGACAGATCGCCCTGTAAGAAGTTTGTTCCTTTTATAAAGATCTTTCATTTTTGAATTTTGATTTCACTCTCTCTCTCTCTCTCTCACACACACACACACACACACACACACACATTTAAATTGCTACTTTCCAGCTAAATATTGCATTTTGACAGTTCAAAATCAAGAAAGTGTAAACTTTTGATAGGTACTAATAGGTTAATTTCTGCTGAAGCTAATCAGGAAGTGATCCCCCTCTTCAAAATGGTAGATTCAGAAGGATCAAATTTTGTCACCCTTTTCCTCCCTACACTTTTTATAGTAGTGTCACACCGGCATTGGAAGTGAATTACTAGATGCACAAATTCTTTTAGTTCGTGCTGTCATTTTCAAAACTGCGTCAATAATACTTGCCTGTGTCACTTTTTGGATATGGATCATGCATTACGACA